>VWZX01005509.1:2279867-2879867 GCA_013399015.1 Galbula dea
CCGGGCACCGCAGCCCGCCCGTTCGGCTTCCGCCACTGGCAGAGCCCCACTGGCGGGCGGGGACCCCCGGGAGAGCCCCGCGCCTACCTGGGTGGCGGGAGCTTCGGGCTCCGAAAATAAGAGCGGTCCCGAGGGGGGCGGTGGTGGCAGTAAATGGACGGGGGGCGGAGGGAAGGCTTCTGAAGTGAAATACAGGGAGCAGCGGGATGTCTCGGCGTTCCCGTGTAATCCCCCTGCCAGCCCGGTAGTTCCTCCCATCCCTGTAAAAATCCTCCTGTGAAGACGATACAGACGGAGGCACCGCATGCCTGAGAGTGTTACTGGGTCCAGGGTGGTTTTCCCCTATTTAATAACACAAAAATACAGACGGGAGGACAGATACTCTCCTGCTTTCAGTTTCCAGAGTGGAAGGGTTTCTGAGTGCCTGGTATTCGGGAAGACTAAACCGGGAATCCCCGCCTTAAAATATACTGTAAGACAATATTTGTATTTTAACTCGTATCGAAGATGTTTAACTTCGTGTGATTTGGGGAGAGGTGGTTTGCGGGGGGGGAGAGGGAAAGGGAGAGGGCGAAGGGAAGAACATCCCTGTAGGAGGCAGCTCCCTTTCAGATAGGAATCTGGGACAGATTTTGCCAGCAGCCACAAAGCATGGCCCTTTGGTAATAGAATAGCCAATGTAATTTGACACTTCAACTTGCTGTGCTCTCTGCTAGTTGATTCACTTACTCACCCACTAACATTGAGCTCCTTTTCACTGTCTGTGGGCAAGGAAAAAAAAAAGGGGGGGGGGGCGAGAAAGAAAAAAGAAAGCAGAGGGGGAAAGGAAGAAAAGGGGAAAATAAACAAAATTATATATTTAAAAATACCCGAGTAGAGCTGCAAATCAGTTGGGGAGAGAGGATTTTGCCTGCCTTCTTCCTTATTATTTTGCTGCTGCAAGGCTGCTTTGCAATCTGTAGGTAAGTTTCGCGTCTATTTGCGCTCCCTGCTCGCACCTCCCCGTTCGCGGCCGGCCAGGGGTTGCGTCTCGGCAGAGCAGAAACAATGGAGCGGCCACGCTGGGGAAATAGGTGTACGGGGAAGGGGGGGGAGGAATACATATTTATTCTGCGAGAGGAGAAAATGTACGGAGACTTCTTAAAGGGGCAGGGTGTCCCCTCCGGGGGAGCGGGGCGAGGGCGGACGGGGAGCCGCGGAGCCGGGCCCGGCGGCCGGGAGGCGGCTGTACCCGGGAAATGCCCTTCTCTGACCGGCCGCGGGGCAGCGGGTGGACCCGGCCCGGGTCTAACTTGTAGGAGCCACGACGAGAGGCAGGCGGGCGGGCGGCGGAGCCGCGCAAAAACAAAGGGTGCTGCGGGGGTCGGGGCGGCGGCTGCCCCCGGCCAGAGCGAGCGCCGTCGGGGCCGGCGGCTTGGAGCCCCGCGCCCGGGCCGCGGCTGCGTGTGTGTGTGTTCGGGGCCGGCTGCGCGTGTTGGGCTTGGGAGGCGGGTGGGGGAGCTTGCGCTTGTTCTTCGGGCTCCGGGCAGCTTGCTTGGGTGTAAATTCCTTGTGTCTGGGTTTCGAGAGTCAGTTGGGACCGGGGCCTCTATCGCCAGGCAGAAGGAAGGAGCAGCATTCTCCCCTTACCATCACCCTCCCCTCCCGGTGCATCTGTCCAGGAAGCTGCTGGAGTGGAGGAGAGGGGGCGCGGGGACAGAGGGCTGGAGGGGGCCCGGCCCGGCCCGGTCCGGCCGCCGCTCGCCGCCCGCCTTTGTGCGAGGGGTGCGGAGGAAGCGCTTCAAGGGGCGGCTGGCGGAGCTGCTCGCGGGGAGAGGGAGAATGGTAGTCAGTTAAAAGACACTTCAGGAATGTAAACATAAAAATAGGAGCCATCCAAGCACGCTTTTATTCCCCCCGTGCCGCTCGGGATAGCGCTCTGGGCTGGCTCGGTAGCGGGGGAAAGGAGTAAGGCACCCTAAGGCAGGAGGAGGAAGTTGTTACTATAATCGGGTTTTTAGACTGTAAACTTTGTTTTGCACGTGTAAAGTTTAATTTCGGTGCTACCGTGGAGGCTGCGATTAGGGGCACTGGAGAGGGGAGGCGTCTCGGATTCTCTGCTCCGAGTGCAACCCCCATTACCATATTTATGAAAGGTGAAACGTGCCCGGCGGTGGCAGCCTGACCCCCGCACCGCGGCGGAACGGCTTTTGTCTGGGGTTGTCGGGGTCCCGCTAACAGTTACGGCAGCTGCACAAATGATTACAAATTGCAGCCATATAGGCAGCTTATTGAGACTGAAGCAAACCTAAGGAATAGCTTATGCGTTACCGTCCGATTGTGCACAGTGTATATTTTTGTGCCTCGGTTAATAATCTGCAAACGGCTTAATGGCTCTGTAGTGCCAGAGGAGTTGGTTTTCTCCATTTACTTCAGCAGGCCTGAGCGAATCTGGTGTTCTGATGCTTTTTTTCAATGCATTGACATGAGAGAAGAGGATTTAACTTGGCAGCCTGAACAAATGCTCTATCAAAGGTTTCCTAAGAGACAGTAGGGGAGAGCAGGGGAGATGAATGACCTAGGGTAGTTCTAGGGTGCTACCTATGCAAGCTTTCTTTTAAATATGAAATGGCCATTTAGGACTCTGAATAAAACTGTGTGCATCAGAAAGGCGGCAGGCTTATAAAATTTAAAAGGGCAAAAGCCCATTAATGCTGTGGCAAAGCTTTGGCTCCCAGCTCTGGTTGAGTAGTTCGAACTGCCTTGAAGTGCCAAAGCTTTTAAGGAATCTTTAGCAACGGCTTCTCTCTAGCTGCAATATGGACCTTGGCCTTGTGCACTGGAAGAAGGTTAATGGTGCAGCCTCTCCTCCCCAGGCGGGGGAGTGAAGGGGAAGGTGGCAGGAGTAAGGCCATTAGGGGTAAATGGGAGGTGAAGCAAAACCCGGGGAGTGGGGGAGTGTAGACAAAACCAACAAAAACCATCCCTCCACACCCCCCCCCCCAAAAAAAAACCCAAACAAAACACACACCCCCCCCCGCCCCCCAGCAAACAAACAAACAAAGCAACCCAAAACAAACCCAGGCCACAAAAGAAGAGCTCTGCACTGGGATGTATGGCTAAAAACTCTTACTGGTGGGAACCTGTTTAGGTTGTGATACTGGGGCAGTAAATGTGGCACGGAGGCAAAACTAACACAAAAGTACTACCAGCACCTGCAGAAAAGTTTCACAGAGGAATATAAAACTAAACGCTGCGGATGGTCTTCAGAGAAGGATCTCTCTAACAAACAGTTGGTCTTGGATTCAAACCTTCCACTTCCTTCTCTCGACTAGGGGAAATGTATTATGGCATCAATTTTCTCTTGGCGGGGCCTGGTGCAGGTCTGTGAGTGCCAGAAGACTCGCTATGACCTTTTTGTGTTCAAGTTGAGGATGTTGAAACACCAGCCATCAAACAAAAGACACATTGAAAGCAAGATCTGCAATGGAGCATGTGTGACTTTGAGGCTAGTTGAGTGCATTTGGTGACTTTTTTCCTCAGAGTTTGGGGTGGGAGGAGAAAGAAAAGGCCACTTATTTTTACAATGAGGCTATGGAAAACATGACTTGAAATCCTTTAAATATCCCACAGTCAAAGACCTTTATTTTTACTTTTTAAACGACTTCTTAAAATATCTTGATTTCTGCTTTGTTTTTAACTTGTGTATCTGTAATTGCCACATTGTAAGAAGAGTATTATATTTCCCTATGGGTGTGAGAAGAACCAGGAATTTTGCAGAATCTCCCACATTAAAAAACAAATGAACAAAATGTGTCTTCAGGATTGTTTTAAAACAATGAAAAGTTTCCTGGGATTTAATTGACAGGTTGTGATTTTTATATGCTCAAGAAAACACTGCCTCAAAAGGTGGCTTATTTTAAGTTTATTCTGTAAATTGTAATTTAAATTTACTTTGGGCTCTCAGAATTTAATAAGAATACCCTCAGGACCAGTCCATATAGATATCTAACCTGCCAGTGTTGTTCATGTCAACATGGACAGATGCTTTTGTTCACATTTTTACAGGCCACAATACCTTAAATAAGCGTTGGTCGTGATTAGAAACAATAATTGAGTCTGTGGCAAAGGATCAATGAAAACTTTGTTTCAGGAAAGTGAGTTGCTGTGTATATATACAGAGTGTCTTGTGCTGTCTGAGATGAAATAAAACTGTGATCTTAAAGTGGCATACAATTCTGTTTCACAATATTTTGAGAAACCCACAAAAGATCAGTTTCTGCAGCATCTGAAAGATTTGTCATAATCAGCAGCAGTTACAAGAGGTGGAAATGAGAGGAGTTGTGACACTTTTCCATTCATAACTTTTCTTGGGAGTTGCTTACACTTTACTTTAAATCTGTTCTACTTTTATAGGCTCCAAAGGGTTTGTGTCAAACCCAACAAATTCAACAAAAGAACCTGCCCAAACCCTCTTGAATAGCAGTTATATCACTGATACTATGGTTGGAGACAACATTGGCTGTTTTTTAGCAACTTGATGTTTGTACTAGCAGCCTGGAAAGCCTAGTTTCTCTCCTGAAAATGAAGAAAAATAGATCCCAGGAAGGAAACAAAGTTGGAATTCCTTTTGCCTTCCACAATATTGTTGATAGGCTTCAGGGCAGCAAATATTCAGCCTTTTTCCAGTTGCACAGAAGATAATGTCACTATGAAAATGGATGTAGTGGCTGGCCAGGAGCTCATGGTGTCTGACATGCTGCTGTAACAACGTGGGTGATCAAATATTGTGGAGGGAGGGAGCTGGGATTGTTCTGGCTCTACCTGGGGAAGCCTGTTCCTCATAAATAAGCAGAACTGCAGTTAATGCCTGTGGGTAACAAATTTGACCACTATGCAATTGGCTGATTTGTTCGCTCCTAGTTAGACCAATTTTTATGAAATCCTATCCTGTATTGCAGCAAAGCAGCAAGAGTATTGCTGAAGAGTTTAGAATTGGTTTATGCTTGTTCTTGTCGACTGAGTGTTGGGGGAAAAGAAACACAAAGTTTTCTTTATCCACATAGGTGTCTTTTATGGGAAAGCTTAGTAAACAGTGCATCAATACAGACCACAACAGATGGGCACTGATACACCTCCTGCTTAGGCAGTGTGTATTTTCCTTTCGCTGAATTTAGGTGTATGTAAGCTTTCCTGCTGATATCAGGCTGTCAGTGGTATTAGAAATCACCTCTGCTTTAAAATGGTGGGTTTGCATTAAAAACAAAAGGCTTGTACATGGGAATGTTTCTTTGTCATATTGATTTATTTTTTCCCCTTGTCTTTTCCTAAAAGCAAAAACATCCGATGTAGCCATTTTCAGTTTCTGTATTTCCACTGGGCTTCACGTGATTATTAACATTCAGCTTGGTTAATGTTAGAATTGTCCAAGCAGTGGGTTGTAATGGATCTCCACAGCTTGACAGCTGGAGGCAGTAGTGTATTATGAGAGTAGGAGATGGTCTTACACACCTGTTATTTTTTATTCTGATAGTTCAAGATACACTGCAGTTTACATTGCCTGCAAAGGTGAGGTTTGCCAGCAAATTGTATGGGTGTTATGTATCTACTAGAAAAACCAAAGTGTTCTTAGGCAAACAAAATCACTTTCCATCTAATGTCTCCTGTAACGTGAAAAGAAATTAAGTTACTCCACAGGGGAGGACTCATTCTTAAAAGAACCTGCCTTTCTGAAGGCCCATGTAGGTGATCAAGTGCTCCAGGTCACCTGTAGTTTCCATCAGTTGTTCATGCTTTTTAGACATGTGGCAGAAGATAAAAGTAACTTATACTCCTCTGTTGAATCCTGGAACAGCCAAACACAATCCCTTCCAATGAGGAAAAAATGATGGTTGACACTTCTTTGAATAAGAATCTAAGCTTGAAAAGAAACTTCTGTCCTTTCCACAGATAATTCAATAAATCAAGCTGTTTTGTATTTTGTCTAGTGTATTAATACTGAGGTAGTCACATACAAGCTATTATGTTAACATTCCATTAAGATAAATGTGGGAAGTGTGTCCCTTGGTTGGTAATCAAGCATTTGTTTTGACTCTACAAAGCAGCTTTGAATTGATTCCCAAAGTGAAGCAGGAAGGCTATTGGCTCAGCGCGGGGCTGGGGGGGAGGAGGAATAGAAATTACTCAAAACCCATTAGTATGCATGTTGCTACAGACCTGTGGAAATGTCATAAAACTCTAGATTTGGGTTGCTTGTTGTTTGTCTTCATAAGGAGTTTATTTGATTTTTAGAAATTATTTTATTTTCCTGACTTCATCTATGTGTCAGTGGATAGTGGAGAGATGATTTATAAAACTGGTGACCTCATGCAAAGACATCCATCTTCAGCCTGATGAAACCTACCCAGATGATCCTCTGGCTACCTGATCCATAGGTAGTGCTGTTGTCCTCTTGGTAGTCAGTATTAGCTGGGTGTGCAGAGGGACAGTGGTTGTCGTAAGAGCATGGTTTGGTTTTTTTTTTCCTGAAGGAAAGGAGCACTGTTGTGGGTCTGACTTTGTAAAGGGGAACAGCTCCAACCTACAGATAATACGTGTATGTCATCAAAGGTAGCGTGGGAATGAGAGTCACAGACTTTGTGCATCTGATAGCATCATGCAAAACCAGTATGGGAATTGTCTTCATTTGGTCGTCTTCAGATCTTTCGTATTCTGATGTTCTCAGCTATTTGTCTGCTAACTGTTAAACTCTTTTGGTGATTTATTTGGTAGTCAGCTTGGTCAGGATAGCATCAACTAGTGAATACTGACTGGTTGATAAAATGATAAAATGGATAAACTCTGCCCTGTTCATACCACAGCTCTTTGTACCTGTGAAATATCATTTGACGTCTTTGTTGATTAGATAAAACCAGACACATCTGAGGAGTAAGAGAAGAAGCAGTATGTTGACAAGAAGTTTGTGTTGTCTTTTGGATTTATTTTATTTTTTAATTCTTTTTGATATTTCAGTGCTGCAGTGACTGACCAGCTATCCATCTCTTGGAGAGTTCTAGGTAGTCTCATAACTAATCAGAAAGGTTTATTTATTGTGGCTGCAGTGACATAGAAGTATGACAGAACAGTAGGGACTTCAGTTGGCAGTTTAGTAGTAAAAACAGTTCCCTTGGTGAATATCTGCATGTTTCTTGGCTGTATTCCTGATTCCCCCTGAGAACAGCAGAGCCTTTTAGGCAGCCCTGAAATACACACCTCCTGTATCTCCATCACTAAATTGTGAACTGCAGGTTTCTCTTCCTCTCTTGTTTTTAAACACTCATTCCAAAAACACATTAACTGATCAAATACAGGCTTACTGGGTAAGGGCGGGCATTGAGGGATGGGGTGCAGTGCAGGGCAGGGCAGTGCTGAAGCTGACTTATTGCTGGGCAGCTGGCACCTGAACACGTTTGAAGTTGGACTTCCCTGGAAACTGCCTGGTCTCACACTGAAAAGAGGAGTTTTCCTAGTCTGATCATGATTTCTACCTTGCCAAAGGAAGAAATCACCTTAAGCTTGTAAGGTATTTTTACAACTTTTCTTTTGTATGTCAGTGAAGCTTAGACCCTTCCCCTTTTCTGTTCTCTTGAGCATGGTTGTCCAACACCCACCAGGTAGACGAGCATCCTCCATCTACTTTTAGTTATGTTAGATGTGTGAGAATGAGATGAGGGGGGAAAAAAGCCACTAAAGAAGAACTGAGTGACAGTGAGGCTGGTGGTTCAATTGCAGGACTCCGACCCCTCAAACTGCAGACACTTTCTGAAGGAAGCAAGAGAAACTCGCCTGCCTGATGTGTTGCCCAGTTTGAGTGATGCTTCTGTTTGTGCAGCCAGAAGGTGGAATGCCCTCATAGATGGTTTAAAAATGAGTAGTACCTTACATATCATTACTCTAACAGAAGCCTTAGTCTTCCCTAGCATTATATCTCTAAAATTTTGGCTGTTGTAAATGTCAAAAAAGTCTTAAAAATAGGAAAATATTCTTAGAGTATGTTTTTGCTTAAAATACATTGCAAAAAAGACAAGTTCCTGCAGCTTGAGTAGTTTGACAACAAGCAGTATCACTTTTTCACTTTAAAACTATAAAGTATTCATAGGTCAATGGAAGACTAATTTTGTTATCTTCCTTCCCCCCAAAAAAGCAAGAGAAAAGCTTTAAAAAGCAGTTTTAGAGACTTTGTTGACATTGAATTCTTGGAAGAACAGTTTGTTTATATATCTATCTGCATATGAGAGAAGGGTTTATTATAATGAAGGTTTGCAGGGGGAAAGAAGTGTGGTATGGTTGTCATGCAGTCTACCCAATCTCTTGGTGTCCTTTTTGTAAATTCTATTAAATGCTCTTATAACCCTTTTTCCAGCAGTGGCGTCATGGAAGATAACTTGTTTACAGCTGGTATACAGCTTTCATTGGCCTCCCTTACACCAACCCAGTGCTTCCCTCAAGCCTTTTGAAAGAAAGCTTTACTTCACTTAGCACAGATTGATTCATTCTACATTTGGTTACATTTTTTTATTCAGTGCTTGTTCCAAAAAGACTCCAGGCCAGTGAACTGTTTTCCTGTGCATGCTCTTGGGATCCTGACTTAACCTGCATGTTCTGTTCACTTTCCTTTGGGTGCTTTGCAAAACCATGAAGTCTCACTTGGCCTTTGAGATCTCGGTATTTTATTTCACAGAAAATCAAGACACTGAATTTCAGTGGGCACATAGGTGCAAATGTGGGTAGCAATTCTGTGACTGAAAACATGAACTCAACATGTGTTGTGTTAGCAGGCCAGTTTTTCTACAAACTAGTGTTGAACGTCATCCCATTGACAAGTTCCTGCTTTCTTACTTCTGAGAGACCTACTCTAATATGTCTCACCTGGTGAGACTTAAAGCAGCTATCAGTCCTTCTTTAAGAGATTTGTTTCTAGAACTATATTTCAGTCTTTTCCTGTCCTCTCAAGTATGAGATTTCTCCCAAAATCTACATCACCATTTAAAAAAGTATTGGGCTGCAGTCCAGCTGGATTTTGATACCATTAGACATGGGAGCCTACTAGCTTTCCAACTGAATGCATAGCTTTGGCTTTTGGCACTGTAAAACTCTGACATCTTGCACATTAAAATCCTAACAGTATTATGTAAGGAGAAGTTATTTTGGGTCACTAGTGGAGCTTTCTGAGTCTTGGTTAAAGCAGCCTTTGCAAGTTAAAACATTTAGGCTCACGTCCTCTTCCTGCGGAGACAGTGTTAAGTGTGCAAGTGGTGTGTCCTTTCCTGGTCATCCGGAGGGGGAGGCAGGGCAAGGCTCAGCTCCAGCTTTCACCCCCCCGAAGCTGCTTTGGGGTGGGATTGAAAGGAGAAACTGAGAGGCTCTGACCCAGCTGCTCTGGGCTCAGCAGCAGCTCCTGTGACAGCAGCGGGGGACACAGGAGTTGCGTGGGAAGATGGGTACCCAGAAGGGCTTCAAACCCGGATAAACAAAGACTCACCCCTACAGCAGGCACCTGCTTGTTTATGTGTAACTCAGGAGTCACTGTTTCAGTTGGCCTCGTTATCCTTTACCAAAGGACAAGTAAAACTATGACCACAGCTGTTGGTGACCAACAAAAGACAGAGTGCACAATAAATCCAGGGGAACCTTTTGAAATGTTTGTTAATAATAAATATTTAATCCTGATGTTTAACAAAGATACAGGTTACACAGAAAGATGCCATACTTGGGCTTATCTGAGTGGTATAAATGCTTCCCTTCAAGACCAAGCCTTGTGTACCAAGTGATTCTCGGGTATGGATTGCAGATAAAAGAGAAGGCCATTCAGACCCTGTTTATGCTTCAGAAGGAATCGGCAACAGGACACAGATAAATATTTTATAACATTCACATGAAAGTGTGCTGTTGTCCAACATCTGTGTGTTAGGGATTGTGGAGGAGATGGGCACGGCTGCTGGTGGCACTGACTGGAGCAGTGCAAGTTCAGAGAGCAGAAAGGACCCCCTGAGGTGCAGAGCAGGTAGTACTAAGTGGTGGGTGTTTCTGCCGTGGCTTTGCACAGGACAGTGCTGTGGATGGTTAGCAGTTCAGACCTTTTTTGATTAAAGTGGATTCTGAAAATATTTGCAGTCATTTTTATTCTACCTCCTTGCGTTCCTGACGCATTGTTCTTTGTAAAGTAATTGGTTGATGGGTGCCTGTGAAGTGTGGGCTCTGCAGGGGAGAGGAGGAGGATGTGACCGCTGGAGGGTTTAGAGCCTGAGTTTGAGAAATTGGTTGTGGGGGAAGCAAATAGGCACTTTAAATTCAGGACTGTGCTTGCCTTATCCTTAAGTGAACGATCAAGGTAGTTTTTTCTCTAAATAAATACAAGAAATATATTAAATTTAGGATTCATCTGTTGATGTTTCTTTTGTTAACAAATTGTTTTGTTGAACATCCATTTTCAGGAGTTTGATGTGTTTCCTCTTAGCTAACCCAGAGCATAAATACTCCCACTGAGTAGTGGTTAGTATGCTGGTTTAGTGCACTGGTTTGTAATCTTTGGATATATGGCTTTAGTGCTGCCCTTAGCTGTGGTGGGTCCTTGCAAGCAACACCGAACAGGTACATCTAATAGAGCTCTCACATCTATTTGCCCGAGAGCTGGAAGCACTAGACATATGCAGGTAAACTTAATAATGAGCTGAAATGAGGAGTAAAGTAGATTCTAGGCAGTCTGCTGTTGCGTGGTGCCCAAGCTCTGCCATGGTGACTAAGACAGTGTGATAGTTTCCTTATTGGCCACCATCTGTCTGCTCCTGGCTGGTGCCTCTTGGCTGGCACTCAGTATTCACGAGGGGGACTAGTGCCACCTCTTCACAACACCCAGTGCAGGGAGTCTCAGGTCAGGAAGGGTATGAGGATGAAGCCGAGTAGGTTAATGGTCACAGTTGCATGACAGTTCTGTCATTAGATTTGTTTGATCACTTTAAAAAATAAAAAATCTGACACAGCATTTTTACTGTATCGTAAAAGATTTTGCTTCCTAAATGCATATATAAATTATTTATTCAATGCATGAACTTGTTGCAAAACCTTCTGTGAAGGAAAATCTTGTACCAGTGCATATTTTTAGGGTATTAGTGTTTTGAAAATTCCAACAAAACTTCTAATGCTACTGGCACTTTTATGGTGTCTTGCAATTTGAAATTCAGATCTAAAACTTTGGATTTGGTCACCCAAAAAGAAACAGCCTGCCGTTCAGGGTCTTAGTCCTTTCTCTGGAATTGTGGCTATGGCCCTCAATGCCTCATTTTCATTAGAGAGAATCAAAAACACGTGGGTTGTTGCCAGCATCTTGCCCTAGCAATATCCCACCGTATTCAATCATGAAATGAAGAAACATAGTATGAATCTTTTGTCATATGAAAAATACATTTTGAGTATATTGTTGTGTTCATGCTTCTCGGTGTTCATGAATTTATGCGTTATTTTGTTGTAGAAGCTGGTATCCAACTTCACCTGATAAACTGTTTATAGAAGAAACAAAAGAATGAGAAGTCAAGCTCCTTTTTTTCCACTATTATGCCCAACTTAAGGATGATTTTTAGGAAATAAAAAATGCTAACCTCTCTTAAAGGTTGCCTAGCTGCTTGTTTAATAAGGATGAAACCTCCAAAAGAAACACTGAAGAGGCAGGAATTCTCTGGCAGTTTATCTACTTGTGTTTTTAACACGGAATATTTTTAGTATGAGATACAAAAATACATACTTTTGTATCCAAAGAGACTGTTGTTTCCATTTATTTTAAAACTCTGGATGGGAAACAAAATGTTAGACCTATTATAATGCAACCCAGTAATTAACATATGTTGGCCTGCTGCTGCCAAGGATTTGCTATGAGTAATGCGAGTTGCACAAGGAGAGGAGTCAGGTTGTTTGTCAGTGAAGAACCATATGTATACGCATGATCAGATCCTAAAGACATTATCTGAGGACAGGATGTGAATTGGTGTTTGAATCTAAGAGCAATTATTGTTTAAATGTTTTGTCATTGTGTTCTCAGCTGTATTATTTTTGTGGGAAAAAAAGGCTGCTTCTCCCCTACCCCCAAATGCCAGTTAAATGTTTTCTTGTCCAGTATTAAGAAAAATGAGGTAATGATTGATGGAGGAAGTTTCAAGGTTTTGATTGTATGGTGTTTTTATCTGGTGTGGGTGTGGGTTGTGGTCGTTTTTGTTTGTTTGCTTGCTTGCTTGTGGTTTTTGTTTGTTTTGTTTAGTTTCCCAGTTCCTGAGTGACTGGAGTGAGTAATCTCAGGGATGCTTTCAACAGTAGAGATCCTCTATCTCTGACTTCCAGAGACCTCTGTTCATCACAGTCACATCCAGTGGATGCAGGTAGTTGGTTCCAACTTACCCATTTGGATGGACTGTTCACAGCAATGGAGTGTAGTGACTTAGATAAACTGAAAATGTTTTCTCTGTGATCAAAGCTGACTTATGTAAAGCACAAACTGCATATACTTTCTGTAGTTATGTTATGTCTACCTAAATGTACACATTCTGCAGATATAGGAAGGGGGTCAGGGGATAGAGTAAAAGCTGAAATATTTTTTTGAAAGTATAAAAGCATAGTTTAGCTTTTGTATGGTGGATTTTTTTAATGAAGTGTGTATGACCAGTTTAGACCTATTTTCCTAATAAATGTTATAGAAAGACAGATGGTATATTGTGGATTAAATGATTGAAATGCATCCTCTGAATAGTTTGAAGGTCATACATTCTTGAACTCTGAAATGTGTTCCAATTATTGTTGTGTTTAAAAGCAGATTTTGTTTCTTAACCTGAAAGCAGGTTGTTGCATGCCAACTAACGGTTTAGTGTGGACTCACAATCAGTGACTGCTCACTTCTGCGCACTTCTTTCAATGTGACCCCATTGTCTTGGTTGAAGGGACTGGAACATGGAGAGATAATAGGGTTAATCAGTACCTGTGTATATATGCGAGTCTTAACAACTTCCAAACACCAGAGGTTCTTTAGTACTTTATCATGATAGAGTAGGATGCATCATCATTTTTTCTCCTTAGAGAGTTGTATGTTTAATTTGTAGTTTGTATTTTGACACTTATCTGTTCAGTTATAAATCTTGACTACGACAGGGGTGGCCTTCAGGCTACCTTTTGATTGTAAATTCACAATTGTTTTTACCTTGAGTGCCGTTTTCAAGCTGTGCAATGTGATGGTGTTGAAGAAAAGAACTTAAAATACAGAAAGTAGGTTTTGGTGCTTGCAGTACTGCTTAGAATAATTTAAGATTACCAGCCTTAAAATACTTAGCCACCAGACTCCTTTTTCACTTTCTATTGCACTTTCATGACCTGTTTGATGGTGGTAAGTTACAGTCACACCCGGAGGCTGTTTGCCACCTTCTCTCAAAGCAGGGTGGTGCAATTGGTAGTCATGCTTAGTAGCACTGCTCACCTGTTTCTCAAATCATCAAACACCTTGTGGCTCCCTAAAAAGCCAAGTAAGGACTGCACTAGGTCAGAACGCATTGATTGGCACATTTTTAATGTCTAGAAAACACACTGAGATGTTTTAAGTGTGGAATTGTTGGATGTAAAATCTGCCTCTCCCCTCACTGTTATTCTGTTGGGCAGCTTCAGCACATTTTTAGGAGATGCAGGAAAACCTGGCTAGTCTAGGGCAAAAATAGCTGTCCAGGAGGAATTATGTGGTGAGAGAGGCGTAGCTGGGTTCACCACCTTATCGATATTTTGGCCATAGAAAGTTAAATTGCTGAATTTGTATTAATTTATTGTGCATTCAAATACATGTTGGAAGCCCTTATGATCTGTGGGGACCATTTTTTATCTTAATTTACAAATCAGCAGGTGTTCATAGGTTTGTTGGACATCCATCCTTTTGAAGCATTTATGAGTAAACATTTCTGGCTGTCATAATTTTGGTTGGTCAAGTTCACATTAATTGCTGCACTCTGTGCAGTTGTTCTAACATTTAAATACTGCCTGTGAGTAGGTTTGATTAAAATTACATCTCTAGGTGCACACTAAATACCTTTGATACCTCACCTACAAATAACTGTAGAATTGTTGGTGAGAATGACAGCTGCAGGCAATAAACGAGGACAGTAATAGAAGTCTCAGTGCTGGAAAGAGTATCATAAATCATGAGGCAAGAGCAGCATGTGTGCTGACAAATCGGTGAGCAGCTGCAAACAGCATTTTCCAGGTAAGAATTATTGTGCCTGCTCCTGATAACTGCTCAGAAACCACCTCTTCCTTGTACGTGGGTGACTTTGCCCCTGCATGGGTAGTCACAATGGTGTAAGCTCTTTGAGCTCTAGCATTTTGTCTGGGAATGGTAAGTGTTTTGCATGGTGTAAGCTGCATAATGCACACTGGACCTTGGTTTGCATCCAAGGTGTATTCAAGTGTGATCTTTTTTTTTTCTTCCTGGGAGGAAAATCCCCATGCTTTTTCCAGCTGATGAGTTTTCTTTTCCTGAGAGACTTTGAAGAAGTGTTCTTGACAGGTGGAGAGAAGGGGGTGTATTTGATTTTAAACTTGTTTGCTTTGTTAAGCCCTTGCTGAGGGGTGTTGGGAGGAGGTGCATATGCCTCTTTAAAAAAATTGGAAAAGAAAAAACAAAGCTGGAATGATGCTGTTTAAATAAAGGAGATAACAATCTAGTCACCCAGAAAACAATCTTACTCTTCCACTCTGAGAAATTAGAACTATTTTAATGAAATAATGATAGAAAACAGATGGCAAAGAGCTAGCAACTGAAATATTTTTTGAACACTAAAAAATAAGTGTAAAACTCATGTCCCATATTGTAATTATAGCTAAAAGCATTATGTGACAGAATGTTTTAAGATGTTGAAGTCCTTTCTGTATATAATTCAATCTTAATCTCTTGGGTTTTGGTTGCCTTTAATCTGGATAAGTAAAGGCTTAGAAATTTTGATGACCAGAGGTTTCTGCCACATTCATTAGGCAGCGTGTGAGATCAGTGCCACACTCGAGGAAGGTACTGCAGTTGGCAGACATTCATAGCTTTAATACGTGATCTTGGAAGACTACCTGTTTGATTTCACATGCTTTTGGTTTGTGATGGGAGAAAAGCTGCTAACACCTGTGAGCTTACTGTGATTGTAGTGTCTGCAGAGCAGCTCCAGTCATAGGGAGCTGGGTGGCTGGTGGAGGTGTGAAGCTCCAACTGGCCTTCTGCCATGGGGAGCACACAGATTCAAAATGCAGTGGTCTTGTATACACAAGGAGCTGTAACAAGCACTGCATCTTTTTTTGCTACTGCAGATATGATGGCAGTGAAGCATGCCTGGCAGTGGTGCCCTGTCCCCACTGTAAAAGCTGTACTTGAGTATCTGCAAGGGGTTGAGACAATGCTTTCAGTTTTGCTATACTGTGCTTATGGTTACACTGCAATTGTGTTCCTCTAGTACTTTAAACTGTTTACTTAAATCACATAAAACATTCCTAAGAAATGGCACTGTAAACAGGATCATTTAAATATGGGGTAATTATGCATCCGGGTCCCCCACCCTGGACAGCAGAATCAGGAGACAGATTGAAAAAAGACTTTAGGGTTTGGGGGGGTTTTTTGATGTCTTTAGTTTTCTTTTGTGTGGCTGTTTGTTTGTTTTCTTATTAAGGTTAATTTTCAGCTAAATTAACTATGATTGATACCACTGTCTGCATGAATGCAGTGAAAGGCGCTGCTGGGAGCACCCCAGCCAGTCTGGTTGGAGGGCCTGGACCTCCTCTTGAACTCAGCTCAGCAGGCTGCATCCCCACCCCCAGTCTCCAGCCACCTTGCAGTTCTCCCAAACAGCAGTGAAGATTTACACCACCTCAGAACAGTTTTCCAGGAACACTTGTTTGGTTTTTTTTTGAATTCTATAGAATATTCTTTTTGAGTTAATATGTGTCTCAGAGAAGTTATTTTTTGGGGTTTTTATGGTATTTATGTAGCATACATAATGTGTTCAAACACTTTCAAGTGCATTTTTGTCAAAGTCCTGTTGAACTGAATACCTCTTTCCAACCTCACTGATTTAATACAGAAATTGCTGAAAGGTACCATTCATGGGCTGATGGTGTGGTGAGTTTTAGAAACAATTTGGAGTGTATGTACAACTGCTCAAGCTTTGTTGCTAGCAGTGCAAGGCTCTTTGGCTGTGTTGTCCCTGGTATGGCCGCTGTCCTCCCCTTTACCCAATCCCATATATCAGTAGGAGGTGTAGAGGGAAGGTGTGTGGGTGTGCCGGGTGCCATCTGTGCCACTTGTCTCTTCCTTTGGAGGATGGTGAGAGGTTACATGTCTTGGGGGTGGTGCTGGCCGTGCCATCAGCACGAGGTTGGTGGACAGCAGGAGCAAGGGGCCATCACTGTGCCTTGGGTATGGGACAGCATCTTTTATGTTTTCGTCATTAACTTCTCCTGGCCAGGAATAAACAATGCCATGAATAATGTGGGAGCTGTACCATGATGCCCAGTATAAACATGCTAATCTCAGAGAAAGATGGACAATCCCTCTTTCCATCCTCAGGCTGTGGTTTCACACTGTCAGGACTACTTAAGCGTCTCGGTTGCCTGCTGCATGTCATTGCCACCCTTATGCTGTGTTAGCATCAATGTTTGTGCAGGTGCACGATGAATGAGACTAGTGAACTGATAAACATGAAAACAAAAAAACCTTTTGTGTTTCTATATAGGTTCTTCCTTCTTGCCTTCAGCCCCCTGGATCAGTTCCCCAGTCTGTTTCCTTGTGTGGCTGCACAAATTGCCGTGCAAGCACCATGTGGGCAGCAGCAGAGGAATGGGAAGCTGAGCTGTGTGGCAGGCATGGAGGTGGAAAAGAGTACTGTAACTGGCAACTCTGCCTAGGAAAGTTAGATGGATCCGTGGCCTCACAATTAGTAGAAAATATTAAACCCAGCTCGTAAATAGGTTGGATCAAGTGATAAAAACGACAATATTTTGATTTGCCTAAATTGTTTTCCTGTTAGTACCAGAGCATCTGTTGCTGGTGGCAGGTAGATTCTCACTAAAGCAAAATCTAAATTGCATGTAACTTTCCCTGCATTGGGCACTGCTTGTTGTCTGTTAGTACAACCCCTGGAATCCTGCTGTGGCAGGGGCGTTGGACTAGATGATCTTTTGAGGTCCCTTCCAACTCCTAACATTCTGTGATTCTGTGAAATCAAGAGCCAAACAAAGAAAGCTTAGCTCTGCAGGACCATACCTGTGTCTGACTCCAGCTTGTTCCTGCCTAAAGCCCTTCATCAAGTGTATGAGATTGGGAAGCTGGAAGCCTTTGCTGTCTCCAGTGATGAGACCTAGAGAAGTAATGCTGGAAGTGCTCTGTCTCCAGCTGTATAGTTGATCTGTGATTGAGGGCACTGGGAAAGTGTGACAGAGCCAGGGCTACCCACCACAGAGTCCCCCAGCAGCCTTGTACCCAGAAGGGCTTTCTGGGAGCATCCTTGTTTTGGTGCTGTCAGGTGCCTTTCCAGGGCTGGGACTGGTGGTTCAGGATCAATGGACATCCTGAGCATTTATAAACTCCCTTGTACCTCCTGTGAGGTAGGAAGTAGGTGTGAGCTGGCACTGAAACCATCTGTGGTACGTCCCACTGGATAGTTCCTCTAGTTTGGACAAAGTGCCTCCACCCCACCGTCTGGCTTTTAAAAATGTTTGCAGAAGGTGATTGTTGTTTCCGTAGACTGGAAGCCCTGATACGAATCTTAGGGGATGTGTTGTGGTTGGGGGTTTTTTTGTTTTGTTTTTTTGTTTTGTTTTGTTTGTGTTGGTTTGCTTTTTGGATTTTTTTAGTAAACTGTTTTTCAACTGAAATGGATTATTTCCTTTTCTGTCAAACTGGCTCATGGGAACTTACACTGTACAACAAAGCCTATCCTCCCCTATTGCTTATGTGCCTAGAGGATGCTTCTAGCACACCAATACATGGTGGAAAAAGCCACAATGTATTGTCACCAAGTGCATGGTAAGATTGAAGGCTAAAACCTGGAAGGGTGAACCAGGCTCTTTTTTGCAGCTTTGAAGTATTCCCACTAGCATCTGCTATTCCCACCCTTCCTGTGGGGAGCCAGCGGCTGGTGGGTGACCTCCTGTCAGTGCCCACACCGGGCAGACAGTCCAGCACAGGCAGCTCCTTTCTGGGAGCCATGGCCTCCGCTGAGGCCAGCTGGCAGCAGCCCCTGGCTGCATGCCTCTCCCACTCCCTGCTCAATTTTTGCAGCTTTAGAGCCTCGTTTGGGAACTGAAGTGCCGCTGAAGAAGCTGTGCCAAAATGGTGCCTTTCACATGTTGTGCAGTGCCTGGCACGGTGGGAGCCCTGGTTGGTGACTGGAGCTCCTGGGCACTGTGATAATACAAATAACCCTTATTATTAAACTAAGTGTGTTGTCTAAATGCAAGTTGTGATTTGAAAGTATTTTTCATTATGTTCCCTAAGAACTGCGGCATGCTGTGTTTCTTTGGTTTTTGTGCTGTTCTGTTGCTTCGAGTGCGGGGGCTTGAGCTAACAGATCAGCCTGTAAGTGGCTGTATTGCCTTGGGAATTGTAAAATAAGTTTTTCTGGCTGGTTTGTGGGTGTAGATGAGTTATAGCCATGGGATGCCTTATGGTCCTATGGAATTAAATGTTCTCCCTGATTATTTGGCACACAGTAGTTATTCAGGGATGTTCTCCCTCTTTTATGCCTTACATGAATGAGGTGCCACAGACCTGTTGAACAGAAATGCATAAAACTGTAATCTTCAGCTTTTGGAGAAAATTTCCTCAAATAAAAGGAAGTGAGAGCCTTAAACTGGCCAGTACTTGTGTGTGTCTAACTGTGGACACTTCAAGCAATCTCATTTAAGTATTCTCCTGAAACATTCATAATACTTAAGGTTAGCAAGCACATATATATACAAGTGACCTGGGTCTAGGCTTTGTCTGTATCTTGTGAACAGAGTTTGAGTACAGTGCTGTTTAGAATATAAGACAGCATAAAGATTTTGAAGAAAATCATGTTCAAATTGAAATACAGCTCATAACTTCGTATGCAGATGTTCTGTACTACCAACCTTTATTGTTAAAACAATAATAGATCCAATTAAGTTTTTTATTTTTTTAAAATTAAAATTATGCTCAGACATTATTAAATAATAAAATGACTTATGGTTGAAAAAAGGAATTGTAAGTATCCTCATGTCTTGCCTTGATTTTCTGCCAAAATTTTGTTTACAAAATTCTGAATTATTGAAAAATGCTTATTTTTGCAAAGCAACTGATTCTTGAAAATACCTGAAACAGGCCCATATTCCAGTGAGTGCAATGCATGCTGTTTCTGGAAATTTGTCATTTTAAAATAATATGAAGTGAGGCATCCAAACATTTGCAAGTTCTTTGAAGTTTTTCAAGTTTGTAGACTGTTTCTAAAAATCAAGGGCATAAGTTAATTTTTGCAGGGGTTTTGGTTTTTCCTTTTGTGATTAGTACTTTTCGATATGGTGATTTGTTCGGAATATAATTAAATCTTTCTGTGTGTCAAGATATTAAGAGTAGCACAGCATAAACCTCTTCCATTAATATTCATTGTGATATTTTGTAACTGTATCAGTTGAGCAGCACTGATTGAATTTAGTGAAATTGTAGTGTTTAAAATCCTTTTCATTAATATATTAAACTCTCATAACATATTATTGAAATCAGATTTTATACAGACATTTGATTTTCCTTCTGTAGCAAGAGATTTCCTTTTCCAAGCCAAGAGGTTGTTTGCATCCGTTAATATCATGTTAGTGACATTTGGGCTAGTATTTGATGGGATGTGGTGTTCTGGTAGCTGCAAAAACTGTACAGATTTCAGGAATTAATGGTGAGATTTCAGTACATTACAAGTTAATAAAAATTATAGAAGACATTATATTGGAACACAAAAATACTGTATTTTCTTTTAAATAGAAAATTGTTTAGGGGATTTTGACTGTTGGTGAATCACTATCCCAGGTTTTGTGGTTTTCAAGTCAGAATGCATACACTTTAAAACATTTAGCTTTTCTGTCCTATTTCACTATCTAAAGCTCTACACAAACAGAGGAAACTGGCAGATGAGCTGGTCTGTGGGAGGAAATAAAGCAGCTAAGCACAAGTGCTATCAAATGCATAAACAAACCTGTAAAAGTAGCATTCATACTAACATCATTAACTTACTATTTCTAAGTGTTTCTTACAACTGATGCTGGAGAAAGAAGAGGCTAGAAAGTATGAGCTGCATATAGCAAATTTGTGTTTGTTTTTTTTTTTCTTTTTCCTCTCTGTATTCTACGAGTTAATGGGGAAGGTAAAGAGCAGGCTCAGTCCTCCTTCCTGGGACGAGTGCTGTGCCCTGCTTTGGGGATCTGGGAAGAGGGTGCTCCTGCTCATGCCTCTGAAACGGTTTTGTATTTTTCTAAGTTTTAATCATTGTAAATAAAACTTGGATTAGGCTATTAAAAAGCTTTAGATTGTTTTTTGGTTGTTGCTCGTTTTGTTTTGGTGGTTGCTGTTTGTTTGTGTGTTCTTTTTTTTGTTTAAATCTCTACACTCATTTAAAACCCCCTGCCTGTAGTGGTCAGGGGTTTATCTGTACACACCAGGGAAATCACCACCGAGGCTCGTGAGCTCTCATTGTTAACTCCTATATAAAGTAACTACTATATAAGTTTTTGTAGGAAGAGAGTAAAGTAGTTTACAGCATCCATTTAGTACTCTGCTCAAATTAATGTGTGAAATTTCAATATACATACACACTTATTCAAGTTTCAGTCTAGTTCTTTGCCTGTTTTTGCAGAGTGCTAACCACTTAAAAGCAGCTTGAGGTTTCAGGTTTTTGATTTCCACATTACTCTTCCTCTGTTTGCAAGCCAGGCAAGGCAGGATAGGGATAATGCCTGAAACGGAGAAAGTAGCTCACTTCATTGACCCCAGCCGCTCAAAAACCAGCTGATGTACTGAGCACAAGGGAAGAAAATCAAAGTCACAATCCTGTAAATATTTATGTACATAGTTAAGGGTAGACATAAAAATGGGTTTTTAAACTTAGTTGAACTCCTTGCACGTAAATTTAAGAATGTGTGTAAATATTTGCAATCTGGAACCTGTTTCGGGTTTTTGAAATATTTAAATTACTTTCAAAAATACTACAAGGCCCTGTATCCCACCAAGACATGTTCAGAGGATGCAAAACCAGCCTCATGGGTAACTCCTCCTGGCAGCAGCAGGCAAGGTAACAGCTGGCTTACCTACCCACAGGAGCCTTTTGTCTACGTGTTCAGGCTCTCTCCGGCAAGAGTTAAGTGTTCAGTTAGAGGGCAGGAGGCTTGGCTTTGGGTCACTGAACTCAGGGCTGCGGTTGTCTGATTCAGCTAATTCTTCCCCTCCAGACTTCTCAAGTAACTTTGAACAGATTGCTTAGACTCTGAGTGCCTGTGTGTCCCAGTAATAAAATGGGGTTAATTATGCAATCTTCTATTTCTTGCTTGGACTTCCTCAGTTTTTGTGCAGAAGCTAGCTTCATAGTGCTGCTGTTAGATAAGTAATAAGTGAGGTCCCTGGAAGTACAGGTGTTGGGCTACCTTCAATGAAGGAGGATTGCATTTCTGTAGGGTCTCAAAGGCTCAATGTATTTCAGTCTTTGTCTTGAGAACTGTGGGTTTTACTTATTTTATTAGCTCCTGTTGCAAAGGAAGCAATGTTATCCTAACAACTTGCTGTCTTCGCTTGGGCTTTCAGAGTATTTTGTGTGTGTATATAGATGTATATATTTTCTTAGTAGTGAGCAACTGAAAACATGTGCAAGCCAGCCATGTGCTGATGTTGTGCCAACTCCATCTCTCACCCACCCTCCCACTTTCCTTCCTTCCTTGGAGAGCTGGCAAACAAATTACAGCCTCCATGCGTGTGCTGCTGAGGCAACGGCCCGCTGGGGAAATGGATGGGGGAAAACGTTTGGATGCCACATCAGTATCTCATTAGACAGCTCATAGCGTTTTTTACAAGTCTGTGGACAAACAGTAGTTAAGGCTTGGATGGAGAAAAAAATTGGAAGTTCCCTGCAGGAATGGGGGATGTGTGGAGATTCTTCTGGGACTAGGCGAGAGGTATTGCTGCTGCACCCAGGCAGGTGCCACACAGCTGTTCAAAGATGCAGTAGTGTGCCCTACAAGCTGATAGGCAGTAGTGGGAGGGTGGCTCTCCTGATGATAAGTTTCAAAATGCCAGGTTATTTCTTTACTTTCTGCTTGGAGACAAGGTTTAACAACAGATCCTGCACAAAATTTGGGAGTACATATATGGTGCAAGAGTGAAATTAGGCTGAATCTAACCAGACCTTCTCAATGAATGGTAATTTACGAAGTCCTATGGTTGAATTGGGTGACTTCAAGTGTGTTTTTAAGCAAGGGTTAAAGGAAGCATTAAGCTTATGTTTCCTTCTTGCTGTCATTGCTGTTTTAGTATTAGAGTCTTAATGGTAGTGTTTTCCGTTCTTTTTCACAAACAAGATGACCTTGGTGGTTAATGACCTGCTTACAGTCTTTGGCATGGCTCTGGTGGGGAGAGGGCATTCGTCATGTTTATTCAGTAATTTCACATTATGGAAAGAGATGCTTGACACTGGCTGTGAGGAGGCAGCAAGTGGAGCGGTGTAAAGGGTCCTTGCATCCAGGAGGAGTGTGATTCCATTTTAGGGGGGCATCCCCCCTCACTTCACATGATGCAGAAGCTTTTGGGGAAGTGGGGCTGGTGAACATGACATGGTTTGATTTTGGGTGGGTCTGTGTGGGTGCTGGTGACAGTGCAGCTGCCTGGCACTGTAGAAGCTGGGAAGGGCAGCTGGTCCTTCACCAGTGGGCTCGGGTGCTTTTTGCTGCACAGCTGGAAGCTGAATGGCTTTGCTTCAGAGGAGGAAAGCTTGCCCCTTGGCACCCAAATAACTGTGCTGTGCAGACCACAGCAAAGGGGGCCCTGATGGGGGTGGGGAGAGGAAGACAGGCCGGCAGCCTTGCTGCTGCCTCGGCTGCCCTTCAGCGAAGAAGCAGTTAAATGCGGCTATGCATCTTCTGTATATCAAAAAAGCCATAAATAAGTAGTACCAGGCCCTCCTGACCCACGTCGCACTTACTGGCCAAAGGAATGTTTAGCGTGCTTGGTCTGCAAATACTTGGCGTAGTGCTGTGCCTCTGCATGCTGCAGCTGCAGCGCTGCAGTTGGGAACTTAATGAATAAAACCAAAGCTCAGAATTCCTGGGTATAAGGTTTTTTTGTTATGATTTTTGTGGGGGGAGAGAGCAATAATGAGTTGCCCGTGGTGTGTTGCTTTATTGGGGTTTTTTTGGTGCGTTTAGTTTTAGGTTTTGTTTTTGTTTTTTTTATTCCAGGGTTACCATACAAAGAAGTGTTACACGTGAATTGCTGTGCTATAATCGATAAACTGGTTCCTTGGAAAGAATTTCTGACTTTGGAGCAAGTAATTAGCTTTTTAAGTTGCTTTGTTGTTTTTTCCTCGGTGTTGTCTGTGAGGGAGGCCCAAGCAGGCAGACAAAATCATCAGGCAGGTTGGTGGAGGGCTCCTGTTGTGGGTCCTGCTGGCTGCCGAGGAGGTGGTGGGGAGGCTGCAACCACGTGAGCAGTACATTTATTTACGTTGGTCTCCTTTCAAACTGTCACAGTAAATCTATTGTCCTTGTCACTTTGTAAATCATTATATAGGATTAGGCCTTTTACCAGCATTTAAGAATTCTACAGGCATTTTGAGGACTTTCCTCCTCCCTGGCTCAGCCAAGCAGTTCCTAATCTTGCTGGTATCCCTCACTATTTAAGTAATGCCGGGCCTGATTAGGAGGAAATGGTTTCTGCAAGGGAACCGACATTTTCAAAAGCACTGTTTCACAAAGGAGACTTTGAACTGTTCTAAGACTTTAAAAGTTAAATAATATTTTGAATGTTATAGTTCTAATGTTTTCCTATTGTCATGGGAGACTTGGATCGAGTCCCAGGATTGTGGTTAACTTTGCACCACACTTAGGCCTTATTTATTACCACTGTGGAGATGAACTTAAAGCTACTTCACCTTTTTTGTTGTTGTTAACTCTTAAATTGAGACCTCTGTTTTTAATAAAAAAAAAGCTTAAGGCTTGCTCATTTTTTAATGAATGTGAGTCACTTCTTGGGAGAGGCAGAGTCTGGCACCCCAGGGCACCCCACAACCCTCAGAGGAGTTTGGCAAGGGTGTGAGGCTCCCCACAGCACCTCTGGAGTGAGAGTAGTGGAGGTAGTTAATAAAGTAATGTGGAAGGATCACATACTGTATGTGGAGGTCAAAATTAGGCCCATGAACACCAAAAGCAAGCAGGATTGTTAGGCACAGGTTGCTGTGCTGCACTTGCCCTCCAGCTGGCAACAGGGTTTTGGCACTCTCCTGGCTGAGTTCTTGATCTTGCACACGGCCGGCTGTGGTGAACTGGGCAGCTGATGTTTGTGGGTGTTGGGGGCTCAGGGTGCCTCAGCCCTGTAGGTGTGGGTGGCCCTGCATTCACCTCAGGGAGTGGCAGAGCAGAAACCTTTTAAGATGTGGTGAGGGAAGGCCTTCAGAAAGGTATGTCATGGGAGATGCAGCTCATGTTTGTTGATCTCACAAATAAGTGTTTTCATCCAGGGGCCTAATGTAGGCATGGTTTAAGCACCAGATTCAGTGGAGCCAGTTCTTTTGGAAATAAAGTTAATACTTGAAGGACATATTCATACACTTACTAAGGTCTCAGAAAGCTGCATAAACTTTGTTAATAAAACTCATCATGCTGTTAGATGCTGGTCAAATTGTGGCCTTTGTTGTTAGGTATGTATTTTTCCTGTTGTCGTCATCCTGCCCTCTTCCTCCCCCCCCCCGGATTTATTTGGCATAAGGTATGATTTATTTGGCATCACATAATCTGTGTGCAGTAGTCATGAACTCTTGTTTTGAGTGAGGATGCAGGGTCTAGGGCTGCTGTTGGTTGTTCAGTCTCCCAGGACTCATCTTCCATTAGTATGTATTTCCTGCCTGTTCCCAGGAGCCTAATTATTAATATAATAATATGTAATAACAGCTTATTGGACCAGATTACGTTGGTGTAAGTTGCTTTTACCATAAGTCAGTGTACGTTAAAAGCATTTGTTGATTTAAGTTGAAAGCTGGGTATGTTTCTTTGTTGAATAAATGCTCCTTTTGAGATTCCAAAAGGAGAGAAATCCCTTTCTGTTTGATAATGTTTAGTGTCTGCTAAATGCAAATGAAGATGGTTTCACAGCTGCATTTTTGGCCCAGGTAAAAATGTAATAAATGAAGCATGGGGTAGAGGAAAGGGAAGACCTAATCAGATGCTGAAGAGATTTCATGAATATTAAGTACTTTCCACTTAAACAGTCTTTTTAATAATCTGAAACATTAATAGCTGTATGACTGCCTGCATCTACACCAGCTGTGTAAGAGAGATAAAAGTCCCAGTTTAACGTGATTTTTATCAGCTTGCTCATGCTAGTGTTCGACCTACAGGAGAAGTCAATTTGCATGTTGGAAAACAGCTTTCTGACAAACAGGACTGCTTGTATGCGCCAATAAACAGTGTAAGTGACAGTTGGTTCTTGATCTAGGGAATAATGGAGTAACTGATGGTAGTTTAAATACTTCAGGTTTTTGTCCCCCCCCCCTAGGTATTCAGCCTAGAGTTGCATTTAGTGATTCAAGAATAAACCTGTAAATACATGTTGAAAATCTTCTGATAACTAATTATAGGAACTGTTTGTTCCCAAGTTAATGAATTCCCTGTTGGAGTTGCTTGCATTCAGGCTGTTATGTGTATTGTAAAATAATGATTGTGATGTTTTGGTTTTCTTGTGTGTTGTAAATGGAAGCTTTGCTAGTAAAGTAAAAAAAGGTTTGGTCTTGACTGTTCTCTAAACTGGCTGTGGATATTTAAATTTATGATCATTGTCGTCAGAAAGGTAACTGGAAAGTTCTACTTCCTCAAACCTGTTGTGTTTTCCTCTCTGGTTTGCTTGTTCTTTTGGATATCCCAAAAGGGAATGTTAAACAAGGTACCTGTTACATTTGATGTCAGATATAAGTATTGGGTGAAAGTTTTATACATATTTAAGTGAATAACTAGATAGTGTTTAAAACAAAACAAAACAAAAACCCCACAAAAACCAAAACAACAAAAAGCTCAAACCACACTAAACCTCCTGCTTTGGGCTTGTCTGTTCCATTTCCTGCTCAGAAGGGTTGGTCTGCTCTGCCCTTTCCTCCGACGTTTCTGCTCCTGTTTGGGAGCTGCTGAACTGTTTGCTGTACTGAAGTGAACCAGGACCCATTTTGTTTGCCCTTCGTGTTTGCAGGCTGTGATCTGGAAGGGATTAATAGCAGCTGAACCGTCTCTTCAGCATGTGTCAGATGGGCAGACTGGAGTAGGGCTCTACCTCTAAACTTGTGAACTGGTGCACAAATAAGACTGGGATCCATTTTAGATGGTACAGTGATTAATACAGGTAATTATTCTGTGCAGATATGCTCACCCTTTGTTTGGGGAGCAGAGCCCGGGAGTAGGATGCAGGCTAAGCCCCTTCATATATGTTCCTTAAAGGTGAATCTGTTGCATACTTCCAAATAGTGGACTTCAAAAAAAAAAAAAAAATTAAGGAAGAAAGAAGAATAGAGGAGTGTTTCCTACCACTTATTTATTTAGGGTCTGGGCTGCATTGCACATCTGGAAGCAGCTTGCTACTCTTAGCGCATTCGGTAGTGATTAGCTTTTTTTATGTGCTGCTTGTCTTGAAGTTTGTGCTGTGGAGTTAGGGCGGAGTTTCTAGGGAAGCAGATACAGTACTTTAAAGCCTTCATATTGATCAGTTTGAAAGTCTGTCTCCTCCAGTAATGCAAATTCATTTCTTACAAAACTCAAAATCACTAAAATGTCAAGTAGAGAGAAAAAAGAAAGGAAAAAATTAAATGGAAGAGGATCTTATTCTACTTCTGCAAAAGTTCGTTTGTTCTATCTGATGTATTCCTCTTGTCAGTATGTTGCAAACCTTGTCTATCAAAATAAGCGAGTAAACCACTGTTAATACAAGTTCCTGAAAATAATTTGTTTGTGATCTTTGAAAAAGGTGAAGTTCGGAGATTAAGATCAGAGAAGGAAAACTGTATTTCTCTTTTGGGTTTTTTTTGGGAGATATAGAGCCTGAAAAATAGTTTTCTTAAAACTATGGCAGCATTTATTTGTTCTCTTTCAAACCTAAAAAGTGACAGGAAAAGTTCTCTCTGGGAATAGTGCTGGATATTCCATGGAGATCCTTTCCCAACTGATATTGGAAATTGCAACTTAAGTATTTTAAATACATATGTAATTGTCAGAAAAGCTTGATTTGTTGTATTACATTATTACATCCATTTAGTAGCTGTGGTGGTAGTTTGGTTTTTTAGGTTAAGGTGGTCTTCTAGGATAAAAAGGACAGACTAAAGTTGGCTATTTGCTGCAAAGAAATGTATATTCTTTCTTTATGATTCCTGTGGAAACAATTTCAGTCTTAATGACAAATTATCCTCTCCCCCCTCCCAGGTAATTTTTATTTAATGTCAATAGCAGAGACTTTGGGAAAATCTTTTTTGCGGGAGCTGAAGAGATCGTGTGTCTGTCTGTACTTTTCTTGGCCAAATTAGTGAATACTAGTGGGGCACTGTTTATCACACCATATTATGTAAGCCCTTCTAGTTGTGAACCAATAACTCATAGGTTACACAGTAGCGCCTGAGTGATTTGGAGCTGTCCTGGAGGGAGGATGGAGTAGCATGAAGCTGTGGCAACCATATTTTGCCCTACAGTTTTGTGCATCATCTGCGTAGCATTTTTAGTTATTGCTGAAATTTTTGGTAGGAAGCTGCCTGAAATAAAATGTGAGGAACTCTGTATAATAATGAAATCAATTGGACTGTTTCCCCAGTAATTCTGGAGACTGATGCATCATTAATGTTGGTAATACAGTCGCTGTCAGATCACAAACTTCTCAATAAATGTGCAGCTGGCAGGCTTTGATGGAAATTGGAGGCAAGCAGAGAATGAGATTTAGGGCTTTGATATATGGGGTGTCAGCCATGTGATGAAGTTTTTATCAATTTCTGTCACTTCTGTATCTTATGCTCACTACATATGTGGTCTTTCTTGCAGTTTTTGGGGGTGGCTGAAATAACTGCACCTTTTTAATGTTTAGTAATACAGAGAGAGGTTAAAAGAGCTAACTTCACTTCTAAATACATTGTTCTGTATACAGTGGCATCACATCAGAAATGTAATGCAGTGATGGGCTATTAGAAATTTATTAGCAATGATAATATTTTGATGGGATCTGGGAGCAGAACTAGTCATCAAGGAAATTGCAGGAATACAAAAGTAAGGCAGTTGTTTTGTATCCTAATTAGCAACCTGTACTGGGGAGGCATCAGGAGAACTAGTAGAGGGGCTTTGCCAGTTCTTCTGATTCTGTTTCTTCATGTTTGTATTTTAAACTGCATAGTAAATCAGGATTTCTTCGTCTCTTTAGATTAACCTATTTGAAAGACTTCCTAGACTTAGAGCAGTTACTTAAACAATCAAGTGGGTATGTTGCAAATCCCAGTCAACGTTGATTTAGGTCACAATTACACAAACAGCTGGAAAGTGGCATAGATATCTGCCACATAAAGGAAAAATAAGCAAACTAGTTTGCTAAAAGTAAATACTGATAAGGACATTTGAATTTGAATGCCATCGACTCCGGGGATGTGAAGAACACAAGCTTTCTTGATGGTCTACCCTGATTTACACATTTACTAAGTTATGGTGTGAGTATTTCTCTCTTCACACTCTTACAAAAAAATGAGGTCTCCAGAAACACAAAGGAAGCCCTTGCCCATTACAGGGATAAGTTTGGACTTTGCATCACGTTAGCAATAGCTCTGGGTGGCTCTGGGCCAAAGTTGGCTGGAACAGTTTTCCACTTGTAACTCCTTGCAAGCAGTATAGGACAAGTGTGTGCACTTTCAGCTGCACTGTTGCAGGGGAAGGCATGCCCTCTAGCATAGATTGGGTTTTTAATTTCTGATCTCAGCAAACTTTTTGGGGAAAATGTTTTCCTTGTTTGAATTTTTGACATGAAAAAAGTGAGAATGCAGATGCTTATTGCATAGACTTCTAAAGTCTAATGATTTCTCACTTGTTCTACCTCAAATGTTCTTCCAGGGAGGATGTAACTAGTACTTTCTCATGCCTGAAATCTCATGAAAATTATTAGTAATGTAATCCTGCATAAAATATTTTGTAGGAGTTTTGTTAAAAGAAGTGCCCTTTAAAAAATTGATAGGCTGGTTCTCTGTGGGCAGATACCAGACTTCAAGAGGAATTTTTTTTCAGTGTAACTCAGCTCTTTTTCAGTAGTTTGGAGCTGGCTAATGCCTTCTCCATTTTCCTGGATTTCCTGCCATTTTAGCTACAGTGATTCTTTGGACTTTGGTCAACTGGCAAAAGTTTGAGCAAAAGTCTTTGGCCCGTTTTGTCCTCTTAGGTTTGCTTGAATCTGTGCAAAAGCAGTTTTTAGTTCTGAACACCCGCAGAGAAGGCAAGCTAGTATGCCTGCTGATTGACTGATGCCCAGTGTAGCTTAGATGGTGTTCATGTAGGTTCTGAATACTTTCAGGCTGTTCAGGCATGCTGGCAGTTTTGTGCAGGGCTAACAGAGGACTCAGTTCTAAGCACAGACAGGAGTTGTTGCACCTATAAGCTGTGTGCTGAATGACTCAAATGATCATGTAATTTATCTGTCCCAGGCATTTGCAGTGCATGTTGGTGCCTGGCATACCACAACAGGATAAAATAAAGGATTGAGGTCCATAGAAAAGAAAAAGGTCTCCATCCCCATCCACAAGATTTCTATTTTCCACCTATTTTATGAAAGCAATGACCCTTGCCTAATAAAGTTGTTTGTTGCCTAGATTATAGGTAAGTGCACAGAAAGATTTTTATCCCATCTGCAGTTTGAAATGAGTAATATGCAGAGTAATGCTGGATGCTGGAAACAGTATTTCCTGGGAAGACTTTAATTCCAGTTTTAACGAGTTTATTCAGTGTGTCTTTTAACTCCTCCTGTGGTCCTAAACCTATCTGTTCACCTCTCATCTGTTTCCACTTTTCTTGGAAGCCTAGAACTGGAAGCTGTTTTGAAAAAAAATTACAATGCAAGCCCGAACTTTTCTTGCAAATATCTGCATGTGACTTATTTGCTGCTTGGTTTTTGGACACCATTGGTTGTTCAAATGTAGGTGCTTCTCCTTCTTTTACTCACTGATAAATGTTTTCTTAATTCAGGGTAATGGGACATATATTGATGTGTGTGTATGTATATATATTTAATACTTCTGATACCATCTATGTATTTGTTTTTCTGAAAATGTTGCTATCAGATGCTCTTTGGTATGGTATAATTTTAATTTTTTTTCTTCTTTCCTTTATATCTGAACTTTCACCTAACCTTTCAGTTCCCTCTGCACTTCACCCCCTGTAGAGGGGTCAGCATTTAAGGCTTTGCTTCTGTGAATTTGATTAAAGGTCTCTACGTATACATTATATATTTTAATGTGAGTAGAATTGCCTAAATAGATCTCATTCCACGTTAGCCCTGTAAAAGAGCTGCTCTGAACTTGTGAGTTTCCAGGAATTAAAGTTGGAGGGGTGGTTTTGGTTTTTTTTTTTGGTGTGGAAACCCAAGTTTGCCTTTTATGGGTTAAACAGTGGTGTTTGTGTATGGGTAGACAATACTTGTTTTAGCAAAAAGGCTCTGTGTCTGGCCCACAGTCTCATAGGCAGATGAAATCATAAGGAATAGCTGGTAATGTCAAGTAGAATGGATGATAAAATTATTAAATTATGCTGCATTGTCTAATCTTCTCATACAGCTTTGCCTGTTACTGGTGACAAACTAATATGCCATCAAACTTGACAGCCCTCTTAGTTTATTGTAGAAACTTGACACAAACTGTCGTTCATGTGCTCTAGAAGTGATGTGTTTTGGATAACAGGAAATACATTCCTCCAGCACCTTATAAAATTGTACAGCTGGCTGAGTGTTACATGAAAGAAAGCATGGAGTCCAGCTCGTAATAAAGAATTCTGCTTAGACTGAATGTATGTGCTTGTCCTCTTTCTTTCTTTTCATAGGAGGTTGTGGAATCATTCAAGTAATTGTATGCAGTCTGTTGCAGAGGTGTAGACCCAGATCGTGTGAAGTTATGCTTCACCATGGTGTGATAATTTCAGTAGAGGAAAAAACGTCAGTCAAATCTCTGGCCTCTACAGTGTTTTCATGGACTTGAAGACATGCCAGGGTAGAGCAGCAAGCAGGAGCCCAGGTTTCAACCCTCAGTTGTAATGGATATATCCAGGTTTCAGTTTCTCAGTGTGTGATATGGAGGATAGGATGAACATCATCCCTTTAAGGGAGGTCTAATCAGGGGTGATGCAGAGCATGTATCTTTACTGCTTTGGCCTGTGCTCCTTCATCTGGTTACTTCTGTCCATATTAATATGTCTGGCATCTTTCCTGGAAATGTTGCATGAGGTGCCAAGCCTTGTGGTGGTTTTGTAATGGGACTGATGAACATGTGACTGTTCAGCTGTCTTCCACCAATCACACCTTGGAAAGAAACTTTTCTTCAGAGGCAAGGTGTTTTGCCACTGCACTGACCCACTGGTACACTGAGGTAATAGCAGTCACTTGAGAACATCCTTACATCTTAAAATGTATGTATCCAAGTCAAATTGCTCAGACTAGAGTAAATTAGAAGCTGCCTTTCATGTAGTTGCTGATGACAGAAGATACGAGTGTATAATGTGAATACAAAAAGTCAAGAAAACCAATCTTGCTCAAATATAACATTTATTTCATACTTCTATAATCTATCTGTGCTATTCTATAAGCTGCAATTGGTTAGAAACCAGGTATAAGAGTAAAGAGTACCTCTGTTCTGTTTACTCTCTGTAGTTCTCCAGTGCAGCATTTAAGAAAAGCTATTGGAGTGAACAGTTTTGTATTTCTTTCCCTTTCTAAGGTTAAAAGCATTCTGAAAGGACTGGAGGTCATCTTCCCAAATTCTTTTTTGGGAGGAAGGCTTCCATTCCTTGAATAAACTTTGCTGTTTTATTTACATCTGTTTGCTCTCTGATGCATTGTCACAAGATGATCTGGTATTTGAAATTTCTCTCCTTCATGCTACTCTGTTCATAACAGAATTTTGCCAAAAGTGCTGCTCCAGATTAGCAAAAACATGACACATCTGTGAAGTATCAGACATGATAAAAATTAGTTTTAACACATAGAATCAAGGTCATTAAGATTCCAAACTAATTACAAGCTGAATTAGCCTTGAATTACAGCTGATTTTCCTATCTTTCTGAGATGGAAAGACAAAGTAGTAACAAGCAGAGAGATAGAGCTTTTAGAACCTTAGATTTTCCCAAGAAATGGCTGGAATAAGATGAAGTTGCCTTTGTCTTGTTTCTGTTTTGAGGATACATCATGTAATCATTGTTCTTGGAACTTAGCTTTAGTTTTCACAGGGTGTTTCAGGAATGAGGAACACTGCTAAATGATCATTCTTGATAGGCAGAAGATAACACTTAGATGTCTAAATTGTTTTACTGAGCTTACTGACACTGCACGATGATGCTGTTGCCGTCCAGCCACTGCACACTCCCATGCACTGTTATTTTAAAAAGAGTGTATATGTGTGTGTGTCTATGCTGTATTTCCAGAAGTCTTTAAGGAGTCTATTAAGGGTATTTCAGCTACAGGCATCAGAACATATATTGGGCAAAAGTTTAGAATTGATTTATATAATAAAGTTTATTGCGATTATTAAATGAGTTAGAGTTTACCTAACTTCTCTTAAAACTGCTTAGAATAATTTACTTGGTTCATTTGATTTGTTTCCTGTGGAAGAAACTTCTCACACGTTGTAGGCTTTGTGTTGGATGGGAAGAATGAAGTGAATGTTGTTGCCTTTGAGCCATTTGCTTGGAGAGAACTCCTCAATACCGGGTTCGGTGGGGGGGGTGGTTCTCTTTGAAAACATTTTTGCATTAAATCACTAGGAGCAGTTGGTGAATGTTGGTGGTCACCAATATAAAAAGACAGGACAGAATGTTTTGCTTACTCTAAAAACTAAGTATATAGAAAGAGCTGGAGTGTATTAAGTCTGTTTTGTGTGACTATTAATCCAGCCAGTTTTTAAAGTCTGAGCTCAAGTTGTGTCAAGCACATGTTAATTTTGTCCTTATTCAGAAAAGAGCTTACATTGCTTAAGTATCATCAGCTGCTGAATTAAACTCTGAAATCCCTCAGGTGTTCTGCTGGCTTGCTTTTATTGCAGCCTCTGTACCTCCTAACAGGAGGCTGGTATAGGAGTATCTTTGGTGACATAAGAATTTTAGGAGCAGAGCAGAAATTTGTAAGTATATCATGCAGTCTCATTCTAGGCTTATGGGAAGCCAGGGAGCTTGGTCTACAGATATGCATTCTTCATGTAATGACTTAATTACTGATGAAAATATCAGATCACTGTACAATTCAATATTGAAGTTTCAAAGAGCACTATAAAAATCTATTTATTTCTAAAAGGTACAGCTTGCTATAGTTTTTCTCAAATATTTGCACAGCTGTTCTTTGAAAGATCCAAAGGTTTAAATTGTAATTAAAAGGCCTTTCCAAATTTGTTGCATTTTTTAAAAGACTCCAGTGTATTTTACATTGGAAATGCTTTATTTTCCCCTTTTTCTCATGTATGCAAATTCTGTATGTTGGTAATAAATTATTATTTACATTTTTTAACTTCACACAGATTTGCCTTGGAGCTTAAGGGTGAGAATAAAAAGGAAGCTAAAATACTAATTTTGTTAGCTTAGCCAAATACAAGATTAAGGTGCAGAGAGCTAAGTGCAAAAAGCTGCTGACTATGACAAGGGGTATGTGGTGGATGCTGTTTTAATGATGTTAAAGTTAGAAAGTATGTTAGTGAGTATCTTGAGCAAGGTTAATTTATATAACTTGTTGTAACTTGCAAGAAGGCTTGAGATTTGTATCTGATAAATATTGATAGTTTGTAACTGAATTTGTTGTGCAGATAAATACCATCTGATGACTATTGTCAAACATGTTTTAACCTTCAGAGATAACTTTTTAGGAGAGAAACATACTGCAAAAGGTCTTTGGCAGAAAGTCAAGAATTGGAGTGTGGTGCTCTATTTACAAATGCTACTTGTAGTGAAAAAGATTGACAGTGTGGGATTTTTTATTTGTTTAGTTAGTTGTTTCTTTTAATTTAACATATATAATCCTGTAGCTATTGTTCCACCCAGTAAAGCATTCCAGTGAATACTTAATTTTGCAGTTGTCCCTTAATTTCAGGGAATACTGTTGTGGCAGAATGCTTTTCTGGATTCTTTATCCAGGGTCATCTGAAACCATAGGTAGTCTTCTGTTTAAATAAGCTGGCTTTTCTTTGGGACCCTCAACCTGTTCTCTGGTGCTGAAGTGCTGTAACATAACGTTTGTAGAAGTTTCTGGGAAAAAGTCCTTCAAAGACCATGTTCTTTAATATATACAGTGCTTTCTTGAATGTAGTCTCAGGGCAAATGTCAGTATTAAACAGAGTGCAGGGAACACACAGATAACACAAAAGGAGTTTTACCGTGGAGCACCTTTCTTGCTTCTCCAAGATGTGCTGCTACTTTTCTGCCCTTCTTCCTAGCCCTGATTCAGTTCCAGTTACCTGAGAACCTGCTCTCAGGAAAATGTGAAAAGCAGAAAGGTTCCCCAAATTTTGGATTATGTACCTCAAAATGCTGTATTTACATCCAAGAGATTATTATATTCCATCTGGGGGAGTATAAAATCTAGCATTGGATTTTGACAGAGCTATTAATATGTATTATGCCATTAAGATTGCACAGATGGGTGCAGTATGAAGCGAAACAGTGTAGGCAGGAAAGTAAGGTATGTCCTTGGTTCTGCTACTGACTTCAGGGGCGGCTATTGCAAGTCATGGTGATTATGTTTCTGCTTCTCTCCTGTGCCTTTCTTTCAATTGAAATCTCCTCAAGAAAGATGTAGTCACTTGGTAGATTGTGGAATACTGTGAATTAAGGCCTTTGTAAAATTATGGTGTGACCTGCTTCCATCAATAGTAATTCACATATAATCATGATGGGACTTTTCAGAAGGTATTTTCTGATTTTATCATTAGATTAACATTGTCACTGTGCTAGAATTAACAATTTGTGTTTTCTCTTAGTTACGAATGTCAGGGCATCCTACTTGTGCCTTTAAAAAAATGGTAAAAGAAATAAAAAACCCACAACACAGAGACTCTGAAAATTACCAGTTTGATGCATCCAAAACTTGCAATCTGGGTCCTAGGGAAGTCAGTGCCAAAAATGTGATATCTTTATTTTTTTTTCACATTACAACAGGAATTTTACTTGTAATCTGTTGTGTTAATTTAAGTGCCTGTATATTCAACAATGTCAACAGAGTTTCCTTACAAGAAAAATAAAGCTTGTTTACATAATCAGTTGTTAAACTGCATTTTTAATTAAAATTTTTTCTCAGGAACAATCTTCATCATTTAGAAGCAAAATCCTTTAAAGTGCTAGTGATAAGATACTAGAATAGGGAAGGCATGGTAATGGTTCCAAGTACTTATTTATTACTAGGCTCACATTTTCAAAATCATAAATTCTGAAATCAGGTTTTTTCTTTTAGGGTTGCTAATCCAGTTACCTCCTGGCTGGTGAGCAGAGCTTACTTTGCTCACCTTTCCTGGATGTGTGCCTATAAATTTTAGCATCTGTATAGGAGCTGTGCTTTGACTTTAGCATTCTCTCAGTAAGATATTGACAGAGCTGCGAGTTTGGCTTTTCTTTGGCATATGTGAGGCTTTTAAGTTGGAAACATCTTAGTATAAACAGCTGATCTAGTGATTTTTAAATTTATTTTTTAAAATGTGACTATGAAATTGACTTCTGTATTTTGAGCATGAAATGGGAAAGATCTAAAAAACTGTAAGGAGTGCAGTTTCTTAAATCTTCTCTATTTTAACCAACCTAATGGTTGCAGAACCTGGTTAGGAACTCTTGATTACTGTAATTACATGTAATAACAGAACTAGTGTCTTTTGGAGATACCCAAGGCAATTTCCAGTGGTGTTTGTGGATGAACTAATTATTTTAATACATTTGGAGTAATGACTCTTAGTTCTTTTGTTTTTCTTCAGCATTGCTGTAAACAAAAACTTTCCTTGCAAAAGACTTAATTGGTTGCAATTTGTTGGATACATAGAAGCTGTTAGGAAATGGACAACAGAGCTCTGTTGGATACAAGTTCTGTGTGGTTTTGATTTACTTAGGCACTTCAGGCTTTCTCCCAGGGTGTTGCTGAAGTTTCAGCTTCTGAAAATTTGATCAAGGAAGCAGTCCATCCTGTATCTGACTTTAAAATAATATTGGTAATAGAGCCGGAGCAAGACCACCTCTCCTAGGGGACTGAAAACAGTTTGGGGCATGGATCCTTCAGAGAAATACCACCGCTTACTTTTTGTGCAGCGAGAGTTGCAAGGGGTAGAGGTGGCTTGTGAGGTCTCAGGACTGGTGGATTAATGGACAGCTGTTAGCATTTGGGGTGCTGGGAGCTGACATAGAGGAAAAACAGTGTTGACTTTCTATTACTAGCTTATTATCTATGGCAGTTTCCATTGCAAGTTCCCTTCTCTTTTGTTTCTGTGTAAGTGAACAAAACTCAGATTGCTGATGACTCCTCTGCTTGAAACAATGATTGTGCAGACTGACATTGACGGTGGGAGAATAAGTGAAAGAGTTATTTTGATTTTTTAAATTGCACCCAGTGAAGCCATGTGCATACACTCAGAATCACTGTATTCATAATGTGGTGACACCTGTTACGTCTCAAAAAATCAGTTTGCTTCTGTGCTTCTCATCAATGTTTGGGGTCTTTGAACCTTGGGGTATGTGCTGGGGCTCCTTAAGAAATGGCTAAATACAAAGCTAAAACACAAAAAAACCCCAACAGCCATCTAATAATATAAATCTACTGATGGAACTGGAGTGAGGATGTCAGCTAGAAGTAGTGTGTCTTGTTAGCAATTTTAATACTCCTCTAAATAAGTTCATTTAAGATAGACTCTAGTTTTAGCAGAACATTTTACTTCTATGAGGACCTGTGGGAGAGTAAAAGGAAAGAAAGAAAGGAAAACAAAACAAAACGTAACAACAACAAATGCCAAAAAACCCAGCCAAACAACAAAACCCACAAAACAAACAAACAAAACCCTAAGAAAACACACACACACACACACACACAAAAGCAAGGTAGGTATCAGCAAAATTTGTATTGCCTCTGTTAGTTCATGTAGAAACAAAATTCTTAATGTCATCACTGACTATAGAATTAATACATAACCATACAATAGGTTGGCAATGTCATGTCAGTTTTTGGAATTAAAAAATTGTCTGAGTTTATTAGTCTGCAGTTTAACTTCCTATTCCTTTTAGTTTTCTGCAAGTGTACTTGTTTGAACCCCCCCAAGCTAAACTATGCCCGTGTTTGCCAGGAGGTTCTTTTGCCATTCAGGCAAGTCCCTGCAAAGTGCTTTTTTGGCAGTTTTGGTTGAAGTTCATGTATTTGCACAGTAGCTCTAAAGGAAACTTGAGTGTGTGAACCCATATGTACCTTCCAAAAAAAAAAAAAAAAAAAAAAAAAAAAAAAAGTTGTAACCACGATTTGACACAGCTCCAGTCATTACCTACTGCTCATTAACTCTAATCTGTGCGTAGCAGCTTGTTTCCTCTCCTCTCTTGAGGTTCAACTTGTATCAGCAGGAGAATGTGTTAACATTTGAGATCAGAAGGGTTCCAGAGACTTGCTGGGCAGAGCTGCTGGCGTGAAAAGGCTTGCGGTCTGGGTCTAGAGGGCAGCCAGTTTAAAAGTGGGTACAGGGATTGAAACTGCTTTGTTTGCATTCCTTTTCCATCTTTGCTGATCTAGAAACTATTTTATTTGGTGATTTGGAAAGATAAAAGCTGACAGGAGAATGGGCTCTGTCGATTGAGGCTTCTCCCTTGGCTTTGAGCAGACCTGGGTCAGGAAAATGCTGAGGAAGCGCATGGATGGCTTTGGCAAAAGGTCCAAAGTGCAGATGGGCTGCTGTTTGTGAGACAGCAGCAGTTGCACATGTGGAAGCAAGCACAGCCTTCACAGCACTTTTAAGTGGTGAAGATAGCTAAAAAGCTGGAGAGTGGGTCTACCTTCCGAGAAATGATTGGCAGGGCTGGAACATAACTCATTACAGAAGCAGCAGAAGATTGGGAAACATTCATTTATGCCAATTCAAATTGCTCTGGTCCCTAGAGACTTGGCAGTGTGATTCACCACTCTGAAATATTCAGGTTTTAATCATCATTGCCTAGTGCAAAAACTGTAACTTCGTTGTTTCTAAAATAGAGATTTTTTTCTGCATAAACAAGTATGAATGTATGTGGAAAGTGCATGTAAATAGGTACAAAGTATAGCTATATATTAAGATTCTAAAAACATGAGTGTATCTAAAATGTTTACACATTTATATTCTCTTGTCTGCAAACTTAAAAGGGCTGTGGAAGGAATGGCCTGTCTGCTAGGAATGATTTCTGTAAGTTTTGGTAGATGAAGAGCAGGGCACAGAGCTGAGCATCGGGTGTGCTGGCAGATTAGCACTGGTTCAGCATAGAGGCTTTAACATCTGGTCGTGTATTTTTTGCAGTAACTTAAATATATGTCTGAATTGCTGTTAAGCTTTATTTTAAATACAAAAATCTTGATTTTTGTCACTGTTTCAAACTGTGCTGGATCAGAAGATGAATTTCTGTGGAAGTTGATACTTTTGTTTCAGATTTGCCTGGCTGTTCCTCATTGCCAGACTTAATGCTGCAGAACAGTCCCCTGCTGCAGATCACCCTTTTCCTTCAACTGTTTTCTGGGAATCCCAAACCCTAGTACTCCTCCTTCTGTATCTGGCTACTCATACAGCCTGAAGTCATTATGCTTCTTCCTATCCAAATGAGCTGTCCCCTGATAAATACAGACAAACCGTACTGTTCTACTGGATCATTGCACCTTCCTATTTCTGCCACATCATCAAAGTGCATGGAGCGCCTGGAAACGTCGTGTTCCCAGGGCTCCCCCTTCACCTTGACAACATGGCTTGCCTGCAAGTTTATTCACTTTGAATGTGAGTTTGGTCACTGATCTAGTGAAAGGTGTCCCTGCTAGGCAGGGGGTTAGAACTAGCTGGTCTTTAAGGTCCCTTCCAACTCTGGCAATTCTATGATTCTTGTACAGCGATACCAAGAATTACTTAGTAATTGCAGCAGGATTTGGAGTGACTCTTTTAATGGAGAGCAAAAAAAAAAAAAAATAAATTGTGTGCTTCCTGCTTCTTAAAGAGAAATTAATTGAGGGCTCACAGGATTGTTAAAACACAAATCAGATACTGGATCTTAGATGCCAAAAGCCCTCTGGTCTACATGGTGATCTCAAGATTTCTGTTTTAATATGATACCAAAGGGGAGATAAGTGCTTGAATGAGACATGAGCTTTTAGCTGGACAAAAGAGTCAGTTAAAAACCTAATCTTAATCTCTGTAGTAGTTTTTGTTATTTGTTTGGGTTTTGTTTGTGGTTTGGTTTTTTTCTTCTTTAGGGACCCCAAGAGTCTTTTGGTTTGTTTAGGGTTTTTTTTCCCCCTAAGTTCTTATTAAAGTTTTGACACTATACACTGGGAAGGTGGAGTGTCACAATTATGTACTCTCTCTTAAGAATCCCTGAACTCACCCTGAAGATAAGAATAATTGGAAAAAGTAAATTTCTTCATGTAATTAATGCAAAAGGTGTGTGTGTGTGTTTTGCTCTAAAATGCATCACTCTTACTTTAATCCCTGTCCCTTGTGTTCATGTTAAGGTCTTTATTGCGCAGCTGAAGTGTGAAGTAGCAAGCAGATGAATTTAGACCCAAATTGTTTGTATGTATGTATTTTTTTCTTCTTAGAATTTCATTGAAAAGGGAAGCTCTGTGTTTTGGCATTTGGAAAGAAGCAAAGAGTCTGTTTTAAATCCCAGATAAAATACATTTTCCAAAATTGCAGCATCTGAGGTATCTGTGTTGGACCATAAGGTGTCAGACCCCAGGTTGCTGCAGCAGGAAGGATTCATATGTTGTCTGATTTTTCTTACAAGGCTGTAGCTTGTTGATTAGTATTGATTGCTGAAGGAATTGGCCACTTGAGTAGATGCTGAATCAAATAATCCCCTCAGTTCTTGCTTTGCAAATCCATTGTCGTGGAACAAGCTGCTGAGAAGCTTTGCATATGTGCCACAGCGTGATGAGAAATTCTGTCACAGTCCAATTGGTAAAAATTGCACCTTTTCTTCTTCTTAAAGTAGTATTGACAAATGATATTTGTGCATAAATTTTAGGGTAATGGTTTCTAGTTACTTCTAATAGAATAACAATATAAAGCCAAGAGTAGCTTTTTGAGATACCTAAATGATTTAGACATAGGGAGATTTAGCCTTGTAAATCACATAGGTAGTGTTGAAAAACTCTTTCTATCTAAAAACTCTCTGCCACTGGTTCAGCTCCTGACACACAGTATAAACAGAGCACCTGTAGCTGATGAAGCTTTTAGATTTTGTGTTCTAAACTGGTCTGTTTAGATTTTTGGGGGCAAAACCATCAGCTGTCCCTGCCCCACCTGCTTTAGACATTTGCAGTAGTGTGGGGCGCATGATGGGTATGCCAGGATGCTGGCTGGGCAAGCAGGGAGCCGGTGATACTGTAGGAAATAGCCAGGGAGTTTTTATGCAAGTTTCAGAGAAATACAGTGGTTTTGATCTGTTATTTGGAATTCTTGGAGTATAAACTCCACCTGGTACATGTAAGAGACTACTGCTGACAGATGAAAGTAAGGATGAACCAAAAGGGGGATGCAGCATCAGTCATGTTAGTCTTGTTTCTGGCCCAGAGAGGATTCCTATTGTGGTGCTGTTTAGACTTGGAGCCTCTGTCTGGAAGACTTATGCTTACCTGTTCTGCACTTCGGGGTCTGACGTCTCTTTTGGTTACCTGTTTCTCTACTCGATCCTGAATTTCCTCTCTTGAACACTGCATTTTTGGTTATTATTCATAGAAAAAGTTCATATGAAATCTTCTTATTGGAATCCTAATTCCGTGTTTCACATTAGCTGTAGCTCTAATTATTATGAAAATACTTGTTTTAGTAGATAACCTCAGATAATCAGTTACAAAGTATTTCTCGCTCAACTTACTCCTATTTTAAAGTATTTAGAATTCTTTGATTTGAGGAGGAAATCATTCACATGGGAAATAGAACCTGTGGAAAACCTCTGAACTTGGAGGGGGGTGTATATACTATAACTAGTGAATTGTATCATATTGTACTGTGCATCCACATAGTGCAGCTATACCTTTGTATTTGGAATTGCAGAATTGTCAGTAATAAGAGTTTCACTCAGGAGATGATTCTTGTAAAGGGTGCTTTGGAGACAGTTAGTTTGCCCTATGATTTGGTTTCTGATTAAATTCCTGAGACTGAATTTCTTGTCATGAGAAATTAGCTCTTGGATTAATTTCCAGAGGAAAAGTATTGATTAAGAGCTATTGGTGATTATCTGAGCTTCAGGACAAGCAAATATGCTAGAGATGGGAAGTAAGCCAAATATATATGCATACCCAGATTATGGTTCACTGATTTTTCTTCCTCCTCTGGGAGACTAATTCGCAGAGTCTCAACCATTGACCACTTACCACAAAAGCCTATCCCAAAGGAAAGAAACATGAGAACTGGTGAGCAGAACAAGAAAATTAATTTTTTATCTTTTAAGATAAAAATGAAAAGAAAACTAGTTAAAACATAATAATGAATCAACTATACTAAATAGCTGAAAACACATTTATAGTGTAGAAAATAATAACCATGCTCCTAGCATTGTCTTTGAACATGACAAGTGAACAATTTTCAACTAATAGATGAATGTCTTCCCTTTTTGAGGTCTCTGAACTTGCTAGACCTTTTGGATCATTAGGAAATCTTCTGAAAATGATTGGAATTACTTTCCTAGCAGAAACAGCAAGTTAATACCCACTGCTAGTGCTCTATTCTCTTCCTCACACCCACCATGTGCTTGTTCAGGGACAAGTCATGCTGAGCACCTGAAGCGGAACTGGCTGTCTTTTGTTGGTTTTGCAAACCTAGAGTCTAATCCATTGGTTTTAAGCAATTCTTCCCTATCCTATATACAGTGCTTTGAAATCATAGTGCCACTGCACAAGTCTTCACTAGTAGTGATGTTGCCAAATGATCTCTGCGTATTGGTACTGAATTTTCTCTCTTATGCTTGTAACTTTCCCTAAGGTGGTGTGAAACTAGATTATCAAAACGATTTATGAGATGGAAACCTGTTTGAAATTTCATGTTATTGGTGGTTTGACAGTTGTTTGGTTTTGTTATTTTAAGTGACTTTTATAATGGAATCAGTTTAGAAAAATAAAGGGGGGCAGGTGCTCAGTATGCAAAGATACTGCCATGTAAGACAAGACCCAAACATCCAATTCAGAAAGGTCCTGTCTCTGAAAGTAGCAGAAGTCAAATAGCTATGCCTCAAGTGTGGATCTGTGATAGGTCATGTGAATTTGCAATACTACACTAAAAGGTGCAGCGTTTTTCTCTGATAATTTGAAAGTCTTTAACCATTAGACTTAGCTGTAGATGTCATGAGGCCTCTATTTGAGTATCTGAGAAAGTTTGTATTGCAGTCTTTGCTAATGTACTTTACAGGCTAGGCAGAATTTAATAGCAATGAGTAGCTTCTTCAAATGTGCATTCTCGGTGAGGCAAAGATGTGAACTTGAGTGGGTTAAAAAAAAAAAGATTCAGTACTTAAAAAGGTCTGGCAAGAAGGATGTGTTACAAGGAATTAATACTTTTGGACAAAAAAAAAAAAATTTCCAACACAGTCTACAGGGAGTTGCTTAAAACCAATGTCAGAACTCCGTGGGCTTTCCATGAATGTATCTTGAGGAATGAGGAGCACAAACCGAAGCAGACCTGTTTCCTTGTCTCACCTCAGAGACTTGGTGGCGGTGAGGTGGTGAGCACTTGCCTGCTCAGCCTGTGGTTCGTTTAGCTGCAGCAGCAGCTTCACACAGGCAGCTGTGGAGCTGGTCCAAGTGCCTCTCGTCAATGCCCAGATTTCCATTCCCCTTATCTTTGCAATTAGCAAAGGCAGTGGTACAGTGCTTATGGCCTGAAGGACAGGCGAGCATCTTCTCTCTGGGGTTGATGCTGGTTCCTACACCAGTGTAAAAGTTGATAGTGTTTGTATGTTATATTGATAATATGGACTATTGCTCTTACAATTCTGTGTACAGATAAGGATTAATATTACACTGACATTGATTGCGAATTACTTTGTTGATATATTATGAAATCAATTCAGTGATGTAATAGCCTTTGTATTATTACTTCAAATACTCTATTACCTTCCTTGGGACTCAGTATAATGAGACATAAGCATGTCTTAAATAAATTCGTATTTTTTCACATGGTGTAGCTTTGCACTAATGATGGTTGGAAATAGATACCTTTGTATTTTATAACATGAATGCCTATAATACAATTAGGCTCGAAAACATTTTCCAGCGACAGCAGCTTTTCCTGACTACATTTGTACCAACATTTGGCATTATCTAGTTGCTCAGCTCAGTTCATTCTTGAACCATTTTCTGGAGGAAAAACCCTACAAAGGATTTAGATTTTGGGAGCAGACAAAGATTATTTCTGTACTTTTTTCTAAATGTTTAACATCCAGGGTTTTTTGCATTAACAGCAATGTTACTTGACAGAATTTTTACCATCATGAGGAATGGAACAGTTTGATGATGATGAGTTTTTCCTGCAGGTACTTTCTAAATGGGTTCTGGGGGTAGGTATGTGTGTCTTGAGCAGTCCTTGGCATCGTGTTTAGCTTTGGATGTGTCTGCCCCATGCTCCAGAGCTATTGGTATAGCTCATTTAAACAGACACAAGGTAGTTTAAAACAAATTCATTTGGATTCCAGTAGCAGGGCTGCTGCAAGGCTAAGGTTTCACTGACTGAATATCTAGCCGGAGCTGGTGTTTCTGTGTTTCATGTTGATGTTTTTACGGCTATGTTTCGCCTATGGTAACAGCTTTAGGGGTAGGTCAGGTAGGTCCCTGCATGCTGCAATCATACCTGGCTTGCTGTCGAAGGTTGTGTTCCCCCTTTGCTCCATTTTAAACTAGTGACTTTCAATAAAACTGCAGGGGATGAAAAGTGAAAGCACAGCTTTGTAAGGCAGGTCCTCAGTCTGTGCATAAAGTGGACCAAAAAAACCCGATTTATTTCCCTTTACTGGTAGCCAGCATATCACAGCCAGGCAAGGTGCCACCAAATGGCATCTGTCTCCAGATTCCCCATATTGACATGAGGCAATCAGAGCTGATAAAAACATTAAGTCTAGTCATAACTTGCCCCAGTAAAGGTTCACAATAGCTTCAAGAGACTTTCTCAGTCTCTGTCATCTTTCTGAGCTGAGACTGTCAGTTTGACAGTTGGGCTTTTCTGCACGTTATCTGTTTTACTGGCTCGCTAGCTGGGGAACAGCTTGGGGTGAAATCTTTGTCTTGCTCAAGTTGCTGGATGCTTTACTGTTGACCTCAATGCTCCTTTTTTCTCCTATATACAGTTGAATTAACCTATATTTCAAATTGAGAATAGATTTGTACACACTGTTGGCATGGCTGTAACTGCTTTAGGCTTCTGGGTGTTGGAGGTGATTGACACAGTTGTTACTGGCCCTTACAGGAGTTCAGGGAAGTGGATGGGCCCTGATCCCTAAAATTGCAGCTCCCTCATTTTGCTGCCTGTTTACTACAAAAGACAAAAGTCTCCTTTCAGCCATTCTCCTTCATGTTTTAGTCTCTCTCCTGCTGCCAAGAATATTTTTACTCTGCATCAAGAGAAAATGAATTCATGCCTTCAGGATTTGTACTCTTTGCTCTGTGCTATATGATAGCAACCCAGTGAGATGTGCAAGTGGAAACTGCATTAATGATTGATAAAAGCTGAGAGCTGTTTAAATTTTTTTTCCTGTTTAATGACTATCAATAATTTAATGCATTTACTGTATGTTTTTAGGAAATAACACCCATATTACAGGCTTGGGTTTAATAGGCTAAATGATTCAAGCTTCAAAAAATACCGATTTCTGACATCAAGTGTATCTTCTTTTTAATTAAGAATAAGACAGAAAAATATGAAATTAAGCTTGTAAGATGGAGATAAGTCCTGCGTAGGAATGGTTTCTGCATGCCCCCAGCAGCCTTATCCTTTGGACTGTAGTCACATCAGCACATGGCCCACTGACAGCGGCATGCAGAAGCCCATGCTACCACCTCAGCAGGGAGCCCCACGAGGACGCTGCTTTCCAGGATATGGCCATGCACCTGGCTTTCCTGTCACTTATGTCCTAGGTCCTGAGTCCCACCACAACATGGTTATTTTAGTATACTAGCACATAAGTCACTGTGGGACAGTTGAGGAGTGTGGCTTTTAGAGAAAGAATTGCTTCCTTCTAGATCTAGCTTAAAGGGAGGAAATAAGTGTGTTGAAAAAGTATTCCCCCCCTGTTTCTTGGGAAGGGACCACATTTTTAAAGCAATGAGCACCTTCCGCTGTGCTCAGGGGCACTGGGTTTGGTCCTTAAGGCTTTGTGTGTAAGATATGGGGTATAAAATCCTGCTTGTGTACCTACCTTTTTTGATGATTAAGAGAAAATTTAATCTTTTTTCATTATTAGTGGTTGTTGCAATTAGACTGCTAAGGAAATGTTGTGCATAGGTTGCTATCTAAATGTTATGTTATCTAAATGCATGGGTGTGAATACTGCTTCTGTAAACTTAGATTTTCATATGGATAAATGTCATTTTGGGAAGAGTTTGTTTTCAGGATCCAGAGAAAACAGATAAGGAAATACAGATAGGTGTGAGAATTAAGCTGCAGAAAAGAATTGTGTAAACATCTCTAAATAAGGATGTATAAATATAATAATTTGGCATTTGAATTAAAGGTGGTTCAAATTAATAAAAAATATGCCTCTTGTTTAGGAACTGTATTTCACATAAGTAAAGCACAGAGTCTTACAATTAGACATCTATTGATGAGTAGATCCCATGAGTTCACTAAGAAAATCGAAGGAAAATTTATTTAAGAGATCTCTGTTTTGATTCATTCTTACTGTATTTTTGACATTTGTCTGCACTCTGCAGCAATATTTTTATAACTTTTTCTAATAGGTATTTGAGAGGAGCTTCCTGTCTTTGTGCAGGTGCAGTTCTGGGAAAATAGTATCATGTTTTTGAAGAAGCTTGTTTCTTCACAAATTCCTCTAGTACAGGTGTATGTGGTGGAAATGCTTACTTATTCTATGTATAGAGACACATACATATGCACCCACACATACATGCATGTGGGTAGTAAGGATATACTTTCAGTTCATACTAATTAAATGAAAATGTGCTAATTCTTAGCTTACTCTATTTATGTTGCTGTAGGTGAGCACTATGTTGTATGCAAGTTTGATTTTGTACTGACTCTGTCCCAATTATAGATATTAGTTAAAAGATTGGAGAAGGAACCTGCTGCAGCAGGAAGTGAGGTTCCTGGCTTCCAAATACAGGGTTTAGAGTCCTGCCCTAAGAGTTAAGGGGAGGGTTCCCAAAATACATGGGAGGTCCCATGGGTATTAGTGGCAGAGAGACTACAAACTGACGTGTCTTGGTAAGGTATGGCAGATACTGCTGGTACTGTTCTAAGAAACATTTTACTACAAGTTGTACAAGAATGGGTATGGAAAAAGTCTCTTTTTTTTCAGTTTCATCATGATGGTTAAGAGTACTTTTTTATTCTTAGCTTGGTTTCTTTTTTTACAGTGAGAAATGGAAATTACTTCTTCCTGCTATAGATATTAATGGAATACTTATTTTATTACCTCTCCTATGTTAAGAGGTTGAAAAACTAACAGAAAAAAAGGAAAATAATGTTTTACCATGATATAAAGTTGACCTGTTTCTATTAGTACATGCTGAGTGCACAAATAATTCACCTGAAGAAAAGTATCTGTTTGTTAAATGTAGATTGAAGAACCTTAAGAACATGTTATCCCCTCCTGCCCCCTTCCCCCACACACCTTGTAAATTGAGTAAGGTGGTGATGTAGTTCCCCCTCTCCCTTTTTAAATCCTTTTTATGTTAGAAGCATGGTTTGGGGAGGGATCTGTTACATACAGCAGTGCTTTGATCTAATTCCTTTCTCTGGTTCTTGTTGTAATGGAAGTGATAAATGTCATAGAGCTAGGAAATCCAATAAACTATAAAATCTTTCAGGTTGGTTGTGTACAGAGGAGGCTCCCTTTAACAGCAGTTCCCCAAAGTGCTGATGAGGACTCCTGGTAGGGATCACACAGAGAAAGATGCAATGCAGAATGGAAAAGAGGGGAGTTACTTTCCCAAAACTCTTTAATTATTTGAACTTAAAAGAGTCCCTGGATCAATTAAATTAAGAACTAGATCCTGCTAAATGTCACACAGGATCTTTGTGTTTAATTAGGGAAAGTAGGTTAGATTTGGGTAGTGTCTGGAAGCAAGCTATACTTTCATTTTGCAGCAGGAGGAATAAATCTGGCACTGATCATTCAGAAAGAAAGCTTAATTTTTAGTCAAGATCACATTTCAGAATCCCTGGTCCAGGTTTCAGTCTGCAGCTCAGGTACTGTCCAGAATCAGCATTCATAGTGTGATATCTAATGAAAACCCAGTGCTAGCTGCTGAAATAGAGAATTATTTTTATTAAGCTCAGTATGGAAGGCAACTCAGCTAAATCCACTGCAGAACTTGACTCACGCACCATCTGAGGGTGTTTGTCTTAACATATGCCTCTTCATTTATTGAATGTTGATGTCAACAATTTGTTGGGTTTCAATACAGTGTTTCCCAGATTTCTGTTTGCTTCCTTTCTGTAGTGACTGTGTACCCAAAACATTTTGACAGTTTACTTACACAAATTATCTGTAGCCCTGCCAGAAATTTAGTCAAGTCTTTTGGTATCATAAAAGTAATTCCACTAGGTTTCTTCACTTAAAACTTGACTTTTTGGTAGTGCATTATTTCACTTCATTTTATGGTTTTTGTTGCCTGAGGATTTGATTCTGTTCTGTAGGGGAAGTGATGTTGAGTCAAAGCTACATCCGTAAGTGGTACTTCTGAGAGACTTCTGTCTCTGTCTGAGAATAATGTTATACTTCTGGGTTTTGCACTTGGTCTTTTTTTGCCACTTCTTGATTTTTAAGTTTGATTAAAAATATGCTTCCTCCAAATCTTGTACATCTGCTTTAAATTATTTCTTCTACCAGTAAGAGGATGAGAATGTATAATTTTTAAGCACTTGAAATGTAACCAGTATATCAAATCTTAGCAGACTTTACCTGACATGTGGGAGGTTTCTCTTAGCAGGGAGAAAAATGCAGTCTAAAGCATCCTTTTGATTTAATAATAAAAAAGAAAAGCAAATGATGCATTTGACTTAGGGATATGAAATTAGTGTGTGATTGAGGAGAGGATGCGTTTGGTTTTTTCTTTTATTTCGCAACCCAGTCTGTGCTGACCTGCTCACTAAGTATTGATTAGCACATTGCCTCGGGTTGTACACATGTCAGAAGCAATTCACTGAGGGTAATTTCTTCTCCCATCCACACAGTGAAGGCTGTAGCACAGTTTCCCTCCTTTTAAAAAAGTATAACAATTTTACTACTCCAGGTGTTGGCTTCAGTTGCTTTGCATTGATTAGTACAAGAGGGCTGAAATCTAACAGCAAGCAGAAGTATGACTGAGGGGTGTAAGACACAGTGAAAGGGTATTTAAGTGTGGGAAGGGATGCCACTGGGGAGGCAGGTTTTTGAGCTGGTACATTTTTGTGTGAGGATCCATTCTGTTGCATTGTCAGATTATTGCTAGGCCTATTTATGGTGACCCTAATAAAGCAGAAGAGGTTCTTTCTCTCCACAGTACATGTTTTCTGTGTGTCGTCTTCTGTGATCTTTATTTAGTTTTTCATTGTTTATTTACACTGCCACTGTTACTTCATGAATTCTTTAAATCATTGCCTGTCTAGAGGGGAATCTGGACAGAATTATTCTTGCAGCTTTAAGTCTTGCTGACAGGAGGCGAGAAGAAGAGAGCTTTTGTCCCCTAGAGAAATGCAGGAACTGTGGCCATTTAGAATTGGACAGACATAATCAGCTTTGGGGGAGATGCTGTGATGGGAGTGTTGCCTTTTGTGTTGTTTCCTGTCTGTTGGAACCCCTTGTATAAAATATCTTTTGGGAGACTAGGATCCATATGCAGTTGCAAGCTGTTAGCAGGCAGGATAATTATCTTTTTGAGAGATGTTACAAGTATGTGGGAAAATGTAAGGTAGCATAGACTTCTCCTTATTTTGAGAACTTGCATTCAGATTTTTCACGGGACGGAAAAGGGTAGAGTCTTCTGTGTAAGCCAGCAAATGTGATGGAGAACAGACTGGACATGTTTCCCTTAGCTCATTCCTCTTGGAAAACCTTGATTGCCGTTTCCTCAAATATGTTAATGTCTTGCATGCACACTTTCAAATAATTTTCCACTTGATTTTCCTGCCTTTCATCAGAGGCAGGTACTGGAGGTAGGGAGGGGCCCATTAAATCTGGGTGTCTGTAAGTCTGTTTAAATTCATGTTATGAGTAGAGCAGAGAGCGCTGTATGGTCTGAGGTGAGGGATTATGGTTTTATGGCAATGAAGCTGGATTTCTAAATGGTATCTTTAGCCACAAAAAGACTTTTTGGTTCCCTTTCCCTTCATTCTGATAGTATGCTTTTCAATATAGGTGGAATAGGTTGTCTTCAGGAAATGGATTGTCTTAAGAAAACGGAATAGTTATCTTGAAAAGAAATAGAAGTTGTAATTAGTTGCATATGCCTCATAATTCTAGGTATGATCCTTGTAGGAAAGACTACTTAAGCACTTGAATGTCAGTATTTACCTGTATGTTCAGTATGCATATTGGAAATTGCCATTTGCCAACTCTTTTGATAGTAAATGTGGCGTATTTGAATTTTTACAGAAGTGGGTGTGAGCTTGGCTGAAGCGTATATACTTAATAGAATCAGCACTCAAGAATATTTTGAAGTGGGACTTTATCCCATGCTGACATGAATCCATGTTTGGTTTTTTTAGTAGTATGTGACTTGACCTTCGTAGTCCATATTTTGATAAGGTGACAATACAAGGAGAAAATATGGAACAGCTCAAGTTGGTATTTTGAAGCTGGAGAAGGAGAGGGACAGTAGCTCTTTCAAGGAGGAGTTTTAATCTGTAGACTTTTCAGAAAACATGAAAGCTGATACTTCTCCTTCTTTTTTGCTACCCCATAGGAAATACTGTTGTGCAGAGGAAGAAATCAGCTCCCTTCCTTTTTTTCCTTTTTCCTTTTTTTTTTTTTTCCTTTCCCGCCCCCCGCCCCCCCCCTCCCTCTCCTTTCTTCTTGCCTGATTTAGAAGCTCCAGGAATGTGCTAATTGGCGGCGGCCTCTTCAGAAAGGTAAGAGGTAATGGTTATCTGCTTTTCAAGGTGTCTTGCCTTCTCAACTCCTTCTGGAAAGGAGGGTGGTGTTAAAGGAGCTTGTCTACATAGAGTAGTAGTCTTCGGTTTAATGTGGATTGCCATTCTAACTTTGTGATACAAACAGAAGCTTTGTGCACTTCTCACTCTACAGAAGGAAATTCTTCACCTCTCCAAATCTTTTTTAGTTTTGGGTAGTAGTACAAAATGTGATAGGTGAGAGTTCAAATGCAATACTGTTTTTGTAATACTTCTAAGCAATTAAATTTTGTAGTTATCTGATGATGTGATCCACGTGTAATCCACGTCTGTCTTTCCACTTCAAGACATTCAATTTATTTGTCAAGATCTATGAAGTACAAAAAATCAGTGCTGTGTTTGATAGAGCATCCTGAGCTGCATGAGTAGACTCAAGTCATTTGCTAGACAAATTGCATATATATTTTAGTGCCAAAACTCAGTGTTTAGATTTGTATTTGCTTAGGAACCGGCTGCAGTGCATTGAGATGTCATTTCCTGTTCCATCTTTGTGATAGACATTAATGCACCTTGTAGTGGAGGCAGTATCTTCTGTCTAGACCTCAGCCATTCTGGTTCACAGTTAATGTCTTAACTTAAACCGGCTCTGAGAAGGGGTTTATGATAACTTGCTAGGCTCTGAACTGGGGAGGCCAATGTGTGATGCAAATTTTTCTGCCAGATTTGCTCTGTGATGCTCACCTTTGTGAAGGGTTTGGGAAGACAGTGTGATGAAATAATATCTTAAATTGCCCCAATGAGATTTGTTGGAGTTCGTTTGTCAGACCCTTCAGACTGACTAAGTACACTAACTTATCAAGGATAAGTTACCTGCAGACGGGTAATGTGCCTTGGGATGTTCTCATTCTCCATCCCATTCTCGGTGGTGCAGAGGCAAGCTAAGTCTGTATTGAATGGCTGCTACCAGCTGCCTGGCTACCGTCTGCAATAAAGCTAATGACCTAATAGGAAAGTGTTTCTTGGAAACCTTCAGCTGAAGCAGAGACAAGGAGAAACATACAGACCAGCTAAAGGGTTCTTGAGGAGTTTGCAATTTCCCTAGGGCTCCTTCTGTGTAATTACCTGTCTATCTCTTTGTCTCCTGTCTTTTAATGCAGGAGGAGTGTCAGACTCCAGGCTGCTAATCTTTGTTACTATGGAAAGGCTGGTTACACTCCTCTTCGTGCACTTCAAAAGTGGCAATTGCTGGTCCCCAGCTGGTTCCCTGAATCTAACTTAAAAATGGATGATAGCTTTTCTCCTTGGTGCTAGACTAAATAATGCAGCTGCCTGCGCTGTTGCAGGCAGGCATTGCTGCTGCCACTGATGCTGTGGCGTGCTGAGAAGAGCCCACAGAAGGTCTCTGAACCTGTTTTCTCCCAGACAAGCGAAGGCTTTAAAATTCCATTGAAATGCAGAATTTTGGAGCACACTGAGACATGGGAGGCTTGGCTGGGCTTTAGGTGTGGAGGAAAGCTTCTGTTAAGATTCGTAGCTCCAGCTGGGTTATTGTACAGTTTCTAAATGCCTTCAAACTCTCTAGGTTGGGGGCTGCGAGGAGAAGCACAAGCTTTGCAAGCTCTATTGCAGGATCATGGGCATCAGTTGTTGTTATTGTCTCGGTCCCAGCATGCATCTTGTGCAGTGGAGGCAAGTGCATCTGCTCGATTCATAGGGGCAGCTGAGAGGCTGTGCACAGCCCGCTCCCATTTCCCTCTGGCTGGATGCATCTATTTGTCCCTCTTGCACTGGAAATTTGGAGGGAGCTCCCTGCCTTCAGCTTCCCTTCTCCTTCCTCTGCATGTGCTTCCTGAGTTGCAACGTGTCAGATGGATTGTCCCTCTGAAGCTGTGGTTTGGGAACCCCTCCAGTACAAAACACCTTGTCCCCCCGGGTGCTCCCTTCTGCCCTCGCGAGGAAAGGGAAACTGTCCCCATCTTGGACAGGTCCCTTTCCAGCTGCTACAGTGACTCACGCACCCAGGAAATGTATGCTGTTAAACGTCTTTATGGTACCTTTGTAAAACATGCTTTAACTGTCTGCAAATGCATGGTATTTAAGTAGCAGAGTCTGTATTATGAAATGCAGTCATGCAGACTATTCTTCAGGATGAAAACGTTTGGGAGGAGAGGCTGGAGGTGATAGTGAAATTTGAGAACCAAAGCGAAAGGGAATTCTTGCCCGTGTGTGGGACTAAAGCAGATTCAGGAAAGGTGGAGGACAGGGAAGCATATACTCCTTCCCAGACGGGAAATGTTGAAGGGGGACAGAAAGGCAGGGCAGGGACAAGGCAACAAAAGATAAGGCTGGCTAGTGACCAACAGTTTATGGTGTTTTATTTGCTGCGTTTAATGCTCTACTTTCCTCCTCCATTTTCTCCAATTAAATTTGGGCAAAAATAACACCCAATTTTTTGTTCCTTGAAAGAGGAACCATGCCTCTCTTCAGATTATTTCAGAAGTTTGTGTTTCTGATTGGTGCATCTAGGATGATGATTTTGCAGAGTTTTGAAAGAGCTTTTATTTCCCTCATTATTTCCCCGTTTTCCTCTAGCTTATTTCTATCGACCTGAACCATTTCCAAAGGAAAGGTGATACTGCTGCTGCTACCTGACTTTTCAAGTGGATGACACTGTATGTTAAGCAGCATGCCTGTAATGACTTAACCTGTCAGTGTAAAGCTTACCTTGTTTACTTGTATTTCTCTTTTCATATATAAATCAAGTTCATAGCTCCTGAACATTTGTAGAGCATTTGAATAAGTTGTTTGCGTCATGTCTTGGGAGTTTTTTTCCTCTCAAGTCCATTGAGAGTTTGGGGTTAGGATTTCTCATTCAGTGACTGCATTCAGTAAAATGAAGTGACTCTCAAAGCTGTCCTGCACCTTACAAGAGAATGACAGGTTCTTCCAGAGTCCTCAGTTTGCAAAGCCTTAACCGTTTCCCAGTTTGAACCAGGACATTACCACTGCTTGAGGCCTTAAAGTATTTAATTAACTTGATGTTAACAACGAACCTGGTTTTTTTAATGAAACCTTTTTCTGATTGTCATTTCACGAAGGTTGCAGGCTTTAATTTTTTATTCTGATATCAAAAACCTTATTGGAGAAGAAAAACAATTCCCATCCCAGCACTGCATTTTCAAGATCATTTGTATGTTTAGAATGTTTACTATGTAGTGTTGACAAGAAAAAAAAAATCAGAAAGCTGGATGCTTATTTTGTACCTCCAAAAAGATGGTTCCAAACATTGTTGACAGTTTTAAATGTACAAAAAAATGGAGAGTTCAGAGATGAAATTAACTTGTTCACGTCTTTCATATGAAAGACAAGGTTCCAGGGTCTAGGAAATATTAAGAAGCAGAGTAATAATCTGGCATATCTGGGCACAAGAAGACTGGTTAAAATGGTAGTAAGAGTCATGATTTTGAGTTTTCTTACCATTTCAGCTGTCTGGGTCAGCCCTTTTCTGAGGTCAGACTTCACAAGTCCCATGAAGTGAGTAAGTGATTAGGGTTACCAGGAGAGGTGGTGAGAAGACTGCAAGGGCTTGCCTCAGGGTATCCGTGTCTGTATGGAGGGTTACAAGGAACTTCCCTGAGTAGTGTATCTATGGCAATAACCATTTTTTGTTGCTGGTTAAACCCCTTCAGTTCTTTAGTGTTAGCAGAGCTAGATCTGTGTCATTTGGCTTTCTTCCAGTTTCAGCAGTTATGGTCTGCCTGCCTGAGTTGTCCTTAATGCAGTGGGGTTTTGAGTCCTCATGGTCATTGTGTTTTAGGTGTACAGACCTACTTCTGAATATAAAACTGAGTTTACTTATTTAGGAGTAAGTCATATGTGGAGTGTTCCCTTCTGCTGAGGCCTCCCCAATGAACTGCAGTTGGGTTACTGGTTGACTCTTCTTTGCATCCTCTCCTGGGGGTGAATGAATGCTTCTGGAGGCCAGATGTGTGTGCATCATCACCTCTGGTGTGTAAGTAATTCCCCCTAGCATTGCAGTGTCTTCTTATGCTCTCTGGAGATTTGTAGGCCTGTTAGGAGGAGCCCTGGCTTGAGTGACTTGCAGTGGCTGCTGCAGAGCACTTGGAGTACAAACTGACAGTCTGCAGGAAGATTTTGGACAGAGCCTGTGGCACTGATACATAATTAGTGGCTGAGAGGAACAAAGAGTAACACGTGGCTATTAGTGTAGGTGGCAGGGTTTGGTATTTTGCATTTTCTCGTACTACTTGTTAGTCCCTCAAAAAGAAAGCTGGAAGGCCCAAATCAGATTTGAATGTTATTGATGGAAGTTAGTGGTGGGAAAAGGACCTCATTTGTTGCCTGATTTCTGTTTACGTGATGACTGTCCTGTTCGGCTAAGGAACAACCCATCTTGATACGTACAGCTTCATCCTTCAGCTGTGCAGATGCCTGTGAACTCGTTATTATGTTTCAAAAATTTGCCCATTAAAAAAAAAAATAAACTAGCAGATTTTTTTTTCCTATAACAAATATTTTGAGAACTAAAAATCATGAGTTGATGTTTCAAAACCATATTTCCCCATTTTGTTTGTCTCTCTTCTTCTGTGTCTGGCATATGCGTGGTTTAAGGTCTAGAAAACATGGTGATGTCTGGGGCATTGGAAGGAGTGGGTGCTACATACAGCTCAGGTGGTGATCATTCATTCTGTCTTGTGGCTTTTGGCCTTATCCCTTAGGAGGACTCCTGTTGAGGCAACATAGCAGAGAACTGTGCTAACATCTTGTCAGCCTCAGGACACAAGATAGTTAATCCTGCAGGAAGCCTTGTAAAGAAATTTTGTCTAGAAAATTCTGTGCAGATTTGAACTGGCTGAGTAAATTTATACTGGGAAGTGCTTTGTAACATGTAGTCTGAAACATTTTTGATCTGGTGCTCATGGTCTAAGAAGCCATAATGACTCATGGTTACTTACTACCCTGCTGTGTGTTGTAAACCAGATCTTTGGTGCCTTTTCACATACAGCCTTGTCTGGCTGGATGGTGAGTTTCAGACTTGTGCTTATAGTGTAAAGTCCATAAACCTAAACACACTCTTCTCTTGAAAGAGACCTCTTAAATGGCTCGTAAGGTAAATACAAGCTTTCCACTCACTTGGTAATATTCTGCCTATGGTTTATGTTGATTTAACAGGAATTTAGACCTGCATTTTAGGATGACCCTGGCACTTTTATTTCCCCTGTTTCTCCTCCACTCCTCCCTCAAACTATGAATTTGTTATAATTTTAGGCCTAATGACCTTTCTGTGTGCATTGTTGAGAAAGAAGGGATGCTTAGCTTTACAAGGAAGATAAAGGAAGAAAAAGGGAAAATGGGTGGTGTGGGTTTTGTGGGGCTTTTTTGGTGGGTTTTTTGGTTTGTTTTTTAACTTTCCAAACACCTTCGGGTATTTTGACATTCATAAAATCAATTGATTAGAGATGAAAATTGGTTATATGAAGCGAAGCACTGTTTGCCAGCAAAATGAGCAGCTATAATGCATTTCAGTCTTCAGATGCTTGGCTAAAGAATGGTAACATACGTTTTTTGCTGCTAGAAATTGAGATTTTGGCGGTAACATGCAACTGTGAAATCTGTAGGCATGTACTGTAGCAGAAGCTGTCTTTATTCATATACAGCACATGGTATTTAGCTTGGGAGAAAGTTCTTCACTCTCTAAGAAAGTCAGGTTTTTTGATGGAACTGACTGCTGTTTGTGCTTCATATTTAAAACTATTTTATTCTGGAAAGACAAATTAGTTGTATGAGTGGTACTATTGTTTTTCCCCCGTTCCCAGCAACCCAGTGTGTTTCCCTGGCTCTTTCTTCTTTCCATGCTGGTTTTTTCCAAGCTTGTGATCATAATTACAGTGAGAAGTAGATGATACCATCTGTATGTTTCAGCAGGGAAACTGAGCCTTGGATGAATTTTGGACTGTGGGACCTTTTCTTTCTCACTTCTCACTGTAAAGGCGTTTGTGGTATGCTCAAAGTGTATTGGAGGTGTCAATCCAAATGGCCTAAGACGACACTGTTGGTATAGGGAGAATGGAGAATAAAAAGAAAAGGATGGAATTATGCAAGTGGTGGTTTGCCAGTGTCACATTAATAGAATCCTCAAATCAAGTGCTCATTCATTTTAACCAGAGGTTAATTAATCAGAGTGAGCAGATAAAATGATAAGCTGCTTTTAATGAAGCGAAGCAGCTTTATTAGCAGTAAGCAAAATGCAAAATATTTGGTCTCTGGCACATGTGGTTTTCATGAGGACTGTGGTTTGCCACTAGCTTTGGAGTGTGTTAGCTTTCTTCTTGTTGCACTCTGCAGGCTGTGCTCTCTGCGTGTGGCCAGCAGGAGAAGGAATCAAATCGGAAGCAGCTATAACTTTTTAAAAACAGAATAAATGTTATTTACAAATCGTTCTCTGTGCCAAAGATGAGCATTTGTCAACCTTCATACCTCAGATGCTGTTGTTTTTCTTTGGAGATAGCAGGCTTTATGCTTACACAGTGAGCAAGCAAACAGAAACGCTGTGTGGATTTACAGGAGTGTGACACTGTTTGAAAGGCGGCAATGCATTATTGCCTGGTAACTGCTAACATAGCCTGAGACCAATCAGTAGTTATCTACCAATTTCCAGCTTACGAACTGAAATGCACCAGGGAGGTGCTACTTGTGCATATGGTTGGGAAGAGTGCCAAAGCCTGCATGTCTGTGGCTATTAAACTGGAGCAGACCTGGTTAGTCTTGTTCAAATGATCTTCTGCCCTCAGCAGTGCCTCTATGCTGTTACGGTGTCCCGCTTGCAAAGTTGTGAAGGCGTCAGATGTGGTATGATGTGCAAGGCAGTGCAGGTCTGTAATAGGAAATACCTAAAATTTAATAGATTAACTGAACGACAAAAAAAATGCACATGCATAAAGAGGGAAGCTTTATGGAATGATGAAATAATTTAGCCCAGAGTGAATGAATGTGAACGTCCACCTTTAGGCCTGAAATGAATTTATGATTATGTAAAGATCCGTCTTGAAACAAACTGAAATTAGCAGTTTGTTCATAAAAGTCACCTCACAGCAAACTTCTTAGAAACTAGCAGTGCGATATGGTTACTGTAGTTCTGTGAACTGCAGAAGTTGAGCTGGTAGATGAACGTGATTTCAGACTAGGTTGCTGGCAAGTAAATTGTCTTCCCCCCACCAGCCTCTCCCTGAACGACTGTGCTTCCCACCGCCATTCAAATGTAAATCCCTTTGCAACAAAGGGGAGGCTGGCAGCTCCACCGGTTCAAGAGTAGAAGTGATCTCGCATGCTTCAGCTGAAAGGATGAATCCCTGAAACGAAGGAGGCTGCTGTAGAGGGGAAACTCTCAAAAGGCTGGTGAGACTGGTGGAGAGGACAAGCTGTTGAGGTCCTTGAAAACGCACCGGCAATTTTTTGCCTTCACCGGTAAAATGACCAAGAGATGCGTTTAACAAAGGGAAAGCTGATGTTCAGGTGAGGTTGCATCACCAGCTCTAGGAGCTGGGTTTTACTTGCTGTCCCCCTTAGGAACACAGCATGCTGCTCTACATGCCAGCACTGTGTGTGGTGCCAATATTTTGTCTACATTATACATTGAGTCCCACTTGGTTTTCCTGTTTGGATTTTTCTTTTTAACAACTGTGTTGCAAGTCTCAAAGCTTAGAATTGTAACTTCTGAGTATGCAAAACAGCGTATGAAATCTTGGACCTTGTCTTAATACTGAAAGGATGAGGTTAATCTAGCACCTTCTAAAAAACCTTGTAAATATTTGACTGGCTATGCAACGCAGCTGAGCTGGTTGAGTTAATGCTTAATGTGAGAGAGGTCCTGAAGTGCAGGCTTACGCGACGGCCTGAGGGTCACAGGGTGAACCCATGCAGACATCGGTGCTCCCTGTCCTCCAGGATGGCCACCCTCCCGGATCTGCAGGCAGGAGGTGTGAGATAGCTGTGTCCACTCCAAGGAGAGTTTAGGTGGCAGAGAAATGGGTTTGGGCTGTCCCACCTGGCTCTCTGCACTGATAATTTTGGTGGTCTAGCAACAGTGTGGTCATCTCTGACTTTCAAGTGATGGTGAGCATCTGAGGCTCTAATCTGAAGGTCTCTACAACTACATCTGGATTTGGAAGAAAGTTTTTATGCATGTATAAAAATGGCACCAGTAAGCAGTTGTTAGTAACTGGTCACTGGAGAGGAGCAGCCTAGAGATTAGTGACAAATCTAGACCTGAGCATGTTAGAACTTTACAAAATTTTAGGTTCTGATAGCTGCCATGTCTTGATGATTTAAAAATACCCTCTTATTGCTGCAGTGTTCTGAATGAAACGCTTTTAGCACAAAAATTGCATGGGAGAATGTTTGCAGCTTTATGAAGAAGTTGAATGAAAAGCTCCTTCTTTGTTTTGTGTAAACTAATCAGTGAAAGCTATCGTTTGCCTTTCTGATGTAAAGATTGCTCATTTATAACACTGTACCTCCTCAGTTGTTCCAAGTGGCAAGGACCTTAAATGTTAGTGCAAAGGCGAGAAGATCCTTTTGGAGAACCTCAGTATCATAACAGAGCTGAAGCAGCATTTAAAAAGAAGTACATAGTTGCTTTTTTAACTAGCTGCTGATCATTGAAGTGTAATGACTGTACCATATAGTTTGTGCCCAGTATTGCTGTTGATTGAGGATCCCAGAAATCTATTAGTCTGACTTAAGAGACAAGTGTGGCACAATACAGTAATTCCATAATGAAGTTGCGCTGCCCCAGCTCCTGCTCCATGAGATGGAAATGAGCTAAAACTTTGATAACTGAAAAATTAACTTTTAAGATAGTATTAAAAACCTGTAGTATTTTTATAGCTGTGGGGGGTTTTGGGTATTGTTTTAAAAAATAGCCATTTGTTAGTTTCTGGTAGTAGTTTAGTAGATATTATACTTGAGTATTTACCCAATCTAAACAGCTACAGAGGCTTTAAAAGTACCTACAGCCAATTTCCAGAGAAACTGCTCACTGGTATTGGCATTGGTAACAAAGAAAGGAAAGAAAAAACCCATAGGTGAAAGAACAAAGTGTGTAGCTGCCTCCAGAGCAAATACTGCAGATGATTAATGTAGCTGAATGGTGTAATTGAGAGTGATGGTATCTAGTCATGTGACAGTATGCTGGGGTTTCTTCGATGACTGCTGGAATTTTTTTGGCTCTTGGGGTTCCCTGAGTGTCTCACTCTAGGCCTTCTGTAGGAGACTGCTTGCATCTGTCATTAGGATTCAGATTTAAGTTGTTTGACACAGTTGTACGTAAGTCTCCAAAATCTTGGTTGAAAAGAAATGACAATAGTTGCATGTGTTGCTTTCAGAATCCAATTTTGATTTTTCATCTCCTCCACCTTAATATAAGGAATGTGAAAACTTTTTTCTTTCAGATGTCATTGGTCCCCATACACTTGATGCACCTAACTGTAACTACTTTATACCTTATGTCAAAAACTTGGGAGCAAATATATTTTAATTATTTGTGAAATTATTTTGGGTTAATGTGACACCTGCCTAATAACAGATTTCCGAGAAGCAATTCTTAACAGATTGATAGTATTTCAGGTATAAATTCAAAACCAAACAAGTGCTCCTGGAAGAGTAGTGATGATGGGCAGTGGAATGTGGTGGTTCATCTTGCTTTTGAAACCACTCCTCACACACAATGTGTATTTTGAGTTTTTTACTTGTTGAGAAGTTACTTTATATACCCAGTCATAGAGAGTTTGGTAGAGTCCATTTCCTTGGCAGTAGACAAGAAGAATAAAAAAGGTTTTGTAAGAGATATTTTCTGATTCCTGAAGATAGTTTTGAAAAGGAAATATTATTTTATGTCATTTAACAAAAATATCTCTGGAGAAAGTGAGTGTTCAAGAAGGCACTTATTGCATCCTGGTAAGGAGGTTCCTGACTCTGTCAGGAAGAGTTCACTACATTTGGTTCCCTTGCTCCTAGTAAGAAAAATGGTAACATTTGAGAAAATATCATTCTGTCCTGATGCTATGTGAGCTGTAGTTGGAGCACCTCAAACAAAATTCCTGTATCGCCTTCTGGCAAGATCCCCTGCAAGTAGGTAGACACTTTAGTGGGCATGGAGCATAGCCCCAGCTGATAGGTGTTAGTTTAGGTCCTTTTGTAGCAGGACACAGTGCTGGAAAGAACATTATTCTTTTCAACCTGTTATCAGATAGGGAATTGGGATCTAGGCAGTGATTCTTCTGAAGGACTGCAGCTTAGCTCAGCCTAGTAGATTCAAGGTAAGTCTAGCATTTGCTTCCTGAAAGTGTTCAGCAGATGCCACTGTAAAATGATAAAGTCTACAGGGCCACTAGAAATGACAACCCTGTATTTCTGTCTGAACACATGGATGCACAGAAAAGCAAAGTTATTTCCCTGCAGTCCCCTGGCAAGTAAATGACATAGCTGGGAATAGAACGGAGATTTCCTGATGTCCATTCCCCTCTTATAATTACCAAAGAGTGCTTTCTTCTTCTTCATTGTAAACATGAATCAGGCCAAATGGCATGCACAATTAGCTGCTTTTCCAGCAAAGCTGAAGGGGGAAGAGGAAAGGAGGAGGGGACCGGAGCAATGAAGGGGGAGGGGAAAGTCATTCAGGGACAACTGTTACCTGCTGGGGGCACAATTTAATAACTGCGCGGAGTGGAAGGAGCAGCCTGTGCTGCAGATGCATTGTTATCTGCAGAGTCCTCGATCTGGGAGAGTGCTGCAAAAGGTTTAATGCAAATCCGAGACCTCTGCCATTGTGTGAGACAGATTAGGGCTCATTTGCATTCTTTCTCCTATAATAATTACCTAGCAAGGAGTGCCTGTTACCATTAGCTTCATTCTGTTTGCCTGTGATAACGCCATCAGCAATCTCTTCTGCCTGGATTATGGACGCTGTGAGGAAGGGCAGTGGGCCAAAAAAAAAAGAAATAAATAAAAATAAGTCTGTTGGAGAGAGTAGTAGAAAAATGTGAATGCTGAAAATTTAAAATGCAGACAATTGTAATAATAACGATTAAATACAACTGGAGAAATACTGCCAGCCGAATAGTAACAGTCAATATTAAGCCATAATATTGGTGAGTTGAATGATTTCAAATACCGGTTTAGAAAAGCCAGCACAGGATTTTTAACTGAGCTTTATCTGTGGTGCTTCAGTAGTTTTGTTCTGTTTTCAGAATTGGCTCAAATTGTTCTAAAATTAGCACAACTAGAGAATAGTGTTACCGAGATACAAATGTTAACACTCTAAAAATGATGTGATATGTGAGGAAATTCAGGTAAAACTCAAAAGCTTAGTGCAAGTTTGGTCCTGGAACTCTAAGTAAAACAGTACCCCTGATTTACAAATAAAGGTATACATTTAGGGGCTTTCTGCGGTTTTTTGTTTGTTTATGGCTTAAGCTTGGAGGAGCTAAATAGCAGAAAAGGAATGCAACTGAATGTGGAAGACTGAGGGTGCTAAATCAGCTATTCCCTCTGCACACTAATTGCATACAGAATGAACACAAAATCCTTGTGACTGACAGTTGCAGTTCTTGCCATTCGCTCTCCTTCTCTTTGTTTTTGCGCTTTACATCCTGCCAAAGAAGCTGCTGGGGTCAATCCTTGAGAGGCAAATCGCTCCAAGGTCCCTGTCCAGCTCTGGTTCATTGTGGCAGCCCAGCTCTGGCAGCCAGGCTTCTGCCTTGAAGCCCCAGGCTTGAGCCCTTACTGTGACAGTGGATTTCAGCTACTGGGGATAGAGCAGATGACCCATTTCAAGGCCTTGTGTGTGACATCATGGAAGGTCCTCTTTGGATCCTGCTAGCACAGGGTCAAGGAGGGACTCTGTTTGGGAGAAGAAAACATGCCCAATATTCCATGTGCACATCAACATCAGAGAGAGAGCAGCATGTGCTTGGGCAGCCTCTGTATTGGTGCAAATCTCTACTGCTGGTATTTTTACAGTGAGGTGTTTCCATCTTTCAAGGTGGTGGGGTGGAGAAGCAGGAAGCCAAATCAAAGCAACTCTGGCTTTAATCTACAAGCAGCCATCATACATACATTTAAATAAATTTAAGTTTATTTCTAATCTGAAGCAGGCTATCAAAATGATGAATCACATAGTTGGGTGGTTTAATTTTTTTTTTTAAGTGATTTTTGAGGGCATGCTACCATATTCACTTTGTCATCAGTGTGGAAGGAGCAGAATGACAGGGATGCTGCCTGAAAAGCTGCTTATCACTCTGCAGGGGGAGAGTGCTTTGGGATTGCAACAGGTTGTGTTGGTGAACTGTTGGGCAGCTAATGAATTACCAGGAAAAAACTTCAGTTACTGTGGCTGGCACCAATTCTGGCTGTTAAGGATTTGGGGATTGTGTTGCATATAAAACATGACATAGCTCTGAAGAGTTTAAAGATCCTCACATCTGTGTGCATACTTACTGTACGATCAAGCCTTTTGGTGTTTCCCCCTTTCTGTTGGATTAATATTTTACAAACAAACATTCCGTCCCAGCCCACTTTTTTGTATTATGCTAGGAATACTTCGTTTCTCACTGAGAAAACAAGGGGTAGTTATTCCTCTTTGAAAGCCTGAATAGTTGAAATACAAAGCTAGGAAGTACCCTTATGTTTTTACAGTTATCCTGCCCATCTTTTCTGGCAGTGGGCTCTGATAATAAGTGCGTTGGATAACAAATGAAAATACTCAAGGGATGAACAAGATTGACATTTTGTATGTACTTGGACCTTTCACAAATGGGAGTGGACTGCAAATGGAGGTGCAGGTCTCCAAACAAGTAACCAGTCTGGCCTTCTGTGAAATCCCTTTTGTGTGCTTGTGGGTTTTTCTGTTTTGGTTTGTGGGTTTGTTTTTTTGTTGTTTATTATTATTATTATTATCTTTTTTGTTTTGCTTTTGTTTGAGGATTTTCTTTAGCTGTGGTAGCAAGAAGAAAAATTTGGCAACACTTAAAAATGTCAAGATATATGGACAGGGCTAAGTGCCGCCTTCAATGGTATCACTAGGTATTTAGTGTTAACCAGAAGTTATATCTCTCTGTATGATCAGAGGGAATGACAGGGAACTGGAAATGCTGACACATTTCTTAAGTCTGATTTTTTTCCCCTTTTTGTTTTGCCCACTATAATAATGATAAAGATCACAAACATGACAGGTACACAAACATAAAGGGAAATGAAATTTAAAAAAAAAAAGCTTGAAAGCACACATTTCTTAAAGAGAACAGGTAATTACAATTCTAAATATAAGCTGAAGGATACCAGTCAATATGTTTTATTTAAAAGCAGCAGCTTAAATCTTTTGTTTATCTTCAGACCTTTTCCTAGGAGGAGGAAATACAATTTGGTGCATGGCTAGTTCTGTATAAATAATTTACAAGTTGTGCCATCATTACAAAGAAATAAAACTGCAGTTGATATGATTGGAAAGGTTTAATATATGCAGTGTATGGAGAAGGACAGGGAAGTTTTGAAGTGTTATCATGGAAATAATGATTATGTACATTTAAATGTAAGCTAAAACAGAACAACATATTTTACTGTGTGAATAATTGGATATAATACAATCTGACTATTTAAGAGATACAGCAGTATGATATGTGAAGCTGTATTTTTATATACATACACACAATATGAAACTTTAAAAATGATGTAAAGATAACATAGCTTCTTATGAGGCTTGTATTATTCCTGCAAATTATTTTTCTCCATATGGCCCTCCTTTAATAATTAATTTACTATAGTCACCATATGTATTTTCAATGTTGTATTTTGATTCTGTAGTGATGCATTCCAAGTGATTTGTATTCTAAGTAGTATTTAGCTTTTCTTTCTTTCTCTTGTTAACCCGCCATATGTAAGGGTGTGTTACTGATCCTGAGGCCTCCATAATCTGGGAAAAATGCATCAGAAATTAGTTTTCAAATCCCATTCCTTACTAAGAGTTGAACTTAGGCTTTGGAGCCCTTTGTTAAAGATCCCTATAAAGGCATGTGAAAAGATGTGGTTTTGTTGGAGGAGATGTCACCATATTCAGGTCACTTTCCTCTCAAGTGAAGAGGTGCCGAAAGTTTCTGCGTTGTGTGAGCTCAGTGGCGCCCAGAGGCAGTGGCCAGTCACACCCAGGAGCAAGGAGGCATTCCTTTGCTCAGCTCCCTGTGCTGAACTATATGAGCTTGTCTGAGTTGTTGGAATGGAAATTTATGCCTACTTTATTGTTTTGGTGAAATGAATGTCATGTCTTCTAGCCCCCAACATAAGTCCAAATACCTGTTTGGAGGAAGGTGAACGTTGTTGGTTAGATAAGCCATTCTAGAAAATGGACATCCCAACTTGGTAATGTATTGTGTATGAGAGCAGTGCATTTCCAAAAGAATGATTTAAAAGGAAAACAAAAATGTAGGAGGACTTAAAGTCCCATAGATTTGTCACTATGCTAAGCTGTCCATCACACATAAATGAATCAAAGGAAAACAGTTGTTTATTCTTCGAGAACTTGAGGTTGTCTGTGACTGATCGTGAGGCAATCCTTCCTCTTGTAACAGAGTCCAGATGTGAACTACTTTGTAGAAGGTGGAAGTAACTTTTCTAAATCAGTAGTAGCAAGGACACACAGATCTCAGCTGTACCTTTGTGCCTTGCTGTCTCCTTCCTCTCTCTTAGCTAGTTTAGTAGCGTGAGGGTACTAGCTGAAAAACTGGTTTTGTTCACTTTCACCTAACAAAAAGATTTTACAAGTTTTACACAACATGGCATAGTGATGTTTTTCCTAAATACTGAAACAAAATGTGCACACACAAAGCATAGATATCCATGAAACCATACTTAAACATATGCTTATAAAATATATGTGGATACCTAAACTTACATAAGCATAATCATACACCCACACAACTTACAAGACTAGACTTATTTTCAGCTGCCTTATTATCAAAATTGCCATTTATATAACATAAATTATGTGAGTTGAAGGAATTTATGAAACGGAATTCCAGAGTTTTTTTAACTTTCCTTTTTCTGCAGAATGTTTCCATCCTTGTAACTGCAAGGATAACTCTTTTGAAGGGATTGTGCCTGTAAAATATTTACAAAAAGGGCTGAAACTTAGAAACATTGCAGAAAGCTATTTTTTAACACTTATTGGAAAGCTTGTTGAAAATACTTCTTTCAGACCCAGTCTTTTGTAACGTTGATAGCAGTAATCTATAAAGCAGACTATGAAAAGAAAGGATTTGCACACTCTTGTCCACCAGTACCCAAACTAGCATTAAGTGACAGAATCTGGCTACCCAGAAACAAAGCCAGCGCAGTGCTGTAGGTGCAGGGCTCAGCCCAAGGTAATCAGCTTTCCTGAGGTAAAAAAGAAAACAAAGAAAAACCAAAAAATACCACCAGTTTTCTGGGCGGAGCACCACGCAGATATACCCAAAGACTGCAAACATTAATCTCTTCATGTGGTTTTGTGAACTTGGGTTTGTTTCTTAATTTGTGTACAGCTGTTAGGCAAAAACACAGTGTTGCCACGGAGAGCATGCACGTGGGCGTACGTGTTCTTGGCTCAGCCTCCTTGAGGAGGACTGACACACAGGAGCTGGGACTTGTGGGACGTTTCTATGTGTTTGAGTGATACAGACAAGCCTTTATGCTCTTTGGACTAACTGTGATAGTAGAGTTTTGAAAATTCCTTTATTTAGTCCCCTGCTCAGACCTAAGGATTTTGTGTCCAGTCCTTGTGACTGGAGTGTAGGGTTGTTCAGAGATCATGATCTTAAACTGTGACATTTGGGTGGGTTACAATTCCAGCTGAATAAAGTATGTGGTCTTCTCTTGTTCTAGCAGTGCAAAGTTAGCTGGATTTTTGAGTAGGAAGGAGTTCACCATTATAAAAACAGGCAGTCCGGGGAGAATGAGGAAGCTGAGCACAAGCCTGCAAGCACATCTTGTGTACATATTTGTTGAAAGCTAATTGGCAATGCAGTTGCCTTTCAAAGTTGTTCTTTCACCTATCAGTAGAGCACAACTCTGGTACTTAATGTACTGTAGATTACGTAAACACTACCCTGAAATATTTGTACAGGCAGTTAACTCTTGTTTTTACACTACTTTGAGTTATGAATGGAATCTTGCTTTAGAGCTTGGAATATTTGTGATGAGATATATTCCATAATTAGATTAAATACAACCTCTGTCAAACTGGCTATCATTAAGATCACAAAAACAGAGGTTTGGTTATCCTCTAAAGAGCTGACGAACCGTTAAAATGTAACTAGCCAAGAAATACAGATGCTGTATTTGTACCACACTGTTGAGGAAAAACTATTTACTAGAATTTTACCTGAAACAAATGTATCTGCTCTTAGTTGTTACATTTGAAGACTGTAAATGCCTTTATCTATTAACAGTAGTCCGCATTTCATGCAGTAAAATGCAGTTACTAATGAAGTAACTTAAGACATATATATATTGTGGCATTACTGTTACCAGAAGGACATTCTCATCTAAGGTGGAGTTGATAACTCTAAGGATACTTACATGGATGTGTATTTCTTTTTCCCTCTGTTGCTCTTTTCAAACTTACCTTACAAGCATTTTGTGCATGATGAAGTTAAGTCAGGGCTCTACAATTTGAGCTGAATAATAAATCTGTTAAAATGTAACCAGTTGGTAACAACAGTCTTAAAGCCAGACCTCCACCCTGTGAAGTTTATTCTTAAGCACTTGACCTAATAATTTTGTATAAAATGTTAATTTATTTTTTTTTTTTGCAATTTGTAGCATGACTTGCTGTCATGATAATAAAACAACATTTATAACACTCTGGTGCTCATCAAACTGCTTTGTGCTTGTGCTTAACAGAAGTGTAGATAATATGTTCAGCAACAGAGTGGCAAGGGACTGGTTAAATGAGTTTGGCAGTGTTTTACAAATCATCAAACAGGCTGAAAGAAGTAGAAAATAAAACTAATTGAATCAAAATCCTTCATGCCTTTAATATATCAACATCACAACTGAATTAGACTGTAGTCGATTAAAAAGTTTCTTCAGAAAGAGGAAGGTGTTACATACTGGAGAGTAGTGCAAAAGTGTTAGTGCTAATATCAAAATACACAGTGGATGCATATTGATGCCATTTTGTTTTTTTGTGAGTGAGGACAGCTAGACTTGACCAGCACTTCCATTATGAAGGCAGCAGCCCACTTGCAGGTTTTGGATTTGTTCTCTAAATAGTCCAAATCAATTGCTTCCATTGTCAGATACCCATCTGTTTTCTATTGCACTTCTTTTCCCTTCCCTTAATAGCCTCTCTCAGATAGAGAATTCTTTAATTAAAATGCAGGAAATTTCAAGCAATTTACCTGAGACTGGTCTTTTCTCAGTCTTTTGTAGCTTGTTGTAATAAGTTTTATATCCCTGATTCCCTAGCAAAATGTCTTTGACACAGGGAGTTGCAGTTTGATCTGTTTCTGTATCCTTTCATTTACCTAAGAGTTCTTTCAGCTTTATCCAACTACTACATACATGAAGATGAGTTATTTGGAGTCAGGGGGTAGGTATGTGAATGTTTTTTTGAAATGCCTGGTGTCATGTACAACCACTCTTCATATGTGACAGAAAATGCTACTGGTAAGTGTGAATGAAAGCAGAAGACTGTTGCAATTATTGATGGTTTTGGGTAGTGTCTACAAGTTTCACTTGGATTCCTTCAAAGTCCCCTGTGCCTTTTGGGAAATTAAAGACATTTGAAGCATTACTATCTTGCCAGATAAAAAGAAACAGGAGCAGTTGTAATGCATCCATCCACTTTCTGTCTTCGTTCGAGGGGGTCTATTTTTTCATTAAACTAATGCCAGAAAAAAATAGATATAAATTCACCTTAAGAAACTGTTTTGGTTTGATGTGTCTCTGCTTTAGAAATTTAGAACTAGGACTTAGTGGAAAAAATGATAAGCAGAGAGTTTTCTGTTTAATTTGCAGGACGAGATTTGGAGGTAGAGAATTTTTAATTACATCAGCTGGTGTGGTTGGAAAACAAAACTTTTGTGGCTGTGAACATTTAACTCACATTTAATGTTTTGATGGGGCAACTAAATGTCATTCATTTCAGGTTGACAGCCTCACCTGCCTCAGGTAGATTTCTTAATCCATGGTCAGGACTCATCAGTTCTTAGTGAGTGTTGCAATGTGTAAAAAGGCCAGAGAGTTTGTAATCTGATCTTTGTGACTAACTAGGAAGGAGATGTAACTCTGGAAGAAGTTGAATCCTATTGCAAAAGCCTATTTTTGAATAAACTAATGTTATTGCATCTTAGTGGGAAATAATTTTAATATTATATATTATTTAAACATGGCTGCTTCTGAAAATGTCAGCTGTTGCTCTAGCTCAGTTTCTTCCTTTCTGCAGTATGCCCATTTTTCTGTGGAGAGTCAGTAACACCTACATTAGCTTTAGGCTTTTCTCCTTGTCTCCTTACTAGTCTGTGTTAGGGACTTTGTAAACTAACATTATTTGAACTCATAAGACAAATTATATAAATGGAAGTAAATTAACTTTGATCATTTATGATGGCCCTGAATCTGATCTGTAGTTCATCCATTTGGACTTGTCTTCAGTAGATTATACTGACTTTAAAGTTAGAGCATCTTTTTGTTGTTTATTTTGTAATGACTGTAGGTAGGAGCTAGTGCAATTTGGTGCAGTATTAGTTCAAACACTAAGGCAAATAATAGTAGGAATTTTTTTCCTTCCAGACTTCTCACTGCTTCACTTCTTTGTCACCGATGTCACTAATTCTTATTTTCCCATTTCATTGGCTTGTCACAAACCATTTGAGCAAGCTGTGAAGCTTATACTGTCTGGATGAAAGAATAAAGCTGGTAATTCTAGGTGGTGGTGTTTGACCAACACTTTTCCAAACAAAGTGGTTGTAGTAGACTTAAAGAGTATCTGTGTCAAAAGCTGCATATTTTATGACTATTTACTGTGCTATCACTGTGCTAAGGGACTTAGTTGTAATAATTAGCAGACTGTACATCAGAGACTCAATTGTTATTCTTGCTCTTCACAGAGTATAACTTCCATTAAGCCATAAGAGTTTGCCTGAATGAATGCTTTTGGAGCTGTGAATGCATAGTTGTTGGGATGCGTTTCTTACTAATAATTTTGTACATACCTACAAGTGAATAGTTAAAAGTTTTTTACTTTTAGGGTTTTTTCCTTGTTTTTCCTATGGAGTCAAAAGTATCTAAAGTACATTAATCCTTGTGCCTAACTTCAGGTACGGTGGATTTCAAAACCAGGTAGACTGTAGAGCTCTGTCCTCCCTCCCCTCTTTTCCACCCCCACATCCAGAGAAAGAAGTAACCTAGTATCTGAAGAATGCAAGTTATGCAGATGTTCAAAAGGCCAAATAAACAAATAGATGGGCTGCAGCTGCTAGGGTAGCACAAAGCAAAGAACACTCTCTGCTGTGATGAGTGTGTATTTCAGCATGCCACTAGCTTTTGCCTGTTTGAAGAAGACAGCACGGTGAATTAGTTTTAATGAGTTTTTATCTTATTTTGATTGTAAATTTTGATTGTTTTCATAATTGTTGAGATTTCAAAAAAGAATAGCCTTTCTTGTAATGAGGAAAGAGGAGAATTAGAAAGTGGTAGTGTCCTTTCTTAGTGAGGAAAGGGGAGTTCTGCAAGAAGTACAGATGGTGATTTTTGTCCTAGCATTTCAGTGAGAGGTGACAGACTTTTTTAAGGAAGTATCAAGGAAAAAAAAAATCCCACAAGTGACTATGTTGAAGATGCCTTCAAATATTTTGAAATTAATATGGAAGAGCAGACACCCTGCAGTACATTAGAGATCAACTTCCCATCAGAAGTTTTGGGTTTGGAGGAACCAAAGAAGGTTCACTGACCAATAGATCTTCCAAACTGAATGGCATCTGGAGATAAAAAGCGGTACCAGACTTGATGGGACCAAAACACTTTAAAGACTGAGTAAGTGACTGACATGCAGATTAGTGAAAGTGTTCAGCAGTTGATCTGCTATTTTAGGGCATTCTTAAGCATCACAGTGGAGTGCCATAGAGAGATGCCCAAGCAAATACTACCCTCCTCTGGTACATTCACATAGCACAACCTTTTTTAGAAACTTTAATATTGTCCTGGGAAGAACATGGGCATGTCACAGCAGTGTAGCCAGATACCTGAGGTCTACAGGAGGACAACTTGCTTGGCTTCTGCTAGCATTTGGTATTGCTACTTCAACTCTCCTAGCATGGGTAAACACACTTGCCTAACAAGGCCCCATTTATGTCTCATGAACCTGGGCAGCTTGCTCATTGTTTTAAGGATGGTATATAGAACAACAAGCAAGATGTGCAGCCTTTGTTTGACATAAAAGACAAGGTCGTGATTTCAAGCATTCATTTGAGTTAATATTTTGGACTTTTTGCATACATGGCTGGCAATTACATCATCCAAGAGAATTGTCAGCTTCTGTATATTTGGAAATTTGGTTGTGGGACCAAGCTAGATCCCTATGTATTTTTTGTACACAAGCAACAGGACCCTGAATTACCCAGAGCTTTTGAGTCAGATGTGCTTAGACCTTTTCCTTTAGTGAACTTGTCCAAAAGCCTTTACTCTCTGAAAGTGAGATTTTATTTGAATACATACTGGAATAATTAACTCTTTAAATAGAAGAAAATGCAAAGCAGCTAAATAAGAAAAATGGAAAGAAGTTTATAGGCAACTTGCCGTTTGCTGTGTTTCTGCAGGTGGGTCTTAACCCAAGAGCAGATTTTATCCAACTTGGTGAATTTCTGAATTGCATAAAACTGTCTGTGGTTCTGTCTGTCCCTAAGAAACTCTTTCCTTTTCCTCTGAGGCTCAGCTGTGTTTGCACTAATTCTTCATTCTTGAGCTATAGGCATCAGGCTGCTTGCTGTGACTCTTACCTGCTGCAAGCACAGTATTTAAATCTTCTCTTTCTTGAGTATGCTTAAAAGCTGTCATGAAAATGGAACAGTCTTCTTGCATAGGGGTCCACTGCTCCAGCCACTTCTGCGAGAAACATAATGTGTAACACAGACATTAAATACCATCTGTAACTTCTTCTGTTCCAGAGTTTCTTGATCAAAGAGGCTATATGATATATTTAGTATATTCATGAGTTCATATATATGTGTGTGCTTGTAGCAATGAGCATGGTCTTCACAGAACAGGAATTCCTCTGATTTTGTGAAGAAATGTACCACAGCGTGATTATTTCAACAGGCCACTGATACCTGCTTGTAGATAGAGAAATCCTGTCACTAGAGTATAATTAATGTTTTAAAAGAAATTAGCAATGGGATGTAACAGAACACTTTTGCCCACTTAAAATGGTGTTGAGTCATGCCATTAAGGCTTTTAATTTGCTTATTTGCAATGCAAACTTGTTATGAAGTCTATAATTTTCTCTTGTGGAAGTATCTCTTGGGGAAATTGAACTCTCTTTCGCTCGATGACATTTGCACTGTATGCTCCTGTTGTTTGAGGAGTGGTGGTCGCGATCTTTGAGCTCCACTGCTATGGTAATAGGAGGAAGAGAATGATAGTGAAGACATTTATGTCATCTGGTAATATCCACTCTTCTGTTTTTATTTTGTGCTTTTTCTATAAGATTTTGCTACCCGTAATTGCACGTGTCTGGACTTACTCTTGCTTTTTTTCTGTGAGTCAAATGTGTAGATGCCAGTCAGATGTGTGCTGTGTCTGTTAATTGTGTGCAATGCTTTGATATACTGTCCTGCTTCCAAATGCTGAAATGTGTCTGTACTCTTGGTACCTGCTGTTTGATGCCCACATAAATACAGGCACTAAAACCCATGGAGTTCTGGTACATATGTGTTGTTTCCCTCAAAGAGCTGTGACCTGAGTACTTTGTTATATGAAAGATAGATCACAGCTCCAATGCTTTAGATGACAAGCCAGATGAGAAGATGCTCATGTAGTCCATTTGTTACCAGTGGTATTACAACAGTGCTTAAACTTCACCTGAGGGTAGACCCCTACTATGTAATCTGTTTATTCAAAGCAACAGGGAGTCCATGCCCCAAAACTTCATAGTTTGAGTCAGCACTTGTGGAGGAGAAACAGGCACTGACAAGAGACATAATTTTTCCCAAGTCATGCCAAATGAGGGAAACAGCTCTTGACTCCTGCTCCAGTGCTTTGTCTATTGTCTGGTGCATCTGCTAAATCCACCAAGGCACTTACTCCAGGGTGGATTTCTTTTGGGATGAACTATTTAACCAGTAGTTGTGAGTTAAAATGATAACCAGCTTTTTAGTGCCTCATTATGATTCTCTTTTCCATATTCATGTTAGACTTTTTCCATGTTTAGTGTTTGAGACTTTATGGAAATATTGCTAGTGAAATGCTACACTTGTGAGAAGGTGAAATGAGGACAGAATACAGGGGACGTACTAGAATCTTTAATCTTTGCTGCTGAATGAAATTAAAAAAATGTATTAATCTGGTTTCATTCATTTACTGAACCATTTTGCACTCCAGGTCTCTACTGCTTTGCCTTCATTTTAACTGGTTCGAAGCCAATTTTGTTTAATGAAAATACTCATTTAGTTAGCACAGCAAGGAGATTTAGCCCTGGTACCTTTTGTCTGAGCTCTTGAGGGTCTGTTCCCTAAAGTTGTGGGGGAGTGTAAGTAGTGGTGTTAGACTTAAATCAATTTCATTGCAGAGCTTTCCCTGTCATAATGATCAGTTTGCAGCACAAATCTCATTGATTTTTCACAGCCCTGTGGGAAAAAAAACCCCCACAGTTGATGAATAGCACTCAAGAGACACTAATTTTGTAGCTGGTGAGAGTAGCCATGGCTGTTCCCCACCTTTCTTGATGGCTTCTCTAAGCCTTTTTTCCATTAAGCCTCGCCTTTCGTCAGAAGAAACCTAGAAATTCAATGAGAGACTGTGAGCTCTTGAGAAAACAGAGAAAGAGCAGCACTTGCAGTGATGGAGAGAATAATCTCACTGGGGTCAGCGGTGCCCCATCAGCCAGAGCATTGTCATCACCAGAGCTGCCAGAGAGCCCTCCTCTGGGTGGTGGGCTGGTGAGAAAGCAGGGCTGTCTGTGCTACCTCTCACTTCCTGACCCAGTGGCTTACCTTTTGTAAACCCAGAGTCAGAATAATTGGTGCATTACAGACTGCCTGTTCCCCTGTTTTGTTTTGTTTTTTCTTTTCCTTTCCTCTCTGCTACAGATTACTATAGGTCTTTCCAGTGGCAGGGGGGATGGGGAATGAGCTATGGGTTTCTAGAAAAGACAAAGAAACCCAGGGGGTACTGGAAAAGCAAGGATTCTCTCCAAAACGATATGTTAATTGTACTTAACCTTCAAGCTGCCTGCTGTATTTTTGCATTCTGGTTCTGGCAGAGTATTGTCCCTGTACTGACCCCTTTTCTTCTACTCTTATGCAAGGTGTATTTAAATAGCTGGGTGGTAAATCTGGCTCTGGAAAACTTCCCACCTCGCCTGCCTTTCCCTTTGATACTACTATTCTTACTTAGCCAATGTGGAGAGCTGCTGCAGCAGCAGCAGAGCTGCCGTGTGCCTTCTGGCAACAGCCTGTGCTGCTTTTGGCCATTGCTTTCTGTCTACTATCGATTATTCACATATGCCAAACTTTTATATGCTCTGAGTTTTTTATGCGCTACGTTTTCTGAGCCTGACTATCTTTTTGAAGCCTGGTGCACCCATACTGGCAACTCTAGGTACAGACAATCTGTCGCTGACAGTAAGACAGGCAATATTGTATGTTGTACAAGGAGAAGCTATAATTGTGGAAGCCTAGGAAGATTAACAGTGGACTGTTGAAATTGGTAGCTGTTCCCAACTAAATATTTGTTGGAATACCACTGAATTTTAAAGACTGTCCGTTGGAATGCCATCTTTTATCATTTCAGATATTTGCTTTTGACAGATTTACTTTTCTGTTGAGATTAAGTGTAAAGGAGTCTGTTCTTACATATGGAAGTAGTTTTCTGATTTTGTTCAGCATAATAATGTTCAAATGCAAGAATATGTAAGTATAGGGGAGTATACATAAACTATGAGTAAAATGTGAATTTTGGTCTGATTTTGTGATTTTTTTTTTTTTTCTCCCACCTTCACTGTGTATATGGGCTTCCCAAGAGTAGGAGCTTCAGTGTACCCAGGGAAATTGGAATCCTGTAAGAATTAACATGAGGATCTGGCAGGAGACTTTAATTTAATCTCACTTTGTAGTCTGAATACAGAAAAGTCTGAATACAGAAAAGATGACTCTCTGGTGGTTCAAAGATGCGTAATGAACAAGCTTCTGACTAGTTTAGTTGCACTGTTATTTGAAAAAAATTAAAACAATGCAGATAACAGCTGAGATGTCAGACATTTTAGCAAAAGAAATGGGTAGAATTTGACATAGTTTACGAACTGCAAGTTAGGAATGATCAAGTACAAAAAGGCCATAACTATTTTGTCTACAGGAGAAAAGTTAAGAGGTTAAAATAACAGCAAAAGAACATGTATATGGTGAGGAAAACGTTGCCTGCTTTATTGTTAGTCACTTTTTTTATTCTGACTAAAAATAGGGTACTGATATCCAAAGTGATATGTCAACACGTTACTTGATGTTGTAATACCTCTTCTCAAGGTGCAGATCTGTATAGGATGGACGAGGTAAAGGCAGCAAACCTACATCATTTCAGTTTTTATTTATATTTTGGGTAGTGGAAGTACTTCAGCTCAGGGCAAAGGAAAGAGTTGTGGAACGATGATCTCCTAGCACTTATCAGAGGTGTTTTCTAAGATAACTTTGCCACCAGCTAAGGGGAAGATTGAACTCCTGTGTTTCCACTGTATCTGTTGAGTCAGTTCAGCTCTCTTAGTTGGGTAAAGATTTAGCTACCTACTCTTACTGACTGGGTATTTAGCTGATTCAGGTAACTGAACTGCAGAGATAAAAAAAAAACCACCTTACTGAGCTGGTTCTTTGCTGTGTTAAAGTGAATAGGTTTCTATAGTCTGTTGAGCCAACACAAGAGCAGAAGAGCGTGTCCAGGAGTGGCACCAGCTTTTAGGACAGCAGAGAGCCATTTGATTGTCTCATTTGAAAAAAACACATTCTTTTAGCTTGATTTTGCATGCAGTGTTAAGAACAGAAGCTTTGCAGTATGCTTTTTGTGTATTTTCCCATATGTGTGTTATGGTCCTTGGAGGCCATAACTGTACCACAGAGTGAAGATTGCATGAGAGTAAAGCACAGATGAGGATGTGGAAGAACTCACTTTGCACAGCACTCTTCTTCCTGCATGTCACATTCCCTACAGCTTGCCTGTGGCATGAGTCCTCTGCTCTCAAATCCCTTAGGCAGGCAGGTAATTTTAAACTACTAGTGGAGTTCAGCTGATTTGTCTGATTTTGCATGTCTGACTCAGTACTTGCATTCTCTTCCCACAGAAGAGTGGGAGGTCAGTGATCACTGATCTCCAGCTGATGACTTGTATTAACTAGGGTCAGGAGCATCTTCAGCCATCTGAGCTGAATGCTGTGAAGGATGATAGTGCGAACCCCGGGGGAGGTACACACAGGGTTATCAGCACACACAGTCAGAGCATGAAGTCCACCTGGGGATGTTAGATGCCTGCTTAGTTAGAGCCCTAGTTAGTGTCTAGAGGGTCCTAGCTTGCTGCTTCTGCTCCTGCAGGCTGGAAACTGGTTCGCCATCAGCCTGAGGCATGCAGAGGCCTCCAGGAGCAGGATTGCCTGATCCAAATGAGTCCAAGAGCTCTCTTTGTTCCTTCCTGGCACACTTTGAGCCAAGTCACATGTGGTCCCATCTAATGCCTTGTCACCGTGTGAAGGAAACTTCCCTGCGTGTTTGCAGCTGCTGCAAGGCTCTCCTGCAATGTGCTGATGGTGTCCGTAAGAAAAGATGGACATGGGGATCTGCAGGAGGGAGTTATTCTTGCCTAGCTTGGCTTTGTGTTGTCAGCCTAGAAGGAGCACTGAGCAGCTTCTTGCTGAGGCCAGCCAGCAGATTGAAATCAGCCCCATACAGGGATCTTTTCTGTCTATCTGCTATGAGCTGTGCTCTTCACCAGCTAGGTTTTGGAATGCGGCTGCATTACTGAAGTGTTCATGTACAGCCAGGCACTAGATCAGCAGCTGCCCTTCTCTGCCCTGCTCTGGTAGAGGGATGGGGATAGCCAGTGGTAACGAACTACATGTGTGTGCCCCTTGTGTGTGTGCATTGCAGAGGATATATTTGGAAGCGAACTCAATTTAGAAATGAAGAGATCAGAATACAGTGCCTGGTTTGGCAAGGAGAATGTGGAGATGTGGTATCGATGTCTGTGCCTGTCATAGGCTGAAACTCATTGCTGCAAAAAAACCCTCGCAGGGCCTCAATCCATTTAAATAAAGAGCAACCATGTTAATCCTCATTATTCCCTGCATCTCTTTAATTGCTTTCTCCTACTAAATGTAAAGGATTTGAAATACACCGTGAGATACAGCTTTTGGAGACATGAAAACATACATGTTTGTGATGGCTCTCTTTCACGAACTGAGCATGCATTTCAAAGGATTATAAAATCTGAGTTGATAATGCATTTTGGCAATGTTGCCTTGTCAAAAATGCTGCCAGTTCCATGGTAGCTATTAATTGTTGGATTTCAAATGTCAGGGAGGTTTGAGCGCTATATGCGATTGCATTGGGTGAGCTCTGTTGCTGCTAGGGTGGGAGGATGTCGGCTGCTTTTGAGAAGAGGTTAATACTTGGGAATGACTTTGCCACTTACAAAGTTGAGAGGGTATTATACGTGTTAAGAACCAAATTTCTGGCCCCATTAAGTTGCTGTAGGAGTTTTGCCACTGGCTTCAGGCCATCGGTGATTTCACTAACAGATCTAACATCGAAAAGAAGATCCAGTCACTGCCTCTGAGGAGTTGATGGGAGAGGTGTAAAAGGTTGCTTAGTAAATGAGAAGGGGTAGATCTTCAATTTGTTTACATGTTTCACTTTTCTTATAGCAAAGAGAAGAAAACTTTTGCAGTTCTCAGTGTGTGTTTTACTCCATTCACAGGTTTCAGGTTTCACATGACAGTTGGGGAACCCTATAGTTACAACATTGTAATTGTAATAAAATGTGGACATTGAGAAATATGCTGTGACATGAAATGTTACTGCAAAAATTCTAGAAGTTCAAATTGTTCTTTTCACTCTATTATAATCTGACAATACTGTTATGCAATTTGTAATTGTGCTGTGGTGTAAAATAGAAATTATGCCCATTAAGGAATATGGTAATAAAATGTTCATGAATATTATTACTTCTGATCAGCTATGTGTATATTGAGATCTCTCACATTATAATTCTAAAGTAGAATTTTAGCACCATCAATAAGTGTGTATCTTTTTTAGTGACCTTTTTTAAAAAAAGTAGCCATTATTACAACATTTGTGATAAAGAGGAACAGCAAAAAACTTAATTTTTTTCTTATTCTGTTATCACATTCCTGGTTTCTGGTTCCAGTCGTTGGCACTATTTAATACTGTGATTGGAAATTAAGGTCTGAATTGGCACCTAATGATGAAATATGTTTACTTCAAATTGCTTCCAATTAGAAATTTTAGCTAATCTGGAAGATAAAGCAAAGCTCTCAGGCATTTTTGACATAAATAATCCTAGATTTACTGCTGTGGTTTATAGTCCAGCAGCTTCAACATGTCTTTGTCATTCCAGGGGCTGTATTAGTACCTACGATCAGGCTACCTCTGTCTGGAGTGTTTGCTATCCAAATAAGTTGCGAAGAATGTTCAATGCTTTCATCACTTTTTTGGAGAATAACACTACAGATGCAAAAGCATACTGTAATTTATGTAATAGTGTATGGCAGAGCTAGAACCTGACATTGCCGTTTCCTGCATCCAGTCAGTTCATTGTCTTATTTTTAAAATTTAGAAAGAAATCATTGAACCCTGAACATTTCAGTTCCATTGATCCATGTACCAAAACTGTTCTTCTTTTGCTTCTTTCCTTTGTTCAGAGGACATCTACAGGGCTCTGTGACCCACACACAAATCAGCATGAAGTGGTGTAACCACTTGAGCAAATGTATATATGATCTTTGAGGTCCCTTCCAACTCTGACAATCCTATGATCCTAAGCAGCAAATAAATGGGCATCTTTTAAGCGCAGCAAGTGGCTGTAGCTCATGAAGTAGTGTGCCTGTTTGTGGGGATTTTTTACATCTCTAGATTGAAGTTTCAAAAATGTACTGAATTTTTGTAAAACAGGTTATGTGGAAGAAATATGACTTGAAATCTAGAAGCAGTTTGCCCTTCCTTGATGAGAATTTAGTCATTATTCCTTCAGCCATAAACTTACTGAGACTGTGTCCTCTGGGGGTGTTGTTTGGAAAAAAGTTGATATCTAAGATTTTTATCTTACAAGATTTAAAGTAAAATTATAATCTATTTTTAGTTGGGCTATGCAGTCAGATAAACATACTGTCTTGTAAATATGGATTGTCTAAGGTGTGTCATGTCTTTTCTATAAATATTAATAGAAACCTATATTGCATTTTGTCTTTGAGTGTGAACTTTTAGTGTGGTGTTAAATGATAGCTGGTAAAATATTTAATTTTCTGTTAATTTTGCATTGTTAAACTTCCATTGAAGTGCATTCTGTATCAAGTGAAGAAAAAGAAGTTGGCTTTTATAAATAGCATGCTGGCTTATTCTATATCTTAATCATGTTCAGAATTAGTACTGTGCTTTTCAGTATTTGTGTACAGAGGAGTGTCAGTGGATTTTATTCCTGATCAGGGTGAAACTGTTTTCAGCAACATAACTGTGGACCAATAAATTGCTGTTGTAAATAGTGTTTTCTCCTTAGTCTACCAAGGACGCATTCGTGCTTACGCTTGACTTTATGCACTGTTAGGCAGATCCTCCTCAGAGAGTTATGCTGAGTTGTGTCTTTTCTGGTGCATCAAGTTAGGGTTGTGTATACATGCAGTTCTTTGTGGGATTCTCTTTTCATGTCTTTTCCCACTCCTCAAATAACATCATGCTCTCAGCTCTGTTGTTCACTTACAAAGAAATCTACCACAGCAAATGATTTGGTTTGTCTCTATTTTGAGGGGGTAATTTTGCCTGTTGCAATGAAAATTTCAGTTGAGGCAGACTCTGTAATGCCTTCAAAAGTAGTAGAGTATTATGTCTGGTGACTTAGTACTGGTTATGAAACACAATATGGTTATTGTGTGACTATCATGTGCTTTTGGTCCACTATCACGCAATAAATGTATCTGGTGATAGCCATGTAACCATGCCTTACTCATGGCTATTATGTGCTGTGTCCCAGGATGTTGCTCTCCTGGTTGAGTGCTGGGAGCAGGATGCACTTGCTCTTCATGGGATGGCAGTCGCTTTCAGCTAACTAGCAAGAGAAAGGTTTTGGAGCTTTGAGAGAGAAAAGCAGAACTCCAAAATAATTTGCCTATCCTGTGACAGAGTCTCTGTTGCAGGAAGGGTGACAAGAGGAAGTAGATGTGAAAGCTGGATCAGTTCTTCTGGTAGAAGTCTGGCTTCTTGCCCTGGAGTTTCTCAAAAGACAGAGCTATGTAACTGGTGAAATAAGGGTTTCAAAAAGTAGACAGGTGAAGCTTTGGTAAAAGTACTACAATATACTATTCTGTGTACAGTGTGTGCTTTTCAGTCCAAGAATCAGGCTGATAGTGAAGTGAGCGTCTTTTGCACCTCATTAAATACTCAGTTACTAAGTGTGGTCAAAAAAGGAGTATTTAAAAGTGATTATTCACGTGTTATTGAAAGTCTGTATAACTATGCTGGTTTTTTGTCTTTTGCTTTTGAAATATGTAGTGACAAAAATCCAAGGTTTCATTATGTTCTCAAAAGCCTATCCCTGCCTGTAGGACTAATTTTCCTATCCTGCTATCACCTGCAGGGAACAAAGTTTGGGAGCGGGGATGTCTCTAATGCTCTAACAGAAAACTTGTGGAGAGCTAAACAGCATTTGCCTACATAACTAATGGTGATGCCTAACAGCTGTTTATGCTACCTGTAGCTCTGGATAAGATTAGCTGTCGATATACATTGAAATTGGTGAAAATTCACCAAAATTTACACAGGTTAAAGTTACCTTCCTTAAATTTGATTTCTCAATTAAATATAATTGGGTAATGAGAAAAAGCTGTTCCTTGTAGGGATGCTCTACATCACCGTTTTTGTGCTGCAGTTCATGTGCTCTCACATCACCCTGGGGGTCTGCGTGTTTTCTGAGGATGTGGTCACAAGTTCTGCTCTCAGCACAGCACCCGTGCCTGTAGGGATTAGCTGCTACCTGAGGCAGTTCTTCCCTCTGCTTCTGAGCTTTCCCGCTCAGAAAAGGATAGATCTTTAAATGCTGATAGCTGTTCTTTGAAAGCAAAAGATCTTGGTGTTAGCAGGGTCCTTAAGCAAGAGGGGATGCTGCTGCAGAGTCTGTATTATACCAGACTTCAGGTGCAGAATTAAGGCAGAGGGAACACACTGAAGTTACCAGCTTGTGGCAGAGGGCCTGGTGAGGCTGCATAGCCACCTGAGCTCTTGCTCTGTGTAGTGCCCTTGCCATTTTTGGGGGGACCAGCAGGTTTCTGCTCCCACACTGTGTCATTTAGTACCTGGCTGAGTGCTCACAGAGGGGAAGAGGGTTTTCCACTAAGGACCTGATCTGTACCCCCACCGGCTGTGTGACCAGCAGAGCTCAGGTGTGCAATCCGAGACCAAGGCTGTTGCCCTTGCTGCCCCAAGTCAGGCAAGTGTGGGTGACAGCAGGTAAGGGGTGACAGACTTCATTTGGCCGTTTTGTTTCCTTTCCTGGTGGCTCAAGTGCTGGCCCTTGCAGAGTGACAGCTGTAAAATTAGATAATCTGTTAATCACTGGTAAATTAGCCTTGTGTCTTTGTGGAGAACAAACACAGTATTCATGTATAAGTTGTTAGGAGTTTTGGTTTTTTAAAATTAGCAGATATAGATGCAAAATGAATGATGATTAGGCAGCTGATGAATTCAGTTGTATAATTATGCCTAAAGCTATGCCTCGGTACTTAATGATCAATGCTTTAAGCAAAGACAACTGTTTATATAATGACTTATTAAGAAAAGTTAGAAAGTAAGACTGTGTATGTTACACGTTTATCAGCTTCAGTGCATGAGAAAACTTTTCTAAAATTTGGTAATAAATACTTTAAAAATACTTTAAAATAATAAAAAATAACATGATTACTTCAGTTACTGAAGTAACTGTTAACTTTTAGGTTTATATGAAAGGCTGCTCTTTAGTAATAGCCGATCAAATCCTGAACATTCACTAGAAATGAGTAAGGATTCTCCACAACACAGAACTCATAAAAATGAATGTATTTTTCTTCTTCCTCCTTTCAGGCAATTAGAGTGGAGGAAATTAACAGAGCCCTGGGTGTCTGCTCGGGGAGGCTTTAAGAAAATGCAAGTCATGATAAGCAGCTGCCTTTTAAGCAGCCAGTTAGGAAGGCTAAACTGATTAGTCTGTAAACACTAGGAGATGGTAAGTGTTGGTGTCAAAGGGACTGTGACAATCATCAGATTGTGGTTTATCTCAGACTGTCGTTTGAGTGATGGGTCTCCCCCACAGAAGCCAGTGTTATGGCTTCGCAGAGGTATAATCTGAGCCTGGACTGACAGATCTAGCTTTGCTCTAAGCAGCTTCCCGGTTCACTGTTTTATGCTACCAACCCTGGGCTTTTCCTGAACAAGACTGTTATTTTCTTTTCACCAACCAGGCATTACAAACATAAAATTTACTAGTCCTAACAGAGCGGAAATTGGCACTTGGCCATTTGCAGAACAGTATTAGACTGCAGCAGAGAGTCCCTTCGGGGGAAAGCGTGGGGGCTTGCAAACAAAAGCAGCAAGCAGGCGCTTCCTCTCCTGTGTTTGCCTGGTGCGGTAGCAAGGTTACAATTTGCCCTTTGTGTTCAGAGATGGGTCACAGGAAAAGGCAGTCCTGTAAACAGATGGGCTTCTAACCTACCGCAGAGCTGGACAAGAGCACGAGGTGATCGTTTCTGCTCTAGCTCAGCGGTGCTCTCAGACAGGATGCGACGTGGTCAGTGAGCATGGTGGTGGGTACAGACACCTTTGTACGGGGTTCATGTCAGCTGTTCTTCAGTGAGGCGGCTGAAGGGACGTGCAGCTGTGTATGCAAGAGCTACAGCTCATCTCTGATAAAAGTTCAGGAGCTACACTACCTACGTGAAGTTGTATATCAAATCCAACAAACAAATCTTTGTTCAGTGCTTCAGAGAGGAAAGAAGCCCTTACTCCATGTAGACTTTCCGACTATTTTAGCACCTACTCATGTACTCATAGGAACTTGTGCTAAAATATAGTCTGTGTCAATAGGAAGAAAAAGAGATTTACTTGTAGAGTAGAGGACCTCCTGCAGTTCCAGGTGATTCTTGGTGATGAGTGAGCCCTTCTTGCTAAAGCTTTTCTGGTAGCCCCTGAGGCACCATGACCTGGACACCAAATTATTATTTTGCTAAGAGTCAGAGGGAGCAGTCTGAAGCTCTGAAAGCCAGCTATGGTGGAGCTCCTTCATACAACCTCTACAGTTGCAGAGAAGTTGGGAAGTGGCTTGGGGAGCAGAAAACCAGTATCGCGTGCTGTCCACTGGTTGATCCAGAATAGGAGGATAAACTGTAAATGAAGATTAGTTAGAGCAGGTGAAAAGATAGCTGTTAACCCCTTCACAGCAGAGAAAAGTTTTAAACCAAGCAAAAATGAAATTGAAAAGTGTGTAAGGCTATGGGGATATACAACCGTTACCTAAAAAGGTTATTGCTGCTTTTGGAGATTCTCTAGCAAAGGAGAAAATAATTAAAAGTGTTTAAAAAAAAAAAATCAGAACAAGAATTTACAGGGAGCTTGGATTGATTTTTGGAGCAAAGACTTGAAACTGGAATTTGGATGATTCAGCAGAGGACTGATAGAGAAAGAAAGGGAGTTTATGGAGGAAGCTATGAGATATGTAGAGTACCGTGTCTTTTTCAAACGTCTTAATTACAGGCATGGTATCTCTTCTGCCTTTTTTTTTTTATAATGTGAGTTAAAAAATTGTCATATTTTAAGCCATTATATAAATGTGCAGCACCTTTCACAGTTGGTTCTCTATATATTACTTGTATATAGAACAGTAATTTTTGCTAGTGTGCTTTGAATTGTGTAAGAGCATCTTTCCCTTCCAGTTTTCTTGAGAGTAAACCATCCCCAGCACATCCTAATCAGGGAATTCGAAACACGCATATTCCTAGTATGAGCTGTTTCTTTAATGAGGGCCTGTAGTACTACCTCCATACTTGCTCAGTAGAGAAGCTTTGATTTAAAAATTGTTGTCAGCTGCCTTGAAAAAAAAGGTGTATTTAACTTTGCTTTCCTAGTTGAAGATTTGTATGAAATATGACAAGTAAGAACCCGGTTTTCCCGTTCTGGATGCAGTGGGCAGTGCTAGTTGATCTGCAAGCTGGAAAGGTGGTGACATTGGCTACTGGTTTGCAAGGATAAAAGGCTAATGATTTCTAGCAAATACACTGTGGTGTAAGGCAAACATTCATAAAAGCTGTAGAGTGAGCATAATAATATTCAGCAGTGGAAATAAAAAATGCAATTGATTTAACATCCTACCATAAAGCAGCGCTCATCCCCTCCTTGCTCAATCTCTCTCTCGTGGTAGCAGGCTCTTCCCCACTGCTGCACCTCTGTCCAGACACCCACGAGAGAGCCCAGGGTGCCCCTGGCTCCAGTTGCCTGGAATTTGGCAGGCTACAGGCGATGCCACTTGCCTTGGCATTTATAACTTGCAGCTGTGCCATCCAGGCCTGACCTCAGTGTGGTAAACCCATCTGGTTAGGGAAAGCAAAGTTCCTTTCCCCATTCCCAAGTGCCGCCTCCCAGCTTCATCCCTTTGCCCCCAGCCCGTGTGCACCTTCTTCATCCTCCATTGCTCTGGAGAGGTCAGCAAGAAAATGCATCTTCTGCTTTGGCTAAGGCTCTCTTCTGTGCAGCTGTTGTGCAACTGGAAAAAATGAAATCCAGGATTACTTTTATTGTCTTGCATGAAAATTAAACTGCTGCTAGCAGTTCCTTGGTGCATCATGTTTATTTTTAAATTCAATTCCGTGACTGTTTCATAAGGAACAAGGCAAATATGGGCAGTGCTGTGCCAGTGGGATGCTGTTTCAGTTTATTGTTTGTATACCAGGTAGAAGACTTTCTTCTCGACTTCCAGAAGGTTAAGATCAGTGTTGCGTGATTTTGTGGATGTTGAATGCGTTTTTCAGGTCTTTAAATATCTAAGTGCTAGGCCCAATGGGACGAAAGGGACATATTTTTTTAAGCCTGCCAATGAAAACACAGAAGTGAATGGATCTGGATGTGACTTTGTAAGCTTAGAGGGTCAGAATTTCAAACACACTTGAGATTGGGAAGCAGTAGATTTTTTTTCCCATTTTTGCTTTAAAGCAATCTTCCATCCTTGGGTCTCCAGGTATTCCCTTACACCTTGCCCTTTGACAGTGCAGGCTTTTTTACAGCCTAAGCAATGATGCCAACATACTTTCTACCTTTTTTTCTTCCTTCCCCTTTTCATAAGCAAGCCAGCCTTTTGTGGTCTGTCCTGTAGTAGTCACTCAATCTGCTTCATCTTGTGTGGCATTTCTGTCCGTTCTGGTTTGTCAGCCTGGCCTGCAGATTAGAGATGGGGAAACCAGAATCGTTATAGGATAAATAGTCCCTTCTTCTGTCATAGCCATACTAATACTTACTAGGTCATGGCAGAGCGCTGTTGCAATATAATTGTGTAGTAATGCCTGTTAAGAGATTTTTGGCTCAGTCTCGTAGTTTTTATGCAAACTGCCCTGTTGTGTTGTTGCCCTAGCTGGCTGGGGCACTGTTTTGCAACCCCAGTTACAGTTCTTACTTCCTCTTCTCTCACAACTGGAAATTATTCAGCTTTTCAATTAGATCTCATTTATTTTTACTTGGAGTAGTAAAAGAGATTGTTAGGTTTAGAATTTTAGGGCTTAAAATAAACAAAACAAAATCAGACAAAAAAACAACCAACAAAACACAACATGATCTAAGAATGGCTAAAGTGTGTGTGTGCTTGCTAAAATATTGTATGGCTTCCAGTGCACCCTGTTAAAACCTGTGCAGTGTTCCTGTTTGCAGGTAATTAATGTTATGGATTTATTCCTTATATTAAGTAAATTACTGCTGAAGTTTTAATCTGTTGAAATACAAAACGAGTTTAATGGTGACCTTTGTATAGGATGTTAAGTATAATTATTAGATTTGTAGACAACCTTTTTAATTAGCTAACATACTAACTCATACTCTCACTTCTCAAAGTCTGCTGAGTTGATGTTATTTCCAGTAAGCCTACTGGAAGTGGGAAGAGAGCGTTTACAAGGGGTTTCTGCCATGTCATTAAAATATGTTTTTACTTGAAAGTGTTGTCTAAAATAGATCCACAGAATATGCATGCACTCATGTGCCTAGATGCACATAAGTATCAGTAAAAAAAGTTCCAGAGCTAATTCATAATGAGTAAAGAACTTAGTGACAGGTGAGAGTATAGTTTTGGAGGTGGCTGTTGGCATGAGATAGAGATTCTAAGGCTGGGTGGGAGCGTGAAACAGCTTTGTGTGCTTAGCTGAAAATAGTGGCCTCTCCCTCTTACAGTTGCTAGCAGCTTCAAAGATGGAAGATTACTTTTATGTTTTCTTGTATAAAATCTGGCAAAGTGAGTTAAATCAGTTTTCCTTAGTTTATGCAAAATCCTTAGCTGTGCAACACATCATCAGATGAAGATACAGATTGTCTGTGCAGAAGGATAAAGGTATTTCTCAAGGAGCAGTTTTTGGGTTTTTGTCACTACTTCTAAGCCATAACTTGTTTTCAATAAAAATCCTTTTTTGTATATGTGAGCAATTTCCTATAAAAGATGAGTTTGCCCTCAGCTTGCTTGTTTTGCCAACAGTGTCTGGCAAGTGACTCAAAACAAACAAGAAGTGTATTTCTAAAGCCTACATGACCAAAATTTGGTAAACCTGCCTTCCTCTTCTTACAAAAAAATTTCAAAAGCGCTTGTTTTTTCCCTTCTATGTATATTCTGGTTTTGCAGCTAAATCATGTCTGTGGCTGCCATGACTGCTGTGTTGCAGCAGTAGTGCAACATTTACAAGGATTACAAGGAAGAGGGAAGCATTTGCTCCATTCTGGCGTTCTGTTGCATTTTTCAGGGCAGAGTCACTCTGTCTTGGTCAGGGTCTAATTCAGGATGGTCTTCAGTTTAGACTTCAATTTCTGCTACAATTTTGGAAAGCTTACCTTTTCTTTCAGACTTGTGGCTTCTAAGGACAGCTGTATGTAGGCAAGGGCTGGTCCTAACCTTGCTGCTTGTGCACGTGTGGAGTTGCAAGCTGGCATCTGCAGAGAACTTTGGCTGCATAAAGTGCTACCTGTGGCGATGAGAAGCGGTTGTGTGAACTCAATCATGGGCAAAGTAAAGGGGGAATGGGTGAGCACAGCTGACACTGCTACTGAGCCTGGGCACTGCAGAGGCCTGAGCAGTTCCTCCGAGGCTCTCTGGAATCAGTTGGTGCTGAGAGAACTTGGCACATTGCTAGAGATGCTTGCTATTTTGAGCTGAACTGAGTAAGATGACAGCAGCAGTACTTGGACTCAGTAAGAGCAGACGACTTGTATGATATGCTTTACATTCTGAGTTCTTCCCAGTTCACTTTTGTTCATTTTACCTTCTTTGTATTTCTGTTATCTTCTGTATTTAGGGATTTGCAGTAGTGGCTATTTCTGTATTGCTGCAGGTCTGGCTGCAGTGGAGCCTCATGTAGAATTTGGACTGCTATCCCTGTCCTCATTTTGGATAGGACAGCTTTAAGGGAATAAAAAAGTGTGTATGCTAAGAATCTGTTTAGAAGTAATAAATTTCCTACTGTGGCCAGGTCTATTCTCTTCTACCATGTGGCCTTCTCAGGTATAACGGGGGTGGCAGATAGTTCCACGTTGTCATGTGCATAAGTAGATGTTCATGGCAGAAAGTTTTCTAGATCACCTCTCACTTTCTCCCAGTATACAGAGGATAGAAAGCCAGTGCTTTGTAGTACTTTTACCAATACTAATTTTGGGGCTCTCTCGGCTTCTGTTAGTCATTTGAGTTTGCTGATCTGAGCTGAAAAATAGAATTTCCAATGGAATTTGGAACTGAATTTCCATCGTCTTCATTGAGAAACCGAGTTACTTTTAGTAAGGTCATCTCAAGGGAGGTGGTAGTTGTAGGACTTTGCCCATTGTGTCCTTTTAATCTTTTGCTTCAGGAAGCAATTTTGTAATTCTTCTCTCTCCTTAATCAGTTTCCCTTGGAATGGATTTATGTACCAAGTGTGCTTTATATTGGTTGGTCGAATTCATAAACACGAATTTTACAATGGGACCATCTTGAATATTTGAGGTATGGGAAAGCAGTGCTTGCTTCTGATTTTTAGGATATCTATACAGGTAGATATAACACAGTTGGTTTGGTGTGAACAAATCCAGCTTTAGAAATAAAATGTGCCATGGTACAGAGACAGCTGTCCTGGTGGTCTACAAGCTTGAGCCAGTGGATTATATCAATGTACACCACATCTATCGTGTTTTCAGATCTAAGTTAGTGGCTTTACTGCAGTTAACCTGTGATTCAGTGTAGCACACCCTTGGAAAGAGGAGAAGAGGATGGAACTTTGCTGTGGTCAGTGGGATGGTACAGACATTAAAGGTTTTGGGAATTTTTTCCTGATGTGTTAATGATGTGTGTAAAGTCATGGGTTTTTTCAGTTTCAAACAACATAAGAATAATTAATTTGATAGCTCTTGTCCAAAGGAAAATATACAGCTTGCAACAACTTTACCAAGACCCATCTGTTGCTATATTGCTAGGCATTCATATTTTTATAAATAGCCTTACAAAATGCTCTGTGTCTTCTTTATTACCTTACAAGCTTTCTGAAATAAAGAGCATTTCACGTTCATGTGCTTGCACATGTCTTGGCTTGGCTTGGCCTGCAGTTCCTACTGCCTCACAAGTTTATGTTTTGGGGTTTTTTTCACCACAGGCTCTATTCATGTCCTTTTGCCCCCAGATCTAGCATCCCCTTGAAACTGCATATTGTCCTCAGGGTACAGCACAAGGCTAGTATAGAAGAGGCTTTTAGAAACATGTGCCTTCTCTGTGATTAAAGTGTAATCTCTCTGACCTGAGTTGATATTGCATATGAACTGCATTCTCTTGAGTATAAATACACCATGTTAAAAAAGGAAGAGCACTGAGCACAGCTTGCTTTCTGGTGTATTGATGCTCTCCTCAGAACTGATGGGGCAATTCCTTTCTGCTGAGCTCATTGATCCTGGGTGAGCTCGAGGACAATCTGCTTCCTCCTGCCCTTCTCAGCCAGCTGGAGAGATCTAGTTCTGGTGAGGTTTGTTGTGTTACTCACTGTACATCTTACCTGACTAACCATCTGCTTTGAGATATTTGGGCCCTGTCACCTCTAAAGGAACTTCGCTTGTGATAATTTCTGAAATTTGATGTTGCGGTAGAATGGGTGCAGGTCTCAGGAGATGGAAAGGAAGATAACCTTAATTTGTTCAGCGCATTGGAAAAACCTGTGGGATATGCACATCTCACCTGCATAATGTCAGATTTCCTTTGAATGCGACAATTTGCATTAAATATTTTAACTCTGGAAGTTGCATGCAACCTTTACCAGAGGAGAAACATACAACTTGACAACTTAGGTCCCTGTTGCTGTTGTTAGAATAATGTCATGCAAGCTTTTTTCCCAGTGACTGCTAGAGTAAATGTGATGGGGTTCTCTTCCAGCTAGTTCTCTTATCTTTTATGGTGTTTTATTTGGGGTTGCCTTTCATCATACTCAGCATTGGTTAGCATGTCTTGTCAGCTTTGTAACAAGGCCATCTCTTTTCTGCTCCAAAAAAACCCATATGCAGAGATGACATTGGTGTTCATGTGCTTAGGCAAGTTAGTGTTTTGGATTGTTTTGCTTTTTTTAAAAAAATAAATAAATACATATTTTAGAGAAAAATATAATTCTAGAACTTGTGGGGTTTTGGACAGAAGAAGTAAAGCTGTAATGATTTACAAGATAGTCAACAAATGTTATCTACCAAATTTTCAACAAATTGTGAGGAAATTAATCTCTGTTAATGCAATTCAGCAGCCAAAAAGGAATAAAACAGTTTGCTTCTTTTCTTTATTTGTGACTTAAAAACACAACAAAACTCAGTTGGATAAGTAAATATGTCTCAGAAACTTACACTGTGTAAATATTTTTATTCAATGGCATATAAAAATACTGATTTCTAAGAGGCAGATCTACATTATTAGGGAGTGAATGCAGTAATCCTGCAGAAAGCAGAAAGCCTCCATTCCTTGTTTCTCATGTCTCAGAGGAGTATCTTATTCTCCAGGATCCAGGATGGTCTGCAGAGCATCTCCCTTGATTCCTACTCTTGGAGCTTGTGTTTAGGGCACTTTGGGAAATAAATCACGTGGCTTATAGTCATTTATTTAAGTCTTTTTATATAAGCTGGAAATATTCAAGCAGAGATACCAAGTCTTTTACTCTGAGTATCCTAGGGTGTGTTAGTTAAGGTAGCATCGATTTCAGCATCGTAGTTTTGTAGTGTCCAGTGCCCCTTTTCATGTGCAGCTACTCTGATGTTTGTCATTCCAAGATACAGAGCAAATCTTGCTGTTGTTCATTTTACTTTGTTTTATTTGATACTAGTTATGGTACCGAAAAGACACAGCAGATATCTACGGGAAAGGTATAAAAATACTTGTGCTAGATCAAAAAGTTATTCAGAAGAAACTTGTGTTTCATTTTTAACAAAGATTTTTTTATTATTTTTTTCCTCTTGGTAGATTATTTTTCTTTCAGGGTCACTGTTGTCTAGGATGGGTTTTCTAAAGCGTTTTCAGTAGAGAAAGGTAGAGATAGCACCAAACTGCCATCTAAGTGTTGAAAACCCAATTCTATTTAGAAGTTCCAATGAATGGCTGCCTACATGTCCTTTTTTGAAATTACAGGCTTTGTCACTTGGTTTGAAAAGTAAAAACATGGAAAAAAACCTGATGTAAACTACCCCATTGATTCCATGATATAGATTTAAGCTTATGGTTGGGTGACCTGGGGAGACGACTGGATTTTTTTATAAAAGGTGACTAAGCAAGGGTGGTTGCTGCAAGCTAGTTAAACTTTCAGCAGAAAGCTTTAAGGATAATACATTGTTTAAGAAAGAAAAATAGAAGTCATGATTCCACTGAAATTGAACTGTTCCTCGCATAAAGTCAGAAAGCCCATGCTAAATTTGTAGCCCAGGGCTGTGTACCAGTGTTTTCATTGCAGTTAATTTATAACAAGAAGCTGTAGAGCACCAACCTGTGTTGAGTCTCATGGCTACAATCCACACGTGGTATTGCCAAAGATTGTTTATGTGCATAAGTTTCAGTGTTAGCAGTGTCTCTTGGCAGCCATTGGAAACTGCTGTTGTTAAATCCCCTACGCTTCCCATTAGAACAAGTCTATTGTACGTATTGCTTAAATATAGATTACTAATGAAATGCCTTTTTATTGCTTTCCCAGTGAATACATTCAGCGTAAAGTTAATTTGCAGTGTTATGTAAATTCTGTTTAACTTCAATCAAGTTTTTAATTATGTTTTTACCACAGTAATTCCCATTTGATTTGTCATCTCCTGTTAGGTATTTAACATTGCGCGGGGTAATTTTTTTCTTCTTCTTCTTGCCCTCCCCCTCACCACCCCTTTTAGTCTTTGAAATCACCTGGACTAGAGTCTCACTCTAAAGCTGAGCAGCTTGGGTTTCCTCTCCTGCGAGTCTGGTTTAATGAAGAAGCATTACCCAAAGCTGATATTGGAAGTGCTTTATTGTTATGGTATCGATTAGCAAAAATAAAATTAAACAGCCAGAACTGCCCCTGAGAAAACATCCAACTATTTTGTTTGCTCACTTCCCTTTGCCTTTCTTTCAGTTGCTCCACTTCAGTGAACCTTTGATGCTGACAGCCCTTGGATTTCATTAAAATGTCAGTTGCTATTTAACACCTGATGATCACTGTCTGTGGCCGCTGTGCATAGATACCGGTTGTCCTTACAAATGTTTGCTTGCCCACTGAGCAGATAAACGGACCCTTTTTTGGCAAATTGTCAGCACATTAATCACTGGTGAGATAGGACTCGTTAGGCAGCATCTCAGCTCTGGATAGATATCTTCAGCAGTAGGTACGCATTTTTGAAGTCTGTTTTTCTGATTGAAGTGGAAATAGTTAAGTTGAGTTTGTGTTCAGAGGTCATGGCAAAAAGCCTTCTCTAGAAAGTTGTATGATATTTTGTGTATTCATGTAGAAGTCTTACATACATGTGAAAACAAGGGGATTGTTTCTGTAAAACAGTGTTTATTTTTAAAATTAAAAAAGACTGTCTGTCTTTGCTGAAATCAGCACTTCCTTGTACTCTGTAGTGCTTCTTTGCTCAAAAACTCTTTATACCCAAGTAGAAGCTGTGTAAAGGTTTTATAGCACGTTCTGAATTCAGCTCAGTGGATACTCAAAATCAGCGGCAAAATTTGAAATATTTGCTTTGGGAATGCACTATAAAGTATAAATTAGTTGCTATCTTACTTTCAGGATGTTCACATACATTCAAATCTCTTTCTGGAAGGTTGAGATTTTTATATAAAGAACTTAATAGCCTAACTGTCCTACTCTTTCAAGCACTCAGGATACTTGGCTGTTGTTTTTATTAAAAAATACAGGTTTGAGTCATTTGCAAAATACTCTTCATAGTTTGCTTGTACACTATTGTCCTCTGTTTGTGCTCATATTCCAACGTCGTTCTGATAATGCTATCAATTTGCCAAGTCTCCTGTAGGAGTGAAAGGGGAAGAAATAATCGACTGTCCCTCCTCCTAAAAATCACATTTGATATGTAACTATTACAAAGCATTTGATTGAGGTGGGAATTGTGTTAGTTTCTCACGAGAGTTGTTTGAACTTGCACTGTTTAAAAATCAATTCGACTTGATAAGTGGTGGATTCAAGCAGTGGAACCCATTAGGATGATTTCATATCACCAGTTGTACCCTCTTTAATCTTTCTGTTGAGGTAATTCAACTAAACTCATTAATTTGCACAGATATTGAGTGTTTCCAGGAAACTTCCCTTTCTCTACAATTATCTGGACTTTTTGCCCAGGTGTGTGGCACTGCCAGCAGCCTTAATGCGGTGATGCGTAGGTGACTGTGGTCTCTTTGGGGTATAAACTCTTCCTGCAGCCCAGGCCAAGCAGAAATTTTTGACTCTGAGCTTTGTGTTAGGCTGGCAGGCATGAGGATGACATTTTCTTCTAATTGCCTGAACTAGAATGGCTCAGTGTTTAGTGACATAGCTGTATATGGTGGTTCTCTTTTAAGCCACATATAGGAGAGTTTGGTTTGTTTTCCTGTAAACCCTCAACCTGCTAGGTTTCTGTGGGAACTGAATGCATTTTGTGCTTTATTGGTATGTTGACAAAGAGAAGCTTGTTTTTTTAAAGTGATTTTTCTGCATTGCTTTTGATGGCTAGGTTTAATTTTCTTTGCAGCTATGATATTTTCTCAAGAGAATTTGAAGCTGGTAAGAAGTCCAAGTGTCTGAATCTGACCGTATACATTTTCTACTACTTCTACAAAAGCCCACAGGAGAACAGGAGTCCTCAAGAGACACAAAATGATTTTCATTGTGATTGATTTGAGAAGAATTTTGATTGTGAGGAGGTGCTTTCTGTTTGGCATCCAGACATTTTAGGAGAAGGTACAGCAGTATCTGGTATTCTTTTCAGTGTCTGATTGCCCATAGTGTCTAATCACTGATACCTATTTGTTGGGCACAACAGAGTCCTGCTGGTAACAGATCCAGAAAAGACCTGGATATTTATTTCACTAAAAATGTCTTAGACTAACTGTTTCAGCTCCCTTCCTGTTGATTAGTAAAGAAGTGGTGTGTATTTTGCTGTATTTGGCTATTTTCTAATACTCTGGTATAAACTTTTTTTAGAATCTGAATGTGAAGTCTAGGTCCAAGCTCATGTGATGACATCCAGATTTTAAGAAATATGCATGCTCCCCAAAACTCCTAAAATTGTTTGGTCTTGAGTAGATTCTTTTGCAGGAACACACAGTCACTTAGAGAAGAAGGGACTTTTGGATGGTATTTTTAACTCTTAATATCTTACTGGTTGCATGGGTACTATAAAGAAGGAACTAAAGTAGCAGGGATGCTGGATCCACCATGTTATGCTGGGATTACAACAGAATTAGAGTGTAAATCTCAAAATAAAGAAAATGTGGTTTTCTTCCCTTGAAATAAAGATGAAGTTTGTAAAATTAGGAGACATTGCAGCATTGTGGAATACCTCTGCTGGACTGGTAAAGCATTGGGGGTGTTTCTAATTTGTATTCATGTGCTTGAAATTGTTCTAAAGCATTTGAAACACAAAAGTAGTGCACACAAAATGCATGCAGTACCCCACCAGAAAGTTGTTTCTCCAGTAAAACATCATCTTGTGGAGAAGACAGGTAACCAGTTAGAGATTCTTCTGCTGGTGTTTTCACAATATTGTGTTAATAGAGATGTAAATGCTTTGTATTTCCTACATCTTTTCTTTTGAAAAACACGGTCATGTGGAAAGAAATAAAAATTTTGCTACCTTTTTTTAATACTACACAAGTAATAGATGCTTGGGTTCTTGCCACATGATCCAGGCTTCCTTGAATCCTTTCCAGAGTGGGTGAAATCTTAACTAGCTGTGTGGCAATTTTTCCTATTAAAGTGAGTAGTTCAGTCTGGGTGGAGCTGGAAGGGCCTGAATTTTTAAGCTCTTGTGTAAAGTGGAGAGGCAAGGCCAAGCAGAAGGGAATGTCATTAGCACACAGTGACACCGACAGCAGAGCTATTTAGACAGCTGCACGTGTCACATCGTGTACTTGGGTCTCAGTAATGCTGCTATTTCTGTCTCGTTAGCACAGATCATAGTATCTGCTTTTTGTGAGTGTGTGTGTTCTCCTTTGCTTATCTAGGGGTGGTTCCTTATCTGAACAAGAGTTTAAAAAGGATGCTAATAATTCGGAGTCCGGTTTTCTTGTAGAGCTCAAGGCAGTGCCACCAAGCCCACAGCTGGCCAGGGATCAGACACCTTGGGGCACTTTGTAGACATTTTGAAATGCTACCTTAGTGCTTGTCTAGACTCAGAGGCAGCATTGCTTATCAAACAGCATTGGCATTGGAAGATTTTTTTATATAGCAAGTCAGGCTATTGACATTTTTCAGGAAAGGTGTCTCGAGGAAAACCCTCTCTCTGCAGGCTTTTGCACCAGAGATGCAAATGGTGCATGTTCTAGATGCTGTCTGCAAATGGGAAGGCTAAAAATGTGCCTTACAACTGAGACACAGTGAAAGGAGTAGTTTTCAGATAACCACTAAACTCCAGGAAATGTAAAAATTGCTTACAGTGAAACTCATGGTGAAATTATACGTTTGGTATGGTAATTCAAAGCAACTGCAACTGCTGTTATGCTGAATTAAGGAACCTTAAGGAGGATAAAAACAGGATAGTACTGGGTTTGGGGGAGGCTTTGTTGGGTTTTGTTTGTTTGCGTTTTAAATATTTGCCTGTGCTAAGTCATCTTCTTTCTTGTACTTAGACTGTATTCACTGACATGGAGCTGAATTTTTGTTATTTCCCAAAATGTTCATGTTTTCAGTAGAGGGGGGAGGCATGTGCTGTGTTTCAGAAAATAGTAATGTGACAGTATAAACACAATTTAGCTGTTGTTAACTTACATTTTAATAAGGCTTATTACCTGCTCAGCTGCCAACACTCCATTGTTTGTATGGCATACTCATTTCAGGACTTCCTAAATTCTGCCTGGTGTTGCTAATGCTACCCTGTGCATAAGACATGGCTCTAACTATACTTGCCATCATGTGTACGTATATATGTGGAGATACTAGTCTTTCTGAAGTGAGAGTTTATTTTGTATGATGCCCAGAAAAATGTCCCCAGAAATTTTTTGTGCTTGTTACAAGCATAATACATTTCTTAGTTTATGAATTTGTGACATTTACTGTTTGAAGAACAATGCATATATTTACTTATTTCGAAAGCATCATTGTTAATAGCAGCTTAAAATTTTAACAAAGTATGAGATTCATAAAATGACACAACCCAAACATACTCAGTTTGATTTAATATTTCTCCTTATATGGATTTTCTGAAAATCTTTTACTTTGTTCAAAATGGAGGAAATTAGAGTTAAGTTTATCTGTCCCTGACCATCTGTCTTGTGTTCTGTAGGAACATATGTCCTGATTTATTTATGTCCCAGCTTTTAGCATTGGTATAACTTCTTGTGGTTTAATTTTTTTCTCAATAAAGGCAAGAAATAGAGGAAGGTGGTTTCGGATGAGATGAGGCAGACATACCCAGTGAATTCTAGGACAAGTCTTACCAGGAGAGCAGTTGATGTGGTCATCTCAAAGACAGTTGCTGTTGCTGGTCTCCAGGCTTCAGCTGTCTGTAGCACTGTGCATGAATTGCTGAACCAATAGTGGCTCCTTCATCTGTTGTCAAGCTGCCTTCAGGCTTCCTAGTTAACTCATGCTAAAGGGGCCTATTTTGCTGTCCAGAAATATTTGATTATGATCAAATATCTAAGAAATAGATATTTATTAATGATACTTCTTGATGACATAGTCAACTGATAATAGTTGCTTTGAACCATGGCTTCCCTAATTCAGTACCTGAAATTTTTCTGTGTCAGTATTGATGAACTGGACCAAAGCTCTGTGTGGATAGTTGCAGGTTGAATGTTGGGGAAAGATGGTTTTGAAAGAATTAGAAATTTGTGAAGCGAGCTAGGCTGATGTCTTTTGATGTTGCTTCCTTTGCTTATGAAACTGATCCCAGCAGCATGCTGTAAATGCAAACTTGCGTTGAACAGTCCTGTGCTTGTCAGAAGTGGTCAAGAGGGGATGGAGATAGCAATGCAGGAAGAAGCCTCTGAAAAGGAGACGCAAAAGTCCGCTTATAGTACATCTTTTGCAGGATTGGGTCGGTATATGTGTGTCTTGGCTAATGAGTCACTGGCAGCCTCAGTGGAAAGAGCAAGTTGCCAGACTCCTTGCGCTCTGCTTATACTACTGCATGTTTAAGGGGACTAGACAGGAATTCAGTTGCTCTCTGCCTCCTCTATCTGTAGCAGGGTAGCCAGCTCTCAGTTGCAAGAAGAAGCCTCCATAGTTGCACTCTGTAAGGGATGGAATGGACTAAACCCACTAATTTGCATAAGAGTTCGTTTTATGGAAATAGTTGTTTTTACATTTTTGTCTTGGAAGCCCCTGAATCTCCCTGCAGGGTTTGGGTTTCTGTCGTGTGACTTCTTGTGCACATAGCAGTAAGAGCTAGTCTTAGTGCTGATCAGCTGTGATTCATTGTGCCTTTACCACACAATGTCTAATACTGAATAATTTGAAACCTTTGATATGTCTTCCTTTGTCAGTTTGTTTCCACAGCTCACTTCCTACGTGGCATCCCTGCCCATGGCAGGGGGGTTGGAGCTAGATGATCTGTAAGGTCCCTTCCAACCTGAGCCATTCTATGATTAATTTCCAGGACCATAGGGATCTTTGGTTTTATGCTGCTGCTGATGGCCCCAAACACACGTGCAAACAAGCAGCCGGTTCTGTCTGTGCCTGCCAGGCTTCAGGAGCAAATCCCTTCTGCACGAGCGTGCAGCTTGCTCGATCTTCTCCCTGCTCCCATCTGGATTACAGTTTCATTAAGATCTCCTACATATGTGATATTTTAACTCAAATGAGCTATAATAAATTTAATCTGGATAAGCAGTGCCTTTTCTGTGTCATAAATTTTGCCTTTTCCTGTCCCCACTAATACAATTCCCTCCTTAACATTTCAGTTATATACTGATAAACTTCTCGACGTTTCACTAGTACGGCAGCACGGTCAAGGTGGAGAAATGGGTCATGCACAGCTATCAGGAGAACCCTGACTTTTATAACTGGCTGAATAGGAAGCTCCAGGCTACTCAGATTTCTGTCATTGCTGAAAGAGGGAAATACAGCCTGCTGTCTTATTAAAAGCACTTTGCTCACAAGTTAACATTTTCAGTGCTCCGATGTGAGATGGCTAAATGTTGTTGCTTCAGATGGGGAGACTGAGGCAGGAGGCCTTTGTGTCCTGTTCTCCTGTGTGGCTGTGGCTGGGTTTTTGGCCTGAAATTGTTCTGCTTGCTGAAAAAAATAACTAGTGACTTTGATTTATAGTTCTCCAATGAGAAGTCGGAATGTTTTTACTAGAAAAGCAAATACTTTCACGTTGTGGGAGAACTAAAGCACTGTGTTTTCTGAGTATTTTTCAGTCTTCATCTTAGTAGGCCTCTAATTACCTATATTATGCAAATATTTTTTTTTCTATAACAACCTTGTCAAATATGTTATGTGCTATATAATCCAAGAGTGACCCCATTGCACTATGGCTCAGACATCCCTGCCATACTGAATGATTGGAGCGGAGAGGTCAGTTCAGTGGCCTGCTCTTGTAATCTGTTAGGACCTTGAAATAAGTTGAACTATTTTACCTGTATGGGTTTTGGTACTGGTTTGTTTGGAGGTTGTCCTCACATTTGTCTGTAGAATCTGCATGGATTGTGCAAATTCAGGTTTTTATTTCTTTAGGAAGAAAATTTTCATAGGTCATCCTTCCTTTTGAGGTAATGTTACTTGAGGAGCACATATGATCATTAGAAGACTTTCTTGCTTAATTCTGCAAATTAAAACAGGCAAGCTTATTTATCCCAAGATGTGTGTTTTGACCGTGAAGCTGTATAACAGGTTGGAGAAAGGCAGAATTCCTCTGCATTCCTTTTGACTTAAGGAGTTTGTGAATTCTGAGTCTTCTTCTAGAAAATAGGTTTCTCTTTTTCTGAGTGAATCTATGAAACACCTTGAAATTTCTGTCTTCTGCCTGTTAGCCAGGTAGTTTAGTAAACTAGCTGGATTGATTATCTAAATCACTTATTGTTTTATGCTAATATTGTATTTGGGATACACACAGTCACATAGTTCACCTTCTTGTTCTCAGTTCAGTCGTGTGGGGTATATTTCATCCTTGTGTCCACTTCCAACGCTGAAGAAAATCATATTTTCTGGACATGTAGGTAGAGCAAATAGTTAACAATAATGAACCCTGCTGGCATCTTCAAGCAGAAAATAAGCCAAAGTGTGGTGCCTTCCGTGAAACCCTAGTTTGCCCTTCAGCAGAGGTCCTAAAAATAAGCAACCAACAAGCAGGCATCATGCATTTTTTTTGTACAGATGATATTGATGGTACAGCAGGTACTGAACTATATTTTAGTTGCTGACAGGGGAGATGTGCTGCTCTAGCTGATGTCTGACCAGAGGAAAGCTTGTTTGGAACATTTGACTGCTCAGATTGATGGCAAATAGCTTAGTTTTTGAGGTAAAACCTCTCCTCCTTTCACCTCCCACCCACGTCTAAAATGCTTAGAGGGGATTTTAGAATGATGAAAAAGAACATTCCTGCCTCTTGTTAAAGCAGACAATTAAGAAAGTGAACATTATCAAAGGATGGGAAAGTTAACAGCAGCGTATAGTGTGTGTGTGTGTGTGTGTAAGTTTATCCAGATAGCCACTGTACTGATGTTTCTGTCTGTGGGCCTGGCTAAAACACCAGTCTGATTTAAAACGGCTTCATGAGTGCTTCCTGCTAATGAGAAGCAACTTCAGTGCCAGGTTGTATTCTTTGTAACTCCTGTTTTGATTAGCAGTGTACGTTGAAAAGGGACTGAGTGATAGCAGTGGATCTGAAAACACATTCCCCAGCCTGGCTCTTGGTCTTATGGTGCTTGGTGGTTTTTGCTTGTTTTGGGTTTTTGTTTGATTGGGGGTTTTTTGTTTGTTTTGTGTTAAACCTTGCCTTATGGAGTCAGAACAACTTGCTTTAAAGCAGGGTGATAAGATTGTTTTCCATTCCTAAAGTTCCTAGCAAAGCCAAATCCATAAGATGGAAAATGTCATTTAAGTATATCAGAAGAGTTTAAAGAGCAAATAATATTATTTCATGATTGTTATGGAAGTTTGGGGTGGTTGGTCAGTTGTGAGTTTAAACACAGAAATAGCTAGTTCCCTTTGTGCATTTTTAACTTTGACACCTTAAAAATAAAATTAGTATTGAAACCCTTTTCCCAACTACCATGGAATTTGAGAGTAACATATGTAGCCTAATAGCAAAAGACAGAAAAATACATCATCCTACCTCCTCACTGTATTATTTAGTGTATATACATCATGACATTTGTATGTTACTGTCCTCTGTTTTTCATATACTATGCATTTCATTTGTAAGTAACTGTCTCTCTTCTGGCAGCAGCTACCATGGTATTTTCTGGATGCTGTGGAAAATAATAGTTGTCATTATTTTTTTAATTAATGAAAGTAAAGGGTTTCTTCCCTTCCACTTGGGGAACTGTAGCAAAAGTTTTAGTTTATTTGGGCTTCTTTTGGGTTATAATCCCTTACTGGATTAGTTAAAAACAAACTCCAAAACAACTACAAAAAGACTCTGCCCACCCCTCTCACCCCCCAGGAAAAAAACCCAAACCAACCCACCACAGGTATTTACCAATTATGGATTGTAGGATGACCTGAGAACAAAACTAACTTCAGTGCTGTAAAGGTTTTCATCCTCTATCTCATAGTAACACCCTATGGCTTTTGACAAATAACTTGACCTCTGCTGGCCAAGTTGGCCACCAGCATGCATGAGTCTGAATCCTTCCAGGCCTGCAGAAGAGCATTAGGTTACTGTAGTCATTAACTGCCTCCTGTAGATAATATAAATTTCTCTCCATCTCTAAAATGGAGATGGTAATATTTTTCTGCCTGCCTCTCAGTAGGATCTGTAAGGATTAGTTATGTCACTACAGCAGTGTCTAAGTGGTAACCATGATTACAAAGAACAAGATGTGCAATTACACTGGAGGGGCAGCAAGCTGTGAGTGTCTTGTTACACTTTTCTGTAGCAGAGCAGCTGGCTGATGAGCTGTCCTGACCTCTGCAGTCAAACTAGATTTCAGCACAGTTGACTCATTTGTGGACTACTCAGATTTCTCACGTCAGAGCCTCTGTTTTCTAAAGGTGGCATCAGGTAGGGAAACAGAGATGGCAGCTACCCACTGGAGCTATGCACTTCCCTTTCACTTGCCAGAGCTATCTGAGCACAGTGGATGTGAGCGCTTGTAGGTTACTGTCCTTGCCAGAAGGCTATTCTTTCAGCAGTATGAGGCTCAATGCTCTGGCCTCCTGCTTCTCCCATAACAGTCTTCATACCTTTGCTGGCATCACCTTCTGCACATGGGACACAATTCCTTATAAGATGTCCCTTTCCCTGCTTGCTCTGCTCACACCCTGCCTAACTACTCAGTACTTCTGCAGCATCAGCAAGAAGTCAGTCAATAACAATTGCCATGCTTACTTTCCTTTATGGGCTTCCGAGTACATCCTGTTTATTCAATTTTGCTTAGACTGTGAGCTCTTGGGTGGACAACTTCCTGGGTCTTGTCTCCCATGGGCTGCTGCTGTGCTGTCAGCCTTCTAGCAGTGTTAACCTCTGCCAGCACTGTGACAACGCTAACTTGGGATGCTTGGGACTCTGTTTTTAGAGCTCCCATCAAGTTGTTCAGTGAACAAAATTGAGGGTTTAAGTGAAAGACAGTGTGAGTTCTTTTTCATTTGTACTCTTGTGTGCTTTAAAGCCATTTGAGCAGTTAGGTTACAGTGACTACTAAAATTAATGAGTGATAAGAAAGAGGAATTACTTGTGTTTCCATTAAGATCTAGTAAGACTTATATGATCTAATGGGGTCAAAATGTCATCACTTTCTGAGGGTCCTTGTTAATAAATGTAACAGTACACTGATTATTCTAGTGTCTTCTGTAGGGAAATAAAGAATGTCTGAAAAAAGTTAAGATGTGTGATGCAGTGCATTTAGGTGTGCAACACCCATGTGTTTGAAATGGATGTTAAATAGTTTTAGTCCATGTTAAACAACTGTGTTTTGATTTTGAACCATTAAAAAGGAACTATGGCACAAATAAAGGGCTACTATTTTAAATGGAAATTAACAGAACAACAGAAACTAATGCAATGAATTTTTTGTATCAAAAGTACAGGAAGTAGGAACTTGAGAGCTAGGTTTGGGTGGTGATTTTTGACTTTGCCAGTTTGCATTTCTTAAAAAGCTTGATTTTCAAAAGCAAGGTGCCGCAGCCTTTCTGAAAGATGCACATTAATGGCATTTGAAGTCTGTAATCAGAACAACAAACATACTTTTTGGTGTAAATGGACTTGTGGGATATTTATGAAATCAACACTGCACATGGAGGCAAGAGTGAAAGGGCTGGGAATCTAAATAGTTTAATATTGTGGCACAGTTTCAGTCAAAAGCAGCAGAGATGAAGTGTTCATTAAAATTACTCGCTTCCGGAAAGGATTTTAGATGATACATTTTTGTCCTTAATGTTGCTGTGTTCTGCCAGTGTCTCTCGTAAGCAACACTGTCGGTTAGTGCTGGCAGGATAAAGCCCTAAGGATATGAGAACAGCATGATTTTTATCTTGACTGTGTCCTGTATGGTGAGAGAGACTGCTTGTGGCTAAAATGTTCTGCAGCACTTTGACTTGATTCATGTTCCTTACGTTTTGCACTAGGATTAGTATCATCTGCCTAAATCTCCTACAGACTGACTTGGGAGTATACTCCATAGTAATAGAAGAATAGCATATTGGAGATGAAAGTGACAAACCTTTGTCTCCACTAATAAAGAATAGACTTGGATTTCATCCATTTCAAAGCTGTGTTTATCTGTTGAGCGAGGATGAAACTAGATCCCTGGCAGTTTTTTGGTGTACTTTATTTGTCTTCTGTATATTGAGCCTTCTCCCATATTTCAAGGAATATTTTTAGAGTGCAGATGAGGGGAAAGTTTTCCTAAAGCTTATGTAAATTAATACTTTCAAGGAATAAATAAAGCAAAATCTCATTTCCCCTCCATGATAATGTGTAGGTTTTTGGGATGCTCATTCCTGCGAAACTCAAGCACCCAAGTATTTTAAATGTGCAAATGACCCACAAAATCAATACAGGTTCTTAAATTAATGAGCTAATCTGGAATAAGTGATTAAAGCATGTGATCTCTCTGACTTCCATTTGACATGCAATTATGAAAAAGGACTTGAGCGTGGTGGGCAGGGAATGAATTTCTTGATCTGCAATCATTTGAGCATGTGCTATTATATATGCATCAAATCTTTAAAATAACACTTCAGTCTGAAGAGGCTTGCTTGCCAAAGTTTTAATTGCCATGCTGCTACGTCTTTGTTTTTCTTAATGTTACTTGTATGTGAAATTACACTTAGATGGCAACTTGGATACATACATTAGTTATAGATATTGTTAATGAAAAATAATATTTGAGCTCTGAAGGCCCCAAATCAAGATCAAGCTAATGTCTGCACGATTTCTTAGCTGTGTGTGAAATAGCAATTGTACCTTAACATTTTATGCCCTGAATCCCTTGTGTTTTTTCTGGGAATGTTCAGTGCTTGTGCTCAAGACTATTTTTCATAGTTTCATGAAAATGTTACGGTGTGGTTAAAACAAGGGCTACTTAGGCCAGGAGTAGTCTTTACTCTGATTCTATAGAGATAACAGTGGACATCTTTGGGGTACCAGAGGGGCAATGAGTAGTAGCTGCAACCATAGTCACTGAGGTCCTTCCTTGTGTGGTGTGTTCGCTCCTGCCTATCAGTGATGTGAGTCCTGGCAGGGAAATGTATAAGGGTCTTTCAGATTAGTCAGGAGGCTAATCTAAAACAAGCAGTAGCGTGTCTGATCCTTCTCATTTGCAAGGTGATTTCCAGATGGCTTTTTTGTTTTGTTTTGTTTTTGTTTTGGGTTTTTTTTAAAGCAGGCAAGTATGGATTTTTCTGTTTCATGGGAGAGGACCAGAGTAGTTCTCAGTTTGGTTTTGAGACATGGAAAGGAGCTACTGTAATATTGATTTTGTTTCTAAGAAGCATGTCATGCCAGGTGTGCCAAGCATACCATGGCCCCTGGGAAAATGGCCTGATTGTGGAAAAGTCCTTGGTTTTACTTCTAATTTCACTTAACCCTAGCTGATCTACTGCTGTTACCTCAGGGTACTGCTGTCTCAGCCTCACTACATGGAGACTTCTAGAGGTGTCACAGAAACTGGTTAAGTAGTGTAAAACACTTTGTAAATAACAAGCAGTAGTAGAAAAATAATTGTAATATTTTGGAAGTATAATAAATTCTTCCAATAAAACTATGAAGAATTACTTTGTGAATTGAGAACTCAAATCTGGGGTTTTCTATCTCCAAGAATCAAAATACCCTTTTATGGTCATGTTTCATTTGAGGTTTATGAAAGAACTTATTTTCATGATGTAAAATTACCTAGTTAGCAAACTCTCTTGGTTGAGTACTTGAAAACAAACATGGCTTTGTAGTAAATTGTTATTTTCCCTGAAGAATATGTGTGCCCTTTCTTGCACATGGCGTTGTACTTCTTCATGTGGTTTTGTCTCTGGTATACTACCCACTGTGATCCAGTTCCACACTTGATTAAAGGATGTTTTGAACTCTCTAATTATAATACCTTCACTTTATTACACTTGAAAGGATTGGCTCTGGTGGATGTGGATGGTAGTACAAACAATGGATCATGCAAGTGCACTGGTTTAGGCTCCTTATTCGTGTTACTAATACATACATTGTCATCTTGTCTACTGGTCACCATCATGAAGTTAAATATGATCACAGAACTATACTTAATGAAGAGATGGTTCCTATCACAGATACTTTACTATCCAACTAATAGTTCATAGTTTTATGATAGTAGCAAAGTCTACATTGAAATAGGTGTATCTCATGTGAATACAATATCCAAAATTCAAAGTAAAGAGTCAGTTTTCTTTTTTGGATGGACGTGAGGGATGTGTTAACGTACAGCTTTTCAGGTGAGATTTTGCTAGGGAATTAAAATGAATGAAGTGTTGTGTATGGGGTTTTTTTAGCTAATCAGGAGCAGTTTACATGGTGCTATCTTCAGACAGGTATTGTGTCATTCTAATAATACAATAGCAATAAGGAGAGTTAGTGTCCTTAGTGACTACAGCTAACTTAGTTTTAGTCCAAAGAGTTTGATCTAAGAAGGGACAGAATAGGAATCTGCAGAAACCAGTCTGGGATGAAGGATGTGGTTTAGATCTTACCAGGGACAGAGGAAAAATCAGAAAAAGTTAAAGTTGTGGTGATGACATTGCTGAGAAGGAAATAGTGTGCTGCATCTTAGAAGTAGGCAAAAGGGAAAAATGAAAGAACATAAGAAATGGAAACACAGCAGTATGCTCAGTGGGATAAAAGTGGTTGAAGTGCTGAAGAAAATACTAATAATCATTCAGGTGGCAGGAGGAGCATAGCCTCCTACTACTTCAGGGCAAAGGACTCTCTTCCCCTTCACTCTAGGCAGATGCTCTTGCCTCCCTTTGAACCCTTAGTCTGATGCCAGGTTACGTGATTGCTCCTTCCAACACCGCTTTTAGCTAGTGTCTACGCAGCCAAGCTCTGGAAGGCTCAGTTTCCTTCCCTTCTTCCTGGAGGCGTCAGTCAGCTGAAATGGGAGGTGTGCCCTAGGTGTGCGGAGGCTGAGCCAGTGTTTTGGAACACGCAGTGTGGGGTTGTGGCCTGCGTCCCTGTGCTGTGGAATGAGTTAAATGCATTGGATTATCTTAAAACTGAAACAATGTCATTGAGGCACTGTAGAAGAAGTATCAGTAATTTGAGTGCTGCAGTTTTTTATTTTTTCACGAGTATCTGTGGGTTTTGGAATCAAAAACCTAGTAAGCTTATAAAAAAAATAAAAGTATAAAACAAAACCAAAAAACCAAATTACATAAACCAAGCCATTGAGCTTAATTTCTTGTTTACTCTGGTCAGTGGGGCTTCATCTCTAAGGATGTTTTGTGTCCTGTGAATCAGAATCGTGGGCTGCTGTTCAGTGTGTTTGTGCCAGCAAGTAGGCTAGCAGAGTCTCTGGGTTGAAACCCAAGTGTTGGTGGCTGGCAGGCTGAGAGCCAGTATGTCTAAGTGCAGCTGGGTATAGAGGGCCCTTGTGCATGCTGGAAAGAGGTGAGATTATAAATGTGAGACCACTGAAACCATCCTTCACCTTTGAGTTTAAGGAAGTACAGGTTGTTTTAAAAATAGATTCAGTACCTAGTTTTCCTGCTTTAACATAACTTGATGTACATTGGATCTTGTAGAAAGCACAGGGAGGGCAGTTTTGGAGTAAAGCAGATCACTGGCAGATTTAGAATCATGTATGTATGCACCAGGTTATTCTTAGAGTGGAGACGAGTCAAAAGACTTCCGGTTTGGGTGATGTTCTGGTGTATTTCAAACTAATACTGTGCACAGTTGGCATTAGTTAAGGGGAAAATGTAGTGCTGTTTGCTTACATCATGCAAGGTAAAGTGAGTGGCCAAATTAATAACAACTCATATTTCAGGCATAGACAGGAAGCCAGTTGCATGGCAGTACTGTATGGGGAAGAAGCAGCCAGCTCAGTTTTTGTATTGCACTTGTTAATGTTATCTTCCTCCTTTCTATCCTTTATGTTGACATTAACGTTAATTAGTTAGTTGCAGCAACCAAATAGTATTGATGAAACCCTGCACGAACCCAATATGCTTTTGTAAAATGAAGTTTACTGCTTAAGCAGATATTTCTCTATTGATCGACACAAAGCAGCCTCAGATGAGGAGGCAGAGGCAAGTTGGTTGTATGATTAGTTCAACGTGTTCTGTGGTTATTTTATGTTAATACTAAAGAGAAGACTGTAACTATGGGGCCAGATGCTCCACTTGTGCCCTCAGCTGAAGAACTGGCCTGAATAATGTATGAAGGTGCTATCCTTTACCTTCTCTTCAACTAGATGCTTTACCATAAAAGCAGTAGAATTATAAAACCTTCTGTCTTCCTTTACATTTGTTAAACCGGTAGAATACTATAGGCAATGTTAGTATTGGTGCAAAATGTAAACCCTATGTGCAAAGGTTACAGCATATATATTGCAATATGGGAAAGATAAGCACCGGTTTGTAACTGCATTCTGTCAAATGCTTACTAATTGCAGGTGTTAAAGTGACTCATCTAATGTTTTAAGGAGCCATTAAAGTGCTTTGTTTGTGGTGTTTTGTGGGGTGCTTTTGTTGTTGTTTTTCAAACATTAATAAATAGGCTCTTTTGTTATTCCTTATAAACTAGAGATAAGAAAACTGCACCAAATAAGAATGGATCCCCAATAACCTTTTCCCTTTGAAGGGATAAGTAGTTACCTGATGCTAACCTTGTGGCTTTAGTGTGATCTCCCAAACAGCACAGAAGTTTGCTGCTTTAAATACTGACTTTTAAGCAGCTAATATTCCCTTCTGTCTTACAGGACAGCTAATCCTCCTAATTTTCCCACTGTTTTGTTTTCTGATTTTCCTTTTTGTGTAGGAATGTTTAAATATTATGAAAGTTCAGGTGGTTTCTGTCTAAGTAATGGATTGCTCCAGGCTTTAAAAATGATGCCTGTTTATGATCCTGCCATCTGCAGGAGCAGCAGCCTATCATAAAGTTACTGTATTGATCTGTCACTGGTGCTGTCTTGTCTGCCAAATGAAAAATGGCTTAAACTCATAACCTGGGCCAGCGGTTTTCTTATTGTAAGCCAGACAAAAATGCTATTGATCATCATTGCTGAAGTGTTCTTCTCACAGCTTGCCAGCATCAACACACTGTTGTCCTTACTCAGGGCTAATTAGCTAATAATTTAATGCAACTGAGACAGCAGTCTCAGTTCAGTTTAGCAGCAAGGGAATATACTGTAACTTCAAGAGTATGGGACCTTTTTAAAGCACAGTCATGACTGCTGTGCTTGTCTCAACTTTTACACTCTCACTTCAGGTTTCATTTCCTCCACACTAAAGAGTAACAGTCTACTTAGACTGAGGTGTGCTGTTGCTTTAGGATTTATACGAAGCAAAAAACAGATGCAGTATTGGCATCTGTAGTCTTGTACAGTGCTCTTGGTTGTGCACTTGCACTTTAGCTTTATGATCTCTTCTTGCGTGAAATCAAATAGTTCACTGAATTAATCATGGGAACCCTGTGGGTTGTGTGCTACAGACAAGATGGATTCAGTCACGTCTGAGAAACAGGTGATTATCCATTTTTGTTGGCTTCTTTTTTTGTTATGGTGGTTGTTTTTATTTGGTTTTGGGTGTGTGCATGGTGGGGTTTTTGTTTGTTTTTTTAAACATTGCTGAAAAAGCAAATAGATTGCTAAATTGTTTTAAAACAAAGTTTATATGAGGGATCCTTCTTCCTAAGAAATATGCTTTCTTAATCCTTCCACTGCTATGGAGTAGGAGGTAGAAGGTTGCAAGGAAATTCAGGTTTGAAGCATGGGAAAGATGTAATCTGCTCAGACATGTTGAAAACTCATAGCAGTCTTCGAGGTTTTTTAGCTTTTTAGTTCAAATATATGGATAATTAGGTGTGTGGGTGGAGATTGCTTGCTTCCAGTCCCTAGCTGCATATAAGAAGCAGTGGGTGCAACTTCAGATGAGCAGGTGGCTTAATGGTCAGTCTGCCCATGTGTAATCTTGTAGGGGTTCTTCTGGCGTGTCTCATACTCGTGTGCTGGTGAAAGATACAGCCTGTACAGAGTTTCTTTTAGAATAAACAGTAATAAAAACTTCTGAAATACAGTGCATTTTGCCAAAAAGAGATGGCAGACATCATGCAGCAATTTTCAGCTGTTACATATTTTTCACAACTTCTTGACCAAAGGCAGCTTCTTCTGTATTCTTTGACCAGCCAGTGTAGGCCTTGTCTTAGTTTATATTTCAGAATTGTGTGATTCAAGTTGTGTCTTTGTTTTCTGATCAACATTGCTGAGCACAGTGTGGGGCAGAGCGTACAGGAGGCAGAAGAAAATGGATAATCCCTGAGGGAAGTTATTCTTTACATTTCATACATGAATTTATCTGAAGTGTGCGTGCATATGTTAATTTTTTATATGAAAAAGGAGTTTAATCTATGAGGACACTTAAAGTTTCCTTGAAATAAGGGAACTTTTAATCTCTGAAAGCTTCCCCAAAGTGCAATTAACTATTCTGATGTCCCGATGACTCAACAGATGCTTTGGAAAACTAGAACACATCTGTCATATTACAGAACTGATATGTCACTATGTGATTTAAGATGACTGCCCATAAATGGACATATTGTGATAAATACCATATAGATGGCAAGGTTGTCCATCTTTTTGATAGTCCTATAATAACATTTCACAATGCACTGTATTCGTTGTCACTCTCTGGAGGTTGCTATAGTCACGTGAAATGTCCAATTCTGCCTTCATGTCTTTGTAAACATGTTTGGGTTTTTCTGCATCGTCTTTACTCCTTTTTAATGCATGCAGGCTCTTGAGTGGTATTTTGCATAAAACAGTAAACTAAAGATTTTTCTAAGCCTGTCTGAAGATTTCCAGTAGCCAATTCAACTGATTTTAGGCTGCACTCCATCTGTCTAGGAAAGAAAGAAAATACATTAGTAGTCCACACAAGCAGCTTATTAGTTCATTTGGTGTGTGCAGTACAGTGATTCAAAGCTGATCTAAAATACTCATCCATAATTACTGGTGCAGCAAAGTTCAAAGTGCTTCAAATCTGCGGGTTTGACTAAGAAATTTAAGGAAAATAGCTGCAAATTGATTCTGTATGTAATTAATGAAACATTTCATTCTTATGTAAATACTAAATGCTTGGGTATTTTTTTCCCTTTTTTTCCTTTCCTCTTACTGTGCCCCCCCCTCCCTGACCTCCGTTATGTATTTGTTTGTTTTATAGGATGGTGGGTGGGCAGGCATAGGGGCATATTCTCTGGGGAGGAAGAATTAATAGCTGAGTCCTGTGACTCATTCATTGAGCAAACAGCTGTTCTCTCTCTAATTCACCCTCCTCAGATGTCCATCCCACCCCCGGAGAGGAGCTGCCAGAAGGCAATGTTTTCCTTTGCCTTAGCTGCTGAAACTCTCTTGTCCACTTTCTTAGCAAAAATGCACTTTCCATGGCTGAACCACCCTGTGCACGTGTAAAGCGGAGGTGTGGATATGAGCCCCCCGACAAGATCCATTGCAGGGAACCCCTTCTCTGTCACAGGGACACGGTGTACAGTCAATGGCAGCCACATCTCAAAGTGTCTGAGCAAGATTTTCCAGGGCTTGCTTTTTACAGAGTAGCGGCTTTGCCACAGCATTGCCTGTTTGGGAGCCAGGGCTGGATGCTACTGAGTTTGATGTGGGTTAAAAGCTTCTGGCATGTTGGAGAGAAAGGGCTTTTGAGGACAGGAGAGAAGCAAGTGGATGTTTATGCAGATACAAGGAGTGAAGTTGGTGAGGCAGCACTGGGGCTTTGTTTAGGAGCTCTCCCTCCCTCTTTCAGTGTCACAGAAAATTAATCCGAGTTTTACAAATGCTATCAGTGGAAGAGTTTAGGAACAGCCTGCAGTAAAACTTGAAAATCCCGAGGCAATTTCAGCTTGTTTTGAACTTACTGTCTTTCCAGCACAAATGTCCACACAGAACACATTGTGCAACGTTGCCTGCTCTTGGCTGCCTCTCCGAGCTGCCGATGACCTCGGTTTTCAGTGTGGGCAGCCTGGCAGGGCTCGCCATGAGGGGAGGCCCTGGACCCTGCCCTGCAGCCCTCCAGGGGACCAGAAAACCAGGATCCAGGGCTACCAGTTCCGAGTACTTGAATAACAACTTGTGTTACAGACAGCAAGGAGCACTCCTTTGCTATGACCAAGTGACTTAAAGGAAAGATGGAGGGGAAGGACTGTTTCTAGCTATTAAATCCAAGATATGACTCTTCCACTGAGGCAACTGCTGCATAATTGTTCCTTTCAGTGCTTTTATTTCTCTGGCATTAATTTGCAAAAAGGCTTGGATCTCTAAAATTTGGTTTGCCTGCATCTTCCTCGGGTTACAGTGTTGCAGCTTTCCTGCTGTTCAATTGCCTGATTTTGGCTTAGGGATTTTTTTCCCCTGCATCAGCAAAAGTAATGTGCATGTATTGCATGCAGCGCTAAAATGTTTGCTCTGCTGCCGCGCTCAGGTAGTAATGCCATAAAGATTAAAAAAAATATTCTACTGCCAAATGTAAGGCATTTGTTAGTCTCAGAGTTGATAGCTTAGACTTTAGTATTCCTTGGTGGTTTACATCTTGACATTTCTTACGACCTACAATTAAAATTACTTTAGTTGAGTCTCAACTTATATCCCCATTGCCGAGTGTGGTTGAGTGTCTCCAGAGAGAGACTTGAACTGCTCGCTAAATCAATTTGTTCTTTTCTCAAAACAGATTAAGTATGTTTTACCAGTTTAAATTAAAAAATAAATAACCTCATATAACTGCTACATTTAAAATTAAAAATGTGCTCTGCACGTTTTGAAGGGTGATAATTTTGATGACAGTGCTGTGCTGATGGTATTGCACCAGAGAGAGAAATGAATAGTTAAAAACAAGCATGTCTAATCCTGTCTTCCTATGCTGCTAGTCTCGTTTGAGAATTAAGTTGATGGCACACTACTTGGGTGGGTGCTAACTGCTAGATGTGGCAATAATCTTCTTTAGCAGAGCCTGAGACACTGCTTCCCTTGCACTGCCTCCCTGGAGTTAGATTTTTTTTCTTTTTCCTTATTTTTTTGTTTAATTCATCTTGTTCATGCATACTGCTTTTTTTTTCAGGTCAGCTTTCTCTGACCTATTCCTTTAACAAGATTAGCTGCAGGACTTGCTTGTGATTCACCTGTACCCTTAGTCAAAACTAAAAGTATAACTTTAGTAGACTTCTCCTGCCTATAGTTTATTTAGTATCCAACACACAGGAGAAGCAGAGGGGAAAATAGCAGCTTCTGGTGCCCTGCAAATCTGTGGAAGACATGCAGGCAGCTGTACATAGGGTGAGTTAGATGCACTGGCTATGCCAGAAGCAGCCTTTGTTCCTTCAAACCACTTCCATGGCTGTGGTTGAGTGGGTTATTGTTTGAGGCTGTGTAAATACAATGGGATATAAGGGAAAGGGAAGGGAATTTTTTTTCTAAAATAGAACAAAACAAACTAAAAAAGTTGCTAGGGAAATAGATGGCAAATGGTCTCTAATAATGAGATTTTACGAGAGATGTCCAATTTCCAGAACAATGGTTCAGTTTAAGCGAAGGTTAATAGTGCTCATTATCCTTCGCCTATGAGTTGGCAACTCAGTCCTCAGCTAGAAATGCATGCAGTCTAACACACTGCTGTCTGCTGTAGGCTAGGCAGGAGCCATTACTATGCTGGTCAGTTGTGAAATGATAATGAAGTGCAAACTTTAATTGTTTTGGATTCATTTGCTCTTGGGCTAATTTTTGCTATTGCTGGCTGCAGCGCTGTTAGGCTGGAGGGAGTGCTGGAGAAGGAGCTGCCTGCCTAGGGAGGCACAGAGGTCCATCTACTTGGCTGACCAATCAGATCTTCCTTTTTTCAGCTCAGGCTAAAACCAACTGCATCAAGTTATTGTTTTACAGCAAAGCTGTGGCATGTGTCTTCACAAAGATGCACCAAAGTGCCTCTCCTCTTAGTCCTATTTCCCTGTTTCTGCTTACGCCCCTTTCTCCCTCCTGGTGCTGGATCTCCTGGTCCAGCCTACTGCGTGGCATGCAGCCCCTTAAATCTGGGGTGTGGGGCCATGAGAGAGGTGGGGTGCAGCACTGCCCCGGGAACTTGACAGTTTCCAGGGTTGTGGCAGGAAAGCAGGGATATGGACAACAGCAACGTTGGCCTGGTGACTTTAGGTGCACTGGGCCTGTCTTAAGTTCACATGGAGCATGGAAAAGGGAACCAGACTGACAAAGTGGTTCTTCCAGTAGTGAGATTTTTGTGGAACAAGTTGGCAAAAACAAAGGATTTTGTTGTGGTAAACTGAAGATAGCTAACTGCTGCTGTTAGGCTTTATATATGAAGGGTGTGACATAACCCTAAAGTTCTTGAGGAAACTGCAACTTCGTGGGTTCCTGCAGAGAAAAAGTGTACTCTATTTTTTTTAACAGTGTGAAATACAATTTTGAGATGGATTTAATCTCTGTTTATGCAGAGAAAAAAAATAAAGGTAATTAAAGAAAAAAGTCAGAAAACTAACCAAGGAACTGGTGACTGAATAAACAAAACTTCTGCTTTTATTCCAGTTAAAAAAAAAGGGGGAGGGAACTGAAGCCAAAATTGAAATATTTATTACTATGATTCTTTCTTTCTTTGTCTCTACCCTGCTAGCATTCTGCCTAACAGGGAGAGCCTGGAAGACCTCCTAGGAGGCCTGGATGTTCTAACAACATGACTACAGGTTTGATGGCATGTCTAAGCAGCTGTGATGCTTGGCACACCAAGCTGCTTTGAGCTTCATCTCTCTCATTATTCCCCTCCAAACCCCCCACTTATTTGCACTGCTTACTTCAGCAACTTGTTATGCTTCTCTTTCATATAAAGCTAGTAGAATACCCATTTTTCAGCAGAGGACAACATCAAGTGCTCATCAGGCATATACTCAGTGTTGATTTTGAGTTGCTTTAGAAATTCAAGAAAGCTCAAGTTTTTAAAAACTCCTGAGTTGATAGAGGGCTATGGTACCTAAGGAGCAAGTGTATTAGGGGCTGTATATAGTATTTAAATGCTCTCTAGAAGTTTGTAATTTTCCCCACATAGCAGAACTACACTTGTTGACCAGTAAGCTTATTTATGAAGCACAGCACTTTGTGTTCTTCACTTATGACCAAGTTACAGCCCCTGGATGAATGAGAAGTTGGAATTGCTGACATGCTGTGGTTTTACAGGAATTTTGAGTTTGAACATGTGTTGCAGTTCAAGGAGAATAATACCAGAACTTGGAAATGACTTGTGATGTTCACCTGCCTTATCTATTTCCGTAAGAATATTGTACAACACACTTGCAGTGTTTGTTTTCCAGTAACAACTTTGTGTGTGTGTTGTGTTTTCTGTCTCTTCATTTTTGTTTGGGTATGTAGAGGCCATGTGGTATTTTGTGTGTGGAAATTAAAGGTTTTGCTCTTGGTTACCTTTAGAATGTTATTTATTTACAGCTGTTTTAAGTCCAGCACAGGCTGAGTGCTGAGGTGTAGACAGTGAGATACCTTGGGGTCCCTCTTGGTACTCTCAGAGGATGAGGCTTAGGAAGAGATGTGGGACTCCAAGAAGATCTATGATAGTCTGGATAGATCTATATGACAGCCACTAGGTGGGACCAGGATGGGATGAGAAAGCAGGGAAAGTTGTTTCTGCTTGACCCATGTCTACTGGAATGATACGGCTGGGACTTAGGAGTCCTAAAGATGAACTCTCTTGTTTCTCTGTTGGATTTCTTCCAGGCTTTCTTGTATGCTTTTGTAGTAAGACTACTTGTGATGCACAGTATGCTCTGGATGTTCCCATTATGTATATTGACCTTTTCCGTTGATTAATCTTGGCAAAATCACTAAGAACCAGAACACCATGCCATAAGAAAAATGTTGAAACTATGTGGTATGTTCAGCCTAAATTGCTGTGTTCGGTTGTAGGGGCTGCAGGGGTCAGGGACATCACCTGGGCTGCTCTTCAGAAATGTCCCTGAGGGACTGAGGCTGCCCCAGACTAGAGTGGGGGCACCCCTGAGGGACTGCAGCCACCCAAGGCCAGAACACGGACGTTCTCGGGGGACTGGGACCAGTGGAGTAGTCCAGGCTGGGACAGGGGAAATGGAGCGAAGTAGCAAGGAGCAGTGGAAGGACAAATGAGAACTGAGGAGTAGCAGACAGAAAGCATTGCATACACAACCCACAGTCTCCTGTGCTGCCTGTTGCATGCCAAAGGCATTGGGCTGAACTGAATGTAAGTCCTGATGGTGGAAACAAGACACGTTAGATGAGGAAAGGGAGGAAGAAAAAGTGTTTGACTGAAGTAGAGCTTTGGAAAGGGGTAGGAAACTAGCTTCACTCAGTGTTTGCTGAACTGTTTAATCTTTTTTTCTTCAGCTCCTGAAATAGTAATTAAAAGTGCATTAATTGGCAGTAAATAAAGTAAAATTCCCTGAGTTGAGGTTGCCCACGATGCACAGGCAACAGAGTTAAGGGATTCTTGTACTTGTTTTCCAGTTTTTGAGTCTTTGGTGTTCACCTCAATGATTCTTACAGCTTTGCTTTTGTACTTTGAAGCCTAGAGATATTTTCTTTCAAACAAACAAAACTGGAAGCTAAAATTTTTATGTGATGATGAGACTTTGGAGAGCTGGCCTTAGGACCAATTCCTGGTTTTGCAGGAAACACAAGAAAATGGCCTAAGTTGGCAGGCCTGCCACTGTGTTTCCTTTCCTTCCTTCTCTCAACTTACGCAGCTTTTCCCTGCTTGTCTTGGTCATCTTCTTCACCAAATTGATTTTTATGTGTAATCTACTTGCAGCAAGGGTTTTGTCTATTACGTGCTTGTAGTGCACCACATATGCATTACTGTAGAAATAATTTTAAACAAAGTGCCTGAGATTTCAAGCATTGAATAGTTCATAACCAAAAACCATAGTTCATAGCCAAAAAAAGTATATGGCAAAAAAGAAAGGGTTTTTGTGCTCCCTCTGCTGGATCCGGAAAGGCAGGAAATGGAGCGTGCCTGTTCCCCTCACCCTTCCTCAGTTCACACCTGGCAGCTCCTCTCTTGGGCACCAGTGGGTTTTTGTAGGAAGGACTTAGTGCTTTCTCGTGTCCACTCGTGTAACTGCGTCATGGGATGTGAACTAGATATGAATGTGAAAAGGGTGGGGATTGTGTGGCGTCTTGTTGTACCACAGTGAGACTATGGTTTCACACCTGGAACGCGTGGCTGATGCTGGGTCTAAGGTATTTCCAGTGTCTTCTCTTCCCCATCTGTCTATTCTCATCTTCAAGTGTAGCCCACTACCCTCAAACTGTGCCAGTGAGACTGTTGTGGGGATCATTCTAGAAATATGATGAGAGAACGGATCAGACTTTATTAAAAAAAACCCCTAATTTTGAGGCTGGTGTGAGGGCATGGGAACAGGTTGGGGTGGCAGTGAGGGAGATGGTTTGGTCCCTGAGCAGGTTGTGTGATGACACTGGGGAGCAGATGCTGATGGGGACAGTGCCAGCATCCTTAGAATAAGCTTGAATCTGATTTGGGCAAGGAGTGTGTGGTCTGTAATGTGAATTCACAGAAATGGTAATGGGATGGCCCTTTCAAGAGGTGCTTTATAAAACAAAAGTAGGAATTGTGGGGCCAGTTTTACAGATAGGCAGAACTAAAGCACAGAAGAGGAGAGTGAAGCTTCTGGCTTAGTGTGTTGCAGCAGTGCAGTTTAAGCTGGTTTCAGCAGACTCTGTTCCTACCCTCTGCCATCATGGCTGATCACTCCTGCGTTCTGTTGGCACAGCTGTTCACAAGGCAACATACTGGAGGAAATTAGTTCCCCTGATCCAGCTAACCATGCAGCTGCACAAATGCAGGGTTGGAAACAAGTGTCCAGGAGAGAGAGAAGCAGGAGGTATAGTTTACTCTGCTAAGTAAATGCTGCTGCTTGATTTGCCATGGTCCCATCCCATCGCACCTGGAATGGTACCGAGTTCCTGGGGCATATAGAACAAAAGTTTATCCTTTGGGGGGGAACAAACTTAGAAGTTAGCTGGAATAACTAATTTCAGCTTCATTCAAGACCCAGTCTGCATTAGTTGAGAAAGTCATGTTAACAAATACTAAATCTGAATCAATTAACATGTTTTTACTGGCTTGTGTGAGCAGAACAAAAGCATTGGGGAAGACTTCTGGATGAGAATAAATACGTTCTGAGGAAAGACATTCACAATTCAGTGAGGCCTTAAAAGCCAATCGTTCACCCAGGGTGCCTGTCAATATGTAACTTCCCTGAAGTTGTCTTTTGTTGTGAGACAAGAAGAGCAGCAGAGTTCCTGTCTGAAGCAGATGATCTCTTGGTGGCACTGTATATGTTGGGGTGGGATGACTGTCTCTAATATATGTTTTTCAGACACGTTTTTATTCTTTCTGAATTATCAGTGAACAGAATAAATATGACTGCAGGACAAATGTTGAATATGACTAAAAGTTATGTGTAATAACTTGAGGTTTTTCTTCCACATTTTTAAAGTCACCTGCAACTTGTGCACCGTAAGAGTTGTTATGGAAGCATTTGCTCCCACGGCTTGTCCTTGGGGAGGAACCTGGACTGGCCACAAGTTGTTCTTTTTCCATTATAATTGTCTTTTCATGTTGGGTGGAAAATTCTTTTTCATGAAGGCTATTTGGAAGAGAAGCAAAACGTGGTCATCATGTTCCTTTCTTCAATATTTACTGAATTTTGGAGCCTAGTAGTATAAGGCTGTGAGGATGCCTTGTCTGCCTGCTGAAATAGCGTGTAACAAAATAGATACTGCCTGTGAACATTCCCATCTCCCTTTGCAGTCTTTCTTTATAATTAAAAAGCATTTCCTAGAAGTCACAGTGCCGTGCCAGCATAATCCATAAACTTGGTTTGTTTTGCTGCAGACAGGATGGTAGTTTTGAGGTATTTTGGTATATTCACTTAAGCCAATGGAGGTTGGTTTATTTTTTTAATGGCACTTACTTCACAAAAGTCAATGAATACCCTGTATAAAGAGAATAAAAGAGACTTCAGCATGACCTTTAACTAAAAAAATATAACTATTTAACTGAGGAAACTTTGCTATAAAGCTCAACAGAATTCTTACTATCTTTCCCTTATCTCATTGTTACAGGCAAGAAAACCTGTAAGACTTAAACTGCTAGAGTGCATCTCAAAACTTGGGGGTGGGAGAGCTGGACCCAACCTCATGTCTGGTCCTCCAGACTTGGTCCTGGGACTCCTAAATGCCATTCATTTCAGGACTGTTCAGTGAGCTTCAAATGCTGCCCTGTTACAAAGGAGAATGGAAGCGTGATGTGTCTGTATTTTTATTGCAGGAAAATGGATCTTGTTATGTGAGGGCGTTGAGGAAGCAGTCCCCAGCTACCAAGAGGAGGAAAGGCCAGTGGGAAATACTCAGGTAGGAAAGCTTTATGCACCATCAGGCAGTAAAAACACTTGTGGGCTTTTAGACTTTTTCCAGACGCTGCATTGTGTTTTATGCTTTAATGGCTGATCTGGTCACTATCAAAGTTTATTTGTTGTTTTAAGAAGTAGTCCTGTTTGGTCAATTGATTGTAACAACAAAACACTGCAAGCAAAGCCCTCAGCATAAACATTTCTTGGGCTGTCCCTGGTACAATATTGATCCTGATACAGAACACAAACAAATTACTCTTTGCACGAGCCATTCGAGCTATAAAAAAGAGCAATAATATGTTCTCCTTGCTGCCAATAAGTATGTATTTATAATAAACAAAGTAGAAATCCCTGAGTACAAATGAACAGCAGTTTCAATAATGTGTTCAATAGATCATGTCCACCTGTTGTACAGAATTTTAAACAAAAACACAAAATATCCTCCCAAATCCACAAAAAATAACCACAAAGCAAGCACTCTAGGGTTTCTGTTACCTCCCCACCTTAAGAAAAATAACCTTTGCAAACTAATTCTGTAGGTCTTTTTGCTTAGTTTTGGGTTTTTAAAGATATTTTCAGCATTTTGTAGAGCAATAGGTAATTTCATCGTTTCTTCCAGTGTAGTTAGAGCTTCTCAAGAATTTGGTCTGCATCTTAACTTTCCTGTGGACCAGCTGCCTTTCCTTACACTGTTAGTGGGTCATCTCTACCCTCCTTGGCATTTCCTTATATTGGGAAATAGTATTATAGACACCTTCATGTATCTAGTTGTTTTGAATGCAGCTGAAATTTAGAGGGGGAGGACACCCTTGTGTCCATCACCACTGAGGGTTTATGGGTGGTAACTGAACCCAAGAAAAAAGTTAATCATCATCAGAACATAGATTTTTTTTTTTTTTTCAGTCTGCTGTACCATCATATAATCCTTCTTCTCCTCCGTATTTTCAGTGCTGTGCTTTGATGAGCTACAGATAATTGACCTGAAGGCATTTCTTCATGAACATTTTTGTCTACTCTCAGCCTTAAAAAACTCAACCTTTTCAAGAGCTGTATGGGAGAAAAATGTGTAAGACTAACAGTTACAGGCTGAAAGAGGGGAGAGGAAAGACTAAAGTGTAAAACTTGCTTTGAGCAGAAATGCCATCCCTGCTTTACCTCTGATAATTAGAAACATTTCTGACATGGCTACAAAAGCAAGTTAGTGGTGTGTGCCTGCCATACGCTGTGCTTTTGTACTGCAGGACTGTTTCTGTTTCAGTATGGTGATGGTTTTCTTCTGTTTTAAGACAAAACACAAACTTAACTGATACTCAACTGTTACATGATGATTCTTCCATATGCCTGCATTTTAAACAATTGCTTGCAAGTACTTACTGTTTGTAAAAAGGGAAGGTGGTTCACATTCTGAGTTCACTTTTTCATCATGTTCAGCAAAGTTCATGTGCATAAATCCTTTCATTAATAGTTCTAATTGAAATCATACTGGAAGTCTAGAAGGAGGAGAATTTTAACTGCAGTGATTTTTGCTGGGAAAAGATCTTGGCCATATGAAGGAATCAACAGTACTGATCATAATTCTAATAGGGGATTTAGAGAACATTGCAAAGAGTTTTAGTGGTGCCTTAAAGAATAGGGTATACGGTATTTTATGTCTCCTGAATATGGGTCTAAGACTTTGGTCTGTTATTGTAAAAATAGTGTGTACAGGCATAGAAATGCGGCAAAAACTTTAAAGAAACCCCAACAAACAAAACCCCACAAACTACAACAAGACCCACACCAAAACCCACCCTGTTTTAAAACTGTGTTCTTGAAAATGTCATGAAGATTTCCTTGGACTTGGATCCTGATTTAAAGAAATAAAATCACTTTTCTCTTTGGTGAAGAAACTTGGGGAAGAAGTTATTGGCCGTGCCTCCAGGTCACGTGGCCTCACTGCTGTAGAGCTGGAATGTTTGCCCTGGTATTTCCGGAGGCTTCATAAACACACAGAACAAACAGGAGGGGTTAGAAGGAGAGAGATATATTAATATAATTATTATAGTGTCTCTCTCTCTCTCCACCTCCCTCTTCCTTCCCCCCCCTTTTTTTTTTGTGGCAGCCTAAATCCATTACACTTTAGGTGTGAGTATTTTTATGAATTTGGAAGAGTTTTCATCTGATCTGTCCAATTAATTTTCAGGATTCATCTGTTTTTTTAAAGAAAAATGTTTAAAGATATTTGGCACTTTTTTAATTGCAGAATTTGTCTAGAAATATTTTGTAGTTAATGCAGTACCTGACAACCCACCTACATATTATGCCTAACTCTGCTATTTACACGGCCTTAAAGGTTTACTTTTGGCATGTGTCACTGTGAGTGGCATTCAGTAATCTGACTTGATAGCTGTCATCTTGTAAGCTAGAGTAATGCAAACAAAAGATGAGTACTCAAACAAGGTTATAGTGAGGAGCTGTTTCCTAAGTCCTGCTGCAGTGGTGTTGAATCCCCAAGTCAAATCAGAAAACCACTGAATTAGTTCTGGCTCCTGGGATATGAGGGTTAAGATTATGCAAACCTCTCCTTTCTAACTGTAGGAAAGGCACATGCTCCTTTGAGACTTTGTAAACACCAGCTCAAATGGGGATTGTGAGGACCTCTGTGTTAATCTGTGGTATCAGGAATATGTTACATCTTAGTGGCAGGGTGGGCTGAAGACTGCATTCCCTCTTACACCCTTGGGCTGGTAGAGATGCATCTTCTCCTGCCTTCCTTTTCCAGCTGAGCTGAGCTGCCCGTTGAACAAGGACAGGGAACAGATCCATTTTAAAAATAACCTGGCAAACATGGAGAGGGAGGGAGGGAGAGTATTTTTGGACTGTTTTTAGCTTAACCATCTCTGTTTGGTACACAGTACCAGAAAGCTGTCCTAATGCTACAAGGAGAGATGGGGAGAGGGCAGTGCATGAGGAGCTGGTAACAAGTGGCCAGAGGTAGGAGCTGCTTGTTCAAGGTTTACAACAGTGAAAAACACCCCAGCAATGTAGCTCTGTCCACGAGGCCACTCTGGGCATGGTCAGTGGAAGGTTTAAAATCATATCAAGATGGGCTTGTTGCTGAGTTAGATTTAGTTACATCAGAAGTTACAAAAAGGCAGCATAGTTTGTCATGGAGTTTTCCTTTGAAGCAGAAAACAGTAGATTCCCCCCCTCCCCCCCAAATTCAGGCCTTGAATTGACATACTGAGGAGAAGCCTCAGTAGATCTGGAACTGAGCAAGGGCTTGGGTTCTGCACATTGTCAGGGCACTCTTCCTCCTTTCTCCTCTTCCCTAACAAACTTTTTGAAGCTCATCTTTGTGTAACTAACTATTTAATTATATTCTCCTGGTGTGGAAGTGTAGCATAATTTACTTTATTAAACTAAGACTTATGTTTTGTTTTAATAAAGTATAAAATGTCTAATGGGATCAGGTGGCATATTGTCTGACTCCCACAGGTAGCCACGCACTTGTGGGGACACAGCAACACAAATATTGGACAACAGAAGAAGGGGGAGAAGGAAAAGGAGCAAAATAATGAATTGCATAGCTGTGAAAGTCTTAGGGCAAGAGGGTTAAGGCAAAGACACAGCAGGAAGAAAGTCTGGAGGACTGAGGAAGGGATATTGTTCCTCACAGAACTAGCTTTGTCAAGAGAAATAAATGCAAGACAATATGGGCATCTTGTCTAAAAGAAGATGGGAAGAACTGGTTGAGGTGGTTGTGGTGATAATTCTGGAAGTGCTCCCCTGCTGTAGGGCTAGACAGGGGGGAGTACAGCAATTGCTTTCTAGACCACTCATATTTGAGTCACTTTTTCTGTTTGCATTTCTGCAGTTTCAAATCTTCATGCTTTGAGTCCAAAGGTAGCCAGCTGAACTGGTAATGTTTCCACTGTTTTCTGGATGCTCTACCACTTGCCATGTCAGTATTGGGGTGGGGGCTGAGGAATGGAGAGTCTTTTTTTCCTTTTGCTTACTTCAGTGGTAATTGGTAGAGAACTCTTGGATGCTGTGACATATGATACTATGATAATTGGTCAAAGTCTTCTGTATTGGTCTAGGCTAGAATGGTGGTACCTGTTTGTCTGTAGCTAGAGCAGTTGGCTGAGAGGGAATGATGCGGAGCCAAGAAGCAGTACTGAAGTTATTGGACTGCTATATGTGGAGAAAAATATCCTGTTTCAATGATCACCTTATATAGAAATTCTCTAGTATTTTATAAGCTATCTTTTGTAGAAGTAAACCTTGATTCGAAGGGAAACTGTGTTGTAAGTTGAGTGTTATCTGCTTGTATGTAGTTCTTTTATTTTTTTCCCAAATGAACACATAGAAATGTGGAAAGATACCCAAGAAATCTTGTACAGTATAACTGAGTAAATTGTTGCTGACTTCTTACTTGAGTTGTCTTCAGTGATGTTCTTTTTAGTAGATGTGGAAAGGGACACAAATCCACCTCTTCAGGTAGTGGAAACTGTGTACAAGAGCGTCCTTTCTTTGAAGGTGTTCCAGTGTTTTATCGTAGTATATCTTGCTAGTCTGTAGCTTATGTGCTTTCATGCGAATCTGCAAAGGCTTTTTACAGTTAATTTTGCAATGATAATATGTATATCAGAATAATGCTTTTCCATCTAAAGTTTCCCAGGCCTTTTTAAAGAAACTTTGTTTAGGTAGGCCAAGGGGAATCACGGTTGAAACTTAATTGCCTTTGACAGTAGTTGGGAAAGATGTCACTTGAGCATAGTGAAAAGCAACCAAAATAAATTATTTTTAATGAATGGTTTTTAATGAATGGATGAATTGATACTGGCAGGACAGTACTGGTTAAGAACAGAAGAACCTTCTGCAGACACATTACAGTTTATCCTGTTTTTATTTTGTCTAAATAAAAAGCAACGTACACATACTGAATGTAGACAGGCCTTTTAGTCTGTGATACTTCCTTTGGCAGATGGCTTCTGATTTTTTATTTATTTATTTTAAAAGTAAGTATTGCTTTGAAGAGAGACCAAATAGAATCAGTATTCAAGTGTTCTGTTTATCATATGACTACATGGGAGATTGCTGTATGCTGTACTAAACCTGGTTTTTGGTGATATGGAGAAGATTCCGACAGCCTTATAAAAGATGTTAACTTGCATTCCTCTGTGCAAAGAAGTATTTCCAAAAGAAATAATATGCTGATTGAATATTTATTTGTGTTCAGTCCAAAAGTATTTGGAGCTAACTAGCAAATACTTGACTTCTCTACCCTTCTTCTTCTTCTTAATCTTGTTTATCTCCTTGGTATTTTTCTTCCAACCATTAGAAGCGTGTTTCTTCAACCGTATTTTAGATCAGTTAATTTACAAGGAAAGAATTTATATCTTTTCAATGAAAGCATATGTAAAGAAAGGGACTAAATGGTTACTTTTACTTGTGTAGTTTACACATGTATATTGTATATATTAGATATATTTTAGAAATATTAGGCATTTAGTTATTAGATATGAGTCGAGATCTTTCAGAACAGAGTCTGTTAATGGTTTACAATAATATATATGTACTTCTAAATGACTGATAAATTTTAAATAAGGTCAAATTCACCTGCAATAGTAATGCTGCTGCAGATCTTTAAATATGTTTCATATTGAACAGTATTTAACAAAATTCCTCTATTTAATGTTATTGAAGTTAGAAAATTCAAGGTACAACTGTTTTTTTCACACATTTTATTAGGCCTTGATGTTTCTGATAGCATTGCTTTCTTTGTTAGGCCTTCAAGTGGGAAAAGAGAAAGAGAAATTTATTTCCTTCTCAAGACAAAAGAACAATGCAAGTGTAATCTCAGCTTTCAGTTTTTCTTTTGTCTGTGGCTAAGTCCGTCTCTTAACCTAGTATAATTAATCCAGTTTGATAAGTTCACGGTTTTAGAAGTTTATGAAAGAACAGGGAAAAGGGATGAAGAAAATTCCTTTGAAGCACCTATCAGTGATTCAAATGCTGCTTTGAATCATAAAGATACGTATAACTGAGGATCACGTTCTCAGAGTGCAGGAAATGCTGTATGAAATGCCAGCAGGTGTATAGCCTGAACTGATGATCAGGACAAGGTATTTAAACTAGTTGTGCTCTGCTGACAATGTATAGTCTGCACCACTGATCAAACTATGTTTTTGCAAAAGAAAGATTTTGAGCTAACAAATCATGGAAAACTTCCATGTACACAACATAATCTAAAGTCTCACAAGTGAAAATAAACCTAATTGAGCTGCAGAATGTGAATATGTGGAGGAGCATGTCTGCACCCCACGTGGGGTCCTTTCTCTCACTTGCTTATAGCTGTTCTATACAGTGCGGAAAGCTCAGACAACTGAAAACTAAAAATACTGCTTCCTGTATAGAGTGGGAGGAAGAAGAAAACGGGCATGAACACCAGCCTTCACAGATAGTAAGTGTTTGCCTCAGCATCAGTGTGGTGGCAGAGAACTAAACAAAATGTGTGGAGTTCACATGTTGAATAAGGTGTTTCCTTTTGTTGCCTTCGAATGGGACAGAATTTAATTTAGTGGCATTTTCTCATGTTCATGTGCTCTCTTGCTAGGTGGGCAGAAGCTCACTAGCTTCTGTAGGCTGGTTTCTGATTAATATAATTTAGCAATGACCATTCTATTTCTATATTTCAATATGTAAACGTTCCCAGCCTCTCTTCAGGCACTCATCTTACAACATATGTGTTCCCCCCATTCATTTTCATTGCAGCCCTTTGATTTTTGTCCCATTTTGCTTTGAATCTGTAAGTTTTTCTTGCAAACTATTGCCAAGCACTAGATTATCACTGCTTATTAACTATAAATTATGGCATCAGAGGAACGCCATTTTTCTGAGGTCCCAGTTTTTGTAACAGATTTCCTTCTTTGAGCGCATTCCTCTTTTGGACTGTTCAAATGTCCATCAAATGGAGGGAATTCTTCATTGGTTTGACTCCCTGCACAGGTAGGCAGGGTTTTTGGTCATTATTGCCCTGGGCCTGATAAAAGCTGAGGAGCTGGAAGGTTATCAGATTGTAGAGCCTTGAAATACTTTGCCCTACCCATCTCTCACACCTTTGGCATTTCTGGTGTCCTGCCTGATGCCTTTTTTCTCATGATGCTTCTGAAGTTCTCACCTGGACACTTCTGTTCCTTCCACCTGCTCACAGCCCTCAGGTTCTGTTGGTTTGCAGTCAGAGCAGTTTGGGAGTTCACGGAGAGGGGAAACACAGTCCATGCAGTACAGGTGTGTATACCCCAAGAGAACGTTTACCTACACCATATCTTGTGGCCAGATACAAGCTTGATCTGCTCATCTTCAACTGGCCACATTCTGTGTGGAGCCAAACCAGAAGCCCCATATCCGTTGTTAGCATTGTGTTAAGCTCACGCTAATAAGCTCGGTCTCTTGGCAGGCTGTGTTAGATCAGGCTTACTGCTGTGCTAATTGTGCTTACACAGCTTCCAGTTTGGAGCTGGCTCATTTACAGCTGGCTTGGATGGTGGCCAAGAAGGCTCGCCTCTGCCTGCAGTATGCCATGTAGACCTACACACATCCAACACTTGAACGTGTCTGTCAATAGCAGGAAATTATATTTGGAGGGAGGGGAAAACCTTTGGCCTGGCTGCAAGCGTAAACAAGGACAGTATTAATGAATGAGGAAGTAGGTAACAGTTTTAATAAGAATGATAAATTATTCCAAAAGTAGACACACTACCACAAGTGGTTTTCAGTCCCTATATTTGTCCCTATCTTGTTCCACTTGTTTTGGTTTTGGTTTTTAACAGTATTTCTGTGGAACATTTCCCAGATTTAAGAATCTTCATTGTAGAAGTCAACAGTCTTGTATTTTCACTGGGAAACAGAAACTGATCTAAACACAAGATTAAAAATGGGCAAAATAATAGAGATGAGAAACTTGCCTTTACAGTTCGCCTATCCTCTGTTTTCTGTCTTCCCTTACTTCTTATGTTATCAAATTAGTTTGTACCTTAGTTACAATACAGTATCAAGGATCTGCACATCATAGTGTTGAAGTGCTGTGGTTACCTAAGGGTACAAAATACTCGCTAATAATCGCAGACAGGAGAAAAGACTCAGAGCTGTAAAAAGCTGAAGTTTGTTTATGTAGGTTTGGAAAAATAGAGCTCAGAATGACTTGAAAGCCACATCCTCAGCTGGCATGAGATGGTTTCATCAGTTACCAACAGTTGTGTTACTTACTTCAGCAAATATTTGTCTCCTCAAATATTAAGAAATCTTCTGTCTTTGAGGGAGTGTAGTGGTGGATGGGAACATGTGAGTGCGTATGTATATAAATATAGAGAAAACTGGACTAATCTCATTTTTATTGTGAAAAAAATTAAATGACTCATGAACCACATCACTATGATCTCTCTTAGTATTTGGGTCTATTTTTCTCAAATTATTTTCTTGGTCACAAACATCCATGCATTGCTGCATTAATTTGCTTGACAGTTTAGAGGCCACTTCTTTGTTTGAGCAAGCTTTGAAGAGACAGTACCAACCTTTTAGTTCTAAAATTGCTGTTATTAAGACAACCAGGGGAATATAACTCTGTAGAGTTGAGTAATGATTTAGCTCCCAGAATTAATTTGAAATTTCAGCAGCACTAAGTAATATTTTAGTGGCAGTATAATCCTCTGTATTACATATTAAGTCTGCAGACTGCACTGCCAGTGGAAGAACCCTGCAGTATTTAAATGACACTGTAACACCATGGTATTACATTGAGATCATTAGGGGGCATTTTACACGATTGAAGTTATCTGGCAGAATGTCAAGGGTGAATCGTGTAATCTCTGTTTCTTTGCCTCTCCAAATATGTAGATTAGGGGTTTAAAAACCCCCGATTACACCTAACTCACCAGTGTTCCTTCTCTGTCTCAGCCCACTGTATAACCTGGGCACCCTTTGCACTGTCAACAAACATCGAGAGTGTAACGGAAGAATAGAGGGACTCATATAGATGGCTCAGATGGCTGATGTTGCAAGTGAAGAAAGCAGTGTACTGAGGGTTAGAGGGTTTTTTTCTGTATGAATTGGAGCAATTGACAGATGAGCATAAACCCAAGTATTTGGCTTTTGTGGCAGGTGTCAGTAGGTATGCAGAATGATGGAAAGTGCTGAGCCCCAAGGTTGGTGTTTTCCAGAGCAGATCCCTAACAGTAATCTTCTGAAGAGGCAAGGATACTCTTGCAATTGAATGTACCAAGGGAGATGGACACCTCTCTCCCCTTTGTGCCTTAGAAATTCATTCTAAAGTCATGTGTGTGGCCCATCATAATGATTTTGATACCTCTTTTCAAATGTACTCATCATTCAGACAGCTCTGGTTGAATTTAGAGAGAGATATTAGGCTGTGAAAAGCATGTGTTCTCAGCAACTTATTTCTGCCTCTGGCAGAAGTTACTGCCATTCAGATCTGCTAGCTAGATAATTCATATGATTATTCTGTGCACCATTAGAGACAAACTGAGCTGGGTTAGTTTAAACATGTAAATAGTAGCTTTGGATCATTCTTTCTGCAAGAGACAAGTAATTATCACAGAAGTAGCTTAGCTAGCTGATAGGCAGTAAGTTTCACCATGTGATTCTTCCCTTGTCTTTTCTTCAGCGTTTTAATGACAGCTTTTGGGGTAGTGTGAACCCTTAGAAAAAAATAAGAATAATAATAATAATTTTTAAAAAGTCAGTTAAGGCAAATAAAGGGGAAGTGATATCTGAGTTCCTATGGTGGCATGCTGTTTGGTCAAGGATTGATAAACTTTTCAACTAGCAGAGTGGCCGTCATGTGAATAAGACATGACTGTGCCCTTTCTGTGCTCAAAGTGGTTGAGGGGGTAACCCCCCAAGCAGTTTCCTTATTTGATGAGTTTCTTTTCCTCTAGCCTAGAATATGGGCCAAGTTCCTGTATGAGAATTCCTGTTTTCTTCTTGCTGCACTCTGTGTGATGGGAGATTCTTATAAAAGTCTCAGGGGCAAGAGGTGTGTCTGACTGCTGCATAACAGCACTCAAAAGGCGTGCTGAGGGTAGTGGAAATTATTCCTACAGGTCTTCTTTCAAAAACTAGGCTTAACTTCTTAGGGTATGGTGCAAGACTTGTATTTGTAGAGAAGCATTGCTTGTGTGAATGGGAAAATTGCCTTACTTGGCAGACCTGCTGCCGTAGGAGGTTGTAGAGCAGATCAGTAGATTAAACAGGCTATGGACAACAGGTCAGTGAACAGACCTCAAAAGGAACATGTATTCCCGCTAACATCTGACTGTGGATGTTGGGGAGTAAAGGCAATAAACTACAGATAATGGTTCGACTCTTGTACCCTGCCTACACAGTATCTTCTGATGTCATCCTCAGAGACAGAATACTGAGCTAGATGAATGACTGGATTAACCCAATATGGCATGCATGTCTTCTGTTCCTGCTGCATTCAGATATATGACAATGCTGAAAATATTATTCACATTGTATTTTAAGTTACATCAAGAACAGCAGAGGCATAGGGTATTCTTCCATCTTCTGTGTTTCCACATGAGAAAAGACTAAAATTTTAATATTTTTTGTGGGTCTGTGGTCTCTTGATCTTAATATTGCTTTGGTTGTCACTAAGTTTTGTTTTAAAATGTACAGCAGGGAGCCAGGTTTGCCCCACTCTTTCTGTTGGGTGTTTTTCCAAGTTAAAGGCAGGGAGGTTTCCTGAAGAATGTCTGTAGACAACACTCTAGACTGGTTCTCTAGTGATCTGTGCAGTTAGCAATTACTCCTATGAGCTGTCATTTTAAAGTAAAAATAGAAAATGTAAAATATTGTTTACATATGCAAACACAAGAAATGTACATCTGTATACTAGCTCTCCAGAAGTTTTTAGATAAAAATAGATTTCAGTCACATTTTGCCTTCCAGTGTGGCACAGCCAAGTACTAGTTTTGCTCTTGAGGAAGTATGTGTGAACCTGTAAGGCTGTGAGCTTGTGGAGAGAGCTTTATTCCAGCTGTTATTGTTAAACAAAGTAATATTGGAAATTTTCTGAAACTCCTTTTTCCTAAATAAGGGACATGTGCTTGTTCTTGTGGCACAGGAGAGAGCAATACCATGAAGTTCAGGGTGGGAGAGGTTTTTGTTGTTTATCAAATGCATACTATATATTACTGTAGTATATACACATCAGCAGTAAACAGTGGCCTGGCACTTAATGTTACTATGCCAGTTGTACTGCCTTTTCAGTGTATTTGCTGAAGCTGCAACACTTTTTTGCCCCGAGTTTTAGATAATTCAGCATTTGCCTTTCTCAACTGTAATAATCATGCTGCCCTCACTGGAGGTACACAGCTAAAGCCTGTTTTCCTCCCAGCACATTGGAAGCAAACATCTGGAGTACAGGCTTCACTGTCCTTGGCCGTTGCATCCATTATGACTTTTTTGATGCAATCAGTTTGAACCATTGCCAGCTATGATTTTGGCCCATAAAATTGCCAAACCACCTTGTGCTTCTAGCTTCTTATAAGGACTGATCCGGGAGATATGAAGATTGTAGGACAATCCACATTATCTTATGAGATGATGTGTATATAATAAGCTCTGAATAATTACACAAAGTAATGATCCAACAAATTATGATGTTCCTCAGCGGGGAACCTCAATAACAGGTCTGATATAAATAGAACTTTTAATAGCCATTGTCAGAGGGCTTTAAATATTAGCAGTGTTTATCTGAAGTTGAACAGATATCAAGTTCACTTGCTAGTTCTGTGTAGAATGAAAAACTTTGCTTAAGAATGAACCTTAATGATGAATTTGAAGGTGTTTTAGAAATAGCCTGCTGTGGAGTTTCGTGTGCAGGATTGTAGATCTTAGTCTCATATTATGCTTCTTCAAAGATTATGAGTAACCAGTAACTACTCTGATTCTTAACCTGATGTCATTATAAGTTTATATGCAAACCCAGGCAATTGACCAAATGTCCTCATTTTGTTGCATAGAGGTAGCTGGACTTCTGCAAACACTTTAGTGCATTAGATTCAGTTTTGATATTGGCCAAGAATATACCTATGACAACACCCAGCAGTTTTGGGAAGGTTCTGTGTCTGGTAATTTTATTTCTTTGGATATAAATACATGCAAACCCAATTTGCTATTTGTAATGTGAGTGTACTATGCAAACTACTGGAATTGTAATATTTGTAAGGTTCTCTGATGGAGATGCTATACTTTGCAGTATGTCTCCTTTCTTATTTTTGCAAGCCGGCAGTTGACTTTTGTTTTTTGGCAATGTGTGTGCACGCATACTTACACAAAGCACTTTATCAGCCTGAAGCGTCAGGCTAAATGTGTGAGCCCACGTGTCATATTTATCATGCCCTTTGTACGAAATGTGAAATAATTGCTCAAGTGTAGAAACTGTATGCATGTTTATAAATTGTGAAGTATAGGCACAGTATGTGATTTCAAGTGTGTTATTAAAATATCTGTGTGGTAAGGCCATGCTATCTTCAAAACAAACTTTTCATGTTCTTGAACTTTAGACTTCTCAGTCTTTAAAAAAGTGGAGTGAATGACAGAATACCTTAAATACCTCCATATGTGTTTATATTTAGTAGGTGTAAAACCACTTACACTGAGCTAACTTACTGCAAAGGAGAAACATCTGCTGAATTAATTTTCTTGAAGTAGATGGTTCTCTTCAGTTTCTGCGTAGTGAAACAGTGGCCTCCCAGCCAAGAGGAAAGAAACATACAGGTATAGCGATCTGAAACAAATGAATTGTGGGTAAATAAACATGAGTGACAAAGAGATAATAGAGGGAGAACAAAAAGCACTCATACATGAAGAACAGTGGAAAGTGCCTATCTCTCCATCGTGGTCCCAAGCCCCTAGAAGAGCTAAAGACTTCGTTCTTAGTAGAGAGACTGAAAGAAGGTCAAGTTCAGAAACAGCTTTGGGTCAAAAAGGAGAGAGGAGAGGGAGAGAGAGTGCCTCAGATGAGTAACTTCAGATAATATTTGTGTATCTGAGATGTCATTGAGAACTGCTGCTTAGGAGGAGGCCTGCTTTAGCTTATATTTTCAGTATAGAACCACCTGGAATCAATACTTGAAATAGACTGCTCTGGGTGCAGGTTGTCATTATAACCCATTTACCAGTCTCTATTGATCCTTTTTTTTTCCCTGTGTGTGATGCTGGGGCTTCTGAGGCCATATGCCTCAGTTCTGTTGTGGCAATAAGCCAAGCCATTCTATGAATCCTTCCTAATGAATGGTGGAGGAAGAAACCTGTCCTGTTCTTTAACTGTTCAAGATTTCTAGAACAGTGAAGGCTTTTGTGTAATTTAACCCTTGTATTTATCCTTAACAGTGTCCTCACTTCCAAAGCTACAAATTGGCATCAATATTGAATGTACACTTTCATCCTTGTCACCACTGTATCACCTTGAAGTCATGACTGAACTTTTATTTTCATAATGCATGGATACAAGAGATGTCAAGTCAAAATGTACAGAATACTGAAGTTTTTCTATTAGAAAAACTTGTTTTGACTAAAACTTTTAGTTTGGGAATATGGCTATATCAGTATTACTGCAAATACTTACACTGTTTGTTTGAGTCTTACCAGTTTCCTTGCCCTAGGAATAAAGGCTAAGTAAGAGTCTGGGTAACTTATAAGAAATACATATCCTAGAGGTCAATGTCAGTGTGACAGCTCTTGAGACTGAATGTTATGTAAGGGTTGGGGGTTTTGGTCTTCGGTGGGTTGCCTTGTTTTTTGGGTTTTGGGGGGTTTTTTGTCAGATCATGACTAGCTAGGAAAAGATCTGTTTCCAGCTGTGCCTTACTATTATACTGTTCAGCTCTGATCTGCAAAGCGCCTAGTGGGACTAGAAAAGTAATTTGATTTCTATGCCATTAATTTTGGCTCCCTCAGCTCTGCTTGCCAAAAAGCCTGCTACAAGCCTGCTACTGCAGTAGCACCCAGTCTAGCTGGAGGCTAGTGACTAGCAGTGTACCTCAGGGTTCAGTGGTGGCTCTAATATTGTTCAGTGTCTCCATCAGCAAGCTTACGGATGACACAAAATGGGGAGGAGTGTCTGATAGCACCAGAGGGGTCATGCTGCTGTCCAGAAGGGCCTGGACAGACAGGAGACGTGGACTGACAGGAACCTGATGAAGTTCAACAAAGGGAAAAGCAAAGTCTTTCACCTGGTTAAAGGAACAGCCCCAGGCACCAGTATTTGCTGGGGTTCACCCAGCTGGAAATAAACTTTGCAGAAAAGGAATTGGAAATCCTGGTGGACACCAAGTAAAAGATGAGCTGACAATGTACCCTTGCTTCAAAGAAGGCTAATCATACCCTTGGCTGCATCAGGCAGTACACTGTCAGCAGATTGTGGGAGGTGATCATCCTTCTCTGCTCAGCGCTGGTGAGGCCATGCCTGGAATGCTGTGACCAGTGTTGGGCTCCTTAGTACAAGTGAGACTTGGACTTACTGGAGAGAGTTCAATGAAGGGCCATGAAGATTATTAATGGACTAAAGCATCTCATGTACGAGGAAAGGCTGAGAGAGCTGAGACTGTTTGGCCTGCAGAAGCAAAGGCTGAGGTGGGATCTCATCCATATATATAAATACCTGAATGAAGGGTGTAAAGGTGGAACCAGGCTTTGTTCAATGGTGCCCGGTGGTAGGACAAGAGACAATAGGCACAAACCTCAACTATTCTGCAATTCTTAACTCTGACCATGTTTTCAGTGAGGTGGTTTCTCATGCACCGGGACATAGACAGATAAACAACAGACTTTTTAGTTATCCAGGTGTGATTTTTTGGTGGACTTGGACTTCGTAATTTTAAACATTATCGAGGAATGAAATCTGAGGGAAATTGCATAGTGGGCATCATAAGACCTTTGCTGTGAGATAAGGTGGCCTTGTAGCCTGAAGAGTGGGTATGGGGTAGTAAGTTGTGAAGCACTTGCAGCAGCAGAAATTGTTTAATGTTCCTGAGAGTCTTTTCCTATCTCAATTCAAAATAAATGATGATGGACTTCATCTCAAACATATGTACAATTGCTTTGACTAGATAGATACTCTATGGATTTAGAAAAGAGGTGGGATCTAATATGCCAAGGAGGAAGAGTGGGTTGATTGGTTTGTTTGTTATTTAAAAAAAACCAAACCCTTTTTAACAGATTGAATCCCTGATAGTTTTAGATTTTGAGGCAGTGTCTTCCGCAGGCATCTCAGCTATAGTTTTCAAACAAATAAAGTGTGAGTGAGACATAATGCTATTGAATGAAATACAAGAGTCTGAAAACCCTCGCTCAATAAACTGATATGTTCTTCAGGAAATTGATGATATATCAAAAGCTGTTTCTTGAGACAACAATCACTGGATTAGCTTCCCAATGTGAATGTGAAATTTGAACACTGAAAGAAGGCTGGATCTGTTTAGAATGGTGCTGGTTTTGTATACAGAGTTCTGGCCTTATCTTGAAAGGGATTCTGACACACAGCAAAACTGATGGAAACTATTTCAGCCATCAGTACTTTCTTCTGACCATATGCATTTCTTGGTTTATGTGTATGAGATTAATTCAAAGTCGAGTTGATGTTGGGTTTTTTGGTTTTTGCTTGTTTTTGTTGGGTTTTTTTTTTAATTACCAGACATACTAGATGAAAACAGATTCTGCAATTAAAAATATGTATTTAAACTGAAGCATATTTCCCCCACGCAGGAATAAAGCTATGAATGCCCGTCCTTCTATTAAATCTTTGTATACCGGCCATAGAAGGCTACATCTGTGGTGGTGGCAGTGTTTTTTTCTTTTAGAATAGCTGAACATTTTCTTCAATTAATCTGTTTTGTGGCTAGCCTGGAAGTCTTTGTGGAAATGAAGCAGTGTCCCCTGGACCAACTTGTATCTTGCATTTAAGTTGGTTGGTAGAAGGAAGGACAAGACACACAGGGCCCATTTGTCCTTTGTGTGTTACAGATTGTATCTCTGGAAAATGAGCCCTCATAAGTTACTTCTGTTAAACTAAAAGTTACTCTTTTAAAGGGTGCCCTTCATTTCCAGGAATGCTTGCAGAGGGAGGCCTGTTGCTGTCCTGTTTGGTAGGACACTATAGTCCCCTGGGGTCAGCTATGGTCACAGAGCTGCTGAACGCAGGAGATCCACCAAAATGGTGAAAGCTTTGTGGTGAAGTTCAGGTTTTGAGATGTAGGTAGATGTTGTTTAGTCCCATCAGTGTTTTTATGTTTTTCAGACCTTTTGGAACACTTTTTATGTTTAATTTGGTGAGTAGCATAAATGGGAATTGCTTTGCCTTCCTTGAGCCACTGGTCAGGTGACCAAATAGATAAGTGAGCTTATTTTTGCACTAAGCCATGTTTTCCAAACTGACATAATGCTACTTCCGTATCTAATAAAATCAGAGCTCTTTAGTGTTTGCATGTCATGTCTTGGAGTCATTAATTATTTATCTTCATGGCTGCATGTGTGTGGGAAGGGATCTGGTTATCCCTGTTTTATTGGGGACAGACAGGGAATGAATTGGCTTGTATACTGTGTCTGTGCTATCAGAGTGCTCTGCAGAATGACTCTGTCTTAGTGCCTTTCAAAATCTGTGAGGAAGGGTGTTGCTTACTATGCTATGCTATATTTTCAAGAGCAAGCTGTTCTTGAGAGCAGTGACCACTGGACTGGAAGGAGTATTGCCTTTGTTCACTTTTTGTTCAATCTCTAAAAGTTTTTATAAAAAATGGTTAGTGTTTCAAAGTCTCATAAAGGTTTAAGGGACTTGTGTCTATTGAAGGAAGCTCAAACCAGCTCCATTGTTTCTTTTGAGGGCAAGGTGCAGCGAGTTGTTTGTGTAGCCAGCCTTGGCAATGCCTTTGCCTCACAAACTTCTTTGTCCCCCTTCTACCCTTCCCCCGCCCCCCCAATTATTTTTCCAGAGACCTTGGCTTGCTGCTTCTGGGCAGCAGCAGCAGCTGCTAGTGCTGTCCTGTAATTCTTCCATCTTGGTCACAGGGGACTGGAAGGGAAAAGACGGTCTGTCTCAGCAGCAGTCCACCAGCTGCTGCTACAACCTCTAATGCGTAAATTTGCAAAATATAGCTTTTAATTTTGCTTTGCAGTCAGAATGAAAAACTAGAGCACACCACCACTGCCATCATTGATTGATTAATATACATTTATGCTCCCTGCTCCCCAGTTCAGGCCTGGACAAAAAGTACTCAGAAGTGGCTAAAAATAAAAGGTAAGAATCCGGACAGACTTTCACACTGATGGAGTAATTAACAATCCAATGCTGTGTATTTATACTCGAGAATGCACTGTAGACAAAAGCTATTGAGTAACACAAAACCACTAAAAAATTATGCATAGGGTCATAATACTTTCAGAAGTACATGGATAAGCAGAGCTTCTTTGTTACAGTGTTGGTGAATGAGGGAGTTGCATAAGTAGTTTTCCCGAAAATGTATGTTGAAACATATTTTGGGGTTTGAGGCTTTTTTTTTTTTTTTTGGAGAGAGAGATGGAAGGATGAAGGAGAATGGGCAGCATAGTTACTGTTTCTCTGATGGCTATGAAGTTAGAGTAGCATCAGAACTGCTTGTTTTGTGTCCAGTCATACACCTTAAGTAAAGAAATAGCACATAGAGAAGGTAAGCAATATTGAAACTGCCATTAGAAGATTAATTGTAACCTCTTCAATGTCCATTTATGAATGACAAATCTTTTTGTTGGACCAGTCAGGAAGACCAGACAAAATGTGATCAGAATTTGTGAAAAAACTTGTTTTCCTGGAGAAGTTTGACAGAGTGGATAGTTCAGAAGACTTAAACTATAAAGCGCTATTTGTCTGTATAGGTAATTCATGTGGTTATTGCACACGTTGGCCAAAGAAAGGCTGTTGTGTGTATAGCTGAGAGAAATAATTTTATCACAGGTTGGTTTTGCAGCTGATGTCCCTAGAGACCTTGTTGCCATCTTTGTTTTTCTTTAAATGTTCTGAAGTCCTTTATCGTGGGAGCTGCATGGGAGCCATAGTATGTGAAGGCTAGCACAGAAACCTTTGTATGCTAAGTCATTATGGGCACCGTGACGTGGACTGTGCTGGGGCTTTCTTGCTGGAGGAAGAGCTTGTGGCAGCTGGCTATCTGCTCTCTGCAGTTGTTTTCACTGGGGCAAGGGACTCGGAGAAGCCAGCTGCCATGTTGGCATGCCTGCTAGGGGTTGTGCACAAGGGACAACAGCGGTGGTGTCAGTTGCAGACTGTTGCCCTTCAGTGTGTTCTGCACAGTATGTCCAAATGCAGAGCAATCGGAGATCTCATTTTAGCAACGTGTCCGCATTTTAATTCTTCTGCTGACCAACACCTGTGAGCGTACTAGTGCAAGTGGTACAGTTTTGTTACTAGTTAGAATAGACTGGGTTCACACCACAGCTTCAGATGCAAACTTCTCTGTATTTTGGGAGAGAGCAGATCTAGACCTCAGCTTTGTGGAACTCTACCAGTAAAGGCACAGTGTAACCTTGTACCCATCCCTAGTCCTCATTTCTTTACATCTTATGTGATGCTAATGTCAACAGTCTTAAGTGGAAGGATAAACAAACCCTAATCTCACAAGACATGCTACTTTCAAGAAATACATTGTAAAGACATGCTGGCAGAACTGAACTAAATCTAGATGTGTCTGTGGGACTCCAAAGAAAAATAATTTAAAACAGTATCAAGAATCAGCAAAGCATACTGCATGCATATTATCTTCAGTTTCTTGGAATTTTTTAGCATGTGAAAAAATACAGCCCGGAGTGTACACCATGCCTTCCAGTTCCAGGGCAACTACAGTAAGAAGAAATTATGTAGTCACCCAGTATTCTCACACCTGGGAGGTAAAAGAGTGGAAGGAGGAGTGTTTTGCCCTCAAGTCCTTCCTGGTTATTTTTTTTTAAATAAACATGGTATGCTCAAATATTTATACCAAAGTGGTATTCAGTGGTCTCAATAGGGCAGAGAAGTCAAATTTAGCATCGTGCAAACAATGTGTAGTCAAATGCAGTGTTTTGCATATGCTACCAACTCACCTGCAGGAGAGGATAGAAATGAAACAGAGGCTGTTCACAAGTAAACCAGAAGAATTCTTGGAAATACTACTTTAGCCAAACTTTACAATGTGCTACTAGTCTCTCCAAGTGTTAGAAATTAACTGTCAAACCAATTTTAGCTTTAGACCTTCAAGAAAGACTGCTGGAGTATGTTTTAAAGCTTCAGTGGTAGCAGAGTGGATTGAAGCTTGCTAACTCCTGACTGGGTGATGACAAAAGCCTCTAGGACTCGCAGTAAAGTTGCTAAGAAAGCAATCTCCCTGTTGCAATATGTATTTTTCATTTCTCTTTGTATTGTGGTAAAGGCGTCAACCTTCTGCCAGTGTTTTCTGAGCTATGCATTGAATTCTTTTGCAGATTACTGAATTAGCTTTTTCTTGACTTTTCCTTCCATTCAGAATGAGTATCTTCATTTTAACATTTGACCAGTCAAGCTCCCAAGCACAGCTTCTTCCATACAGAGATGGTTATCTTGGCACTACAAACACGACCCTTACTAGATATGGATTCTTACAGCACAGGCTGTTTTCCATCTGTTCTGCAAGGGCTGATTTCTAATGAGAATCAACCTTTCCTCATTTCTTCCCCTATGGGGATTTGATGAGTCTCTGAAGCTTCTTGCTTAGGTGTATTGCAAGGGGTACCACTCTGAGGGCAAGCCTAACCTGGGAAAAGTTGAAAGAGTAGGTTTGAGGGGGTAGTCTTGAGATTTTCCAGCAGGTGCAGTCTCTGCCTATCTCACCTGTAACGGTTCACATCGAAGCTTGAAGGTGGCCCTTACCATTGTATCCTGTCTGTGAAACTTCAGCTATGCCATCAGTCCATAATCTAATCTCTAGATCCATTCTGGTGCTTAGAATAAAACATTTTGAGAAAAGGATAACAGGAACTTGATATTAAAAGAAGGTGTTTCAGAAAAGGGACCCCAAAGCACACTACAGTCTCCCCAAAAGAACATGATACGTAGACAATGGGAAAATTAACTTTGTAATTCCTCAGCCACAAAACTCCTTGGTAGTCAGACCTCTTAAGAATCCATATTCCCCCAAACCTTTTCAAGAGAAGGAAAGAGGCAGAATGAAGTATGATTTCTAAGCTTGCCTAACATGTCATTTGGGATAACATCACTTCTGTTCGTCCTTAGTAAACACCATGCCGTATCAGGAGCCACAGGATAATCTTTCCCTCTAAATTGTTTTCCTGTAATATCTGAGGCTACACAGTATAAAACCAAGAATGGAGTAGGCTATCATGAGTCTCTCGCTTTGCCTGCTGATACAAGAATGATTTAATTATACAAACATTTGCTCCATTAATTGTGATTATTCCTAATCCTCCTTTTTGCTTAATGGCAAAACATTTCACTGGAGGAAAAAAAAATTAGATTAAAGTAAAGACTTTCAGACAGTAAAGGCTACTAATTGAAACCTGCAAGGGATATCCCCATCATGGAATTTAAAAATTACAGAAGTTGCTGCTGATATGACTGGAGAAGTGATTCCTGAAAATCCTCAGACATAAATTTAGGGTTGAATTTTTGTATGGTTTAATTCAGTGGGGTTTGTATTTTAATGGAAAGTAGAGGGTTTGGCTGTGCATGTGTGCCCATGTGGACCTCTGAAAGGAGATAAATCACAGATGGGGATGTTAAATGTTTCAATTCTGGTTTTCTCTGTCTTTCCATGTGGGTTTTATTGTTTTTCTGTTTGTTTGGTTGTTTTTCTTTTGTTTTGTTGGTTTTTTTGTGTATGTGGGTGGGTTTATCATTTTTTTGAGGAGTGGGGGTTTTCTGTATGTGTTGTGGTAGGGTTTTGGGGGTTTTTTTTGTCTTTTTGTTTGTTTGTTTGGGGTTTGGTTGGTTGTTGTTTGGGGTTTTTTTAAATGCCTGCCTTCTCATGCAGTAACCTTGCATTGAGATCTTGGAATAAAATATTTTTCCCTCTGCAAAGCTTTTGAGGGTGTGTGTTTTTGTTTTTTCCTTCTGCAGGCTGTGGTATACAGCAGTGTAGAGGTCTTACCATTTTTACTTTCTTGAGGTTGGTAATACTTTAACCAAAGGAAAGCTGAAGCTCATGAAGGTTTCCCTACCCCCTGTCTCCCTTCTGCAGCTCCCACAGGAAGTAGAGAGCAAAGAGCAGCTCCTGGAGCTCCTTTCCCATATGATAAACCCCTGGCTTGCAGGCACACAGATGAGTGTTGAGTGCATAAAAATATGAAAGTTGAAGCTTATCTGAGGAAAGTCAGCACTATTGTGTTCTTTCACTGAGTGTCTCTACAGTGGTAGGACAGCACTTCATAAATGGATTTTGAGGTCACAGAGTGTTTGTTAAAGCTTTTAAAAAGAAGCAATAAAGAGAAAACCCCTCAAATATTTGTCAATGATTCCTATTGTTCTGCGGAGTTTTAAAACTGGATCCTTGGGTTATTTCTCAGCTTCTTGATTTAACATGATTTTGGATACATAGTATAGCATGTAGGTTATAATGTGTCATTGAGGGAACATTCATGGGGTTAAAATGACTTTTCCTGAAATTATCTATTTTCTGTTTTACATCTCCTTCCACTCCCCCACTCTCAAGTCCATTAGGTGTAAGTAGGATTAGCCCAGTGACTCTTATCAGACCTCTTTTTCCTGTTACCCCAAGATAAATTTATGTGACTTAGACTGGGGACAGGAGCTGCATTTGCTGAAGCTCTGTGTTGGTGAATAGTACCCCCACTGTGCTCTATATGGGAAAGTGTGTGGGTGGCAATTTACATGGTAAACAAAGGCAGGCAGGGAGGGAAGATAGTTAAGCTTATGTTTCTTAATGCTTTAGATCTCCTTAAAATGTCTCTTGAAAATTAGCAGCTACAAATATCACAAAAGGAAGATCACTGTATATTTTTTTCATAATCTTTAAGTAAAATGATTTTTACATGTGCTTGTTGTGAAAGGGAGCTTACAATCTAAAATTAAATTTATTAATATAATTTTTCCTGATTTTGTTCTAATAGCAAATTAAGACTGTACCTGCAACTGTTCCCTGTCAAGATAAATGGAAACCTATTTTATCTGCAAAATAGACTCATAGTTGTCTGTAGGATCATACCCCCCCACGCCTTAAATAGGTTCTTTTCTTGTTTGTCATCAAAGGTATAGGGAGGCAATGTGAATTAGATGGCAAGGGACTAGAGAGAGTGTCAGGAAGTATTGACGTCCTTATTTGTGCCAAGTATCTACTATGTGACCTTGGACAAGTCTCTTCACCTATGCCATATCCTGTTATTAGATTATAAATCTCTGCTGGGAGAATGCTTGTCTCAGTTTGCTTTTGTATCTGGCAAAGGGTCTTATAGATATTACTGTAAAACAAATAATAGAAATAAGGGTAGCAGGATTTTTTCTGGAACACCAGCCTTTGATGGAGATAAGGATTTCTTTTTAACCTTGCTCTCCCGCTCTGGTGCCCAACTTGGCTGCAACAAGATTCTTTCACTGTGTTGCCTTCCTAGGCTGTCTGATTCCTGCCAGAAAAAAACTCCTAACTTGAAATTTTCTATTTATTCAGAAAAAGAAATGTTGTGATTTACTGTGTAGACCTTGAAAACTTCTGCAAACTTTGCATTCTAAGACACACACACACAAAAATGATTATTCACAATATTTTTGCTGAGATTAAAGTAGAGATTTTTCTGTGGCACTGGTGTATAAACTGTGTGTTTGAATTGGAGTCACAATATATGGTTCCTCGGGGGAAGGCTTGTCATTCAGAAGCAGCTGATCAATGTGATAACTGTTACCCACGTACATGCTAACAAGCACAGCTCATGCTGCTTCGGGGAAGTAACTGGCTTATTCCATGTGATGAAACTCTTGTTCCAGTTCACCTCTCGTTTTGAACTGATACCCTTCATGCTTCCATTGACACTGGAAAGGAACTTCACATGGGAGACTCTCCCTTCCAGTTCACTGACTTGCATCCAGGCCACTTGCTGACATTGCCGTGTGGAGAAGCTGCTGGTCCGTGTGGAAGGCAAGCTCGTTGTGTAACGCAGCGTTAACACAAGGGGTTTGCCAGTGTGCTTGGCCACAGACTGAGCTCTTACCCTTTACTGAGTTTGATTAGCAACGTGGTTGATTTGTGGGAATTCAGCTCTGTTTTTTGCAGGCTTTAGTATTAGAAATTTCATGGATTTACATGTCATTAGAAGGGAAACCTTACTTCTGGTTGTAACTCTGTCAGCATTTCTCTGGAAAAGCTTACAAAGAGTGGTGAGATGTTGGAATAGGCTGCCCAGGGAGGTGGTGGAGTCACCATCCCTGGAGGTTTTTAAGAGGATAGATGTGTTTCTTCAGGGGATGATTTAGTAGTAGTGTAGGGATATCGGTTGGACTAGATGATCTTGAGGGTCCTTTCCAACTGTAATGATTCTGTGAAATGTGGAGGAGTAGATTTGTTTTGTCTGCTTCAGGATTTTTTGGTTTGGTGTTTTTTGTTTGATTCTTTGTGGGTTTGATTTTGGTTTTTTGGGGTTTGTGGTTTTTTTGGATTTTTTTTTTTTAGAAGCATGTTTCTAATTTTGTGTTGCTGGAACTTTTTGCTTTCATGGCATTCAGGTCACTGGAATTATATTTTTTTCAAGGTTTTTGCTACTAAAAATGTAGCAAAGTTTAAAAAAGGAGAGAAAAAAGATTTCCAGGTGATAGTTACTTAATTCTAGGACTTGACTCTTTAATTACAAAGTAAAACATTAATTCAAAATAACATGGAAAAAATTATTAGTTAACTAAGTGCTTTATAATGCCAGAAAGGATAAATATGTCAGTCTAATCTGTGCTACTGGATAAAGCCAAGAGTGTCCTTTCTGGTATTTCTGTCAAGGTGTTTGATTTGCTGAAGCTTTTAGAAGAGGTCATGTGATGCAGTGATTTAAAAAGTAAAAAATTAAGACACTAGAAAGTGAACATATGTGATGGGAATACAGTGTATTGTTCATGTGGTTCAAATTGCTTTGAATATTATTCCTGTATCATCCCTGTTTCTTCCTTGGGCATGGCTTTGCTAATAGCACCGAGGGTATTGACTAAGGTCTTTGTTGAAAATTACTTCCTAAATATAATTAAAAATGAAAGCAGTGCTAGCAAGATGCTAATTGGCTTACAAAAAAAAAAGGGGGGGGGATTTTTCACTTTCCCAGAACCACTAGATGAGAGCACTTGGTGCAGCAGTTCTTCAACAGCAGAAGCCGCCATCAGATTGCTGAAGCCAGCAAGCAGGGTGACCTGTGGTGTCCTGGTGGGGACGGGGGCTTAGTGCTTAAGGCACTAGTAAAGTACTGCTTCAGCAGCTGTGGAACCTTAGGCAAGTCAGTCAGTCCTACTGTCTAAAAGAGGAGTAATAACACTACTTTTGTTTCTTGTCTTTTTAGATTGTTAAGCATAGGTGAGGGGAGTGGTATATTTGTATAGAAAAAGTTGGTTGTAAGCTTACAGTGTTGCTGCAATACAAGCAGGTTTTATAACATGATTGCCATCAGACAATAAAACCGTTGAGAGTGGTCTGTATTAGTGAAGAGATGTCGTATTGCTGCTGCAGCTACGATCAGCTCTTTGGAAAGTCCCCAAATGTTGCTTAGACAACCTACCTTGTTCTTCCAAAAGCCAAAGCTTTCATGGAAGCAGTAAGTGTAGTTTTCCGATGGAGACTGGCGATCCCTGTGAGATCCAAAAGACAAAAGGAAATGGAGGCTTTAATGAGCACCTTTGTAACAAAGTTAGCATGCAGCTGGTACCCAGCAAAGCTCACTGCTGTTCAGAGATGCAGGGTTTGCGTTGTAGAACCGTGACTAATAGCTGTGATTCATGAGGAAGCATGGCTTATCTTGGGACGGCTGAGCTGGTTTCACCTCAAGCTGTCTGGTCCCTTTCTTAGAAGCTCTCTCTGTTGCAGCAGGGCTGGCAGAGCTGCTCACCAAGCAGGTGCTGACCTGCTACGAATGGCAGGCTGACATAGGAAGGTAAACGAAAAAGCAATGCCGCTGACAGAATAGACTCTGTAGTAGTGGTCTGCCTATGATACCTTATACATTAAGCCTTGGGCTGAGACTGCTGCAGAAGGATGATGATGCAGTGATGGTTTTCAGTGGGAATGCATTTCAGCAAAGGCTGAAATCTTTACAGTCTGCTGTGAAGGACTTGTGGATACTTTAGAAAACAACAAAAAGGAGTTACTGGCAGCAAAAACCTCTACATTTTTTAAAAGCAACTCATTATTTGTTGAAATTTCCTGTCTTTATGAAATAAAATTCTGGAGTTATTGCTGTTTTGTTAGAAGGTCAGGCAAAGTTGAGGTAATCTGCTAATTTCTCAAATACAAGGGGACAGTAGTTGAGGTCAAGCATAGGCACATACATGGGAGCATGTATATCTGCTGAAACTAGTTGTGATACAGTGAAATTTTTTGGCCTCAATAGGTATTATATCAACCATGATTTTAAAGCAATTTTTTTGCCTTACTTAGAGTTTTTCAGCCCTTTGTGTTTATCCTGTAACTGCTCTCAAGAGCTGATATTTATCAAAGTTTCATTATATAAATCTTTTTCAGTCTTGGGAAGATAATGTATCCTTGTGCCAACCATGCTTCTTGCTGGAACCAATGAACAGCAAGGCCCAATTGTTTGCAGGGCAGTGGTGTTGTTGCAAGGTTATCACAAGTTAAAGGTACAAATCAGCTATTGGCTCCAATAATTCCTATGAGGGAAATACTGGAAAAGATATCTCTTTTTGTAAATGAGATAGCATAGTGTGTGGCTCTGCTGTGTCTGACCTTTGCTGTAAGAAGTGCAAGGAGATTTTGTGACTCCAGGAAGAGGAGATTCAGATGCTCCCATTTGGATTGTGATGGGAGGTGAACTTTTTCAAAGTGCTTGTCATGGGTTACCATTGTCTATCCTGCTTCGAAAAGCAAACTTTTATCCAAAGCTGTGATCCTTTTTAGGTGGTTGAGGAAGGTACAAGAGAGATTTTATGGCATTTTTCACATGCCTCTGAACTGCTGGGTTGGTTTGGAAGAGGAAAGAGAAATACCACAGAAAAGGCTATTCTTGAAATATTTGTGAGCATTTGGGAAGGAGGAAGAATTTAAACTCTCCTAGGATTTCTAGACCAAAGAGATGCTGGTAACTATGTCAACTTCTGGAAGCCAGTCCAAACCTCCAAGACTTTGGAGGTTTCTACAGTGCTAGTGGCAATTAATGATGACTGGAAAAAGATGCACATTCTGGGTTTTGAAAAAAGAAAACTTGCTGTGATACATAAAACATAACATATTTTAAAGCATTTTGTGAACTGAAGAGTGATTTTGATTTCTTCTACCCTTTCTTCCCCCTTTTTTGTTTCTATTCCAAATAAATCTGCACCACTGAAGTTATGGAAGCATTTTATGAAGGGAAAACTGGGTGAAATGCTTCTTTGTGACTGGCAGGCATATTAAGCATAAGATTCTGAACAGCATTCTGCTCCCTTATTTGAAGAAACTATTTTTTTAACATTTAACCTTGTTAATACCTCAACATTGTAAAAGATGATGGTAACATGTTTAAAATATTCTGTATGGTTTGATTATTCTCATGTATGTTGTCATGCTGTGTTTATAACAAAGCACGCTGAGTTTAAAACCTTGAGAAGTCCTTATTTTGTGATTGAGAAACATAAGAGAACTAGGTTTACATGTAGTCTGACTTTCCATTTCAAATGAACTGTAAAGCCAGTCTTTCAAACTTCCTATGAACAAAAAAAAAAAAAAAATAGAAAAAAATTGCTGTAAAACTGGTGTCTCAAGTGAAGCAGAATGCTGTCATCCTCCAGTTCAACTGTAGTCTTGTCCACGGCACCATTCTGTAGCAAAAATGCTAGTGTACCAAGTCACAGTGGTAGGGCAGTCCTGACCAAGACCCTGGCTTATCTTAGATGTTGTCTGAAGAGAAAGTCTTGATACTGCTAATTGTTGGATGTGTGAAGCTTTCAGCATCTAAGGGGGGAGTCTTGTTTTTTAAGACTATTTCATATTCAGTCAGCCTTTTCTGAAGGAACTTTATTTCATCAGGAAAACCTGTATAGATCCTTAATCATTGGTCCCGATCTGACAAGGAGCTGCACGCAAGCAGAGAGCAGCATGTGTGGAGTTTTTATGAAGGTTCAGTGCCTATGAGTGTCTAAGAAGTATCTTCAGAAGTTTAGGGCTAAAGCTGTTCATTTAGGTTCTCATAGGAATTTTTTTAATCATTCTGAAAACATTAATTTTTTGTGGCCTGATTTGCTATGAAAGGGCTCTCCATGCAGGGGTCCTGAAGATCCCAGAAAGTACAAAGGAAATGGAAGCTCCCAAGAAAGTCATCCCTTACCAAACTTTCCTTTCTTGGGTTTTAAAGGCTGTTTGGCAAGCTCATCTGCTTTGGCAAAATTTGTAATTGATGAGCAATTTTTAAGAAAGGTTTACTAATAAGTTACCAAAATAAATCTTCCAAATGTTGTGATGTGTTTTACAGTCACTTTTTTTGTTGTTTATTTTTAAGCTCAAACCATTGAGAGGTAATATGTTTCTGCAAATTAGCATGTGTGGAGCTGTATAAGCTTATCTAGAGCTTACATTTGAAAACAGAGACCTCTGAAAGATTATGGGTCCTGGAGAGCAAGTGTATCTTCTTTTTTGTTCTATTAGCATTTTTTCTGGTTTTAAGGGAGAGAATAAACTGGTTTTGAAAGTGCTGTTGTATAATGCTCATTGATAAAACATCTCCACGTTCTGGTCCCTTGTGCATTACCTGAAGTTATGAAAAGGAAAACACACTAGTATCTTTGTAACACAGAAATCAGTATGTTCTGCTTTTATATAAAATGTTATGCATCTAAATAATAGTACTTGAAACAGTAGGGATTAAAAGAGCTGGTAAAGGTTTTGAGATTTCTGAGCTATAAAAATATTTACTCATATGTCACTGTTTAACTTCAATCTTGATGTTATTTTGTGGATTACTTAGTGTAAATCTGATTACATATCATAGTATAGTCTTGACTGAGAGCTGTGATGTCAATCGAAAAGGACTAGTCATGCTGTGGAGGTTAAGCCAGGTCCAGGAACTCTTTTAAGTGTTGTAGACTTATAAGTCAAAGGATCTTGGCAAAACTCTCTTTTGTGACAAGAGTTAGAGGTAGGTATTTTTGTGATTGATAGGCCTATTCTGACTAGGATATATAGGTTTAGTGTTGGTTTTCAGACTCTCCTGTGTGGTTTTTGGGAAATTACTGAATCTTTCTGTGACTTAGTGTTTGTCCTACCAAGAGAGGTGAAACGATTTCTCTCCTGACAGTTGACAAGCTTGAAAATAAAGCTGAGGCCTGTAAAGACTTCAGCAGCAGATGGACTTGGATCTTTTACATATGTCTGAACGTTATTCAAATGTGGTCTTCCAGCACCACTGTAATACAAGGAAGACTGTGTTACGCCTTTTTACATTCCAAAAATGGTTACAGTTGCACTTGAAACATTCAGAAATCAAACTGGTTCCCCTGATCCCCACTATCACACTGTTGGTAATGATGCTGTTTTGTCAAAGCAGAAGAGCTGCCTGTGTTGGTGCCAGTCCCACAGGCTGCATACCTTTTCTTTTCTAAAATAAGGTATTTCCTGAGTCAGTATATTTTCAGTCAAAAGGTTTGTTGCAATCTCCTTAAAAATGACAGCAAACCCACAGGGATATCCAAGTTGAAAAAGCTGACAATTTGTGGCACTGCTCTATGTACTTTTTAATCACATTGGGCAACATCCCAGGGGTGCCACTTTACTACTGCAATCAGCCACTAACTTAATCTTAAGTAGAATTTTAATGAAGATCATGGCGAGGGTGCAGTAAAACATCCAATAAGGGTACTAAAAGTTACATTTTTGTCACTTTCAGCTTCTGTAAGGTAAGAACTCCTTTTCCAAAAGGACGCTTTGGTTAGCTGAGAATCATAATTCTTACTGTTTTCTCTTTCCCTCTATCCCCACCATTATTTTCTTAGGCTTAAGCTGAGACTTGTTTTTGTTCTTCAGCTAGTCCAAACCCCCTTCTCAGCCTGTGAACAGTTGCAAAAACAACTTCATCTGTTTAGCCTTGGAGATGAAAAACTTCAGCCCTTCCTCCCTCCCTGCAGCAGTGATTACCTTCTGTAAACTTGCCTCAACACCTCCTTGTGCTGAAAAATGTAGTATGGGATGGAGGAGGGATGGGAGAAGATGCACTAAGGAGGGTAGTGGTGGAGAGATTAAGCTGATTCAGTGTCTGGTTATAGATACATTTATCCAGGTACTCTACAAAGCTTTAGATCTTTAGAAGCTTCCTCCCAAGCACCTTTGTTCTTTGTGTAGTTCACTTGCAAATCTGGCATGTGGAATTGTTTTATTCAAACTTTACTGGAAGACAGGGTGTACCTCAGAATTAGAAATATGATGGGCTGTCAGCTGCTTTCCCAAATTCCATCAGATCTTTATAGTTCCTAATAAATGAACTGACAGCTTATTAACCAGATGGTACAACAAGAGCTTCATTCTGTTGTAAAGTTTTACATCTTGTTGTTCTAACAGGTATGCAATTTATCTTCGCCTCTTCTTCTTTGGGAATGAAAAATGAGTAAAAGTTGATCCTCCTCCACCCCACCCCCCCAATTTCTGACAATATTAATAAAGAATTTGAGCTATGTGTAAAGTTAGGATTGGTTATCCTGCAGAAATACTGTCAGACACTGAGAAATTAAATTACCTTGCTGCCCAGGGTTAAGTGAAAATGTGGAGTTTTAAAGAAGTTTATTGCTTTTTTGTTTAGTTTTGTGATTCCTGGTAAAAAAACATTGTATCTAACAGGAAAAAAAGTATCTTAACATTTAGATAAGTAAGCTACCAGATCTTAATTTAAGTCTCAGCCAAATGGAAGTCTTAGACTTTTTCACAGAATGTTAGGAGTTGGAAGGGACCTTGAAAGATCATCTAGTCCAACGCCCCTCCCAGAGCAGGAAAGCCTACACCACCCGGTATTCCCCAGGCTGTCTCCCATCCAAGTACTAACCGGGCCTGACCCTGCTTAGCTTCCGAGATCAGACAAGCTCGGGCATTCTCAGAGTGCCTGTTATATGATTCGCTCTGCAAAATCGGTCTGATGATAGATAAATCAGTAATGACTGAATGTTGTTGCTGCCTGTATATTGTTATGTAGTTAAGCAAAATCATGCTTTTCTTCCTTGAGTTGTGGAAAACTGTCAGCATTGTAGAAATTACCACCAAGAATGATTCCCCTTATTTATGTTTTCATGTGGAAGGTCAGATATGAGTCAAGAGAATTAAGACTTTCTCAGGTCTGTGACCAGCTCCTTTTCAGTAGTTAAGTAATACAGTGCAAGAAATGGTGCTTACAGCTGAAAACACTCATGTGATTTTCAGAGAATCAGGTTGGAACAAAGTGAGCTGGACTGGAAAGTGTTTAACTGCAACATTTCATTGAAGGTGCTAATCTGTGTGACAGTCTGGGCACACCAAAGGGGAAATGAATTTCCTAAATCTGTTTTTTTGTTTTTCCTCTTTGTGAGAAACTATGGAATATTTAATGAATGAAATTTGAGCTCTGTATGCCCAGTGGCCCCTAAATAAGGTTTCTGTTAGTGGGAGATGAGGAGGTGCAGCCTGGCTGTGTCCTGTGCTGCTCTGCACAATGCCATGGGAGGCCCTGGCCAGCATGGGTGCTCCCTCACCACGGGTCTGTGTGGCCTGAGAGGTTACCAGGCTAACAGGCATCATTGTTTTGCACTGTGGTAGTGCCACGTGGTTAATAATCTAGCTGTTGCAGAGGTTATGCTGAACTTTTATTACTAATCATATTCATCCGTTGTATTGTGTCTGTTATCTCTGGCCAGACGTCACTGTATCTTACACTGAACTGTTCTTTGAGCATTGCCACTGCATATACCAAAATCTTCTCTGGCCAGTATACAGATGGTAAATTTTCTACCTTTCTGCTTTAAATAGAAACATAATTTTCCGCAGTACTGCCTTTACCACAAGCTAGCTACTAGTGAGAGCTCAGTTAACTTGCTTTGCTTTGAGAAGCACAAGAAGTTATCAGCTCCCTTCCAGCAATAACTGGCTTTATTTGGGAAGAGAGCCATGTGAGAACTTACTTGCTCAAAGAGTATTTGTGAGAGTGGCAAAAATCAAAGTTTTTGTCTGACTTTCTTCTGGATGTGTGTGATGTAGTGTTGCTGTTTATTCCACAGAGTGAGAAAAGGAAAATTGTGTGCACTTTTATCAACTATTCTTATGAGTCAAGGTTTGTTTTTTTACTTTGTGTTGTAGGTTCATGGCTAGATTTGTATCAGAACAGGGATGTTTGTAGACACTTGCAACTTTGGAGTCGCAGCTGTGTTCCAGATGTCAAAAATTCCTGCACACACGTAGGTGGTATGTCCAAGGTCTTCCTTTTAGGTGGGTGACATGTGGGTGAGATGACTGTACTGGCTTGTATAGTTCCACCATCCTGCCCTGGGAAGCCTGCTGAGCCCTGGGTTGTCCCCAGTGGCTACAATGCCAGCCAGCTGCTAAACGCACTTTGATAATCTGGAGTTGGAGTTGTCTTGGAGAGAACCAGAAAGCTGCAAAATTGGATCTGATGCCTTCCTTGAAATTTGATTCTGTTTTTTCTTTGTAGGAGACTGTTCAATATTTGTTAGTTTTCTTATAGTTGCCATGCTGGAAACTAATTAGATCTGACCTTGAGAAAACAGGAGTGAACTGAATTAGTGATTCTTCCCCCCCCACTTTTCCTTTTTTAAGGCAGCTGTCTCCTCGCACAGTTGTTGGCAAAGCTGAACGTTAAGCAGATTACTTCTGGGTTGAAAGTCATGACTGATGGGAATCCTTGGATGCTGAGATGGAGGGGTTTTGCTGCAGAGTATTAAGTTAAGAATTTGAGGCAGAGAAAGAACAAGACTGGTTTACCAAGAGTTTTGCAGATTTCCTCTGCACCAAAATGTTGTTTTCAGTAGAAACATGTTGAGTTTCATGTTGAGGCTGTTTGCTGGTATCCATGTGTTTTGCCTTTAGAAGTGTTTTTTAGCCTAACCAAAGCTCTCTTTCCTTCTCCTCCTTCCCCCTCTCTCTTTTTGGAAATTTATTATCAAGATGTGAATCATTCCAGCATGTGGGGGCTCTGGTACAGCCCTTGAGCTTGAGCTTGTGCTTGACTCCATGTCAAACTAACCATGGTAGTATGCTTTGCTGTTACATCCTTAGGAAGCTTCCTGCCTAAAGTGCTGGTCGTTTCACGTGATTAATTCAATGTGTATGAATTTCTTCAAGAACCTTTATGATGTTCCAGTTAAATGCAAAATCTTTATTCAAAAGTTCTCCTCCTAAGAAATGCAGTGTTATTTTTTTCTTAGCACAAGCAAAGAAATTTTGTGCTAGATTTTTCTCTGTGTTAAGTTAGTAATTCCGTTTATTATACATGGACACTTACACAGATACCTAAATTACAATGTAAATGTATAATTCTAATTCTATTTATAATTGTAATGCAGGTTCAGGTGGAGGCTGCAAATGGGGAGGCACAAGAGAGAACACACGCTAGTCATTATGTGGGCTAGGAAAAATTACTACAAATTTAAATATTCCGTAAACATAGCTTTGAAAATGGAAATTAAATTTTTTATTTTTTTTTTTAACTAGAGGGCCATTGTTTTCTGTGTAGGAGAACATAATTTGGTCAATACTGTTAATTAGAAGAGGCTGAAATAATCTTTTTTCCCACCCCTTCAAAAACATAAACATCTTCCTGTTTTGAGAATAAGGCTGGGTTTGTACTATGGAAGTAATGACTATACTTTGTACTATGGCAATAAGAATATATATGGGAGAAATAACTATTGATTCTGACTTACTAATCAATCTCAGGGTTTGGGTAGTGCATAGAAATAATAATTTCTTATGGGTTTTTTTTTCCTTTCCCTCTCTTTGTATTTATAACCTCTTTGTGTCCTTTCCCAACATTTGGTGGATGATAGCAAAGAAAATTACGTGAATGACAGCACATGTGAAGGAGATTAAAAACAAAAATTAAGTCTTGAGCACATAGTTCAGTTGAAATATAAATCTCTTCCCTTTTGTGTCAGGAAGAATATAGTCATAGCTAATTGATAAGTTACTTTCCACTTCCATGTTCAGATAGAGCAAGCCTTTTGTTCAGTGTTTTCAGAAGGGATTTTTGGTCCTAGGATCTTAAAAATTTCTTTCCAACTTTTCTGATGGAAAAGATTTCAGCCACAACAAAATAAGGCACAGAATAATTAGGCCACTTACTTAAGGACATGTAGTGAGTCACTGTTACAAACAGATACTGAACTAAGGAGTCCTTCAATTCATAATGATTGGTAATAATAATAAATGCTCTGAGTTGTTCTGTCTTCTACAGCAATGCTGTCAGTGGGGTGAGCTCTTTCTTATAGACTGCAAAATCTATTTTGTCTTTTAAAGCTGTGTTTTCTTTAAATGCATGAAAAATAAAATAAAAATGGCCTAAACTTATTTTCATCTTGCCATACTGGTTGAAGGAGGATACGCAGCCATGTGGTGGATGACTATGTCAGTAATACCTGCACTTCAGAAGCACTGATCAAAGTCTTTCAGTTGGAGGTGTTTGTCTGGCATACTCAGAACCATTTTTAGCTGGATGGGTTGGCAAAGTGCTACTGGGTCATACTAGAACTGACATAAAGAGAACATGAACTTGAATGTTGGCTGTTAAGGTCTTTATTTACATGCTTATCCAAATATTTGGAGACGCAAAGACATGGTTCAGACACCTCTTAACCAGAGACTTAGCCTTTACATTTCATGGTGGTAGAGCACAAGCATATTTTCCCTGTATATTAAAAAATTCTCATTTAGCTACCTAACTGAAAAAAAAAAAAAGGTTATAAGGAAGGTATGTAAGTACCATTAATGGAAATTTCAGCAGGGAGAACTTCCAATTTAAAAATGCTTCTCAGGTTTCCATACTAACTGCAAAAATTCACAGAGCTTTTGTGTGTATTTGTTGGTAAATATCAATATGGATTTTTCTTCAGAAAAGCAGCAGAGCAGAACTTGACTGAAATATTTTAGATTGGAAAGAGGTTTTTAAAATAATTTTTTTTTTTTTACTGTTGAATCTTGGTATAAAGCTTTCTTGTGCCACCTGATAGATCTTGAATAGCATTTTTATGTAACGTGCAATTAAAGCAATTACAAATTGTTCACTTATATAGGTAACAATCTGTAAAATCAGATTCATTTGAGTCCTGAAGAAAGAGCAAAGCATACAAAATGGAGTAGAAAGGGTTAAGGTAAGCTTTTTTCCAAACATAGTCACTACAGGAAACTTACTTTATTATGCTTTATTATGCACGTTAAATTCTTAACCCCCAAAATTTTTAAAAGGACAAAAGATATATGTTTAGTACAGCAGAACTTTCATGGTGTTTCAAAACAAGGCTAAATAGCATGTATTGCCATATAGATGTGTACCTGTATTGGGGTAACCAGCCCAAGGAGTCCCCAGTTCAAATCAGCTGTTTTTAGAAGTCACTGATGTGTGACTATTTCACCCTTTCACATCACTTCCAGAAGAGATTCCGTATTAAATAGATTGTGATGATAGAAACATCAGTGAATTAATTGTTTGGAAAATAGTTGATATTGAAAATGCTTTGTAAGCATTTGTGGCTTTTTGGTGTAGTCATTTACTGTTTCTTTCAGGTACTTTATTTGTTAAGTTGAAGTGAAAAAATAAAATACATTGTTAAACCTTTTTTTGAACAAAAGGTTAAAGATAAGACCTTTTAACTTAATGACAAGAAGAGTAGAATTTTTTTCACCAGGTCTGGTAATCCAGTGTCCTTGAAGATGATAACAAGGGTATATTTTTATCTGATAAGTAGTGTAGTGCTATTATAGCTTATGCTGTTCTTTTGATGTCCAAATACTGGACAAATTCTTATACTGGCTGTATAAGAATTGGACCTTATTTTAAATAGTCACTCATGGAATTAAGATCTGTGTACTGTTGCCTGATTCCATGGAGGAAGAAGTTAATTCTTATGCTGGTAGACTGTTGACCTATGTGTAATACTTGTCTGAGGAGCTCTAGTTACTTTATTGTGTGTAACAAGTACTTGCTGCTCCGAAACATCTTTTAGAAATGCTTCCAAAATTACTTCAATCTCATGAGACCCCACCTGGAGTACTGCATCCCATTTTGGAGCCCGTAGTACAAGAGGGATATGGGGGTGCTGGAGCGAGTCCAGAGAAGGGCCACGAGAATGATCAGAGGGCTGGAGCACCTCTCCTACGAGGACAGACTGACACAGTTGGGGTTATTCAGTCTGGAGAAGAGAAAGCTCCAAGAAGACCTTATTGTGGCCTTCCAGTGTCTGAAGGGGGCCTACAAGAAAGCTGGTGAGGGACTTTTTAGGATGTCAGGTAGTGATAGGACTAGAGGGAGTGGATATAAACTAGAGGAAGGTAGATTTGGAGTGGATATTAGGAGGAAGTTCTTCACCATGAGGAACCACCGTTAGGGTGGTTAGACAGTAGAACAGAGAGGTTGTGGAAGCCCCATCCCTGGAAGTTTTTAAGGGCAGGCTGGATGGGGACTGGGCAACTTGATCTAGTGGGAGGTGTCCCTGATAGGCATGGGGGTTGGAACTAGATGATCTTTAAGGTCCCTTCCAACTCTGACAGTTCTATGATTCTATGAATTTATCTTTTTTTCTCCCCTTCTTCTCCCTCTCCCCATCATCATGTTGAAGGAAATGCATCCTGTACATAAACTGAAGTATGAGTGTAGGCTGGTTATTTTAATCAAAACATGCTTTTCTGATGGATTCTGCTTATGCTAAAAAGATAAATGGTGCAACAGTTAGAGAAATATACAGCTTTCCTTTGAATTAGTCTTTTGTAATATAAGTAAATTATCCAGAAGGTACTCAACCACAACTCTTCGGTAATACAGGTGTTTAAATGGTAATAGCTATTGGAATTGGAATGGGAGTGAAACAATAAAGTCATTAGGCTGTTACAACATGAAATTAAGCTATTGCTATTACTGAGCAATATTATTATCCTAAAGTCTGAAACTCACAGAGCAAATGAAAACAATGTAATACCCCTCTAACAGTAGTTTACATTAGGATTTAGTTTAGCCATGATGTTTGCTAGTGTTGTAATATCTTTATTAGGCAGCAGTCATGAGCTGGTGCACTGTGTTGTAACACAGAAGGAATAACACAGAGCTACTGAACATCTGCCTGGGTAAATCCCATTTCCTACAAAAAAATTACCTGTAGCTTAAAATTCTCCTAATAGCAGTCACACTCCCATTATGGTTAGCAAGAATGTAGAATATTAAGAACTTTGGGCTTAATATTTAAATTACTTAATTACTTAGTGTAGACTTAGATCCTCTTGACTTCTGTATGTATATATATGTAATTTTAATGAAACTAGTTGTTTGGCTGAAAAACCTCAGTTTCCAATTTGCTCGGTAATTGTTCCCGAGGAGAGGAAGAAATTATGACATGAAAGTGACATCTATGTTTGTGAATATGATGGGGGAAAAAAAGAACTTCTAATTAATTTTATTTGAACATGTCATATTCTGAGTGGGTGGTAAGGAGGACAGTGTTCTGTTTTCAGCAGTTCATTCTAACAAAAACAGCACAAGGCAATTCCAGTTATTTAAGAGCTAATCAGCTTGCTTAGAGACAGTTGAAACTTCTTAAGTTAAAACATTCTTTTCTGTCTGAATCTGGAAGTTCCCTGGCAATTTTTGCAAACATTGTAATTTGGTGAACATTGAGTCGTCAAATGCATGCTTCTGTTGTTGTTACCACTTAATAGTGCATTAGTGAAAGGCAGAAATTTATTTTCATGGCTCAAACTGTTTATGCTGAAAAAATTCTTTCAGTTATTCATTATATTACTAGAAGTCATCCCACCTATAACCTGGCTGCAGTTTGCTAGCCACTATACATGCATAGATGATAAAAGCAACAATAAGTTTTAAAATACAAAGAAAATATTTTTTTCAAGAACCAGCAGTGTTTCAGTGCAGATTAAAAAACTACCACTGCTACTTTGGGACAGATCATAAGCCCATATACATTCTCACAGTGTTACAGAAGTAGATGATATGAGGGCAATAAACATCAGCTGATAAATTACTACTTTTTGTTCGTATAAATAAGACTTTTTCAGTTTTAGTGTCATCTACACCAGGAATTCCTAGCATATCTTTGAGGGGTTCACTGTCACTTTTCCTTCTAAGCAGCTCTCAGTCTTTTCAGGTTTTGCTCTGTTCCTGCCTCTGCTGCAAAGGTCTTGGCCTTCTGCTTATTCAGATCCAGTGTTCCTGTCTTTTTAATCTCCAGCTGCCAGTCTGGGACCAGGGGCTTCGCCCCCTCCCTGCTCCCCTCAGCTCAGGGGATGCACATGTGCCGGGTGTTTTCCAGAAGCAGCATCACTGCTGAGAAAGGCACAGGTTTATGAATTAGGAGGAGTGAGAGGAGTTAGGACTCTAGAACACCTCAAAGAGCAGCAACCTTACTGTGCCCCATCTTCTAGTGATTCCACTTCCTGGGCAGGACATAAGGTAGTAAGTGCAGAAGATCTTACTGGTGCTTGTCTCCCGTTTCCTCACCTGCTGACAGTGTGGCACAGAAGCCCAACCTGCTAACTTTGGCTCAGCATGCTGCATACCACAGAGTCCTCAACTGCCAGAGGGAGCATGCACTGCACACAAGGATGTATGAATTTAGGCTTGCTTGCACCTAAGCCCTGACAGGGGACATGTTCTTAGCTGAAGGCTCGTGCCACTGCTGTGTCACACGGCTGCACATGATGTGTTCCAGGCTGCAGAGCTGCTTATCCTCTCCCCTACATTGCGTGCAAAGACTGAGATGGCTAAACCATGAAGAATAATCCCTTGATGTTTGTGGGATTGTCCACATTTACAGTCAGACCCCTGCAGCACCTCCCGTGCTGGTATGCTGGTCTGTGCTGAAAGTCTTGAGATGCCAGTGTGGTTCAAACACTGACAAGTGATACTGAAGTACACTGGAGATTTGTTGCTGAATCTGGTTGAAATTGCCTTTGTTTCTGAGGGAGTGGTGCTTACTGCTGCTGCCTTGTCTGTGTGGATTAGCTGAGACATTGTGGATCTAGAAAAAAACAGCAGTTTTTCCCTTTTGAACCCTCTGCTGTTGCACACTCTGCTCTTTTTGTTTGTGTCCTGCTCTTTTACAGCTCTGCCCCACTCACCGCTGTTCCTACAGCAGTTTTGTCTCCAGAGGAGAGAGGGGGGAAAGAAAACAAATGAATCCTTCAGTGAATAGTTTGACCTGAATGTTATTGTTCAGTTTAACGCTTCAAAAGCTTTGACATAACTTCATTTGCCAGTACAGTTACTCTGCAATACAGTTCTTTGTGTGGACTATGAAATTAAAAAGCTGGTTGTGGGTTTGTAACTTGCAGGAAATACAGAGATTTCTGTAAGAACTGGTGTTATTTCTTACAGTATTTTTAAGGAGCTTGTGTTACTGGATTTAAACAAAAGTACCCTTTGATTGGACTCACACTACAAAATGGGTTTGCCTGTCATTTTATCTGGGGAAACTGTCACCTTGAATCTTGACTTAGCTGGCAGGAGCCAAAGAGCTACATCTCAAGGTCTGATGTGTTAATGAATCTGCATTCAAGTACTCTGGGCTTGTCTTGATTTATATTGCTGTCATTCTTGCATAAATGATGGCTGGTTTTCTGGTATTTTGACAATAAGTGTGATCAGTGCAATAGTTGGCTGTTTGAAATTAGAAAAGGGAAGTGTGTGTGCATGTGTGAGTGCAGGTACAACGTAGTTTATTGTCATGCCTTAAAATTCAGTCTTTGTCTCTTGGAGCCCAGTCAGATTTAGTGACTATATGCTTTTGATCTAGACATACACATAAAAAAAGTTCAGAAATAAAGATGGGGGAGTGGAGGGAGGTGTGGGGGAGATAAAGGAGTAGCAGGGAGGAATGAGAAAAGGCATGCCAGCTAGTGCAGCTGCAGGTTTTGAGCTTTGTAGGAACTGAAGCAAGGCTGTAGGCTGTCAGTGCAAGTGAAGAGCTAGAAAAGATCTGACAGACATAAACATGACTGCTTTCTTCAGCTGTAGAAGTGCAAAGGAACAAACACAGATCTTGACGTACATCCTCCTCCTCCTTAGACAGTGTTACGAAATACATGGGTAGTCACCAAGTTTTATAACCCATCAAGCCCAGTTCACTTGGTTAACAGAGAAATATTAGATACTCTCTGTGTAACCTTTTATATTTAAGAGATATTAGCAATACCAGATGTCTTGCTGTGGATGTCTGTGTGGAGAGTATTAGGTTTTATTTTAAGAAATTTTAAGCAAGCTGGTGGCACAGCTATTCAGACTCCTATGACAGTTTGCATGTCACAGCTGAATGTGCACAATTTCACAAATTACTGTTATGCAAAGGCTGAAATCACCAGGAACCCCCAGGATTTCTCTACTTTAATTCCACAACCCTTCCATGTGCAAAGAGAGCCTCCTATGTATTAAACCAGACCATTTCCTTACCCCTGGAAATCTTAACTTCAGCAATGGAAAAAAACTTTTAAGGTGGATAAATCTAGATCCTGTATCTTTACTCCAGCTTGATATGAGTCTTTTTTTTTACTTTGCTATTTACAAAAATGACATAAATGTGAATCCTGCAAGAAAAAAACTTAGCTTCAAAACCACTCACCTAATTGGAGTGAAATAAAGGGGAGATAGCCTTACTAAATGAAGGACATGTCAGCTGAAAACATAATGTTTCCTGTTTGAAGAATTTTAAAACATTCCACTTCATTTCAGTTTGGAAAACTGGCTTTCCCTTCAGGAAGTGTTTGCTCCCTGCTGCTCTGCAAAAACAGTGGAAAAAAAATCTTTTTAAGTCACTGTTTCCACTGTGAATAGAAGAACTTAGAATGCCTAGTTTCCATTTTCCTCTTTATTGTTGTTATTGCTGGGGATCTCAAAAATCCCTGTTTTCTTTTCCTGAGTGAAGTCCACAAGGTAACCAGATAAAAAGTTATAAAAATGCTTCTGGGAGAGCAAGAGAGAAGGAAGGAGAAGAGAGAGGGAACGTGTCCAGACTTCATGGATCAAAGGACTAAACAAATTTCAGTGGTATATGTTTTTTGGAAAGGTTTGTGTTTGTAAGAATCTCTTTTAAAAACACCCTGTTCAGTAGTGCCCTTCAGTAACGATATGTAGCAGTAATTGCATGGCAAAGCCCAGTGGGTGAGAGGAGCAGCCTTCCCCATGCACCTTCTTCCCAGTGAGAAGAGCCCTTTCTGCTTTCTCTCTGCTGATGCACACTGAGATACTTATTTTTAACGTAACTGAGGTAAGTAGAAAAACTTAGGGTGTAGATAAGGAAAGCGAATCACATCTGTATTCAAAAGAAGCCTCTCGTTAATGACACTGTTCCTTGTTTCTGCCAGTAGCATGGGTCTGCAGCAGCGCTGAAGTGGGACCCTTTCCACCCTGCAGATATAGCCTGTGTGGCCACTACCCAGCAGATGAGAAAAGGCAAAGAAAGTTGTTGCTTTGGTAATTCTGCCTGTCAATGTTCATGAAAGCTTGTTTTAAAAACAAGCACATTCCCACACATCTTAATTGTGCTTTTAAAGTGTGCCTTTGCCTAAGGTGGCAGGGGGAGACAGAAGGAAGCTTTTAGGTGTCTTATTAGCAGATCAGTAGTGTCCAAATTGCCACTTTGCTAGGAAGAAGTACGAGTAAATTTTTTTTTTAATTATTCTCAGTGGCAGAGGTCTTAAAAGAGTAAAGAAATGCAGTCATGCTTTTGATTAATTTGCCTAGTGCTGTAATTATTGTGAAATATCAATGTAACTTTCCCTCTTTCAGTTGCACATGGTGGTTTTACTGGTACTACAGAACCCCCTGATTATATTACCCTGGCATTCTCAGGGACTGTTAAGCAGGAGTCTTCTCTCTCTTGCACTAAAACTCATCTAAATGGAAAACACATTGTCTTCATTATATGCCAGTGTTGAATGAACAGAGTTGCCATAGCAACAGCCATCTGAGGCCTTGCTGATTTCAGGCCAGTGAATGGGGTAGACAAACAAAGTACCTTCAAAACCAGAAGGGAACAATTGCTATTCATTCAAGCCAGGTTTAAGATCAGCAAATGTCTTTAGCAAAAGAAATGCAGATAAGAAAGTATCAGACGTAGCCAGAGAAGAATAACAGAAAATTATCATAATTTTAAACTTTTCTGCCTGGTTGTGTAGCATGAAAGATGATTCTTAGGGTAAAAAAAATTTAGAGAGAGCTGTAGAGGCAAACCATGTTTTGCCCACAGCCTAGTGTAGCGGTGTTGGCGTAGGGAGTTGATGTGCAGATTCTTTGCAGTGCTGGGGGGTGGTGCCGTTGAGCGCCCAAAGGACAGATTGCCTTGGGCAGGGCAGATATGGCAAGAGTGCCCAGGGGTGGAGGTGGCCATGTCGCCGCTCAGGAGACAGGCTGTACTGCAGCAGCTCACACTGAGGGGTAAGGAGCATCTTGCGTGTCGGAGGTTATTACTGAAGAGCTAAGTGACAGGACTTCAGTGGTGAGCCTCCACAGATCACTCAGTGGCTTGAAGGTAGTCAGGAGCCCTAGTATGTTTGTTTCACCATTTTGTTGCTCCTGAAAGACTGTGATATGCAGCTTTATGTATGACATGGTTGACATATTCAACATAAAACCCAGTTAGACTTAATTTATATTCACATAAAATGCCAAGAAACTGACTGTGAGATGTTTGCCTTGAATTAGAGATGAGGAGCATGTATGTGTGTATGTCTGGTATGTGTAACTGTGTTTTTTTTTTCTCCTTAGTCCTACACAAAAATTTAAATACTAATTTTATGACTGAAGTACTGTTTCTGATTTCAGTGTTGTCTCGTGTGTAGAGACACAAAGAGGCAGAGGCAAGAAATGAGCAGACGCAGGTCACGTATTGTGTTGGCAGTGTGCTTATAAGGTTTCTTTTGAGAGTAGTGGGGCAATGAAAGGCTCTCTTTTGGCCCCTGTGTTGGGTTTGACAATAGCTGTCACGTGCAGGGGCTGCATTGCAAACAGCCAGCACAGCAACAGGAGGAAAAGAGCAGGGGCAGGTTCAGGAATAGGATTGGGTATAGGAAGCTATGTCATCTATACCTAAGTGAGAGCTCTGGGCTGGAGGCTACCTCAGGTGATCAGTTGGACCTCCGAATTCCTCTCTGAGACATCTTGGAGAGATTCTTCTGTGTATTTATTTTTGTATGTTAAGTAGCTCAAGAAAAAGAAAGTTGCAGGAATACATAAGATGCACAACTTGCTACTGTCTAGGCCCATGAGTCAGTGTGATAATAAAAACAGTGTGCTCTACCAGCTGGGGAGTTTGGAGCCAAGGTGCCCTTGTGAGAGGGAGATCAAACCCCTGGCTACTAATGGGAAAATTGTTATCTTGGGAACTTGGTCTTGAGGAGGGAGTCTGTCAAACTTCACTTGTTTTCACTGCTGTATTTTGTTTAGCCTGTGTATGTGAAGGAAGGGTTAGAATAATTAGTCATCAGTTGCAAACGTCAAGGAAACTCTTTATGTATCACCAATAGTACAGTGTATTTGCAGGCTGCTCTCAAAGGCATATTCCTATGTTAATCATACTTACAAAATGGGAATGGTGTAACAAAGGGAATTTCTCACCAGTAAAGTTTCTGTTAGTATAATGGGTTTGTTTGGGACTTTTGGTAGATGGCTTTTTTTGTGGTTTGGTTTGATTTGGTGTTTTCGTATTGGTTTGAGTTTCGTATATTTTTTCCAGAATGTGGAGAAGTACTTCAAGTACAAGACTGTTTCACCTAGAACTTATATGAATTTGGACTGAGATAATATTTGGAGGATAACACTGAAAATGCTATAAGATGAAACACAGGTCACCTCAGCTTGAAGAAATAACTTATTTTCTCGTTGGTAATGAATAGACAGAATAGATAAGATTTAAATCCTGGCAACAAAATTATTAGTCAGAAGGATGAATAGAAATGAAAGACTGATGTGTTGAGTTTAGAAGACAACTAAATGGGAATGTGTCAGGGAATATGAAGTAAGGAATAGTATGGAGGTGAATCAAATGCCTTTTAGTCTCCCTTCAAGGCATAAGAACGAAGACAGATTTGCTGAAACTGAAAGGAAAAAGGCAAACATCTAACATAAGTGATGCACAACTCAGAATGCTGTCATTGCAAGGCCGAGGTGCTGGGCAAATTCAGAAAATTGCACATAATTTTGTGTGTATATATTTGTCTGTATTGTATATATGCATGCCAATTTAAGCTTTTACATGAGTTCCATTAGTTAGATTTGACTCCTTAGTAAAATATAAATTAATAGTTGTGGCTGAAAAGTAGATAGCAAAAATTTTTTCTCACTTTTATAATGGAAGCTTCTGCTGGATTGTTGGCTGTAGCCTTCAATAGGTGTGGCTCTGATTGCTCTGCGGATACAATGCTGCAATACCTTCCTTTCTTCTTTTGTTTTTGAAAGTTGCCAAGAGGTGCACACAAAGGAAGGTTTTTATTTTCTTGTTGGTGATACTGTTATTATTCTGTGAAAGAACAGTGTTTTCTAAGGCGCTGCATACCCTCTTGTTTTTTCTAAGGCCACAGAGGGCGACCACAGCTATCCGTGCAGCGTTATAAACAGACTAGGATTTGCTCTGTCTTTACAGCATTATCAATTAGCAGTTTGATGAGCATTGTTTCTTGTGAGGATTTTTGGGGACTGACAGTGGGAAGTTTGGACAGGTAGTTCCAGCTGTATTTTCTGAGAAGTTTGAACAGATTTAATGTATTTATCAAAACCCTTAAATGTAAATGTACGTTTGTCTTTTTTTGACTATAATTAACAGCATGTTTCTCTCCTGCTTCCATGGATTTAACAATTGTTCTGAAAAAGCTGGTTTTAAACAGAGTTGTGTTACTAACAGCTTCTTAGGTGGGTGCATACAGGATTGTAGTTCAGTCTGTTGCAACAATGCAGTCAGGGTTATAATCACAGAATCACAGAATATCCCAAGTTGGAAGGGACCCACAAGGATGATTGAGTTCACCTCCTGTTTAGGCACAGGACAACCCCAAAGCCACGCTATGTGTCTAAGAGCATTGTCCGAGTGCTTCTTGAATTCCATGAGAGTTGGTGCCATGACTGTGTCCCTGGGGAGGCTGTTCCAATGCTCCACCACGCTCTGGGTAAAGAACCTCTTCCTAACCTGAACTTCCCAGGCACAGTTTCATGCCATTCTCCCGGGTCCTGTTGCTGGTCACCAGAGAGAAGAGGTCAGCAACCACCCCTCCATCTCTGGTGAGGAAGTTACAAACTGCAATGAGGTCTCCCTTCAGTCTCCTCTTCTCTAGGCTGAACAGACCAAGTGTTTTCAGCTTTTCCTCATATGACTTCCCCTCTAAGCCCATCTTTGTGGCCCTCTTCTGGATGCTCTCTAACAACTTCGTATCCCTCTTGTATTGTGGTGCCCAAAACTGCACACAGTACTCCAGATGAGGCCACACCAGTCCTGAGTAAAGTGGGACTAGCACCTCTCTAGATTGACTAACAATGGAGTGCTTGATGCACCCGAGGACCTTGTTGGCCCTTTTGTCTGATAGCGCATACTGCCGACTTGTATTTAATTTACTGTCTATCGAAACTCCCAGATCCCTTTCTGCAGTGCTGCTTTCCAGTCTCTCATTCCGCAGTCTGCAGGTTGATTCTGGGTTGCCCCTTCCCAAGTGCAGAACTGGGCACTTGCCCTTGTTAAGCTTCGTATGATCTGTGACTGCCCAGTCTTCTAATCTGTCTCCATCTCTCTGCAGTGCCTCTCTGCCTTCAATGCAGTCAGCAGCTCCTCCCAGCTTAGCATCATCTGCAAACTTACTTATTAGGCCTTCAAGTCCTACATCCAAGTCATTTATAAAGATATTAGAGATTACTGGCTGTAAGATGGATCCCTGTGTAACCCCACTCATCACTGATCACCAGCCCAATGTAGCTCCATTTACTATAACCCTTTGAGCTTTGTTAAAACTTTCAGATATTTCCAGCGTAACTGCAGGGTTTATTTCGGGTTTCTCTCCACATCTCTCAACATGAAGTATTACTTCTATCACAAATCTGCACTGAAAAGCAGTGTACCTAATCTTTTCATCACTGTTTGTGCATCCTGGGAGAATTTATGCATTTAGTCTGTGAAAGTTATGTGAAATGCCCAGGACAGCTGTCCTGTGTTCTAGACCACACCACTGCTTGGATGTGGCATGAGATTGGAAACATGAAACATGTAAGGTTCCTCAACAGTTGTGCTTATACAACGTAGTTAGGACCTACCTTTTCCAAAGCTTTCCTCACCCTTCTGTACCAGTGACTAACAGGGTTCAGGATGTGGTTCCTGTATCTTCAGCAGTTCATGCTTTCTTCTTGTGTTTTCTGGTGTTAGTACCTTAGTGAGCTTAAGCCTCATCTAATACAAAGGCAAAGTACAAAGAAAGAGAGTTATAGGTTGAGCAGCTGGGTAAGATGATGGACATGTGCCTCAGAAGCAGTCCTTAGACAGAGATTTCATTTTTCTATGTGGGATCTTGCTTAGATGTGGAGCTTGTGTTTCAGTAGCTTCATTGAAAAATGAAGATAGATACAATAGTTATGGGAGCGTCTGTCACTGGATTAGTGGCTGACTCAACCTTAACCCTTGACACTGTTGTGTCTAACAGTCTTGAAATACCAGATTGTTCGTGTTGCCAAAGTAGTAGTCTGAATAGACAAGGTATGGGGCTAAAGAAAAGTGTTTACCCAGGTTATATTGTAGCCTGAAGATGAAGCTGGAAACATAACATCCCTTCAGCTGTAGTGAATATGAATAACTATGAGATCATAACTCGTTAGGAAGCTACTAGACATGTGGATTTTATCACAGAAGATGAAGGGTAAAGGGATAGGAATTCCTTTCTAATGGAAGGGAGTAAGCATGACCTGGGCATAAATGATTATGTGCTGATACTCCACAGTTGAACTATTGGTGGTTATGTGGACAAGCGATGCTAGAGGCGTTGTCAGTTTTCTTGAAATGACCTATTTTATCCTTGAGACTGTTTGACACTATCGGAATGAATATTTAGCCCATTACTGCTGCTACTCAGTCTTCTTTCAACCTTAAGAAAATATAGTTAACTTGGATGTGTGTCAGTGCTGGGTGAGAATTACATAAGCTGCAATTTATTGTGACTTTGTAAAGACTAACAAGTTCCTATGTCTTTTGATTTGTTTTGTTTGGTTGGTTTTTTCTTTTTTTTTTTTAAACAACCTTGTGAATAAGAGTTTTTGCATTATGTTTTAAATACTCATGTTAAATAATATACTTATTCAATATTCCATTATTCATATCAATTATGGAAAGCATCCAAAATGATGCTTTAAATAAGATACCAGTGAGAAACAGCAGGAGTTGCAGGGTAGAAGAGAGCACTCTCATGTTTCTCACAGTGGTGTTGAAAGCTGTTGTATACTGCAACAAGGAGAAATACATGGTTTGTGAAAAGCAGAGCTTCACAACAGTTGTAACATGGGAATTATTGGGCAAGCCTCAGTAAGCTCCTCCTCCTTGGACAAACTTCATGCTCATGTTAATGTTCCCAAGGATATGTATGCACGTACATGCTCTAAATTGCGTAGAGCTCAGATTACTTCTTCTGGCAGGGAAGAGAGCCAAGTTACTATCTGTCCAGCATTTTTCAAAGCTGATGCTTCAAGCTATCTTCTCTGGGCATCTGTCATCTTCCTGCCTCATTGTTGACTCCAGCACAACACTGACTGTGAGAATCAAAACAAGGGAATTATCATCTGATTTCAGTGGATTTAAGCAGAAGTATAAAATACATGTATGTGTGGACTGACTCTATAAAAGTATTAGCATTTTGAGATAGAAATAGAAGTGTACATAAAGGATTTAGAAATAGCAGAATAAAAGCCAAAGAGTTTCTTACCAGTATCTGTCAAGGGTTAGGGCTGGACTGACCACTAATCCAGTGACAGATGCTCTCTATTACCCTCTTCTTGCCCCTCCCTGGGGAGGAAAAGGGAAAAGAGAGAAAGCGATTTGTGGATTGGAGAACTAAAACTACTTTAAGGAGAATAATAATAATAAAATGAATTCTATGTATACAAAACCAATACTGAATTCAAAACCCCTACTGATGGCAACTACGTCACCGTCACCACTGATGCTGTAGCAGAAGGACTCGGCAGCAGATGGGAACCAGACTCAGGGACTGGATACTGGAACTGGATTCAGGACATGTGGGTCAGGATCAAAGGCAGAACAGAGTCCTTCTCAGATGCTTGCCATTGAAGAAGGTGAGGAAGAAGGGCTGACCCTCATGATCCCCAGCTTTATATTGAATATGATGTATATGGAATGGAATGCTTAGCTGATCGATTTAGCATCACCTGAACTGTCCACTTGTCCCTGCAGGTGCAGCCTTTTACTCTGCATTCCCCCCTGCAATGTAGTACACAAGATTCAGCAGTGACCTTGGTCTGCATACCAATCCTTGGTACTAAATCTGAACATTAGGTCCTTATCACTGCTAGAAGCAGACGCTGTCTATGAAAACACACTGTTAGATTCAGAAAGTGCAGTTACTTAGAGGAGCATTAGCTAAAAAGTAAAATCACTGAACAAAACTGGTTCTGTTCTAACCCAAAGCAGGACAGTATCAATATAAAGAGTTCAGTTAAAATAGCTCTAACACTCTTTATCTGCAAATACCAAATTCTTCAAGAAAAGAAAAATAGCATATTCCCTTTGTTTATGATAATATCAGTAAAACCCAGTACCACTTTCCAGTGCAGTCACTACCAATCTCAACACCTAAAAGCCCGTGTGGCTTTTCAGGCCTATTACATGAAACACAGTAGCAGTGTGTGGAACAGCCATGGTGTGGCTGTGACCATGTCTGCTACCTGTCAAGCTGTAGGACCTGAACACCTCTTAACACTCAGAAGGCTACTGATGTTTACCAGAACAGTTGTGTAAGCTCTAAATGTGCATACACTTCTGTATACCTCCAGCTAATGCTAAAGAAAATGGGAACCAACCTAATAGCTAAATTGAAATCAAATTATAAATCGTTTTATTCAATTCTGTTTCCATTTAAAAATTAATTTGATTGCGATAGGTATGGAACTGCAGGCCCTGTAGACTGAAATGCTCTTTGTCTCTACAGCAGGGACACAATTGCCTTGACTCTTATCTAGAGGGACTCTTTAATCTATTAATTCAGTTTTTATGTCCATTTAGTTTTTGACCTCTCTGACTCGGCTTTCAGTCAGTAACACTCCTGATGGTTGTTTCTGTGATGGAGACACCTGCCCATTAACAATGGGAATGAACTAAACAACCATTCTCTTCTCATCTCGGCCCCTAAACATGCAGATGGTGACAACATTTGGTCACCACTGATTGGGCTTGCATTTGAACTCTTGACATAAGGGTGAAGGCTACTTCCTATTAGGAATATGAGCCATCAAATTTAATTTTAGTTGTGATACCTAGCCTGGGATGTGTGGGAAGTCAGGCACTTCATAGATATGTGAAGGAAAGGAAGCTATTTCTCCTCCATCTGTTGGTTCTTACATTGTTATAGTTAACTCTGTCAACTCTTCATGTTAGCAGCCTCTTGCTTATAGAATATCTCATGTTAGTGAAAATTAACTATCAACAAAGGCACACTCCAAGATCCTATTTCAGGAACAATTACTCATTTTCTTGTTGTAAAACACAGTCTTTCTCACTCTGATTTTCTTTTTTTGTGCTTTTCATACTGTTGCTGTAATTTTTGCTGACATAATTAGTAAACAGTTTTCGTAAGAGGTGGTTTTTCCTATTAAGCAGTAACCTCTGCAATTCTCTCACTGTGCTCTTTCTGACTTGTTCACCTAGAGCAAAACATGACTTTTTTCTTCAGTGTTTTTATAACTTTTGGTCTCTTTAAATTTACTATGTACATAACTACTCTCATTGTTCTGTGGCCTCTGATACGTATTTTACTCTGTCCCTTTTCTCTTTATTTGTAAAACTCTGTATATTTTTTGAAGGCCAAAAGATTTCTTCGTTCTTGGAAACCTCAGTCAAACAGGTTGTGGGGGGAAGTGCTTCTAATCCATGACTTCTGAAGTATGAATAGGTTTCTCTTTAGATGTAGCAAAGATGGATATGTAAGTTATTTAGCCCTACAAAGAACTGCCATCATGAGCTGACAAAAAAAGGACTGCAATAATTTAGAAAATACCCTGAGGGTTATGCTGCAAGCACTGCTACCAGGCACACTATAGGATTCACAGTAGCTTTAAGTTGCTGATGGGTCAGCAGTTCTATAGTATGAAAGGACAAAGAATTTCTCAATCTATCTGTTTGATTGTGTGCACTGCATTTTATCTGCTTAGGGGGTGTCTGCATTTTATTCATTTAGGTATCACTTCCAGTTTTAGTAGTTTTAGTCTTATAAATATGAACAACAGAATAAAGCAGATTGAAAGATTAGAGACGAGCATTTCAAAGCGTATAATAAGAGGGCAAATATTGTTAGATGAGTTTGCATTTGATGTCTGTTTATTAAACTCTTACTCATGTTAACCAGCCTGTGTCTGAGCCTAGGCATTCTCTGCTACTGAGCAAATAGCCCTTCTGTAGCACTACAGTGTACGTGATAGGACTCTCTGTGGCTGCATTAGTTCCAGGGTTTCCCTAACCAGCCAGTCAGTGCCAGTTCTCTGGCCCATCAGTGTTGCATAAACCCACACAGTCTGCTCTTGCTTTCCCATACTTGATGTTGCATTATGAAAGGCACGTTACAGTAAATTACACTCCCAGAAGATTGGACCACCTATGAAGATAAAGCTCTAGCTAATAAATGTTAGTCATACATGTTCCCTATGGAATCTCACTAGAGGGCACTCCTGGTTTTAGCATTAAAAACATTTTCCTACAAACTTTATTTTCTTTGCTGGCAGTGGGGCAAGCTACTTAAGTGGCTTACTTTGGAGACTCCACCATAACTATGGAGACTGATAAACCTTTGAAAGAAAATTGTCTCACAAACAAGAAGGTTTAGGGAGTTTCACAGGAAGGCAGAGACTTGAACTTTAAAAGATTGTAAGTGTAAACGTATGGAGGCATCCTGAGCTGGAGAGTTTGGATATGGTATGTTGTGAGTCAGTTGTCTGTTTTGTTTTGTTTTCTTAAATTGAGATCTGGAGTTATTAACTATACTTGTATGATAGATGCCTGTAAGGAAATTTTTGCTGACTTTTTACACCAAGCGTGCTGTCTGAACTGTTATGCTTGCACTGAGCAAGGACTCAGGCTTCCTACTAAATAGTTATTGCATACAGATGAATGATAACAGGAATAACCAAAACTTGGTCTTAGCGGGCAGAAATGACATTCGATGGGGAACTTAGTGTCAGAACAAGGTCAAGCTGCTAAACTCTGAAGGGAGCAGACCCAGGTTTGCCATTCATCTTAAATTTTTAAAACATGGGGTTTGAGAGTACCGTTAGTGGATATCTGACCTCTTTGGAAACAAATTTTGAGCTTCCCTACTCACTAGGAAGTACTAAACAATAGAGCTTTCTTTTGTTTAATAACACAGCTCATCCAGATGTCAATAATTGGGTAAAACGGTGTATCGTCTTGATTGCGCAGTGGTTGGTAATCAGCACAGAGCTGAAAACTGCTTTGTAAACAGCAGTTGGTGTATCACAGGCTCCTTTGCAGGAGCCATGAACCATTTGAGGAGAAAACATGCACAAGGACAGCTAACCAGCCAGCCACTGGCAAATGAGAAGCACAAGCATTATGTTAGCAAAGGTGAGATGAGGTGGTGGCCTGTCTGTTCTTGGGAATTCATTACATGCCTGCACGTCCCAAGAAGGGTGATAAGGAAGATATGTGTGAGAGATTTGCAATTCTGTTTACTTTCAAAGCTGTAAATCAGTAGCACTCTCCTCTATTAAGGTTATACCAAAGCAAACAAGAATGTGCTAATGGCCTTGCCCAATATGTCATGTTCTTCGTGTTCTCTTAAAAATTTTGCACTTGAATAAACTCTGATAATGACACAAAGCCTTAGAAGTAGCCTGAGTCTTGTAAATTTTTTTCTTTTTTTAAAACAATTAAAGGTGCTAATACATCATTGTGGACTCTAGGCTTGTTTTCTTCCAGGGTATTCATCTGAATGAGCCTTTGTAATTTGGCTTTGTGCTTAGCTGAGAGTGATGTAGTTAATTTAAAGAAAACACTTGTATTGCAGTATACTTCATTTAGATACTTTTATGTTATCTGTGTGATTGAGCTAATTAAGTAGTTCATAATTTTAATGTATCTATTCCCATACCACCCTAGGAAGGTGCATTATTCCTATTCCACAGCTGTTAAACAAGGGCATAAGAAGACCCTTTGACTTGCCCAGGCTTCCATGGGCGGAATGACGGAGAAATTGGATGCAGCTTCCCAGATCCCTTGGTTAGGGCTCTAAATAATGGATAAATTCCTCCCATTTTGTTATGTATGAAAAATATGTACATTTGCACATTAGTGTAGAGGATGAAGCTTATATATGTTACATAAAATGTCATACAAAGCTCAAGCCTCTGGAAAGGTCTCTACTGTATTTTTAGCCATTTTTGGAAGTGAGCATACTTACATTTTGCTAATGGGCAAGTAGAATGTACAGTAACATATTTACAATAAAATGTCTTATATAAGTAACACTTCTAATATTTTTGTGGTGAGAAACCAAGGATTGCATTATAAATAAGGACTCTCTTTTCAGATACTTTAGTTCTACTCAGAGTTAACATGCTTTGCAACATTAGCACACACTTGCAGAAGTGTCAAAGGAAGTTTCATCCTCAGAAACGAGCAGAGACTAAAGAGTCTGTATGATCCTCTAAGTCAGTGAAGACTCTGGTTTCTTAAGAAATTATCTAGACTTGCTCTATAATCAAGGGACAGAAATAGGTATCTCCAGAGAGCAATTTGTGCCACCCATTTTTGATATGTCTTAGCAAGGGACAGGTTGCACTTGGAAAGTACTGCTCTCCATTGACTATTGATGGAACCTGGATGTTTAACTTAAGCTAAAGCCTCTCTGTGAGATGGCTAACATTAAGAATCCATACCAAAGTCATTTCTGAAAATGTGAAAGTAGAGTTGTTGGTCCTTTTCCTTTTTAAATCTTTTTCTCCTATGAAGAAATCTCTAAAGAACCTAAGAGGATAAGTCAACCATATAACCGTATTCGATTGGAAAGAAAATTAGATGAAGTCTCTTAATTTTTTTTGGAAGCTCTACTTGCTCTTAAAATGTTCTTTACACCACCATATAGAAACAAAAGACTAGTTCCTTCTACCATGGGCTAAAATGTTGAGGAGAATTTGAGCTATGTTTTGGGGTTTTATATGTTGTTGAATTTTGGATGTGTCATCATATCTTAAAAAAAAAAAAAGAAAAAAAAAAGAGCTTTCTGAATCCTATAAAAGAGAAAATGTAGGGATCTATTCCATACCATACGGTTTCTAACAATACATGTGTTACATACCTGATCCAAAGTAGAAACCAAAGATGATAGTAGATCTGTATGATCTGTAACTCAGTGTCTGCAGACCCAAATTAATTACACAGCTCAGCAAATACAGACTTCACATACACAGTTAAATGTCTCATGTCTGTTTCTGAAGGGGGAGCAGTGAAATGGTTTCATTTTTCTTAGCTGCTGTGGTATTTGTGTATAAGTTTGAAAGTCAGATTACTTTTTCCACTGATTTGTCTTTTTCCTTTTATAATGGACAAAATATTTATTGTTTCCTTTTTCTAGTAGAGCTTGAAATTAATTTTTAAACTACATTTCTTAGTGCAAAATCCATGACCACAGTACTCAGAGTAAGAGGAGTGTTTATTTTTAGCTGAAGCTGTGGAGCACATAAAGGCTTGTACATAGCTTTCATGTTTGTTTTTTAAAAAGCCACTGATCCATATGCATTTAACTGCTTTAACTGCTTCTTTTACTGCTGTTTTAAAAAGTTTAAGTGACCAGCTCAAACATTATGTATACTCAAATTGCAGTAGCATGAAACAATATGCTATTTCGTTATATCTGAATTTTTGGTAGCACCATATTATTAATTCAGTTTTTTTCACTGGGACCGTAATGACTATGAGTGCATTTTATTTAAGTTTTAAGATCCCTATGATATTTTATCAACAAAAATTGAAGAATTTTAAGGAGTGAAAAGTTCTTTGTAGTTTACCAATAATTCTCCTGTCAAAATGTGAATTCATTGTTTTTCCCAAATGACTTCAAAGGGAAACTTGCTCAGTCCATGAGACAGAATTCCAGGGGTGCTGCAAACTTAGTTATGGATTTGTTAATCTATTGATGTTTGTTTGGAGAGTTAGAGCTGCTTTTTGTTGATGCAGTCTGTAATTTTATTTTGAGTGATGGAGCTGCTTTTTTATCATGGATTTTTCTTCATTGTGGTTTTTATAGTGTTAGTTTTAGGAGGAGATTCTCCTACCTCTGTTCACTTTTAAATATCACATGAAAAGCGTAATTTTGATTACAGTGATGGCTAGTAGAAGGAGAAGAGTTTACAACTTGTGAAGAATTGGTATTGAAAACCAGAAACTCCTGATGAAGAACAGTAAATGTTGGAATACTTGCAGGGGGTGGAGAGGGTGGCTTAAAAGCTGAGAGGAATTTCTTCATGACTAAGAGCATCTTTACAAAAATTAGGTTTTGTATTTCTATTGATTAGAGTAAGCTGGATAGTTCTAGGGATAATTAAACATGAGAGAGAGACAGCTTTATAGGATTGTGCCTGCTTCATTTTTCACTAACAGTCATTATCTTAAAAATAAATACTTACATTTCTGTTCAATACTTCTGTTGGAAAACATAGATCTGTAGTAACAGACTTACTTTGAGATCTGTGCAAGCTGGAATTGCATTTGCCTGCAAATTTTGGACAGGACCCAGTAGTAAATTATCTTGCTATAGGTACTTTATCCAAAGTGTCAGTAATGAAGAATCGTAAAAGCCTGTAGCTTGTGTCTTCGACTTTGGTTTATGCTACTGAATGCCTCAGTGTTTAGATTTTCAAGCTGAAACATCTTAAAGAAATTGAATTCAGAAAGCATTGAACATCTGTCTTTTGAGAATGAGTCATGTCAAAAAGTACCAAGCTTGGATAGTTGTACTCATTCAAGATTTCTGATATTTTGCCCTGGTCTGAGCAGGAGTTAGAAGTGTGCTTGGTTTTAGAGGAAATACTTTACCCTGCTTAATATTGCTACAGCTTTATTTAAGGAGGAAAAGTTTAAATGTAATTGTTAGTAGAAGCATGGTGAGAGTTTTTATAGGCTCCCTTAAGGGCAGACAACGTTTTCTGGTTAATATTTTTGAATATTTGGTGCAAAAATGTAAATTACTAAAATACTCTGCATCAGGTCTTCCATTTAGTGTTATCGTTTCACACTGTGGAGTAAACTAATGAATTACAGCATGATTACATAGCACATAATTAACTTCGTAATTAATATGCAACTGCCACTTAAACTAAAGTACTGCTTATAAAGATGTACAGCAACAGTAAATCACAGGTCAGAAGTAGCACTTTGGAATTTTCAAAAGAATGAGAGTAAATGCAGAATCACTTACAGCAGCAGAGTAAGTTAATTAAAAAGCAGATTAATTGTGAATGTCCTGTTTAATTTTAAATACCTTTGCTATTTCTTTTCCCTGAAGAAAGAACAAGTTTAAAGCCTAACTCATTTATTGTTTTCTTAGATGACATGTTTAAAAATGAGCTGCTGTTTAGCTTTAAACTGTCCTAGTTGTGATTAGGAGTTGGTTAGTATTACTTTCTTGTCTTGCGGTGTAGAAGGGTAGAATAAAACCAACTGCTTTTTACTTTGTATTAATTCCAGCCTTCTACTATGGTCCTTTTTTTCACATCAAGTCAGTGAAACAGTTATCCAAACCAACTCCATCCTTTGTCCTGCTGATTTGTTTTTAAGGAAGTTGAGGACTTCTGCTGCACTGTTGGAACCAATGAAGAGTGAGGTATAATATTGGTTACAAACTATTTTTTTACAGCAGGTGTCCACAATTCCTTGTATTTCCACCAGCTGTGCTAATGCTAGAGGCCCTCGAGTAAACAGGCCACATGCTTCCACAGGCATCCAGAGCAATGCGCTGGTAAACTTGCATGTCTTGCTGCAGGTTTACAAAGTAGTAGCTGGAGTCCTGTCCTTTTCCACATCCTTTGCCTTTCCATCCATCTCCATGTGAAATTGTCTTGACCATGGCGGGGAATTAAAATCCACAGTATAGGTATGGCCATACTGTCTTGGTTGGGATTGTGCTTGATCGATGGAAAGCACCATTTGATATGATATCAAACACATATGCCAAAGGTTTAGGTTTTTTCAAATTACGGGATTTTTAAAGCATCTTCACAGTTTGCTTTCATGAAATAGCATACAGCATTATTACATACTCTTCCATAAACAACAGTGTGTGTTGTTAGGAACATTAGCATAGGATAAAACCAATTGAAATTTGTTCCCTGTCTTAGAATCACAGAATGTTTTGGGTTGAAAGGGACCTCATCTAGTCCAACCCCCCTGCACTAAGCAGGGACATTGTTAACTAGATCAGGTTGCTCAGAGTCCTGTCCAACCTGACCATAAATATTTCCTAGGGATGGGGCATCTACCACCTCTCTGGGCAACCTGTTCCAGTGTTTCATCACCCGTATCGTAAAGAATTTCTTCCTAGTATCTAGTCTAAGTCTACCCTTTTTCAGTTTAAAGCTGCTCCCCTTCATCCTGTCACTGCACTTTATCACTGATAGAGTCCCTTCCCATCTTTTTTGTAAGCCCACTTTAGGTACCAAAAGGCTGCTATGATGTCTCCCCTGAAGCCCTCTCTTCTCTAGGCTGAACAACCTCAACTCTTTGAGCCTTTCCTCACAGGAGAGGTGTTCCATCCCTCTGATCATTTTTGTGACCCTTCTTACAACCCTGTGATCAGTTTTGTGGCTCTAATGTCTTCTCTAGGTGGCATTCACAGGAGGGGTTTTAGATACTGACTGTTCGCAAGGCCACTCCTTTCTATACCTTGCCAGCCCAGAAGTAGAAACGGACACATATTGGAGAGCTTTGTACCTAGAGGCCATGGGAAACTGTTACAGCTCTTCAGTATCTTTCTGACTATCTAAAGGTGATGGAATGTATGAACTAGAGCCTCCAAATGTATCAGATGTTGTTGCATGCTATTCAATACTTCAACATAGTCTCCTTGGTTGGCTTGGTCTTCTGTTGGTTATATCCTTCTTAGTGTCAAGTTAAAAGAAATTAAACAGGCTATGTCTTATAATCAGTAGGAAATGGCTATCGTAAGCGTATAATGCATCTTTTAAAAGAATTAATATGTCTTGTTAATGTCTCTTTTGTGAATCAAACTAATATTTTTATTTTTGGCAATACATGACAAACAGTTCTGACTATAGAGCCTCTGTGTTTCTGAAACACTTTGATTTGTGTGTTCAGTGTTCATGGTGCTCGCTATATTGTTAGTTGCTTCATCTACATTATGCTGTTTTTTTTCTTTTTAAATGACTAGCTGAAACTTCTGACCTGGAACAAAGAGTGATAGATGCTTTGCAGTTGCTCTTCATTCTGCATAAATAATCATTCAGGCATAATTATGTGCATCTCAGTACTCATGAATACCTACTGCCTGCTTGAGTGGCTGGGAGGGAATATACACTGCCTTTACAAATCCTTCAGAATTGACTTCTGCTTGTGTTGTATTTAGGGTGGAAAAAAAAGCCTTCCTATTTGCTGAGTGTGTTTTTCTTCGTTTGTCAGCTGCTTAACAGGCAAATTAACTGTGAAAATTGACATGTAAGAGCAAGTAATCTCAGTTACTGTCCAAGAATAAAAAAGTTACTGGAAATAAGTTATGCACCTTAAGTGGAGTCTAGCCTCATGGAACTTGCAGGGAGTTTTGTCATTTGAGTTTCATGTGTCACCTACTGGGTTGTAATATAAGAAACAGGTGAAGGTTTGTAATCATTGGATTTTCACTTCAGTGGCTCAGTAGGAAAGTGAAGCTTTAGGGAAGTGTTTTTATGAAAATGATGTGTGGTACGTTCTTGGAGGTTCAGGCCTAGGAATTGTGGAGAGATGCTTCTGAACTAATCTCAAATGTCACATTGCATGCATAAACCCTGGGGGATTAAAAATATCAGGATGCCCTGAAAGTATTCGTGGCAGTTTAGCTTAATACTCTTTTCAAGGGAAGCATTCTTTATCCACTAACATGAGGAATACTTTCAGGCCTTCCTAAAGGCCTTCTCTCTAATACTGATCCAAGCAAGGCCGGGGGAGAGATGACAGAAGCCATAAACTGCAAAGTAGTGGAACTTTGAGATGGCAAGTAAAATTCATGTGACCTCAAAAAGTTGCAGTAGTCTCAACAGAAGTGAAAACGTGAGATGATTTTACATGAAAAATGGAGAGTCCTCAACATCTGGTAGAGGAACAATCACAGCTTCATAATTTTGATTGAACTGTAATAGATAGGAAAAATAGAGATGATTTAAAATCTAAAAAGTTAATTTCCCATCTAGCAAATGTTCACCTTTCTTTTTAAAATAATTCAGTGACCATTCAGAATAGCTTTTCTTTAAAAACAAATAAAAATAGTAATAATTTAAAAATTCACTGTTATCCAAAAATAGAGGTGGTTTTGATGGATGCTTCAATAAACTCTAACTGTAGAGAAATCAACACCTATGTTTTTAACATATTAACAGTTTTTATTTCACTTGTAATATATATACTGTGTTGGGGTCAGCTAAAAAAATCAGAGTGTTTCTTTAAGCCTCTTTTAGAATGAGTTCCTGTCTAAACAGAAGATACGGGAGGGGAGTTTAGGTGCAGTTCTCTTCCATCTACATGGATATTTTTGTGATGAGGTTATAATATATGTTAATGTTACGCTGACATGGACAGCTCTAGCCAGTAGGTTAAAATTGTTAGGTAGTTTGTCTTTTTACACATCTTGTCTCCAAGTCTAGCAATTTTGTATGACCTTCCAACTCTGATATTTTCCTTGCCTGTATGTGTCCTAACTGTCTCCCTTCTATGTACCAGCTACAGACTGACAAGGCAGCCCATGCTTCGCTGAACCTGCGAGGAGGCCCACTGGGTCATCACTGGTGTTAAATGCTGCTTTGTTCTGTTGAGTGTTAAATTGCTTGTTCAATTCTTGAACGTCTTTTGTTAAGTGAATGTTTTAAGTTAATTTAAAAACTCAATTTCTTGCAGGTGGGGACATGACAATAGGATATCAAATGTATCATATTTCCCACTATTTTCCCTTTATAATTTAGTACATGGCATGATTCAAAAAAACTTAGGCACATTCTGGATGGTAGAAAGCAAATCTCTGTTTCTGGAGCAAATCTGCCCAATATCATTTGTGCGAATTTTTCTCCTGTGTTCCATACTTAAGGTTTGTTGTTCAGTCTTGCAAGAAAGTGTTTACATGCCTTTGTATATATAAATTGTTTCTTCCCCAGCATTTCATCCTGTTACATCTGCACATGTATGCTTATGTACTTTTTTGTGTGTGTTAATTTAAATCAAAGCCTTATAAATAGAAACTTTCCCAAGGAAAGAAGCTTACTTTAAAGAAATTAATGCTGGTGAATTGTTTTTCATGGTCTTGTTCTCAGGAACTTTGCTTCTTAGACCAATCAAAATTTTCTTGCCATAGTTGTGTAACAACATTGCAGTTGCCATACAGTCCATCAAACAGGTGTGATGTATTAAAAGCACTTGCATTATGATATTGAGGTTTGAAGAAACTTGAGTTGCAGGTAATATAAACCATTCCTTTCTAGAGTTTTGACCAAGTCTCTAAACAGAATCTAAAACCAGTCGGAGAGTGAGGATGGAAACTCTGATACACTTGAGTCTGAATGGGCGGCAGCAATAAGTTAACTTATGTCCTTAGTGGTACTTGACAGACTTGAAAAAAAATGTGTCATCTCACAAAATGGTTATCTAAATTGGATTTAAACCATCTTAGAGAACAAATCTCTATTCCTTGCATGAGCTAGAAATAGAATAGGACAACCTATAGGATTTCTGTAATGTTATTTTTCTTACGATAGACAAGGAACAAAAGAGGTGTTGGGATGCTGTCTGGTGCTTATGTGAAAGGTTCAAAATTGCTTTTGTTACTGCCGTAGACAAGTCACCTAGAGAACATGCAGCTTGGCTCCTGCAGTACATCTCCACTGTAGAAGAGACTGGACTATCAAAATTGTAGTAAAGAGCAAGTCTGACTCACTAGACTGAAGTGAGCCTTTCAGTGAAATACCTTCCCACTTACCACTTTTGAAAACTTTATAATTTTGTTGCTCAGCAGTGGAAATAAGTCACAACATTGCTATATGATGTCATATACATCCCTCTAAGTTTTTTCAGGCCTACTGAAGGCAGTAAAAAAACCTTATATACAAATTGGCTCCCTTCTCATGGAAAGCCAATCAGGAAGAAGCTTGTTAGCCAGAGTTTTCAGCTGTAGTTGAAACTGTAGGTAGTCAACTATTTAGTCAGCTTCTTCAATGGATTTATGATACTTGCAGGTAGCAGATGGCCATAATACCTAGTGTTACAGTAATACCTCTCTATTTGAGCTGCTAAGAAAAGAAGATTGTCAAATAATTATCATTCTTCTAAAGAGGAGAAGTAGTAGTAGAAAAGAACTGAGAAGTCATGTTTTCTTCCTTATTATTTCATGCAAGTAGGAGACTGTATTTTGTCATGTCTTGTATTCTAGAAATCCTATTTGCCTATGCATCTCCAGGTTGGTGAATTTTGTTCTTTTAGACTTTCCTTTTAAAACCATCCTTGTTTGACTGCAGCAAATTTAAGGACTTGTTTAATTGTTGCTGCTTTGCTGTTTGCCAGTAGCCAAGAAGTCAGGTGTTGGTAGAAGACATTTAATTAGGAGTTTGCTTGCTGCTTATGCTTTGTACAGTTGGAAAGGTGAAATTGTAAGCTAGGAAGTGTAGAGAGAGAAGGTAGAGTATTGCATTATTTACTAGTTTACTGTCTGCCTTTTTGAATACCACCATCATCTTTGAAGGAAAAACTTCTAGGTTTAGATTAGATATTAGGAAGAATTTCTTTACTGAAAGAGTGGTGAGATATTGGAATAGGCTGCCCAGGGAGGTGGAGTCACCATCCCTGGAGGTTTTTAAGAAGCGAATAGGTGTGGTTCTTCAGGGGATGATTTAGGGATAAGAGTAGTGTAGGGCTATCGGTTGGCCTAGATGATCTTGAGGGTCCTTTCCAACTGTAATGATTCTGTGATTCTGTAACTACAGCGGGCTAACTCTGAGCCAGCTGCATAGAAAGGTAAGAGTAGAAGTTTCCTTCTCCAGGACTGGTGAGTCTCTGAATCTATTAGAAGGGACAGTGGAGCCAGATTCAATTTTTGGCCTATGGAAAAGGTGGGAAAGGATGGCTCAAAGAAGTCCTTAATTTGAAGTACTGCAAATTACCAAGATGGGGGTTTGTTGGGAAGGAAGAGCTGCTGTTTACTACATAACTCTTTCTTCATGGCTTGATTTATGTCAAGAGAAGCAAAATCAGAAAAAAATAAAAACAAACAAAGAAAACCAAGCAACCAACAAACCCCCAAACTGGTACTAATTGTCTGAATTGGTTCCCTTGTCTCAGAACAGGCTGCTCCTGCAGCATGCCCTGTTTTGTACCAGCTTGCCCTTTCTTTTTATATCCCTGCTTGGATCAGCCATGCAATAGGAAGGAGACTTTTAAAATTCTGTAATGTGGCATAGTGGACAGTTAGGCTTTTCAAAAAAATGAACCATCTTTCAAAAATATCCCTCCAAATTTCAGATTGTATGAACCCTAGTTACTCAGGGAGAAATAGTACCAAAATAAAGCCACCCGGGGATGACAAAAATCAAGAGCAAAGGATGAGGAGAAGTTGGATAGAAGCAGTTTTATTCTATGTGAGTTTTGAAATTGTCACAACACCTGTCTCCTGGAGTTCATCAGAACCTTTTAAAGGGGATACTTGTTTCCTTTTTGGGGAGCTGGGCATTGTTTCAAATAAAATGTTACACTTACACCTGCCTGCTGAAGGCTTTGCTGCACCATTGCTTAGCTTGCTTCGTATGCTTGTCGCCAGTACATCACATTTGATCAGAATGAAAGTCGCTCCAGAGTACATCTAATCAGGCAGGGCTTCAGAAAAACTTGAAGGCTGTAAAGCTGACCTCTGGAGTGTGTAGTGGTGCCTTTGGGAACAAAGAAGAAAAGTGTGTAGCTTTTTGAGGTATGTTACACTATGTCATAATAACGATTTAAACAAAAAATAAGAATGGAGGGATATGCGTAGAAGAAAAGAAAATGCTGCCTATACTTAAACTGCTTTTATCCAGATGTCATCTGGATGTACAGTGTAAGGTTAATTTAATTCTGTATGTGGAAGTCTGGCTGAACGTTGGAAATTTTGTCTTGAAATTGTAGGAAGGGTAATATTAGATGGTTTATCCTTAACTTATAGTACTACATACATTAAAGATTTTATTACATCACTTTTCATTGTTTATATTAAACTAACATGTGGTAGCCCCAGTCTGAATTGTGATTTTGTTAAGACACTTTACATGTATTTGATGGAGATAATATCTACCCTGAGGAGCTCTTGATGTAATTGGAAAGCCAAAGGAGCTGAAGAAGTGCAGTGTTTGCTGGTGGTTAGTCAGGAGAAGAACTCAGGTCTCTGTTACACAGGGCTGACTTTGCCCTGCGGTTATGGGAAAAAGCTTTTGGGCAGATACTTTGTAATAATGGCAGTGGTATGAAAAACATAAGACAGCCTAGGTGTCTTTAATTTATGGACCACACTGTAAATAATTCATTAGCAATAGTGTTTCTGTTTACATTGTCTGTAATAAAAACGGAAAGTCTACCTGCATCAGTTTGTAAGATAGTTGCCACTCATCAGTTGTCAGGCTTGCTTCTCTCCTGTTCAGTTGAAACAGCAGTGGTGATGGTGGGAATTGTGACGTACTCTTCTTAACAGGGGATACCACATTGATTCCTAGTCTTTCCCATCATGGTAGCTTTTGTTCAGGACCAATTTAGCATTTGTATAGTTGCCGCTTTCAAATTCTTGAGAGGATTTTAAACCATCTACTCAATATCTGTGTTGTATTCTGCCAAAAGACATTTCAGCTTCGGTTGTGCTATTGCCTGAGGCTGAGAGACCTAGTGGAGGTGCAGCTAACAGACCCTGTGCTTTCAGCAGAAATGCTACTGAAATCTGTTCGTGATTATCCCAAGAGGTTTGTGAACTGAGTAGGTGACAGATCTTTAACCATGGAATTCATCAAACTTTTGAAAACTCAATTATCTGTTAAGATTCTTGGTAAAATGGAACTCACTTCATGGTAAGTGTAAAATTCTCTTTATTTGCCTGTAAAGTAGGCCTGGGACACTGGCAATTCTCAAAGACCAGTTTCTAGGTATAAAGGTCTTCTCAAGTGATAAGATAATGAGAAAACATAATGGGGTAGTGCAGATGATCACTGGTGTTTCACTTTAAATCTTTCTTGAAGGCAGCGGACTTTGCTGTGTAAAGCTTCTGCAGTGTTTTGTGGTCTAGGTGTCTAGAAGAACTACCACCTTCCTGGAGCTATGGGCGCTTAGAAAACAGGAAAAACAAGGACCACATTATAGATAGACAAATAGTAGAGGTGCATACAGCTTTGAATTTATTGGAATGAAGCACTGGAACTAGTTTTTAAATTACATTGTTTTCAAAATCAACTCTAGGATGTAAAAATATTTCTGGGCTTCTTAATAAAGTTTCAGTAGCAATGGATCTGTCAGTTTGGTTGGGTTTCGGGTGCTTGAATATTAGCTGTTAGGACTAACATAATAGCAGTCACGTTTCAAGCCTCCCAATGTAGTGTGTTTACACAGTACTTCACTGTGTATGTACAAAAAAGTTTTCCTTGAGGGATACAGTGTCATTTGTTTTGCTTGTCCAATCCTGGATTGTTTTACCCAGACTTGTCAGCAAGGTTTCTTAAAATTTCAGATTTGGTGGTGACTTGAAACATTGGGATGTTGGTCTGCAGGACAATTCAATAAGACCAAATACCTTGGGTTTTAATGTGTATTCTGCAGGTCCAGAAGGATTAATATGAATGGATCTTTAATCATCTGCCTTATAATGAAGATACATAAAGTAGACTATAGAGCTCATCAAAACTGTACTTTTGTTGTGTTTAGATGTCCAATATCTTTAGTTTAAATTAAAGAAATGGCACCCCCAGCACTTAATTGTCATAATTCAAAGTAAGTAGAGAGTTTGAGAGAAGCCAAGTTTAGGTAACCACTGAAAGCAGTGTAGAAAATATAATTTGGCTGCTAGTGACTAGTCTATTTCTCTGGCTGCAGAAATTCACAGCCATCCAATTTCTACCTTATTTCTGCAGCTATATTTATCATTTGCAGGTTTTGCTGATCCTCCTGGAATTTATCTTGCTTCTATTCTAGGAAGTTGGGTAAATCTTAACTAAAATTTCATCAGAACAGGCCAGGATAATGGCAGATATCAAAGTTATTAGAGCCTGTGTCCTGAAGCAGCTATGCAGTTGCTCTGTTCTCTAGAGACTGTTGATTGAGGTAATGCTGCTTTTCTTCCTCCTTTCCTTCTTTCTCCCTGAGCGATTTTCTCGAAAGGAACAGCTTATCAGAAGTCATTGGTCTTGGGAGCAGTTTCCTAGTTCTTATAGGATGAAAGAAAAGGTGAATAAATTTTATGTTTTTAAACCATAAATTACCACCTACTTAAACTGTATGCCTTCTTCACAATGTTGTACTTGCTGAACAAAAGGAGTCCAAATCTGTCCTTATTCCTTTACTGGGTGCAATATAGTTTGGGAATGAGGGATTGTTATGTTCTCTCTGCTGTTACACAGTAAGGAGGAACGTAAGTTGTCATGATACAGTATCAAAAGAAGAAATCAGCAGTTTCCTTCAAATGGTACAGATCAACTTCCAAAACATGCCTAGCTAGTTCCATCAGACAAGTAGGAGGACATTCAGTGTCAGAATGCAAATCCTTCTCATTTCTAATTCACAGTGGGCTTGAGATGCTTCTTGCTAGGAACATTTCTTCGGGCTGGCCCAAGAGGTATTTGACCTCTGCTTGTTATATAGCAGGCTGTCTGGTTCGAGAGGGATGCTGTTGGAGCATAGCAAATACAAAATAGCATCTTCACTTTGTGATAGGTTATTGTTAAACTGATAAAAATAATATGTGCTGCTAGTGCCATCTCTCCTCTATCTTTTTTCCTGCTTCAGAGACCACCTTTGTACTGATTGACTGGGTTGTTAGTGTTTCCTCTGGACCTGCAGAAAATGATTATATTAAGTTGTCTTTTGTAGCTCATGTCCAAACCAGCTGGCTTTCTGTAGTAGCTGATAAATGTCTAGCAAGAGCAGAAAAAAAGTTTACAGTTCATACATATTCTTTGTAGCAACTCTGTAGACTCAAGTGCATGTAAGCCAGATGATGTTAGCAACACTTCATGCATATCACAGTATTCAGTAGGCAAACACAAAGAATTCTCAACAAATGATTTACATCATACCATAGAACCTCTGAAAGAAATGAGCTTTCATTAGGCAAATAAGCAAGCATCACATGCCAGAATGCAAATCCTTTTCAGGTCTTATGCTCACCTGATTTCCTCTGCATTCCTCCCACTGAGCCTGAAAGGTGGGAAAAGATGCTAGATTTTGTCTCAGGTTTGGAATTTGCAGTTTATCAGGGAGGATTTTTTTACAGCACTGTTCTATGAGTGATCAGGGACACTGGTTGTGACATGATTTGAGTGCAACCCTGCAAGCTTTTAGGGATGGCTCATTTCCTTGTAGCTATCCCAATGAGGATTAGCATTTCTTACCTGCAAGCTACAGTACATTTAATAAACCACTGGATCAGTGGATTCTGTTGTGGAACTGTCAATGTTTGTTCTAGCAGATCTGTCTACACTGGAGTGTGCAAAGCCTCTGAGAGCACTACAGCAATTCTGTCAGCCCTGGCTCCTCATGAGCACGCTTCTATGCACTTTTGCCTTTAATTTTGTGTTATTATCTCTTGCTGTTTTAAACTGCAGTGTCCTCTTCCCTCCTTGCTCTCCCTAAAGATAACAAGCTGACAGAGCTGATGACACTAGGAGCTGGGTGGAATGCACGGAAACCAACCTTGTAATATAAGCACGCAGCAGGGCAATTACCCAAAACTGGATTGTGCAGATGCTGCTCTCAGTCTGAGGAAACCAGTCATTTCAGCCAGCAGGCTGGAGGTGAGGGCTGCCAGTGCAGGAGGCAGTTCGTGTGCTTTACGGTTAATGCTGGATGGTGACCACCATGTCCAGGCTCAAAGGAACACTCTCCTTAGCTAGAGATGTGATATTTTACTGTGCCTGCAGTACCACTTCTATACAGTGGGAATTTTTTTATATATTTTTATGTCTATAAACCTATAAGCATAGGTCATATCCCAGTGCGGTGTGTGTGCTTCTAGCTAGCCCTACCACCTTTGCTTTTGTAATCAGGCTGCAGATGTGCTTCATGATTGAACAACTTCTGCACACTGCTGCTCCTCCTCCCAGAGGAGTCCAGCAGGCTTCCTTATGCAAGCTATCATGCTGTCTTTTTTTCAAAAGCATATGTGGGTTTGCTTTTGTGTCTGTCTGGCTGTTCATGCCTGCGTGTCATAGGCACTGTATATAAAAATGTTCCCAAGCACACGGCTGCAGAAACAGCATCCTTAAACCCAACAAAACTGCCAGCCCTTGCAGCTCAAGCCACCGTCAATGACAAGAACCTGCTCCCACCTCACTGAAGCCATGCCTGCTGGCAGCCCGCACACACAAACGCTCACTTTCCCCTTCTCACAGTCAAAGATGATAGAAAGTCTTCTGGGGATTACTGCACATTTGTAGAGCAACAATGGAAAGCAGCACAGCACAAATATCTATTCTTCCTCACCCAGCATAACAAACGCTGCTTTGTCTTACAGCTGGCCCTTTTTAATAGCTCAAAGCCAACAGCAGTAGCTACTTAGCAGCTTATGGTAAATAAAGCTTTATTAAAACAACTTCCTTTTTCAAATGCTTAATGATTAAAATGGCCTTTCACCTGACATTTTAGACATTTATTATTTTTCCTAGTACCATATCTAGCAGGGGAAATAAAGTAGTTGTCATGGATAAATACTAAACTTTTCCCAGAAAATAATCTTTGAGAGCATCTTTGAAAAATCTCTTATTGAAAAGCAGATTTAGACCTTTCACTAGGCTGTGAGGACGTATGCCTGTGCATCTGTGCCTAAGCTGCATCTTACTTTTGAATTTTGAGGTCTGCCTACAGGTCTTTGTATTGCCTTTTTCTGCTATGTAGCAGGAGGGCACTAGCCCAATACTGAAAAGAGAATTAATGCGATTATATGCAATTAATAGCATTAATCAGTAGGTACACAGAGAGGTATGTTCTGGTACTTCAAGAAACAACTTTTTAGAAGGTGTTTAACGTTAAGGAAAATGACACTTGGAATTACATGGTTTTTGTTTCTAGACTGCCACGTTTTACCGCCCGGACCGGGAGCTGAGGGAGTTGATGTTTATTACATTTACCATTAGCAGTGACAGGCTCCCGAGCGCTGCTGGGCTATTGCCGACCCGTCTCCTCAGGAATCCGCGCTTTTACAGGCGACGGAACGTGGCTTCTTCTCCTTGAAGAGGCAAGGACGGGACCTGCGGCGGCCTCCACCTCAGGCATGGCAGCAGCCTCCACCCCCGGCACGGCAGGTCCCGGCTCCCTTAGGACGGCGGTGGCGGCCGGGCCCAGCGCCCCGCGGCGTGAGGGCGGGCTGCGGCGCAGCCCTACGGCGCCCTCTGCCGGCACGGCGGGAAGTGAGCTCCGCCGGCTCGGACCGGCCTTCAGCACCCACCGTCTGCCTGCGCCCTCCCTTGGTGCTTCCTGCGGGGACGGCGGCGGCTCTGCTGCGGGGCCCCTCGAGGCCACGGACCTGTAGGCCGGCCTCCCTGCCCTGCGATCTCACGGAGTCGTTAGTGTGCGCAGTGTTCCTATGCGCTTGCTCTCATTTGGCTTTTTGCGTGATCAAAGTCACTTACCAGATAAAAGTTGTCTGCCCTCTTCTACGACCCACAACATGCTGGAGATGTGCAGGAAATGATTAGTTGTAGCTGACTGAATAATTGGTATTAGCCAACTTTTGTTCTAATGTGGGATGGGCCTGGGAGGGGAAGAGAGGTCTTTGAAAACTGCTATGTTGAGTTCCTGCTTAGGGAACAGTTTACTTTTTCCTTTTGCCTACTCGGTAATCTTTAAAACAGAATTTGTTGACTGATATGGGGTTTTAATATGTTATCTTTTTTGGGTTTTTTTGATGTTGTTCTTCCATTGAGTGGTTCAAAGTGGTTCCAAATTAGATCTTATTAATTATAGCAGCCCCAGTTCCCCAGGGGGTGGCTGACAGCATGCTCATCCCCTGTGGAAACAGAAACCCAGCATAATTCAGTACTGCTGGCTCTCAAACACCTCTCAGAGCAACCATTCCCCTGCATAGCTTGTCTCCTTGGAAGGTCTGCCTTTCCTTCTCTGCTCTCAGGATGGTAGAAAAATTATTTGTTAAAATCTTGGTTTCTCAGGAAATGGCAGTCTCTTGCTTGAGTGATGGGGGGCTGGGGTGGCAGTGCTTAGCCTTGGTTGGGCTGTGGGGCCTGCACCTTTGGCCTGGTGGCAGGTGACCTGTTTCCAGACAGCTCTGCTCCACTTCTGTTTACACCCAGCAGTGAGGGAAGAAAGCATGTCAGATGGGAGGAAGAGCAAACAGCACCACATGAGGAGTCTCTCTAAACTTGAGAAGATCAGGCCTGTTTCAGTTGGTGATTCAAACCTTCCTGGGTCACAGGCGAGCAGGTTTCTGTGGTCCATTGTTCCCAGAATGGCAGAAGTCTTCCTGTGGAGCTGCCCTGGCCATGAGGAGAGCTCATTCAGAGCAGAACTGAAATCAGATTAACTTTCAAACTACAGTACACTTTTAGATGTGTCAGTGTTTTCAAACAGTCCTGAAATGTTTGTTGGTTCAGATTTTTCTATAGTCTGTTTAGCTTACCTTAGAAACTGGTAGGTATCATGTTATACTAAATTGCTCTTCTTAAATGCCTTATTGGAAGTCCAGTTTCTGATATAAAAATTGCAAATTCCTAACTTGAACTTTGAACCAACACAGAATGTAGCAAGGCATGTGAAATTCTTTCTTATAGCCACTACATAATGTCATTCTTTTTTCAGAATGGAAAAGGGTTTTGTAATAAGGGTTTAAGAAAAAGGTTCAAGTATATTTAGAGTTTAAAAAAAGTCTAACAGACCAATACATCTGTTTTTTTAAAGAAACATTCTCCATTTCTGAGACATTATAACTATGTAAATGAGGGCTTTTTAATTACTGCCTAGGGCTATAAACTCGCATGCTAGAGGGGAGGGAAGAAGTAAGGCAAAGAATAATTCACATAATGTTTTGTTTTGGTTTTTGTTTTGTTTTGTTCTTTAAGAGAGAGAACTGGGTCTTTACCTCAGAGAAGATAGCAGAGGATGGAGGGTTTTATGCTGAATTGCTAGAAGGTGCTGGGAACACTTTATTTTTGCTTGTCCTTTTGGATGGAGTTAGCATATAAAGTACCAGTATGCAACCTTTCTGCCTAATGTGTGCACAAAACAGAGAAGTGTTACAAAGAACCGGGTAAAATTCCCTTCTCTATTCCCACTCTGCCAGTACCCTTAATCCTGATCAGCAACATCCCCTGCTGTCTCTCAAGCTGCTTGCAGTGCCTGAATCTTAGCATGGTTTCTAATGCAGGTACACCATAGGCTAGTGAGGGACTCTGCAAAGTTATTTTCACTTGTGACCTGATAAGCGCTTGGCACTTAATTGAATAGAAGTCTGCTCTCAGTCAGCTCTGCTGGCCTTTTTGTATTTTAAGCACCATTATTTTCAAGTAAGGTGATCTTGCTGCTACTTTTGAAACAGCATGAGCTTGACAGAAGGGGCATTTTTTTTAAGATTTTCAGGATATGGTTGTGCATCTGGGAACCAGACCCAGTGTACAGCAGTACCTATATAGTAGGTATAGTGACTGGAAATGTCATTCTTCTGGTACTTTTTCCAAGCAAAGCAGTGTCAAAATACTTATTCTGCCCTGGTAAAACTTCAAATCCATATGATAATTTTTGCTTTCCACATTTAATCTTTTAATTTTTGCTGAGGCCTTTGAAAGAAGAATTTCCAGATAATAAATCCCACTAATGAGCTCTGCTTTTTTTTATATAGCAGAAATTACGTACAGCCAGTATGCTGAAAAAATTTTTCTATTTGATGCTCTTATGATGTATCTGAGAGAAAGGTGAGAATGAGTGTTGTGAGGGTGAGGCAGGGTTTTTCAAGTACAAAGTGTTAACGTCATTGTATGTAGTGAGGCTTTGAAAGTACTTTTTTGGCTTTGGCTCGCGCAACAGATGTTTACTGCCCATGGAGCCAGTGGATTGAGGGATTCTTGACCAGAAGAGAATAAATGAGTTTGGGTTGGTGGAAGTAGCAAACTGGCAGCAGTAAGTGCTGGTGGATGTCTGTCCATGCAGGGAGGGAGGAGGGGTGTAGGGAGCCTTCAAGGCCAAAGTCTGTCTAGCCAGAGGCACTACTGGTTTGAGAACAAGAGGATTTGAGGGTGCAAGTGGAAAAACTTCCAGTTATTAGGGGGGAAGCGTGAGAGTCAGAAAGCACTTTTCAGTGGGAGCTGTTGGATGTTAAAAGCAGAACTATTTTGAGACCGAATTTGATCACTTTACAACATAAATTATATAGCATGTCTGTGTAGAACAGAGGAAGGCACCCTCAGTCCTGCCTTCAGGGGCCCCATTGGGCTCCTTCCTGTGCAGTTGTGCAAGTTACTTCTGTGCTCTCTGCTTTTCCAAACAGGCTTTCAGAAGCTATGCCATGTAGGAGAAAGGACAGTTTGGACAAGTAAAGTAGTAAGCTGTGGTTCAGGTAGCTGACAGCAACCTTCAGTTTTGGTTTATGATTAACTGTAAAGCAGAGAATTAAGGTGATATTATATGTACAGCTCATAAATCACCATGCAGGATAGTTTGCTGGTGTGAGTGACAGTACACAAAATCAAGCCATTGTCATTGTCTCTGTAAAATCTTTCTTCAGTCTCCCAGCCCTGAAGTATATTGCCAGTGACATCAGAGGCAGCTCCTGATGCCACTAGCCATGAGTCTGAATGCTGGTGTATCTGGCTTTGCTTGACAGTTGTGTTTTCTGGCAGTATAGAGTATGTCTGTGTATCTGTTGCTTGGGATAGACACTATTTTCGGCTTGGCTTCTAGTTTCTCTGTGGGGCTGTATGGCACTGAGGAAGTTAGATAGGTGATACCAAAATAGACAAAAATTATAAAGTCAATTTAACCAGAAATACAGTATTTTGCTTACCATTTCATTGAGCAAAAATATTCTGAATTCTTAAAAAAGAAGTGACTCAGTTTGCATTTCTTCAACTATTTCAGCAAAAATCTATGTGCACATATACATTTGTATTTGTTTTCAACATGCTCTTCTCCGTCTGTCCCAATGTTCAGTTAAAATGAAGATATGTGTCCCGGCTTGTAAAATGGGTCACTGTTTCACTCTTGAAGTGGTGCCATGTCTAGGCTAGCTTATCTCTTGATAAATACTTCTGCTGTCCACTGAGAGATTAAACTTCATGACTACTGAGGTCTGTTTGGGGGTCTTATAGGCAGATAAGGCTGTGTTACTTTTTTAATAAAATATATAAATGTACATTTACTGAAGGACCTTTGGATGGCATTTGCTATTGGGAAGGTGGCAGTGGTGTATTCAAATTAAAATACTTTTGTATGAGAAACTGGCTTTTCCATTTCATAAGTATTATAATTTATTGACAGGAGTGCTTTACTTAACTCTCATGTCTAGAGTGTGGAGATGAGGAGCTTGAGCTGCTGTTATAAGACCTCATTTAGCTGTCTAGCAGAAAAGATTTCTTTCCCTAAGTCTAATCTGGCAGGAGTCATGGAAGAACATTATCAGCTAGTTACAGAAATCTGAGGCGGCTTGGGTGTGTGGGATGAATGCTGGTGCTGTGGCCTGGAGTCTGTCTTGCAGTGACAGTCATGCAGTGAGGGTTCTGACCATGGAGAGCACTCTTCTGGGGGATGAGTACAGACAGTGTTGGACTTGTAGAGGAGCTTTAACTGAAGAGATGTGTTGTAGGAGTAGTAAGCAGCCAGCTTCTCTAACCAAACAAAAATCTGAAAAAATTGCTCTCTCTTGTGCTTATGTAGGGAGTGGGAAAAAGTTTTGTCGTGAACAGTTCTGAGTAACAAAGTCATCAGTGCCACTGAAGAGGTTCATCAGGGTGAGGTTTCTGTGTGAGTCTGGGACCTTGCTTGTGCTTATATAAAGTTTTGTATAAGTACAGCATTTGGGTATATATCTTTGAATCTATGCCCACTGTGGTTCTACTTAAATAAATAAGTAGAAGTCATGGTACAAACCATTTGGTAATATGAATTACAGGCTGAAACTGTTGATCAGTGTTGGCTTCTCTCTTTGTAACCTGCTGTTCTGCCACCATAGGAAAGTGATAAGGCAAGGCCAGAGACAGGAATAGGTGGAATGGGTCCAGTGAAATGCAAACCATGCCCACACCAGGAGGCTTACTTCTTCTGCATCTTGCTCTTGGTCCAGGTTTGAGTGGCTTTTTGGCCATTCCTGCCTTTCAGATCAGTAGAACTGTTTGTGCTCTGCTAACCCCTTACTCCTGTCTGAACATAGGGGTAGGGGAGAGGTAAATAGCGAATTCAGCATGATGTGTTTCCCTCTCTTGCAGGCATTGTTTGTGATTCCAGACTCGTACCATTATACTGACAAAGTGCCATTGACATGTGATCATGGGGTATGGTGGAAAACATGGCTCTAAAAAGAGTTTACAAATATGTAGAACAGGGCTCGTCTTGATGGCACCAGTGTGTACCAAGCTGTGTCCACAAACCTAACTCAGCATGACGAGCACCAGTGGTGGGCTGCAGTGGGGACTGCAAATTTGCTCTTTAGATATCATAACTTGTTGCTGATTTTCATTTGATGATTTTATACAGCTGTAGCAACATGAGTTAAAACTCCTAATACTACTCAGAGCCTTCATTTCCATTTTCTAGATTTTTTTTTTTTAAGTCACATGGAAGTTTCAGTTTGCCTTAAGTTACACAGTTTGTTAGAGATGGACCTAAAGAGTACAGGACATGTTTTTTTCCAGAAGCAACAAGTAGTTTGTTCACCTTAAAGAGCCCAATTTTTCTAGAATGCAGGAACTGCTCAGCTCTTTGGTCTGAACATCAGTCCTTTTTCATGCACCTTAGGTTGTGCATCTGGAATCGTTAGTCATTCTGAAAGTCTTGGTTGAATTGCGAATCCCAGTCCTTTACTCACTGTCATCTCAGCCATTTCTAGGACTCATTAAATAGATTTGCTATTTAATGAATTGGAGGAGATTCCACAGTATACTTATTACTTTTATTTTCAGGACAGAAATTGAGTCTTCATAAAACATTTTGACTCTGCCATATCTGATTCATTTAATATTTGTGGGAGGTATTTCCTCTTGGAGGAAGATTGTGAAGAATCCCCATGCCCCATCCTTGAAAAAGCCAGACCATCACTGTCATTGGTATTATGATGATATCTTGCAGTGTGCTCAGGGATTTCTTGCAAGCGTCTCTTCTTGATTGCTTAGGTGGTAGAGGTGCATGGACTCTGCTCAGTGATCTTTGCTGTCCTTTTTTGTCTTGCAGATCGAGGGATTTTAATGGCTTTCAGGTAGAAGAAAGTGGAGACAATCAAAATGAATTCTATGGACAGGCACATACAGCAGACCAATGACCGGTTGCAGTGCATAAAACAGGTAAGCTGAAGCAGGAGATGATTGCTGCTAGATGAGCGTTGTTTACTGTGTGGCAGAGTGCATCGTGCATTATGGTTACCTGCTGTTCCTTAATGAATATCCTTGCCTTTTAGAGGGGAGGACAGTGGTAGGAATCAGACATTGTAAACTGATTGAAGAGAAGAGTATCTTCTGCAAGAGCTGCTGTATAACTCTCAAAAGCCAAAGTTTCCCTTTCACCTTTCTAAGAAAACTTCAGGCTGGAGACTGAACAAATCTGTCTCAGCTGAAAGCACAGTGGTGCCACCTCTGCCCTGAAGGTGTCACAGTGGGCAGACATCATACCTGTGCTCTGAGCACAGTGATCCAAAATTTTGGTGGGCCATTTTTGATTCTAATCCAGTATCTGACCTGAGATATGCACTGCCTGGAGATTCAGACTTGGACAGTTGTCATATTTTCAAGTGCTCAGGTTAATCAGGTTGCCCAGAGATGTAAAAACTTGGGTTTGTAAGGTAAAATTTTCAGAAACATCTGTTTCTGAAGATGAAGGACCCTTATAATTCACTGGAAGACAGTGGGATCTAGGTTTTATTTAAAGGTTTCTCCACTGTAGCTGTGCTTGTAAATGCTTTTATAACCAAGGGAAACTACAAAGGCAAGGATAGAATGAGCAGATGCCATCTTTACCTGCTTTACCCTTGTGGTTGAGCTTTGTTCTCTGGCATTGCAGGCCTTGTGTATGCTTCCCTCACATACGTTGTTCTCCACATGCAAGAGTACTTAAAGAAAATTCACAGCAATGGTCCTTTGTGTAGAGGAGGTGAGCAAGAGAATAGTTTCTCATGATGATGTTCCTAGGTTTTTGAAGTTACTTAATATTCTTTTAACTACAACTTCCTCAAGGGGGACAGCAGAGGGAAAGGTACCGATCTCTCTCTGGTAACCAGTGATAGGACATAAGGAAGTAGAATGTCAGAGGAGGTTGAGATTGGACAGGGTCATAAATTTTCAGCTTGTAGACAATTACCTTGCTTTTTGAGACAAGTCATTAGCTGGCAAATTTAACAGGGTACCAGAAAGAGTACAAGTTCACCCATAGAGAACTGAACCACATACTGTTATGTACAGATTGGTTTGGGGAGCAAAGCAGTATGGCCATTAATATCATTAATATACAAAGCTGTATCAATGTTATCTTCACTGATTTTTTTTTATCAGCAGGGTCAGGCAAAAAACTGCCTACCTTTTCTTCCCCAGTCTACACTCTTTCATCACTTCTTCCCAGGCTGTGAACAGTTTTGCTGTTCTTCTGGAGAGATATGTGCTTTCAGGGTGGTTAACACAGCAGTGGCATGGCAGGTGTACTGCCACAAGGGAAGGAAAACCATCCTTCCTTGGCACCCAGGATCTCTGTGTTTTATAACTTTGCTGGCAGCTAGTGCTCGTGCAACCAGACTGAGAACTGTCTGCCACCCTTCTGCCCCTCACCCCAGCCCCTGAGAAACACTATAAATGGTAATCCATGTGCCTCTTTAACTAGATCAGGTTTCAACACAGGGTCAGGACAAGCTTCTTTCTTCCCAGCTCTGTGACTTGTTAGACACCCACAATATCCTTGCTGACTTCTGTTCCAGGATCAAAGTTGTGTTTTACCTTCATCTTTTTTAGTGCTTTAAAGCTGCAAACCCAAAACTTGTATATCATCAGCTAGTTAGGAAATGAAGTGTGTGTGTGTGTGAAGAAGTGTTTCAGAACAGATGAAAGAGCAAACTGAAGAGGTGGCTGTGTATTTATGCTTAAAAAATCCCCAGACTTCTGTGGAAGGCTTGAACAGCTTGTGTGGTCTCTTTGTAGCTGATTCCCTCAGTATTTGTGTATGTACTTTAAAAACAAATATACTTTTTTTGATGTACAGTGGAAAAAGCCAAAGTAACAGGCTTCCCTTAACACATGCAATTAGTTTGGCATGACACAGGAGACTCTTCAGCATATGTTGAAGGAGGCTGGATCTTCAGGGTGCAGGATTATTTTCTTTGGTTCTTTGTTCTTCGAAACAAAACCACAAAATTATTTTGTGCTCAATGAAGGTCTGGTAGCCCTTGAGAACTGTCCTGTTCAAGGACTGTTTATCTGCTCAGTACTCCTGGCGTGGGTGGCTCTGATGCACCATCCATCATGGACCTCTGGTGCAGCACGACCTGGCTTCAGCAGGCACAAAGCAGAATTTGGGGGCTTTCCTTGGGTGCCTAGGCACAGCCTTCTGAAGGAGCCAACTTCCTGCATAGGAAGTCCTGACAGAGAATTGACTGGTTTTCTTAAACCGATCTTCATAATAAACCAGAGATATGGCTTTAGTCAAACCCCATCCATTATTTTGCTCATGTGATATGAGTAAATACCAGACAAAATCAGTGGGTTTCATGACATCTCCTCTCTACTTCTACATTTTGTTGTCTCTGCTGTCAGTCAGTTTGTAAAGTTTCTATATATCTCTGCTAAAACTCTTGAAAAGAAGATAGAGAACATCTTCCTATATTTAAGTTACAAGGAAGCCCCTCATTTCAGATGAGGTTCGTGATATATTTTGGCTGTGCTGAGGACAGTTGTCAGGGTACATACTGAAGCTGTGCTGAGATTTTAGTAACAAGTTAAAAGGAAGTGTGAAAAGGCTCTCTGGTGTCTGAAGTATTTGGTGATAGGGAGAAGAAAGTGAGTTGTTTCTGCTGCTTGTGTCCCAAGATACATCAGGACACAATCATCAAATGATGGTGGATCACTTGGGGAACCCACTTAATTGGAGGCACACATCATGTAGCTGGGTCCTAGAAAGATATTTGCATTTCTCCTCTCTTTCCTTCAAGAAAGCTTGCTAAATTGCTGCAGTTGTGATGCTTTATAATGCTTACCCAGCCATTCAGAGATGCTAAAATTTGTAATTGCTGTGAGCTTTTTGTTGATATTTTCTTGCTCAGGTTGGAAACAAGCAGGCCTGTTTCTTTCATCGTTCAGCAACTGGGCTTTTGGTCACCTGCAATTCAGGGGAAAATAGAATTCTGTGTATATTTGCATAACTGTTAACCTTTAAGCCCTGAAATAGTTGAACTAATTCTTCTTCTCCTCTTCAGTGTTATTGTTGCAGACTCATGTAAATGCTCAGCAGTCCTGAATGTGTCATTTTTAACGTATTTTGGATTGGGTAATGTGGACTGGTATGAAATTACAGCTGAAAAGGTTTTAATGTGCTTCATGAAAATTTCATTTTAAAGAACTTGGAAAATGAGAGGCACTGTTATGAAGGGTGTGTTTATTTAGAATACATATTTTTTGGTCGTAGCCCTTACAGGGATCTTAGCACCTACATATGAAGTAATGTATAGCAGTAATGGTAATGGTGAAGAAGACCTTTCTTTTCCTTAAAAAGACATTTGATAGGCCTCAAGTGTTACAGTTTATTGGTTGAATGGTCCATCAATGCTGTCTTAATTGGTTTTTTGAGACCCATAGTTGCAAATTCTTTGTCAGCTTTTGTGCTCAGTCTGTTGGAATATTCCTCTGCTAGAGTAAGTATGTTTAGGAAAAGCTGACGGCAGACCAGCTTTCCTGGCTCCCCTAGTACATTTAGAGACTTGTCAATCAACATTCCTGCCCTGTTAGATCTTGTGTCCTGGTAGGGACTTCACTGGATCAGGCAAGGAAGCCGCAAGGAAAGGAGCAAAGAGGCAAAGTGCTAGAAGCACTTCTGGAGGAGAGGAGGAAGAAAACACCTTCTTGATGTTTGCAGTATTTGGCAGTTTTGTTTATCTGACAAGTTTCCAGTGGGTGGAATATAACCCATCTTATGAGGTGGGCTGATAAAGTTGGTGCCCTCCCCAGTTCTGCCACTTGTTTCACTGTAGCACCTGTCCAGAAGGGCTGGGACTTTAGTATTGTTAGCTGTTTTCAGAAGGGAAAATACACATATTTTGTGCTTACACTTAAAACTTCAGTACCCATAGCGTTTAGAATAATTGTATTCTTTTCTGTGCAGCTAAGTAATCTGGGCTATTGCTTAAAATTGCCTATTGGTGAATAAGGATGAACATTTGAATATTGTAGAAAGTTTTAAGTTGGATCCATGGTGTCACCTCAATGTCAGATGAACATAGGAAGTCCTTTCAGTCAGCAGCTGGGTCAGACAGAAATTACATAGTGGTATCATGTAATTTCTGACTCTTCGTTCACACGTATGCGCTTGCTACTTGAGTTCTTTCTGTTGTGTGCATTAGTGCAACAGCAAAGCCATAGCAAGTATGACTTATGCAGCATTTACACGTTGAGGACCATTGTACCTGTTTGTAAAAGGAGAAGATACGTTTTAAAAAGTTGAAGTCGTGATAGTACTGCTAATACCAAGAGTCTTCAGCTGTGCAGACCTCTACCATTGTCTGCTTAAGGAAACGTCTCCTTACTGGTGGTGTTTGCTCCTTATTGCTTCTGTGCACTATGCGAGAAGAGCAGTTTATTTCGTGGGCAGGCTCATAAAGTATATGCTGCAGGCAGTTTTGTAAGCACATGCAAATGGAAAACTTGTACAGGGGAACACTTTCTCTTTTAACTTCGAAATATCTCAATAATGCCTAGCTGGCTGGTAGGACTTATGAGAATAGGTCATGTGAATTTTATATCTTCTGCAGTGGTAGCAGTTCACATAGTGGGCATTTTAAATAGTCACCTTGAGATTTTATATCTGCATAGATTAAGAGATTAAAATTATAAAGATTAAGTCAGTTGATTAAATGTGCTATAAAAAGCACAGTCGGTAAGTAAATTACTCAAATCAGTCAAAAAAATTAATTGGAAAACAAAATATGTCCAAAAAATGTGCTGATGTTTTGGTATACTGGAGACTGTTGGTTATTTTTCAGAATCAGTGCATTTGTTCTCCTGAAATTTAGAAAATGAATACATGTATTTATTTAAAATGCTTTTTTTGTTGAAGTTGGTTCAGTACATAAATCAGAGGAATTTTTAGTTGGTGCTTTTTCTTCACCTTGCAGTCAACTCATTTCATACTCTTGAGTAGTGTTTCTTTTTAAAAGATGCACTTTTGACAATAATCTTCCATTAAAGGGATGAATGTCTTTAAAACACGTTGATATGGGAAGAACTGCATGAAAGAAACCCACCAACCCAAGCTTTTCCAAACATCATGGTATGCATCTCAAATTATTAAATGGTTCAAAACACAGAATTACTTACATAGATGCCTCACTTTGCCTGTATTCTTCATAGATTTTTTGGGGAAAGAAGGCGGTTAAACAAGTCTGAAACAAATAAGCCTATTTTCATCAGTTAAAAAAACCCCAAAACCCACATTAAAAACCATAAAGAGTGTGAGTAACTGTTTAGATCATTATTCTAATAGTGAATGGAATTCTGAGGGAAAGAGTGTGGCCTGCTTTGAGAAAATTAACTCCTTGATATGTTGAGGTATTTAGGACTAAAACTACTGGCTGAAAATCACAAGGGCATGCAAGAAGAAAGCTCCTATATTATTACATTGTCCATTGGAGTGATAAAGCTAAAGAACCCTCAACATCATTGCTGTAATCTCATATAGAGACATCTTGTGCAGTGTGCTATGATAGGGAGGTACTAAAAATGGCTTGCTTCAGTTGAGTGAGTGAACTGGTTAGGCAAAATGATTTAATATTTCAATTGAGCTGTAACTGCAAATTTAAAGGTAGATTGGAGCCTTGCATCATTGAGTATGGCCTGAGAGAAAGAACAAACAGTTGTACCTTTGTTTCTTGACTTTTTTTCCCATAAAATCACACTTTGTGAGTGATTAAGGAAATATGATTCAGAGCTGTCTGGGGTATTTTTAGTCTTTTGTAAACCATACTGTTCTTGGTGCTATCAGCTGTCATAACAGCAATCCAGGTATTGGTGTGAAGAAGGGTATGAAGATTGGACTGGGCACTGTTATTCCATCTGCTGATAGGTTAACAGAACGATGTTTTGCCACTAGTGTGCCCCATTTCCATCTTCAGTCAGATCTGGATCACAGCCTTTAGACCCCTAAGTTACGATTTAGTCTTGAGCAGAGCAGTGTGGGGTGCAGCAGCAGTAGATGGGTTTATGACAGAGAAGTTTCAATTCACTGCATGTCCCCTTATATAATACAGAGTTATATCAAAGTATATAACAAATATATTGCAATTATGGTAGATATGAAAGGTACAGAGCAGGAAGGTGAAGAGGTATTTCTGATCCCTAGCAGAGCTAAGGAGTGATTCTTGTTTTAGCACTTGCAGCTTTTGTGTATACTGCTTGGGGATCAGGATGTTGAATCCATCTCTGACACTTGGGACAAACGAAGATTGCAATAGCTTTTCTTTTTTCCGGCACATCCACATAGATACGTAATCTTCCTCAGAGAGCTCATGGGATAGGAGATCCAGGCAGCAGAACAAGGCTATTCAATTACCAGGCATTCACCTTTTCTCAAACCAATACTGATTTGTACACAATGCTGAAACTGTATGAGGAACATCTATGGAAGTCTAAATCAGTACAGGTTTAGTTCCCTTGCAGCTTGCAACTGGACAACTTGGGTTTCTGCGGTTCAGTGATGCTGATATTTTTATTTGTTCTTTCTCTTTTGTTTAGCATGGGATCTTCTGTCTCTAGTGTTTACTACCCTGCTTGTCTTACCCAGTATTTACATATGGCTAAAACACCTGATAAAGGGGTGCTGGTCTTTGCTCAGTATTTACTGTTTTCCTTTTACAAAGAAGCTGCAGTGGACAAATGGAGCAAAGGTGACTCCCTTTTATTCTTTTTTTCTTAAGTAGGCATGGCTAACATGGTTTTAATCTCTCAGTGTATCTAGTGCTTCTCAAAATGTGAGCATAATAAACTATTTATAAAGCCTCCAATGGAATGAGCCATGTAAGTGCAAGATAATTCTATTAATTAGGGTTCTCTCAATCTTACACACACTAAATCGGGAGGGGAGGATTATCTGAATGCAAAATGCACAGCTTGATCCTTTTAATTTTTTGATAAATAAAACAATCTTTGATATTGAAGGGGACTGTAGAGAATTGAACTATATATAACCATATCTAGATAAACAAAAATCACACTCGCAAAAGACAGAAAATAGCTCAATACTCCCCTCTATCCTCTTGAAAAAGAAAAAGACCATTTGTTTTGAATCTTGACTTGTAGATGAGTTCTTTATATACTGAGCATAGCTGCTTATGGATAAGGCCTTTGTATAATCACACTTGACTGTGAAAAAACCCCACCTATTTCAGGTTACAGCATTTTCTACATTTAAAGTGTGTCCTCAGTTAATGTGTCCTGTATTTCTGTAACACCCACAGAATCATTATGGTTGGAAAAGACCCTCAAGATCATCTAGTGCAACTGATAGCCCTACGCTACTCTTATCCCTAAATCATCCCCTGAAGAACCACATCTATCCTCTTCTTAAAAACCTCCAGGGATGGTGACTCCACCACCTCCCTGGGCAGCCTATTCCAATATCTCACCACTCTTTCAGTAAAGAAATTCTTCCTAATATCTAATCTAAACCTATCCTGGCACAGCTTAAGCCCGTTCCCTCTAGTCCTGAGCAGCAGGTCACTGACCATCTCCTCTTGGACAAGGGGGGAATCACACTGTTGCAGCCAGTGGAGGTCATGCCAGGGAGAGAGACAATTCTGGGTGGATTGGGATCTGAAGTAGAAGCCTGCACATAGAAGGGGGAGAAGGGCTTCTGCTTGGGTTTATTCACAGAGCCAGGTTATGAAGTGATAAAGGCTCTATTAATGTATTACAGCAAATGACCCTTGCAGATTTGCAGGTCCTCTACAGCTTGCTTATGGTGCTGAGTGAGCTATCAAATTTAGGTCTAGTGGGAAACATACTTGTGTGCTGTATAGTGCACAGGGATGAGCCTTGTCTCCCCTTCATTACGCTGTGTCAAGGATATCTGACCAGGAATCCTGGTTTTATGTTTGTTAGATAGGTGATTAGTTTTCCTTAGGGAGCTGAACACCCTTTGCCCAATGTGTGGGACTGCTGTTGTCTAAAGTAGAACTAATTTGTCTGAAGTCAGAGGATTAACCCCACAGTAAATATGTACAGTATTAGAAAACTAAAAATCATTATTTCCTTCTGGCATCTCTCTTTATATGCATTGTATTTTATGGAGAACAGTTAGGAATGTTAATAAAAGGTATTTTTCTAGGTTGAAATACTCAAAAGTACCGTTATTTGAAAAAGGCAGGGTGTTGTGTGGCAGGAGGGGTTACATTGTGAACTTAACTTTGTCTTCCTCTTGTATTGATGATATAGCTCCACCTTCGGGAGAAGTTTCGTCATGCGTTTAATCCAAAATGTGGGCTGCTGATAGCAGAGTCCAGGTACCTTCACAGCCCTGCCTTTTGTTTCCTGCCACCTTCTTTGAGTCAGGCCTAATAATTGTGTGGTCATATGGGGAACCTCAGTGTAAGTGATGAGTGAAAATCAGTGTTCGGGAGGTTAGTTCATAGTCAGAACAGCAAGTGTAGTCTCAGACACTGAAAGTGGTGGAAAGATGCAGTTTGGGGAAGAAGCTTTCAGAAGCAGCAGGCCATGAGACTAAGTATATCAAGAAAATATTTCTTTAGTTTTTGGTCAACTTCAGTCTAATACTGGCGTAAAAAGATGACGTGCTCTAACCTGTAACCATTCCCATGAGCTCCTGAGCGTTCTGCCGCTGGAGTGACACACTACTGCTATCTCCCGTGGTAATGCTAACATTTGAGGAGCCGCACTGTATACATTTCAGAAAGCCAGTGCAGCTGAAATTATTAGTACAGGGTGAGGCTAGTTCACCATGCAGCCATGAATCCTCTTGTGCTGCACAGGAGAGCAGGCAGGATAAGGCAGAGCTGTGGGAGGCAGGAGCCTTTTCAGGGCTGGCAGCTGCTGGTGCTTGCGTTAGCTGGCAGTGCTTGTGAAACAGCAGCCATAACTTTCTGTCCTGCAGGAGAGCAAATGTCTCCTGGATATATTTTCCCCAGTTGGTGCATCAAAAGTTTTGCCACGCTTCAGCCGTGCCCCGTGGTGTGTGGGAATGGGTTAATTTCAGAGTGAAGAAAACGCTACCTTCCATCTAGCTGTGTTTTCTTTTTCTGTGCAGCCAAAAGCTCTGTGTGTTCCTAGTGTATTCTGTTGCTAATGTGAAATTCCCAGACTCGTTGATTAGTGAAGCTAGACAGTAGACAGGGTCCAAGTGGCTAACCATGTGAGAAATTCAGTGACTGTAGGCTACTGTTAATTAACCTAGAATCTAGCAACATGGCATAGTGTCTGTGTGATAAGTTGTGTTATCTTCAGCAGCTCAATTAAATCAAGGAGTGAGACACAGAGCAGACGTAGCTCAGCAAAATAAACAGACAACTTGAGTCAGCCTTCATAATTTGGTGTGACATCACGTAAATAAATGCAGTAACTTGTTTAGCATAGTTAAGCAGTTTGCTGCTCAAAAACTTATTTGCATCACATCTCATTTTGAATAGGTTAAGTTGTGGCAAATTAGGTCTGTGCCTTCAGTCTGATGTATTCCACAGAAAAGAGAAAAAATCCTCCACCAGAGACATGTCACTGTAAATTGAAATTCTTCATTTGTTTTCAATAGCAACAAACTGGAACATACGGATTCCATGTTTAAGTAATTCACTTTCCATACCATTGCTGTCATGTTAGCATTTCTTGATGTGTATGTGAGATAATGTTAACCCTCTGTAATTGCTGTTAATTTTTACTGTTATTCTTCCATTACATACTAGACTGTTCTATCTAAGATACATGAGTGTACATCTGGGATGCAGTCTTCTACATAGGGAGGAGATTAAGCTGTTGTCCTTGCCATATTTCAATGTGGATAATTGGTTTCTGTTTCTAAAATCATATTGAGTCTTTGGTTGCAGGAAGTGGTTTGCACTCACTTTCATGTGGGCATGTAGACTGAAAGTACTTGATTGTGCTTTAATAGCCTTTCAGAAAAATAAGTTCTTTGTTATACGTGGCAATTTCAATCACAGGGGTCTGAATTCATAGGTGGGATGAAGCTTATACTTTTGGGCCCATTGCAGAGTTTTATTGCATATCAAGATTTTGTCATCACTGTCTAATTGAAAGGGAGTGACTATTTCAAGAAGTGGCTGTATTTTGAAGTGTGTGTTTGCACTGAAAATTGCCACATAGCAGCTGTTGTGTGTGTGAATATGTGTGTGTTGTGCTGGTGTGCATGTTGTTCCTCCCCCTCTTGGTGACTGCACAGCAGCAAACTATGGAAGAGGTACACAGAGTTGCTGTGAAAGGTAATGGACTTCGGTGCTAGTGTGCCTGAACCATCTGCTCATTTGTCCACTCTAATTTACAAAAATGGTCTGTTCTTTATGTAAATAAAATGTTTAAGCCAGAGGTGGTGACAAGCAGCAGGTAGGTGTTCCTGTCTTCTCTGGAGTCCAGCCCAAATGTCAGACCGGTCCTCAGAAATGAAGTTTGCTGGTACAATTCACCCTTGTTGGACACAGTAAAATGGAGAGCAAAGTTCTTTGCTGTTGTTTTTTTTTGTTTTTTTGGGTTTTTTTGTCCATCCACCTACACCAGACTGTTAATTGAAGTGGTACAAAGATTATAAAATTCCTTCCAAGACCAAAAATAGGTCACTCTGAGAAACCCTCTTCAAAGCACCACCTGGTGATCCCTGCAGTAATGATACAATCACATGCATCATTTCTGTGACTTCTGTTCCATTCAGGCTAAGGAAATGTTAGGTTTCTGATTACACTGATTTTGATTACATTAGGTTGATGATTATTCTGAAAATTTTCTTAGGGTTTGAAATAACAGGAATTGTCATGTTTCCCTAGTAGCTTTCTAAAAGGCAGATGATACTGAAAACAATCTGGTAGACAACTGATTAATTTATTGGCTTTTTTCTCTCTGCTTCAGATTTTATTCACACAAATCATCTCCATTTGTTGAAAACACCATTGCTTGCGAGCATGGTGGCATTAGGTAGCCCTTCACTAATAGCTTTGAAGATACAGCAAGGTGTGTCATAGCTAGATCTGGTCCCTTGTCACTTTTTTCTGTACCATCTACTAATTAGGGGATTTTTTTTTACTTGTTTATGTGAAGCACAGTACATGCCTTGCTTCTACCAAAATGCTGCCAATAATTTCAGTTGAAGAGGATGAAACCGTGAATGAGAACTGCTTCACAACAAAGCTGATGGATGGATCTGGCATAAGCTTAGTTTTGTGCTTCTGTTCTTGGATCAAGAGCTAAGAAAATCTCTTTAGTTTCTTGTTCAATGAATATAGTAGATACCATATTCTTCTCAAGCAGGCTTTTTTTTTTTTTGGTGAGGATCTGACAGACATTAAGGTTTCTTGCCACGGATGCAGTGTTTAAGCTGTCAATAAATAAAAAATCACAGTAGGCATTAGAATGTTGTCTTGTGAAACTGGGGGAAGGAATTGACCTGCCTTCATGCTTTGGTTCGTGCTGGATCTTCTCTTTGTTATCCACAAAAGAAACCTTGCCCTCTGTAACCTGAAAAAGAAGAATTGGAGGAGAACTTTAATTTAAAGATACTAAGAAAGTCAGAAAGCCTGTGAGGAATCTGTCCCTGACAGAACTGCATGTGACATTACAAGAAGTGTACCTGCATGACTAGCTTTTCTCTCTTCCCAGAAACTACTCAAATCCGCTCCACAGAGATGGAAACCAGTGGTATTTTAGCAACTCCTTCTTATGGTTTGTTTAGGGCTTTTTAGCCTGTAAAGGAACTAATAGAATTGCTTATCTTGTTCAGTGAGTTTCTAAACTATTTTCTGCTGCATAGTTGCATTTAAGAAGTCAGGATTTCAGCATGCCCTCAGTAATTAAGAAGTTGGTTATGACAGTGTGCCTCAGTGCTTAGTCCAGATACAGTGAAATAACTCGATGGAGAGTTACGGAACAGACAAATAAAGTCATTGGGGTTACCCCTGTTTTGACAGAGCAAGCAGAAGGAGCCTTTTCTTCCACAGGGAAGTGCAAATTTTTATATCTGTTGGACCTTTACTCCAGGAAAGGGGTGCCTCTTTTCAGTAGTGTCTTGCTAAGTAGAAATTGGCATTATGTGGTGCTAAACTGAAAATTAAGCATGTAGCTAAGTTCGTGCTCTGCTTTATGTTTGTTAGTCTAAACCTATAGAAGTTGTTCTGAATCAAGTATAATATCTGTTTCTCAGTGAGGAAATTTCATTGTAAGTGTTAGTGGAGTTTTCCCATGCGTAGATGGCAAACGGTAACACTGGTGAAAATAAACAGTATTTAGCTCTTACTTAGGGCATCTTATCACAAATAGGGAAGGATTATTAAACAATTATTTGAAGTACAGAACCTAGTAGCTTTCAGTGAGTTTTTTCCTTACCTTTTTTCAGTGTGGAAGCAGGTTTTAGGTTTGGGTTTATTTTCCTACTGAGAGATCTGTGACCTGTGGCCTACCAGGTTCAGTATGGTGCAGTTTGTTCACCAGCTTAAACCTCTTTCTTGCTTTCTGGAAATTGTATATTTGATAGTAGCAGAACTCACAGGTGCGTTGTAGAGGCTTTTGAACCAGCTCCTGTTTCCCCTGCAGATGAAAGTCGCATGTAAAAGGACTCCAACAACTAGACACTCACCTGGCAAAGAAATGTTGCTCTGAAATGCAGTGGAGGTGAAGCTACCAAAGTGGACGGTAGCGTGGGCTATAGCCTGTGTTTGTCGAGCAGAGGAGGAAAACCACTTGAACAATGCCTTCTGCTTTTTCAAATTCTGCTATTGTTTCAAAATTCTGTGCCCCAAATGGCAGTCATCTCTTGTTAAAACAAGGCCTCTGACCACGAGCCTCCACTGAATAAGAATTACAGTAACACAGTCCAACAGCTTACAGGCTGGGAGCTCCTCAAAACATGGCATGGGACGGATCTTTTTTCCTTCAGTTGTGCAGAGTTTATATATGCAGCTTTTCAGATATGAGGAGATAAGGGGAAAAAATACGTTGTGAACATTATTGTTAATCCAGGTGCTTAGAAAAGAGCAGTAATGTTTTCCCAGATTATGCAACTGATTCAGAAATAATGATTTTTTAATTCTTAATTTTTAATTATGTATTTGGCTATTGTACCTTCCAGATAAAACACTCAACCAATTTTCAGGTTTTTCTCAGCAATTACAAACCTGCTATTTAAAAAGCACCAATCATTCCTAAAAACATTCTTTTCTTCTTGTTTCTGGAGATTTACTTGCATCTAGCATCACCAGAACTGGAGAATTTTGTAGCAATATTATTCATGTAAGTTAAATTCCTTCCTTCCTGTGCCCTCCCTCTGCCCCTGCTAAAATGTTGGAATGCTCTGGCAGTGCAGCACAGTGAGGGATGACAGTGTAAATAATAGTATCAGATAAGTTTACTAAATCTCTCTAAAAACAAGAGTGCAGATTGTTCAGTTACAAAGACAGAGATAAATGGAACAGTACAAAATTGCATTGGCTGTGCAAATTTCAAAACAAAACCAAATTTTCCCCTCGAAATTGTGCCAGCCTCTTCAGGAGAGGTGCAGTTCCACTCTGAAATTTCTGCATACTTTCTATGCATGCGAAAACATTTTTGGTCATGACACACTTCAGGCAAGAAATAATCCTCCATTTTTCATCGTCACAAAGTTCATTACCCAAATTATTCATGATGATACATCATGATGAATAGAAACCAGAACGCCTAGAAGGGGTCAGTATAATAAGTGTGCTTTGCTCTCTCTCTGTTATTTTTTGAGACAGACAGACAAAGATTAAAGTCTTGATTGTTGTAATGCATAGCTATGGTGGCATGTCCCAGCAATGAGGCACAAGCCCAAGGCAAAGTACTTTTAAGTAAGACTGAAATTTCCCTCAATTTGGGCTAGGACAGTTTTGATTTCCAAGTAGAATCCATTGCAATTTGCAGGTGGGAGAGGTCATGTTAAGGAGGAAGGAATTCAGGGGAGCTCTGATATTTCAGCTATGGCTCACCTCTAATGAATGAGTTCATACCAGAAAATTGGAAGGTCTGCACAAACATTAAGAACATTTTCTGTGTTCACTGTACAATTTAAGGTCTTGCTTCCAAACTGCATTGTTCCTAGTCTCCAAACCTTGCGTAATGTCATGTAGAAAAAATGTCAGCCCTTGTGTATGTTATTTACAATGTTGTCTCATCTACCCTTTCCAGCACTTACAGAACCCTGCAAACTTCCATAATGCAGCAACAGAGCTCCTGGACTGGTGTGGAGACCCCAGAGCCTTCCAGAGACCATTTGAGCAGAGCTTGATGGGTTGTTTGACGGTATGTCCACTCTGTGGCAGCGATTCCTATCCTCTGTTTTATACCATATGCAGTCTGTCAAGTCCAAGAGAACTAGATTCACAGAATCTACATTTTGTGGGATTTTTGGCATTTTATCTTAAACATGTGAAGCCAGACCATTACAACTGTCTCCATTTGACTCCTTTACTTAATGGGAGACAAAATACAGTAACAAGAAGTTAAATCATACAAGGGAAAAACATTTATAGTTAGATTTATTATAAATGCAAGGTTACTTAATATGCATATACAATATTTCTTTTCATGGTTTGAAATTGCTAAGTGAGCTGTGTTCATATGGAGTTAACAGACTTTTCAGGCATTTATTTTCCTTTGCTCCTTTTTGGTGGGACTGGAGGACTACTTGTCTTCCATCCTATGTATGCCGTACTTTCAGTTAAGTAGTGACTTCATTACTATTCTTTCCATTCACTTTTTATTAAGACCACTGTAGTTCCTAAAGCAACATCATTATAATGCAGTGAAAATACATGTTAGTGTGTACACAGCAACATTTTTTGTTTTGAAAGTTTTATTTCCTGTGCACCTAGAAGCAGGATCCAGTTGAAAATTGTTATGTGGAGTCAAGACTTCAGAATAATTCTGACTGGAATGTTCAAAAGCTTTGCCACAATTTGCAGAACAAGTTGTTGTAAATAAATAATCATGAAAGAGATAAAATGATTAATGAAGAAACAGTCATTGTTTTTGTTGAGGAGGCAGAAGTGCATGGGTTATTTTCACGCACTATGCAGCTGATGTATATAAATCAGACACTAAGACTGAGATTTAGTTGCCAGAAATCTAAATGTTAAGGAATGGCTCCATCTTAATGTGCTGAAGTGTATAGCATCCCTCAGTTTTCTCTGTCAAAAGTTAGAATAAATCCATTGATATAAGGAGGTCCATATCGTTCTTCCAATGAGAGAGGTAGGGGGGGGAAAGGTAGGTTAGAAATGTTAGTTAGTTAAATTTAACCTCAATCATGAGAAAATGTACATAGGATCTGATCTAACCATAAATATATTGTATATGTACTTCTTTAAAACATTGCTAGCATTTTCAGGTTAGTGTTTGGGAAGAGACATTCAGCTCAAGTATACTTAGGCAGCCTGTGCACAGTATTTCTCTGCAGATCTCTGCTAGACCATTGTAAATCTGCTACTTCCTTTCTGTTTAAATCTTTCCTTACTACATAAGCAGATCTTCAGCCCTGCCCTAGTGGAGGATCGAAATAAGGTCTGGTTGCTAGTGATTCATTGCCTTCGCAGAGCATAGGGAAAGTGAGAAGGAAATGCTCCATGAAAAATGGTGAGGTAAACCACACAGTACCTGGTTATCAGAGTTCCTTGAAATGAAAATACTGTCTTTTTTCTGACAAGGAAGAAAGAAGTAGCCTTTATTGTCTCTGTACTGTTAAGATTTGAACAGCGTGTGTTGCTTTACTTCTGGGCCCCTCAGTTGAAGAACGATAGGGAACTGCTTGAAAGAGTCCAGCACAGAGTCACGAAAATGATAAAGGGGACAGAACATCTTCCTTATGAGGAAAGGCTGAGGGAGCTGGGTCTTTTTAGCTTGGAGAAGAGGAGATTTAAGAGGTGACCTCATCTATGCTTTCAAATATGTGAAGGGTGCGTATCAGAAGGATGGGGTCAGCCTCTTCTCAGTGAAGCCCGGTGACAAGACAAGGGGCAATAACTGTAAGCTGAAGCATAGGAGGTCCCATGTGAATGCAAGAAAAATTTTTTTCCCAATTCAGGTGCCAGAGCTCTGGAACAGACTGGCCAGAGAGGTTGTGGAGTCTCCTTCTCTGGAGATATTCAAAACCTGTCTGGACACGCTTCTGTGTGATGTGGTCTAGGGAATCCTGCTGTGGCAGGAGGGTTGGAGTAGATGATCTTTTGAGGTCCCTTCCAACTCCTAACATTCTGTGATTCTGTAATTCATACTCCTCCCTGAAATCTGAGCAGGGTGACATGAAATCCCCTTTTCCCAAGCTTGTTAATGGGTGAGCACTATCTGGAATGTAGGACTGACTGGCAACAGCATCTCTATCACATGTTGTAATCTCATTATATTCCAAACAAGGAAAAAACACAGGAACTTAACCAGTTGACTTGGTTTGTGTTAGAAAGTACACAGGATTTGCAGATGCATATAAACTGCAATGCATATGTGTTTCTTGTTCCTAATGTTAAAATCCCACTAGGAAGGAAATCTTCAGTTTCTCACTGTGTACATCTCTCTTCCTGCTTGACTACATGATTGTACAACAAGGGTTGATACTTCCTGTATTTTCCTAATGATCAGTAGCAGTACAGTGGGCAAGTTAACACAGTGCTGTGTTTTGGGTTTAGGCTGAGAATAATGTTGATAACACACTGATGTTTCAGTTGTTGCTGAACAGTGCTTACATTAAGTCAAGGACTTTTCAGCTTCTTATACTGCCTTGCTGGTGAGGAGGCTAGGGGTGCAAAGAAGCTGGGAGGGGACACAGCCAGGACAGCTGATCCAGACAGGCTGAAGGAGTATTCCATACCATGTGATGTCATGCTGAACAATAAAACTGGGAGGAGTTGGCCAGGAGATGGCAGCCCATTGCTTGGGGACTGGCTGGGCATCAGTCAGTGGATGGTGAGCAATTGTATTGTTTATTTCCCTTCCTTTTCTGTTCTATTAAACTGTCTTGATCTCAACCTGTGAGCTTTACCTTTTTTCCCCAGTTGTTTCCCCTATCCCACTGAGAGAGGAGCAAGAGAATGGCTGTGTGGTGTTTAGCTGCCTGCCAGATTAAACCACAACATAAGGCTTGTAAAATCAAGAATATAATTCTCTAAAAACATACTGTGTATGGCATAACTTTGCTGTCTTCTGACAGAAACAGCTTTGGTTATTACATAGCAGTTAAAGAAAATAACCCTAGTTTGATTTGATGAGGTTCTCTTACTCTTTTCTGTCTTTCCTCAAATCCACTCTAGTCTCATTCCATAGGTCTGCTTTTGCCAAGCAGTTTAACATGCAAATGATCTTAGTAAGGGCATTGGCTGTCTTTTGTGTTGGTGCTGCAGCAGAAGTGGAAACAAGGGGGCCGCTGAGAGCAAACAGGCTCATTTACAGACTTGTCTTCAGCAAAGGGTGATAAAGACACTACTGTGTTCTCTGTGTTTCAGCACTTCAGGCATCAAGTTCATCATTTTTCAGGCTTCTTCAGTGTGTCCAAAACCAAAACAAAATGGTGAGAGGAGCACAACTGTGTGCAGCTATTCTGTAACTATACCTTGAGGCTTAATCTAAGACATTGAAATCCAGCACAATGATTTTAGATGGTAGGAGGAATTTGGGTAAGCAGGGTGTACTTACAGTGAGTGGTGTGTACCTGAGCTGACTCTAGCCAAAGCACTGAATGTAACAGAGCTTCTCTAGTGAAAACTGGGGTCTCTGGGCACCATAAATAGGACCTGGGTTTCTCTTTCCATCAAAAAAGATGGCATTTCTTAATCCAGTTTGTCCACAAAAGTTGTGCTGAAATAGTCATTAAAATGCCTGTTTCCCCCCACCATCTTAATGTTCTTGATTTCCTCTCCAGTGTTGGGTCTGCCTCGGTCATGAGGTCTGTGAAACTCGCCCAAGTTTGTTAAAGAAATGTTTCTTTAAAAAAAAATAACAAGAAACAAAGCTGTAGTCCTAGTTGTGCTTTTTCTGAAGATTGTAGCTTCTTGTAGCTCTTCCTAGATCTCTGAACTGCTCAAGAGTGGTGCTGAAGTAACAAGTATCTGTGTTAAACCAATGGAAGTATCTGCTATAGGTTCATGTTTTAGTGGTACTGATACATGGTACAATCATCTTTTGAATTGTGTTTTTCTTTGAAAAATCCTAGAATTGAGACTGTTGAGAAGGGGTTTTTAGGTCATCTCAAGGAAAAAAAACAAATAGCTGGTCTCAGTTTCATGATGCTGAAATCTTTTATCTCATCTGATATGTAATGAAAAATACAATTGATTAAAAAACCCCATACATATATATGAATAGACAGTATGATATCTTTGAGTAATGTTAAGTTCCCACAACAGGATGCATCAGACAGCAAAAACAACATAGACAAGCTAATGCTAATGTGTTCACAAGGTGTCTGCTGCTACACTGACTTCATACCTGGCTGAGTTCATTCTCTTTAACAGAGAAAAGTATATAATCAAAAATCAACATGTAGGATTCAAAAAAAATCAGATTTCAAATCAACTTAAGATCTGAATGGGTTTAATTACAGATGGAAGAGTTGGTTCAACATATCTATTCCCAGAAAATGGCTGGATGCAGCTACCCATTAAAGCCCTAAAAATGTTGCATTTGGTCTTTGTATCTGAGGCTTCCAGAGCAAAAAGTTCACATGGAAGAAATTGTGCTTCCATTGTCATCTCCATGTATTTGTTAAGCACACAGTTTTACGTGTTTGCAGTACATCTCAGCACTCCCGGGCTGTGTACGTGCTGTACCATCAAAGTACAGCCAGCAGGCACAGAACACTCTGCTTCAGAGCAGCTCAGAACACTACCAAATAACTCTGTATTACTGGCTGTCATATGACCTCATAGTGCCCTTTTTTTAACTGAAATTTCATTAGTCAAGACACAGGTTATTTTACAACTTAAAAATATTTCTTTGAGATGTGTTGCTGTCCAAATTAAAATGCTTTTGGAATTCCTTTATCACTTTTTTCATAAGAGGATGTAATGGAGGAGGTAGCCATATTCTGCATGGTTTATTTCACTGTTGCAGGAAGTGTCAAGAAAAGTAGTAGATAGCAGAGATAATAGTTTATTTTGAAATATGGTCCTTATCCACCTGATGGAGTGGGAAATATATTTTAAGAAAGCTCTAGTGTGACTACAAGGGCTCTCTATAGAGTCTCTTACTTTTGCAGAACCTATGTAATGTCTGTTTTCAAGCATCAAAGGCAAGAAAGTAGTTAATGATATATAACTTTACTCACCTGCTTTGTCTTTTGTTGAGGCAGCCCTTCTGCAACTGCAGTGTAAGAGTCTCATCAGACTAGGACTTCAGATGACAAAGATTTTTTTCCTCCCTTCCCCCCTGTTTTTTTTTCCTTCTGTTTGAGACAGATCACTATTCGTCTTGCAAAATTCTTCAATTTGCTTCCTGTTTATCTGATCTTTGTGTGTTAGTGAGGGGGAAAAATTACCATCTACATTGCAGAATTCTAATTACAAAATTTCTGCTGTAGTCTTCAAACTGCATTCAGATAATTTCAAGTATGCACAAGTGGCTGAACACAGAGCTGTCTGAACTAGCAATCAGCTGGCATTTTTAGTTTTGAGCAGCCAGCAAATTGAATTGGTAAAATTCATTCGGATGCCAGCAGGGAGGTTGGGTGTGTGGGGGGGGTGTCCTCTTGACTGCTGCTAGTTAAGAGATCCATTGAAAGTGCAACATAATGGGAAGGGAGTTTTGTAATAAGCAGTCATATAGCTCTCTTGATTAAAAGGCCTGTTAGGTTAAGAGGTACATTGTTCCAGTACTTTGTGGTGTGATGACAAGAAGGGCAGGGAATGGAGCTTGCCATGGCATAGCTCCTTAGCCTTGCAAAAGGGGAAAGAAAGAGAAAACCAAAAAAGTTTTGCAGTTAAATTCAGCAGAGAGAAAAGATGTTGATACCTGAATTTCTCTGCTTTTCATGTTATTGAAACCTTGTTCTCATCATTTTCTCCTCACTCTCAATGACCCTGCGAGTTCAGGCATCTGGAACTTTACAGAGCTGTGTCACAAGCAGTAAATGCAATGTCTCCCTTATGAATGTAATATTATTCAAATTAAAGATTTCAAAAGGTTTGGTGTGATATGTTGTGATAATACTTGTTTGCAAACAAGATGTGTGTTCCTTTAAAGACACAGCTTGAAATAGTCGTTAGCACCGTATCTAAGTTGAAATAAAAACTAGATGTTACAAGCATGTGTAGGAAATAATAGGCCAGCTTTTATAAGGTCTGACTGTCCCAATTGTTATTGTGAAATAACACTGAGAAGTACTAAATGTTGAAACTTGGGCTGGCTAAGCACCTCTTTCAACCATGATAAAGGATGATGATCTGAGTTTATGCTTGTGGTATCACTGGCAACTATGTCTGGGCTTTTTTTAAAAGCACTACTTCTTTACAGGATTTTATGGCATGTATGCTTAGGTTAAGTAAGATACATGTTTATGACATTGCAGAATGAACTTGTGCTTGCACACACGGTGCCATCTGCATGTTGTCTGTATTTTTGCCCATGTGCTCAACTTGAATTGGCAGTTAGAGACTAAGTCTGTTTGCAAGTGGCATCATACCGCTTAACCATAACATAGTATGGATAATTGAAACTGTGTTGACTCAATCCCATCCGATCAACACTGTTACCTGAATAAGATTGAAATTAAACTTGAGGTTTCAAACTTGAGACAGTTCCTGGGACAGTGTTCAGACTGAGGTGGGTGGCTCCAGTCAGCAGAAGGTATCTGGAATTGCTGAGATTCAGCTTGAGATGAACCTCAGGGAGCACGGTGTCTACTCTTTTTTTCCCTAAGCTGGGATGTCATACAGATATTGTTTGGCCTACTATAAATCCTCTCACCCCCAAATTCCAGGGACAGATAGGTAGCCTGTTCCAATGCCTGATGATCTTTAATACTTACAACAGTATGTATCCTTAGTCACCTGTACAGTGAACAGATGAGTTCTGCTGTGTAAATTCTGCTATTTGGGCATTTGATTTTTTGGTTTTTTTAAGCTAAAATTAATTTGCAGTTTGTTTTCCACTCACATTTTTCACATTTTTTCACATCAAAAACTTGAGCATTAAGTAAGTTTGGCTGCCTGACTTCTTTAGACTCTTAAGTTCAGATTCAGCCTTCTCATGGTTGGTCTTCTGCTTCCAGTACTTTCTAAGGTGTAGTTTCATCCACTTTGAGGTAGGCTTTAGCAGGACAATGCCATGGCCATCAAAGTGCAGTCAGTGTTGGGGCTGCTCATGCTGGTATCTGGAAACACTGCTTTTGGCCAATGTGAGGTACAGAGCAGAGCTTTCTCTGGCAGAGAAGAGTAAACTGATGTCAAATGAGAGTGACAGGTTAGTTGGACTGACCCAAACTTTGCAATCGGTTCAGTGAAGACATTGCAGTATAGATTGGCTTTCCTTGGCTCAGGGTTTTATGAGTCTCTGTATTTCCTGTGTTACCTTGTAGAATTCTTTCTTGTAATTAGCAAGACATCAGTTGAGAGTAGCAATTTGGTCTCTGGCCAGCAGGATCTCACTACTTGTAGCTTAATGTTTTAAAGTGAACTAAGCAAATAAGCAGGCAGTCTGCTTCTTAAGTTACCAAGTGTTCACTGATAAGGAGGTGCACATGTGCCTGAGGGTGCTATCCTAATGCTTCTGTGAATTTTGGCAGGTTTGATGTCATGACTACTTCCCTAGCACTGTTCCAGTGCTCTGGCACCCTCTGGGTGAAGAACCTTTTCCTAATATCCAACCTAAACCTCCCCTGGCAGAGTTTTGTGCCACTCTCTTGGGTCACCCAAGAGAAGAGGCCAGCTCCTGCCCCTCCACTTGCCCTCATGGGGAAGTTACAGACCACAATGAGGTCTCCCCTCAGTCTCCTCTTTCACACGCTGAACAAACCAACTGACTTCAGCTGTTCCTCATATGGCTTTCCTTCTAGCCCCTTTACCATCATGTTGTACTACTGCTGTTCTTTTGCTCGTGTTTGTCTTACCTTATTTTTGCAAATTTGGACTCAAAGGCTGATCTACCTAGCTGGAAATGTTTTTTGATTTAGCAAAAGTAATGGCATTCTTTTTCACAAAGTATTTTTTTTCCTGTGACTTAAAAAAACAAAACTAAAAATTGTAAAGAGAAGCAGAAGATGAAGCAGTAGATGTGTTCTAGGGTTGTATAATATTGCACTGATTATTCCAAATTCTAATGTCATTTCCCTGGAGCTCTCTATACAATGTTGAGATTGGAAGGCTCAAAAAACTGGGGAGAGGACACTCACACCCGATGAAGACATGTGAATCTCTAATTCCTAAATTAATAGGAACACTAGAAACAACAAAAATCTAGCCGGGAACTTTATCCATCCTAGTTCCTTCTTAAGAAAGAAATTCCATTCTTAATTGCTATTAGGGAAAGTGGATATTGGAAAATGTTCAGAATTCATGTAGTAGTTTTAAGTAGGGCAGAATTGTGCGTTTATTTACAATCTGTAGGTCATCACATATGCTGGTTCTTCACTCTGTTCTTTACTGTTGCTTTTTGTCGGGAACCAGTCCTGGACACAGATAATTTCTGTGTCATTGATGTAGAAAGAAGCTTTCAGATGGAGATAGGGATGGGAAAAAGGATATTTTCTTTTGTTGTAAGCTGTTTGGGATAGGGACGCTCTTCCGTTTCACGCAAGGAAATGATGTTCTGTTTCTTGTGGAGTTCCTTGGCCATTGTTTTAATGCAAAGCAGTAATGGTAATGTTAGAAAGAATCTGGTTTATCTATGTTTCTGAGTCTGAAGTCATGCTGTGCCACTAGAAGGCAATCTTAAAGCTCTTCTGTTTATGACTTCAGCATAGTTTGCCAGAATGACTGCAGTATTGTGTTTATACTCTGGAGATTTTCATGAGGATGCATTCTTGGCTGATAGCTGAGTTGCTGGCCTGGCGAAGCAGCTGACTGCTTTTCATCCTTAACCCCAGTCTTTGATTTGCCTAGTTTGCTAGTCTTTCTAGATCAGACCAAAAAAAACCAAAAAAGGTCTTCTTTCCCTATTTAATGTGTTTGGCAAATACTTTCTGTACAGGCCTATTTATTCTAAAACCTCTAGTAGATGTGCTTCCCAATACGGTATTGTTGAAATGCAGCAACTGTAACACTGATCACAGTGTAGAACACGGCCCATCAGTGTGGAGGGCATTTTAACCTAAAAGATTTGGGCACTACTCTTGAGAACAGGGCGAGGAACTGCTTGTGTCACAATGATAGAGACTTAGGGGCTTCTTGTCCCAAAGTCTCAAGTACAATAAAATGTATTGTGTTCAATCTTCACATGTATTTCCCTTGCATTATTTCTTTTGGAAAAGCTTTGTCTCTCCAACTTTCATGGAACTACCAGGCCTTTCTTCTGGCGAGTGGTCAAATAACAAGATCACCTGAAGATGCCTATGTTCAGTTTGCTGTGCTTGTGTTGGAAACTACTTGAGAGCAATGCCTTATCCTGTGTTTGTACTGTAGCTGTCACAGCAGATTAAACTGCCTAACATTAGTGCTGATAAGCAGGTTAATGTAATTTTGCAAAGAGCTCAAGTAACCCCTAATGAAGCTTTCTCTCTTTTCCTTTGCAGGTGGTCAGTCGAGTGGCAGCTCAGCAAGGATTTGACTTGGATCTTGGATACAGGCTACTGGCAGTATGTGCAGCCAACAGAGACAAATTCACTCCAAAATCAGCTGGTAGGAAAAGCATTTTCTTGGTGTATTACTGATTCCTGGATGGTCATATTCTGAGTAAATGCTACCTGTGACTGTCTTGTGTTCGTTAAAAAAACAAACCTAACCAAACACGTGTTTGGTGGGAATAGTGCTGCTGCTTTTAGCTTTTCAGTGGGATGGTGTTCTGCCTGTACATGACCTTACAAATTCATATTTGCCACAGTGAGCACTGTTTGTTGCCTTGTTTGATCTTATAGATGAAATGTTACTTCAGAAGCATGGATGTTCAGTAATTTCATGGTGGGAATGCACACACTCAGGCCCCCCCCATCTTGGTAAAACATTGTTTCTTCCGTCATGTGTCAACCTCTAAATCTTTTCCATTCATTCTGCACTCCCTAATGCATCTATTGCCAAACTGTTATTCCGTGACAGCGTATACCTATGCCAACAAGGCCTATGGTTTCTCATACTTCTAGTCATTAGCTTTAAAATTTGGAGCAAAGAGTATGTACCAATGCTATTGGTATAGTATTAAGTAGCCATTTTTCCAGTATTTTAAAGCACTAATCTGTTATAGGGCTCTGATCGAGTAGCAGTGTTTGATCATGATGCCATTGTTTCTCTATATAGTAACAGTAGACAATGCACTTGAGGGTTGTTTCTGCTTCTCAGATATTTGATTTAACTGAAGCATTTAATTCTGGTTTCCTTTCCTTAGTTGATGAATGTCAACATAATGTGCACCGGCTTGGAAAACAGGCAGATAACTGTTCCATTGCAGACTGAGCATAGATAACTTTTCTGCTTAGTGCTAAACTGCTATGCAGTCCCCTTTTTAGAACATCAGAAAAGTCTATCTTCTTCCAAAATAGTAATTCATAGTCAACTGATTGGGTGTTAACATTTCTTTTCATGTTCTTTTTCATGTTCCAGACTTCTTTACTCATGGCTACCTTTTGTCCTTAGTGGTCTAAGCAGTTCCTCATGCAAAAGTGGCTTTCACTGCATTTACTGATTTATTATTTTGCACGGGAGGAGATCATTAATTTTACCAAATGATGAATAAACCATCTGATTTTTATCTGGGAAAACTGCGTGGAAGACAAAACATTCAGTTGATCAGGGACAATCTCATTTTTTTCTGAATTACTGGTAAATTTCTCTGATAGTTAGCTGTCACATCTCTTCTTCTTGATTTTTTTTTAAAGCTTTTCAAATGAGGTTTTCCAGCTGTAAGTGCATTAAATAAAGTTTTAATGTCTCCCTTCCTTTGAAAATACACCTCTTAAAAGTAGTCATACTCTCTTTCATATAAGTTCTTCCTGAGGTATGTCTCTATCAGTGTGTCAGTAAAGGTAAGGTTGTGGGTCTTTGGATGCCATTTTCACATTCTAGTCGTTTTCCTTTAGGATTTGGATGAAGGGATAGTCTTGAAAAAATGCTGGTTAGTCATCATGTCCTAGAAAAGCCAAGCATCAGTGTTTGATTTCTGCCAATAATAACTTAGGGGGAATATGTGCTCTTTTTTCAATGCATTGCCCCATCAATCTGTACAGATTTTGGTCTTTCCGTTGTTAATTGATACAATACCAGGAAAGCTGCTAATGAAATCATGTGCTCTTCTCTAGTGTATTCTAAACCCTTTCTCAGTCTTTGCTTCCTATCTCCCAGTTGCACATACAACTAATTTATTTGCAGTGTTCTTAAATATTTGATTTTACCACTACTTTAGTGGTACCATGTATACAGTTGGTTCACCAGTTATTCCAGGGATTTCATCATGCCCATCTACACTGTGGTTTTAGTGCTCTTACTGTTTGTATTAAATACTCATGGAATATATTTTGTGAAATGTCACATATAGCTCCTACTCTAAGGATGTCACATAAGATCTGCGAGAGCTACATCGTTGAATGGGCAACTTGAAAGACTTTAAAGTGTGGGATTACAATTGTGAGGTCATTTCAGACCATCCTGACTTTTTTTAAAGGGTTAATTTCCACATCTGAGTGCAGTAACATTTTCTGATTTCTAAAGCAACAGTGGTTCTGCTCTCTCTTGTAAAAATGTTGAGATTGTCCTTCACTTTTTTTTGGTAAACAACGTGCATCATTGAAAGCTGCCTTTCATCATTTGCTGAAGCTGTTGTCAAGGATGCTTGCATGTTTTGAGTAATTCATTCTTTTTTCTGTTACATCTATTGAAAGACACCTTCAACACTTCTAGTCACTTTCCTACAGAAGTCCCCTGATGTTGATATCAAATGGCATTATTTTTAATGAATAAGCATTTGGTTTTTCACTTCCTTCAGGCTTAAGGAAAATTTACAGTAGTTTGAATTCATTCCTCCAAGTTTCAATTTAATGCTGCCAAAGGGATTGCTCTGGAAACATTTTTAATCCATATTTTTTTAGGATCTGACATTCTGAAGTGTTTTAATAGAAAGCCTGTTCTAATTAAAACACATTTGAGGAGGCAAACACTGGGAAAAATATTTGCATCAAATCCTTTCAAGGGTCATCCACTGTTAGTGCCTCTTTACAGCTTAGGACAAGGCTTGTTGACTGATGCCCTGCAGACTGGGATGCCTGGAGTGGCCTGGCAGCAGTGGCTGGGAAGATTTGCAGCTCTGCTGTGTGGAGCAGGTGGACCAACCCAGCCTGATGTCCCTCAGGTCTGCTGGTTTGCAGAGGCGTCGGCTGAACCGGTGCAATTGGTAGTCCTGCTCCTGTTTCCCAGCAATTCCCAGCCTCATCTTGCTCAGGGGCCTGTACTGACAGAAGAGCTCAGGCTGGGAATTGCTGGAAAGACTTGTTTTCTGTTTGACTGGCTCCCTGAGCTGGCTTTCTAGGGGAGAGAGGGAAGTGAGGGTCCTCGTGGCAGTGCCCGAGGGTCTCAGTTATCCCTGGTGGAATAGAGCTGAAGCCCGAGGCTAGAGAGCAAGCAGCCAGCTGACAAACTGGCTCAACTCTATGGGAAACCCACCCCTGGCTCATGCAATTGGCCCCGTGCTGTTTCATCCCAGTTGGTTTAAACCGTTTTGCTGGTGGCTCCCTGGTAAACTGAAGAGATTGAGGGGTGATTACAGGAGGTGCAGATGGCAGAGTATAGGCAAGCAGGGAGAAATGAGAGGCTGGAGCCAGGTGGGACAACAACCTTCACAGGTGGCACAGCCTCTGCCAGGGGAGACAGCGGAACAAACTAGGAGCTGTCAGCTCCTTAGCATTTCCCGTCCAGGGCCGTTCGGTGTTGCCAAGACAGCGTTTGATGTTGTGCTTTTTTGTCTTGTTTTACTTGACTGTTCAGATAGTTAACAATTAGCTAATAAAAATTGTTTTGGAGAATGCTTTGAGGGGAGACCCATGCCTCCTGAAAAGTATTAAGAAGTCGTCATGTGTGCTTTTAAATAGCAATGATGGTTTAATGGCTGTGTTTTTTGTCTCCTCTTTCTGGTGTTTGTACCTGAAATAATAGCCGTGACTTCTTTTATTCTTCTTGCCTGGTCTGCTGCCTCAACAGGAGGTCAAATACTGCATTTCCCACCCTGAAGACAAATGACAGTGTCTTTAAAAATATGTGTCTCATTCGGTGACAGCTGCTCCCCAAACCTTCCACGGCACATTCCTTTGCCTTGTTATGACACCTATAGGGAATGGCCCAGCAGGTTAGCTGCCTTCTCATTTGCTTTGAAACTGCAGCATTTTCAGTCGCTCTTAGTACATGAGCACAGGGGTGTTTGCCTTTTCCCGTTTTAATTCCTTAAACCTGAAGAAGGCCTGTCTGTGTAGTGCTTGTTTGGACATTTTCTGAGCATAATATCTGCTGCTTTTGTCCTTCCTGTAGAAGATTTTAAGTAATTTCGTAGCTTTACATTAAGGTCAAGTAAAACAGAGTTCACCAACCAGAGTGTGTGTTTAAAAAAAAAAGGGGGGGGCACAAGAAAGAAGGGAGGGAATTATTTTCTGTTTCTGTTCTGAATTTTTTTTAAGAAGATACTGTATCGAGCTACTGAACTTCACTGCTCTTGCAGCTACTTTTGCTTTTGTCAGGAGGCCAAGCTGAGGCCAGACAAGGGGACGACAGGATGAGATCATACAGGGAGCTTTGTCAGGAAAGGACAGTGTTCAGTATCTCTGTAAAAAAAAAGAGAAGGAGGAAAGAGCCTGAGGGCAGAACTGTGCAGAAAAGGTTCTTTGGCAATCACGGAGAAGCTACAACAAACAAATGCTGTGATAGCTTGGATGGGCAGCTAAGTGTTAGATGTTTGATAGCAGAGATAGCAACCTCTTTTTGATACTGCTTTGTTCAGTCCCTTAGGCTCTGACTGGTGTGGTTTTGATCTTACTGTTCAAGAGCAGTATAACTTAATAATCTTTATTTTATATGAAGCATAAACTAAAACTTTATGATATTTGAGTATTTTACATTATCTTTTGTTTCTTTAGCTTTAATCATTGTAATATAGCTGTAAAATAGTAAGGCTGTTCTTAGTGGATACGAAACCAAAGCTGTGAATAAATTGGACCCCAGGTTAACAAAGGTATTTGCAGTGAGAGTAGTGGGAAATGATGGTGTTAAAACATCACTAGACAAGATATGAGACTTAGGGTATGTCCTGATCACAGTATACCATCTAACATATTTTACTGCCTTGTTTCAAAGCAATGGTATAGATTGGGCAAAGTGTACTTTGGTGTGTTATCAAATTGAACTTACAGAAATGAAAGAAAAAGAGAAAAGAACTGAGGCTGCAATATGAATGAGGAAAAGGTAGAAAGTAAAGAAGAACCTCTAGGTTATGGGGGACTGTAAGGCTAGATGAACGTTTTGCTTAAGTTTCCAATAATAATAATAATGCTCCCATTATCTGTGGAGGCAAGGCAAAGCAATGCAGCTAAAAGGATTACAAATATAGAATGGAATTTACTACAGCCAAGGCTGATGGCATCCTGCCAGCTTGAAGGGCCCAAATGATTGACATGGCTGCATTTGGAAAAAATAGCATATGAATTGTCAGTCTCATGCCTCACACCGAAGATTTTCAGCAAATCAGTCAAGTCAAAATGGTCTCGTGACTGGAGAAGAAATACAAATGCTGTACCTGTCCTTAGGGAAGTGGCTGATAAGAAGAATGAGTAGGCAGCTTTGAAAGCAGAGTAGAAGAGCTTCACCTGGGTTGTTCATGAAATGAAAGCTCAGCTGAGTTACGAAAAGTATGTAAATACTAAGAGATCAACACCTTCAAAAAAGAAGAGCTATAAAGCTACAGGTCAGTGTTGGCACAAAAACATGGAGATGTAAATTGCATAAATCATTGAAATAAGAGGGGAATTCTGAACTATTAGGGCAGTTGCATTTGGAAAAGGTTTTCGGTTAAAATGATTGCAGAGAGGGAGAGAACAGGGGAGGGAAAATGGAAAATCCAAATGCCTTTTTAAAGATAAAACTCAGTAAACAAATGAAACTGACTACATACTGTAGCTCTTGATCAGTTGGAAGCTGGTTAAGAACCATTTACCTGTATGTTCCTAAATCCTTGCTACTTTTCCATGCAGCTGTCCATTGGTACTTGGAGTTAGCATCCTAAAACTGTCCTCTTGCCCCTCTTCATTAAATTAAAGGCATCATTTTCTTTTAGCTGTTACCTTTTGAAACAGCTTTTGATGCAGAACACCAAATGTATTTCAAGTGATCTCTAGGTTCACTTCCCAGCTCTTACACAGATTCTCACTGTGTGCCCTTGGCCACTTTGCTCTCTGTTTTATAGTTTACTCATTTTTGAAGCAAGGATAATAGTACACGTTCCATCTCACTTTTATTTATCTGGTTTATTTAAATTCAATATTATGCAGGACAGAAACTATCTCTTCCCCTCTAGGTATGTATCCAGTGCATTGGATCCATGGTTTCAGCTGGGGCACTTATGCTTTATTATCATACAGATAAAATAATTCTGTTCTGGGACATATACTGGCATATGATACACCTTTGTTGAAACTAAGACTCTCTGTCCTAAAGATTTGTAGTATAGATACTACAAATAAATGAGTAATTCATTCTTAATAGATTATGTGGTTAGTTTCATTAGTTTTTGATAAAGAAACTGGTACCTCCCTTTGACCAAAAGGAAGCACAGTCAGTACTGCTGCTTAGTGGCAAAAAGCACTAATTCATGTCTGTAGTGTGTGACAGCCAAATTGACACTGACTGCAGAAATCACAAGGAAGGCACAGTGGACTTTGCCCATTTGTGTTGCCCATGAGTTTACTCGAAACAAAACTCTGAAAGACCTGCAGTTTAGAAAACTGTGTCCTGTATCTTGAGCGTCTGTGAGGTTGGCTTGGCATGCAGCAGGCTTGTCAGGAGTCAGCTCTCAAACATCTTGAGATGGAGCATCTGAAGAGGTAGCAGAATGAGAGATGCTGTTCCCCTCTGGGCCTTACTGGTTCAAACTGTTTCCGTTCCCTTCCTCTGAGATGTCTGCTGCTGATGCATTTGGTCTGCCTTCTACTCTTAGAAGAAACAGTCATACCTGTGTCAGACTTTCATTATCTTCAGGTTGGCAGTTCCTTTTTATCTTTACCATGAGTTTTAGGGCCTCATATCTATGTGGATGGGTATTATTTTGCTGGAATGGAAGTTTACTTCCTTTTTGGCATTCACTTCTCTGTTGTGCAGTTGAGCACCTATCTTTCTAAGGGAGGTTGCGCAGCTGAGCTGCTGCTTCTTTATTCAGCATAGTCAAGATATCAGGTGGTTTATCTGTCCTGTTCATTTTGACATTTAACAGGTTGTTGTTACCATGGTACCAGTCCCGACTTTGAGAGACGCAGCAGTAAAACTCTGTTGCCAGGTTGGAACATTTTTGCACTAATGCTTTTACTGTAGCACTTAGGAAAATTGCAGAGTTACAGCAACAAGCAACCTCTGCTGTTTTCTTAGTCTGTACCTTGGATTTTCATGAGGCTGGTGCTTACCTGAATGCTCACTGTGTGATGGATTTGAAGCGTATCGGGCATTGGCTCATCATGCAGTTCCTGGGCAATATCGTTTCATTGTGTGTGCAACATACTTTCGCTTGGACTGGAACTGGCATTCTCCAGAGAAGATGTCTGTTGATTACTATCACTGTTTTCTGTCTTCAGCTTCAAGGATCCAATATGTGCTGAGAGCAACTGAAAATTTGGTGATAGAGATAGACTAGAGCTTTGTCTTAGTATGAATTTTGATGTTTTATTTTCTGTTGTTGTTTTGAGTAGCATACCTGTCCCTCTGAACATGAAGTAAGTTGCAAATGGAAAGTAAGAAGGGAGGCAGCTGTGTAAACATGCATATATTCATGGGAGAGAAGAAAGCAAACTCTTCAGAATGGCATTTGCCCTTTACAAGTTACCTTTGCTCAGCTTACAGCATGCAGTCCTGTACGTGTTCCATTTTGAGCTTCAGAGCATCCAGATGTACCTCACTGTCAGTGCTCTTTTATCAGCCTGTGTGTCTTGGAGCCATTCAAAGGAGTTCATGAGGAGTCCAGCTATCAGAACGGTAGCATAGCAACTTCCACAGGGATTGGTAGCTTTTTTTGCTGCTGGAGGGCTGAATGACCGAAACCATGAACTGTGCAAATAGATCATCGAGACCCAGGACAGCAAGTTCACTTCCTAAATACAGATGAGATTCCACTGGTCAAAATTTCAGATCAGTTTTCCTAATTCCTGCAGGTTCATCTGCAGCATGGAGACAGCCAGTTAAGAAAAGTTCTTGCTTTGAAAACTCTTGAGGCAAGACTCTGTGAAACACACTGCTTAGTAGACAGGATGTTGTATGTAGTATTTCTCTTTTTAAAAGAGAGATTTCCATACTGAGGAGTCTTACTGAATAAGTTTGTGTTTCATCTTTTCTAATGCTCATGTTCAAGTACACCTGTTAAAAGTATGCCAATGGCAAGGTTTTTACATAAGTGCTATGTGATAAAATACATTCATTTAAATATCAGTTAAAGAATAATCAAAGAATCACAAGGATTCATCATCATAGATTGTTCTAGTTTGTATTAGTCTTTGTGCCTCTTCATGAGAAGGAATTCAAGGAGAAAGACCACAGAGTAACAAAAAATGGATTTGAAGAGAGCTACTAAGTAATGTATTCCCAAAACAAATGCAGTATTGTTCCTTATAATGGGTGCTGTTTTTCTGAGAAGTTCTGCAGAGGTTACTATGTTCATGTTTGATAAGGCTTCTGGACTGTTTCCATTTTATAGATTCTTTTTGTCTCAACTTACTTTGGTTTCAATGACACACACAAAGAAAACCATCAAATTGTCTTTCCTCTGCAGGTTTTCTGGATGCCAAGGTAAATATTCCCTTTTTATTTTTTGACCTGCAAGGATATTTGTGTCTCGTTGTGAACTTTGGTGAATACCCTAATAAATCCAGACACATCTGTATATGCTAAATCATGCTTTGTAGCAGTTATCAGTAACTGATAGAGACTTCAGGAATAAATGGAAGAAATACTGTTTCACTCAAAAAAAGAAGTCATGAAGGTTTGTAGCTTCACAATAATAAAACCCAAAAGGTATTAACCTGAAACTAGAAAGTAAAGTTGTTTTGAATCTTATTTCTGTGACTTAAACCAGGCAAAATTTTAGGAAAGTCTGAATGGGAAGTCCGAGAAACAAGTCAATGATGGTGAATTGTCTCTGCTCCTGTAAGATATCTTCATACATGCAGTTGTTGTTCAGGCCAGGACTCATAGACAGGATTTCTTAGTGTGCTGGAAGGTAAAACTTACCAAGTGCTCATGGCTGGATATTGCACAGTCCTAAAGCAAATCTTGTTGACTCTTTTATCTGTCTGTATGGTAGGTATCTCTATTGTATCTCTGCTTTGTTGTTGTATCTATTCCTTCTGTGCACTGTTACAAAGAACTGGTGTTTCTCTCTGTTTTGTATGAATGAAATATCTCTTTGACTTCAGAGATTCACTCTCAGCAGAACTTAAAGGACTAGCATTTCATACAGGAAGTTAGCTTATGTAGAACATGTGATCAAACTAGTGGCTAAACACAACCCTCATCAATACAGTCCTTATTTCTTTTTAAAATGCCTGCATGTTAGTGTGCTGGGATTATTAATTTTAATGACATTTGGGTTTGTCTTATATGTAGACAGTAGTTCAGCTGGTGATCCTTGTGTGTCCCTTCCAGCTCAGGACATTCTATGATTCTATGAAGTTGCAGATTTTTAAATCCTGCCTGTCTGTGTCGTTTCCCAAAACCCTGTTTAGAACTCTGTAGATTCAAACCTGCAGCCACAGACACCAATCTTTAGTTTCAGGTTCAGAGGCTGGTTTAAAATGTGCATCTTCTAAAGCAAGCTCTCACAGAAAACATAAAATTTAACATTTTTAAAGGCAAATATTACTGACTTGGCAATAGAATAGACTAGAATAAGAATAATCAGTAATAGAAGGCTGAACACGGCCTGCTGCTAAAGAGGTAATTGAACACTGAAGTTCTATTTACAAAGCAGAGTATTTATTTCTTGTGTGATAGTCTCCCCTATGATTGTCTGGTCAGACCCAAAGGACATTAATCTTGCTCTTTCTGGAAGATACTGTCTTTCTATCATAGTAAAAAACAAATGAAATTTTTTAATGTATGTACTACAGAAGCAATTTCAATTAAGCTAAAGAACCAGAGAGGCCTCTAGGTTCTCAGTGTGAAGAATGACATGCTGCTGGTCTAAAATGAGGTTGGGAGATGTAAATTGTTGGAAATTTGTAACAGTTGCTGTCTCCCACTGGGAATGTTAGAGTGGTCCTAGTGGTCCTTGAAAAGCCAAATAGCACTGCAAGCAGTAAGCAGATTTTGCTTTAGAGGTCTTTTAGCATTACAGCCAAATGTTGGTTTCAATAAGCAGTAACTACAGTAACAGTGATTCGACCAGAAAAGCAACAAGGTACTGCGGTTTTGTCACTGTTGTGCTGTCTTGAGAGCAAAAGCAGAGACTTCAGGTAGATTTTTCTTAGAACCTAAACTCTATAAACCTCCTTTCTCTGTTCTGTTACAACATGTAGCATGCTTTACAGGTCAGTTTTGTTAAAACAATTGTGTGAAGCTGTGTGCTAGACATGGGCTCAGGGGACTGATCCACCTTTTAGAGAATCTTGGCAGGAAAGGTGGAAAGAAGTGTTATGTTACTTCTTCTGTGTAAGTGGGATCAGCCCCCACGCAGAATCATTCTGTGCCTCTAAGGGAACAAAAAGCTGATGATAAACTTGAAGCCTGTAATGCAAAGGTGGTGGATCATCAAACCACTGCTGGAGGCTCAATACTTTAAAGATCACTCAGTCCAACCCCACTGCAATGAGAAGGAACATCTTTAACTAGCTCAGGCTGCTCAGAGCCCCCTCCACCCTGACCTTAAATGTTTCCAGGGATGAGACATCTACCACCTCTCTGGGCAACCTGTACCAGTGCTTCACCACCCTCAATGTAAAAAAAGTTCTTTCTTCCATCTAGTCTAAGTCTCCTCTGTTTTAGTTTAAAACCATTACCTCTTGTCCTGTCACAACAGGCCCTGCTAAAAAGACTCTCCCCATCCTATCTGTAGGCTCCTTCTAAGTCCTGAAAGGCTGCAGTAAGGTCTTCCAGGAGCCTTCTCTTCTGCAGCTGAATAATCCCAACTCTCTCAGCCTTTCTTCATAGGTATAATGCTTATTAGCATATATGTCCTGGCACACCAAAATTCAAACAGTTTGAACTGAGTGAATGTATTGCTAATACGAGAACCCAAGCCATGTGTCAAGGCAAATAAGGCAGCTGAGCAGAGTTAGCAGCCAGTCTTCCTGCAGAGTCCTTAGTAGGAACTAGGCTTCAAACAGACCTCAGTCTTTATGAAGGACAGCAGAGTGGTTTTCAGCATCCCCTTTAGAACAGCTACATAATCAGAGGTATTTCAGCACTGTTCTTTTTTTCTTTGATTGTAATATGTGTGTAGCAAACATTAACAAAGATGTTAGAAAAACAGAGGGGAAATCCTAACTGTCATGTCTGACTTGCACAGTCCCCTTTGGTTCAGTCAGCACTACAGACTGCCAGACTTCTGCAGTTGAAAGTATGTTCTGTGTTCCTCATATTTTCTTAATCTGGTAGGTTTCAACATCTTAGTGCATCTGTGATAAATGTTAGGCTTTCACTCAGAGAGAGTGGAAGAGCCAGAGTCTCCGATTCCAGGAAGGGTTATGTTTTCAAATCAGTGGAGGGTGAAAATAAACTGGCCCCACATTTAATTAAATCTTAAACTGGTCAATCAGATAATCTTAATCTCTACAGAGAGATGATGATGACCTCTAAGGATAGTCTTCAAAAAGCTAACACTGTTACGTGGCCAACAATCTCTGCATGATACAAATCATTCTGGAGGGGAGTTTTGTAGGGAATAAAATTAAACTAAACTGAGGGTCTGAAAAGAATGTGAACATCTGTGTACACCTATTGTGAAGTAAATATGTTTAGACTGTGGTCTGAAAACATACTGGAAACTTGGAATAGCCAGACATTAATTATGTATGTTGCCCCATGAAAAGAAAGCATTTATTCTGCAGGTGCCATTTAGTTTACAAAGGTGAAAAAAAGTCTGTAAAGGATGATTGTTCTGTTGTTGTATTTATTTGCATAGGAAATATTTTTATCTGCCTTTCGTCTCGCTGTCCAAAACTCTTTACTTATCATGAGGTCATTAAAGGTATGAAGGTTGCAAAGAGATTGAAAATATAACACTATGCCTGAGAAAGCTCCTATATGCAGAAATAGCTGTCATCTGGAGCAATGTTGGAATTATTTCATAAGATTCCATGTCTAGAAGCCTTATTTGGTAGTAACACCTTTTCTGAGCCCCCTTCTCTGAAGAGAAAGCCTTGATTGCTGGCCGCACAGGATGGTCATTTCAGTGAGCCCAGACCAAACACCAGGCAGTATCCTTTCTTTTGGCAGGTATTTGTAAGTTTTTAAAGAAGTAGAAGAGTAGAGATGAGAGAGTTGAAAGAGGTCTATTCCTTTTACAGATGCAGCAGAAAGATACAGAGTAAAGAAGGGAGAGGTCAGAGTATGGGAGCATAGGGAAAAGACAGCATATGCCTGCTCCTCTCATAAAGCTGGAAAATTCTAGGCATTGAGTTAGTGTGGCAGAGCCTGAATCTTGGGTTAAAACCAGAAATTTTAGGATGAAAAATCTAGATGTGTCCAGGGAAACTCACTCATATGGTAATGCAGAATCCAAAGTAATGGGACTGGGATAATGAAGTTTTATGAGATCTGCAGGTAATAATGTGGTTCTCATTATGGCATGTGCAAGTTAATAAGCAAATAATACTCCCATAACTAAAATTACTAGGTAAATGAATTTTTTCTTACATCTCCTTTAACCCCAATATGTCAACCTATCTTAGCAAACTAAACAGCTTTAAAAGAATTGTATTAGTTCTGTCAATTAAAGCATATTGCTTTAATAATCAAACTGGCATGCTTCTTACTCCATTTTTGTGTCTCCAGATGCACTCACGATGTAGATGGATAGCTGATTTCTGTATGCTATCAGCTTTCTCTTCAGTGTAATTTGAGGGTGGACATTTTAAAACTTTTTTCCTGATGTTCTTTTGAAAGCATCATTAGGTATGTGCCAGCAGTTTTTGAGCAAATGGAGGAATAGCTGTCTCATTATGTGCATACAGTGGTAAGCAGGGTTTCTGAAAAAGTCACCAAATCGATGGGATTTCTGATGGAAATTTTTCAGATACCTTTTGGCATTTTAGCTGTGTTTTTACTGGTACAATTAATGCAAACTGCATAGCAAATCCTTTGCTGTCCCACTTGCTTGGCGCAGCTCAGGCACCTGACAGTCCTTCTGTTAGCAGTGCACCCCAGGGCAGTGCTGTCGTCTCACTCTGTAGTAGCATCTTGGTACTGAGGAGCAGGGAACCCTGCAGTGAGCTTTGTGGGTGAGGATTGTGATAGGTGGCATAGAGTCTTCAGAAGTAGTACTCTTTGGGGCTCCTTGTTTATTTTAAGTAGCTCTTTCTGTAGCGTTTTCCACAGTGAACTCGCTTCTTGGTATTCCTTCAACTTTCCTCTTCCCTCTCCACTGCTGTGTCCTTCCAAATCCACCCTCAGCCTGCCTACAGTTAATAATGGCTGTCATGTATTCCAGGTTTTAAAAGGCCATAAACACAGAAGAATCGGTTGAAATATCTGAGTTAAAAGGCTTGTTCAAGATGCTATCTGTGTGCTGAATACAATTGCATGGGCATGTTAAAAGACATCAGATTTTCTTCTAAAGGTATTAGTAGAGCAGCCTGACAGGAGTTGAGGCTTTGATCTTGCTGCTTTGCTCTGCTCTGTGTGCTGTGGAGGCACCTAGCCATCTTTTGACCTCTGGGATTTGAACTCTTATTTCTGTTGTCTGGATGAGAGGTGTTTATGTTCTTGGCATTCTTCATAAAGTTTTCTTTTTTCTGATTTTTTTTTTTCCATTTAATGCTTTATGGTTTTGTGTTTGTTTTTCCACTAAAATATTGCAGATATTGGGACCTAAAAGCCATCATTCAAATAAACAAATAAGACATTTACAACAGGTTCCTCCACACTGCAAGAGCTAACAACACTGAAAAAGGATTCCTGTATAAAATTAATTTCTCCATGAAGTAGCTGCTTACTTGTAGATTTTCATTTGCAGTATGTGAAGCACAACTTTTTGTTCTTTATTTACAGGAATGGAAAATGTTTTCTATTGTTTAAAAAAAAAACTCTGACAGAAAATCAAACACTGGACCACCCAATTTAAAGTATGAGTGAAATAACACTCTTCTCTCATTGTAGTTCAATCATAAAATTGCCAATATTCAGGAAAGCACTTAAGTCTATGCTTATTTATTGAGACATACTTAGCCTCTTTTTGCATGTTGTGAGTGAAGATGAGTTGTTTAAGTGCATTCCTGAATCAGAACCTTAGCACTAATCCTTCAGTCACTGCAAAGAATAAATGAGGGGCAAAGACAAAGGGCCAAATTAAAATCAACGAGATTCTATTCAGATGGGCTCTGCTTCAGCAAGCACATATCTAATTATAAGCACACAAGTAGGCTCACTGACGTCAAAGTTAATTAAACTGCTTAAATTTAGGCACATGCTTAAATTCTTTGCTGAATCAGTATTTTTGAGCCAATGAATAGTAGGACAGCATTACTGGTCCAAAGCATGATTTTGTGGATGGGAAGGAGTTTGAAGCCCCTCTTTCCTCTCAGTTCTTCTGAGGTCTGCCTGCTGGCATTTTATTTGAGTTGCAGTCGTGAAGGTGTGTGTCAATATGTTAAAGTTTCTTAAAGTGTTTGCTAACAATACCTCGAAGATGACAGTTTGATCTCTGGGATTTTTAAGGCACCTTTCCTCCATGCAGTATGCTATGGAGTATGGCAGGACTGTGCCCAATGCAGTAATCTTTTCAGCTTTGTTTTTCTTGATGCCACTCTTACAAAGTAAATCCCTTTGTCCATCCTCAGAAAACCAAATTATTAACTCATTTTCATAATAAAACCAGAAATTAAGGAAATATGTAGACAGAAGTATTAAATGAAGAATGCCTGTCATATAGAAGAAGCTTTAGTTCCTTTGATTTCATGTGTTATTTTAATTTTTGATGTCATAAATAAATAACCCATTATTTGTTGGCCTTGAATCATTAATGGCCTAATAAGAATGTCCCCTGTAGGAATAGCAAGGACAACATGATACTTCTTACACAGAAACACACACAGGGGAATTTCAACCATGTTTCCTAAATGAGCTGGGGCTGGTTGTGAGCTTCTAACTCTGCTGCCCGCCTAAGTAACACCATAAAGTTGCCCTGATGTACTGGCAAGGGATTAATCAGGGAGGTGCACTGCAAAAGATTAGATTTCTTCCTCTTGGTAAAACTCACGCCTTGGGGACTTTGGGGCTGCAGAGGAAGTTAGTATAAGTTACCAACAGCAGTAATGGGTAAGAGAGCTAAATAAATCTAGACTTATGTTTTAAAAGGTACAATGCTGTTTATGTGTATGTTATCTGCTAATCACTGTTCCTTTTCTAAAGCTTGACTTTAATCATCTTCCTTTAGATACCAGAAAATGACATGTATTCATTTATATATTCATATCATTGTGGTTAAAAACCAACCAACCAAAACAAAACCAAAACCAAATCACTAACCGCCCCCGAACAAACAAACAAAAACAACCAACCAAAACAAAACAAACATCCAAACAAAACAACTTGGTCCTGATGACTTCTGCATCAGTTTCACCAGTAGTGACTGAAAGCTGTTGCTTTTGGAAAAGTGCACCTTCACCTGTGCAGGCTGCCTTCACAGACAGTGGGTAACCCTGTAGCCAGTATTTGTTTGTATCATGTAATGTATTTCACGCCAGTTAGCAGCTGTATTCACAGTCTAGAGTAGCACAGTCTATCAGAGTGTCTTGTAAGACAAATCAGAGCTTTGGTTTAACTTGGTTCCCTTTGCTAGGTAAAGCAAAGTAAGGAGAGACAGAGTAGCTGTTTGAACAGTCAGAGAGAGATAGTTCTCTAAGGAGAGAGCTGAGCTACTGCCAGTGACAAAGCATCAGGTTTCCTCTGTTGAGTATTTCCCATATTATCTTTTTCCCACAGCAGCTCATCGTCCTGCCACAGGTTAAGAGTATAATCTGTAGAGAGGGCAGCTACTGCAACAGCTGTAGCTATGTGTGTGAAGTTAGAAGAAGGAAGCAGCCTATAATGCAAGCAGCTTTCTCATGAATATACTATGAATTGTCTTTTTTGCTGGACATCATGTCAGCCAGCAGAGCAGAAAAAAAGCTTAGACCTCAGTGGTGGATTTTTTTACCATCTTTTTTGTAGAGTATTCCTTGACTGCATTCCTTTACCAATTTTCTTAATTTTTTCTCCAGTCACATCTCCATGTTTTGCATAGTAAATAGGATTACAGTGTCAAACTATATCCAAAACACTCACCATGATAACAGAAGCATTGAACTGGAGGCACAGTCACCTTATTCATAGAAGCTGTCTAAATGGATAACAGGTTACAGCAGAGCATGTAATAAAATCTTAAGTGGTCAGATTTAGTTATGATTAGAACATGCTACCAGAGGTCTTGAGTTACAACGGGGGCTTCACTAAAGACTTGTCTATTTTTCTTCACAGCCAGCTAACAGGATTTCCATTCTCAGTTACCCTAGGTGCTTTAGAGGGCTAGAGGGTTAGAGCCATCATGCAATCTCATTTGCATGAGGACTTTGAAATCTTTGCTTGGAAGCACCTCAAAAATAATTATTTGAGGTTGTATAGAAACAGTCAGTTGAAGAGAGGAAATAATCATTTGGTGACTACTACAGACAGGTCTTTGACGACCAAATTCATTTCCCACATTTTCCACTTCTTTGTTCTTCCTTTTATCAGCTTTCTTTTTCTGGGGTTGCTGTTAAAGGACAGTTAAGAACAAATGGTACGATCTGTATTTCATACCCACACTGCAGAGAGCAAGAGCATGAGGCATCCTGGGGATTCTAAGAAACAACCAAAATCTCGTCTTTAGCTTGGGGCAAGCGGCCAGCTGAAGTGTATGTACATGCAGGGTTTGTGCAGTGTGAAGTACTCCCACTATTGGTAAAATAACTTTCTCATTCAGAAGGCTAATTGCACTTTCTTGTTAGAGAAGCTAAAGCAGAGTATCTCCAGCAAGCATTGCTTTCTGACCTTTAAAGCTATTACCTCCAGGGCAGAGTGAAGCAGGATGTGTGCCTCACTATTGACTGTGACATTTCTGTCCTAAAAATAGACCACTACAATCCTTTTCTGGTTCAGATCAGCACCCTCTGTGGGCATATAATATTCACTCAGGTTCTGATTGTCAGAGGTTTTGAGTAGCTGCATATACCAAATGGAATGCTAAAGCCCCCAAATTGGGCCAATAAGGTGAACAGGAAGGAAAGCACTGTGTTTTCATTTGCTGTAGCACAGAAAATGTTTCCTTTGGAAATCTTTAGCTTAATCTGTGTGTGCTGAGATCAGAGATGATTAATCCCCTTAGTGGATCCCTCATCTATGGAAAGTGGCTGCACAAATCTCTGTAAACCATGGGATCTTTTCTATCTCCTCAATTTACATAGTTAAGAGTTATTATTTTCTTAGCCACAAGCATTTGGGCTTATTCTGCACTGTAACAAGTGTTGTAGCTTAATAGCACTTACTGTCAGTATTCTAAATATACGAAATGGATGTTCACTCGTACTACTTATATTCTTTGGATGTCTTTTATACTTTATATGAACTGTTAATTAGATTTGTGTTTCTGCACATGCTTTTTCTATGGGCAAAAATGAACCATTTTTATAGACACATTCTATTTCTTGCTAGTTTTGGTGACTGTGAAAGGCAATAAATGTGAATTTACACTGGACTGATTGCAAAATATTAGGAAAAGTGAAAAATTTCATAATGCATTTTGTTTGTTTTTCCAGCTAAGGGTGTTACTCATCCAAGGCCTTGCAAACAAACTTACCAGTCCTGTTTAGCCAAATGTGTACTAACCTTTCTGTAATTGATTTTTCCCTTTGATAGCAGTATTAAATGATAACATATGGGAGTTACTGATCATGGAAATACTGAGAATTAATCTTTACAGCAGAAGAAATTTTTTCAGTGAGACATTCATCTTGGACAAGCTGACATGGTTAGATAGAGATCAAGTTACCTCTCACTAAATTTGTTTGCTTACCTACATCTTAGATCACAGGCTAAATCATTTGAGGTCCTGATAAATCTTTTTAGTGTTTTCAAGAAGGCTTCATCGGCTTTTGATGTTGGGGAAGACATATTTCCCTTCATATTTCCCTGGGAAAGAACTGGCATGCCATTTCAGCTTAGAGCAGCACAGAGATCTGTGTCAGATCCCCTTAGAAGTGCTAAGAAGACACAGGAGGAAGCAGAAACTGTAACAGTACAGTTCTCTGGGGAACATGAAAATGGTATAGGGGAATAGTCATCTGCATATCTCAAGCAGGTATACACAAGTGCTTGTGTTGATCCACCAGTCATCTGCACGGAGGGCACTTTTAGTTGAAGATCTATTCAGATTAACTATGGGACTAACCTTTTCTGTTCGCTTGTCATCTCAGAGAACTGTTTGCTCTTTGGGGGATAGAGAGAAGGGAGCAGAAGTCATTGTGTTACAGAGAAGATACGCTCATCCCTTCAAACCACCTACTGCTTCTACCCTACTGACCTTTTAGTACTACAAGAAAGTCATGGAAAGTTTGTAACTCTTGAGCTGAGGAAACACATTCTTCACATTAATAAGCAGTTTCCCACAACAAATAGCAACAGGAACTTTTAAGGTTCTTCCATTGGAAAGAATGATACTAATTGTTTTGCCATGCTAAAATGACTAATAAGAGCTCCTTCCTCACATCCCCCTTTTTTCAGGTCAGTGTGGCACATTCCAATTTGTGTTTGCTTCAAGGCACAGGAGGAATCCCTCATGGAGGGGGAGGGTTGTTTTATCATGCTGGAGTGCGCAAACCATAAGCCTTTTGCTTTCTTTAAATGCCTTGGTTTCAGAGTGGTTAGGAGGATTCTGGATTTCCCCCTACGTGCTCCAAAAATGCAGCATTCTTTGTTTTTCCACTACAAATGAACTGAAACCTGTAATCTCTGTACTGAGCAGAAGTGATGAAAATACTGTGGAACAGATGGTTTTAAAGCTTCCAAAGATTGAATTTTTTTTGCTATTTTGTTTCTTGAAACAACTACATTAGTTCCTGAGTCAGCTTTGAGTGGGCCATCATAACTCATCAGAGATGAAGGAGCATACTTATTTCTCTGTCTTTGGTTACTTGTTAATAGCAAGTAATTAATTTAAGATGGGTGGATTTTTTTACTTTTTTAAAAGATCTGTGCGTGCTGCAAATTGAGGTAACACATCATTTTCATGTAGGACAAAATGGAAGTTTTCCACAGAAGCTTTAACAATTTTTTTTTTTTCTCAGAAATTTTGCTACCTGTGTTTGGGTTTGTTGCCTGGAGGGGAAGACCATATTCCAGTTATAGTACTTACAGAACAAAGATACCACAGTACTTTGAAATGGTATTTGGTTTTGCTGCTCAGGATATGTGAGTTTGGCAATCTATACACATTGATTTGTAGAGAGAAATTTCTAGACAACCTCATGGTCCAGAGACCTCTCATATAGCTGTCGACATCAGATGTGCTGTCTCTGCTGTTTCAGAGGAATGGATGCCTTCCATGGAAGGCACAAGATCAGGGGACTTGTGAACAATGTGGAGTGTTACTCTCCCAGTGCATGTTGTGAAACAGTGTCTTCCTCTTCTGAGCTACCACCTTTGGTTTGTTTAGTTTGTTTCTTTGTTTTTTTTGCTTGTTTGGGTTGGTTTTGGGTTTTTTGGAGTGTGTGTGGGTTTTTTGTTGTTTTGCTTTGGTTTTTGGTTTGGATTTTTTTTTTTCCAAAAAAAAAATATCTGTTTTCTGTATTTTAGGTCAAAGGGAGATTTTTACTGTCGAGCCAAAGTATGTCAACTATATAACTGGATGTATGATGGCAGGAGACACCTTTCTGGCCTCTAGTCTTTCACTCTGCCATGGAGACGCTCTGGCAGTTTTTTAGCATTTTTAGGGGTCAATCTTGTGGACTTAGATAAATATTTATTGGTCGCTTAACATTTTTGTGAAACTTTGTGGTTTTCCTTTTGTTGTACAAATCTTGCATGAACTGAGCCATTACCGTTTTGCTGTCTTGATCCTAATACAATTTAAAGTTTTCAAATAGTAATCTTCCTAGCAAAGTAACATTTAGTTTTATGTATTTGATAGTGCAAAAGTCTCAACTTTCACCTTCAAGCTGAGAATTGGAATGCTACTTGTGTGTAGCACACTAAGAAATCTAAAAAGAAGGGTAGTAAAACCAAGCTGCATTTGTAATTTTGTTTAAACATGCTCTCAATTTGGTTAAGGTTTGCAGTCTAAAATTAGAATTTTCGACATTTAGTAACTCTCTGATTCCTGGAGGTGATTCTCTGTTTAAGTAAAGCAGTTTTGAAAAATGCAAGTCTCCCCATGTGATCAACTGGAGCTGAATCTTATGGCCATCTCCCTTCATGTTCATGGGAACTGCTCATCTTGGCCACCTCACTTTTGGCCACCTTTTCCTCTCCCACTGTAGCAGTTGTCCAAGTAGAAAAAGCTTAACTAAATAATCTCTTATCTGGGATCTTCTGTGAAGTGAAGGACCTGGCTTCTGAAAGATGTAACTAGAAATAAGGAGGCAGCCCAGTTGCTCCAGTCCAGGGAGTAACAGTAGCAATGCTGTTGCACATTAGGGATTCTTAGATTCTGGAGAGCTTGTTGTCTGGCTTTTCTTGGTGGAAGACTTCTGCTGTTGTATGTGCTGCAGGTGTATTCATGAAACCTGAGTTATTGAAATACACCTGAGACCTACTAGGACTGGGTAATGTTTCATCTTCTACATATTTGCTCTGTTTTGCTTTGTTTCCCTAAGGGATTAAAGGCTTGATGCTAAATTGATTTTTGTTCCCTGTTTCTTTCCTTTGGGGGGATTCACTGTCTCTTGTTGGTCAAACCTTGGTTACTCAGTTAATGGACTTCATAGGTCCTAAAGTACTAATTTTGTTTCTAAGGCAGGGGAAGGCAAATAAGGTGAGAGGAAGGATTTTGAAGAAGGTTTGCTATTGAAACTTCTGGTTTAGTTTATTTTTTAAATTCTCCTAAATACACAGTCTAGGAAGTAATATAATTGCATACACTTTTAATTTCCTCAAGGGTCTGTGTGGTCTTCATCCAGTTTCTCAGATGTTGGCTACAGATGTTTAAAACCACTTCCTCCCAATTAATCATCTGCTCTGAAATGACAGAGCATAAGACACATATATCTGAAAGGCCAATGTATGCACAAACATTTTTGTTAGTAGAAATAATGGAAACTTTTTTCCCTTGCCTTGGGTTTTAATGCACAGATGGTGAGAAATTGTTCTGCTTATTGAACATGATGGGGGAGAATAAGTGCCAGTTTTAAGTATGAGTTTAAAAATGTGCTGCTGCTTGTTGATCTGTGTAAATCTTTTGAATGTCTTTTATTCAAGGATGTCACTTACTAAACTGTCTAAGGCTTATTTGCTGTCTCACTTTGGATCTTGTTAGATCAAAAGTAGCGATGTCAGCCGTTCTGGTGACTTTACTGTTTAGTTGGAGGGAATATGAAAAGTCTCTTAAGTTTTTAAGAACTTGGTGTGGTCTGGCTGTCAAAGCAGATGAGGATTCACGTAGCCAGTCTTAGCCTTTGATCACCCAGTGCCTGCTGGCCTTTGCCTGGAATGGCAGCACAGTAGACGTACGCAAGAGAATAACTGGCTGTGAATAACAGTAACAACAGTACTATGTCTGGGAGAAGAATGGACAAAATGGTTTGGGTTTTGGGGTTTTGGTTTTTTTTGGCTTGACAGCAGTAGAATATTGAATATTGATGGTGTTAGGTAGAGGTAACAGAAGATTAAAAGAAATGACTTTCTGAAGAATGTCAGAAGATCTGAAGATGTCATCTTGGTTTTATCCCATGGGTGAGAAGCCAACAAAAAGCAAACAGTGGCAAAGAAAAACTTTTGCTGTTGGAAATTCAGCAGTTTTCAGTTAGAATTACAATATGTATGATAATCTAGAATTAAAACACATATAAGGAGAGTTTGTGTGTATATATTGTTGACACACTGGTGTTTGATACTATTCTATAGCGTGTTATTTCTTTTGTTTAAATCTTAATCTGCAGAAGTGCAAATGGGTTGTAGAAGCATAGTGTGCTTTACTGTGTTGGTCCTGGTATGTAACTATTTTAAGGATTTTTAATTGAGGAGAAAAACACTAAATAAGAAGCATTCCAAATTAAAGGTAAGGGATAATGTTTCAAGGATGCAGCCTACTGATGAAGAGCTTACTGAGCACTAGATGACAGATGTAAAATGAAATCTTTTCAAAAAATTTGATGTTTCTGCAAGCAGAATCCCTACATATGAAATTGTCTTAAACTGTGGACAGTTGCATTTGAACAAATTAACCAGGCAGTATGTGATTTAAGTCCCTTACTTCTTGATTAAAGTAGATTTCAGAGAGTCTGAATTAAAGATAACAAATTTAGCTATGTAGACATGTGAGCTGAACTGTGACCTGTGCGCTTATTTTGTATATGCTGCTGAACAGCTACTGATGGTAACTAGATGCAATCTAGGCTATATTGCAACCCAAGCCATAGCAAAAGTCCACTTAACCAAGTTAACAACACCTGGAACTCAGTTGTTAAGTCACATCCTTGATTATAATGACACATCTTTTTTAATAGGAAAAAATACATCACTCTTGGCCTTCTTAGGATGTGTAATGTTCCCTTTTTAAACAAGTTAAAAACCTTAGTTCTTGCCTTAATCTGTTCATTAGATAGCTAAACATCTGTTATACCAGGTACTGGCTGTAGTCAAAGTACTCTGTCCTAAGAAGGTAACCTCATCTACCGCAGTCATGAAAGAATAAAGTGCAGAACTTTTCAAAAGATCAAATGTTTGGTTATTCTGATGCAGTGTTGCTTGGTCGTGGTGTTGATCTTATGCACTGGTGCTCTCAAAGGTCCCATATGAGGTCAGGGCCACTTGAGCATTAAGAAACTGCACACAGTGTGAAGGTTCTTCCTTCGAAGAACTTGCAGCTGAGATAGACAGGGAAGAGGACAAAGAACAGTACAGGTTGGAGAGGAAAATGTGGGAACTGAGTTAACCCTGCCAGAGAACTGGGAACTTCTGTCTTGAGTCTCCTCAAGATCAAGCAGTTGTTTTCCTGCTTGCCTGCCTTGATCAAACAGTTGTTTTCCTGCTACTGCCATTTTGGAGAAAGAGCATAAATAATTTGCAATCATCAGAGGTTTCCTCTTGGATTTTGTATAATCTTCTTGAAAGTGATGAACCTCCTGTGGAAATGAACAGTGTTAACTCAATTACAAGAGCTTTTGGACTAATTGCAATTTACCACTGTGAGTTCTTGTCTGAAAGCAGTCAGAAACATGGTTTAGCCAAACATTTCAGTTTAAGAAACGTGTTTTTATGAGACTTGGTTCAGAGCAATGCAGTCAGTGACAGAAGCAAGCCAGTCTTGCCACAGGGGACTGAGGGTTCTGTATTGGTAACCGACGCTGTGCCTCTCAGAGCAAGGTGACCTCCTCACCTCCTGCCTCTGGGATATACCAGCAGCCTTCATTGCTCATTTATTCCCTGAAGTGAGGATAGCAGACGAGTAGTGGATTTGCTGTTATACACTGGTATAATCGATTACATTAATGTGTTGAATTCCTCCCAAACAGCGCTCAGATGGCAACACAGTGACTTTCCTTTTTCTCTTCTCTTTTTACTGTCTTTGTAAATACAACTGATTTCATTGGAGTTGGGTACTGCTTTTATTTCCTAAGTTTTTGGGCAACAGTGCCTTCTTTTCTATGTCTCTGGCTTTTTCATACATGAAAATAGAACGGAAATCATGCCAGCTTACTTGGGAGAATATGATCTAATTTGCAGTAATTTCCAGTGTGGCTGCCTCCCCAAAGCATACCTCAATCTTGAAAGCTTTTCTTTCCCCACACTGCTGCCTCCCAGCTCTGCCCTGCCAGAAGGCAGCAGTAGTGGTGGCTGCTCCCCCTGTCTCGGTTGCTCCTTCCAAGGGCACCACTTGCTGCTCTGGCAGTTAAATGCAAGAGTTAAAAGGACATATGGATTTTCCTTCAGATTTGCAGACCATGTTTGAGCTTACTTGCTAGCTTGCATTACAGTTGATTGACATAGTCATCTTCAGTAATGTTAACCACAGTATAGAAATGTTGTTTTCACACACCTTTTTTTTCTTACCTTTGCATTCCTCTGCCTGCAGGATGACTACTCTCAAAGAGCATTGTTACTTAAATATCAGCTCTTTAATCTGATGTAATTATTTAGAGAATGTTTTCATGGTTTTGACAAAATCAGATATCTCAGTCGATACTTTGTCTGAAAGTTACATAAATATTTTATAAGAATCATGTAAATTATGTTCCACATTTTAGTAGGTTTAGGGTTATTACTTGCCTTCCTGTGGTGTTCCAGAGGGATTCGTGCTTTTTTTTTCTTGCTGAATGGCAGTAAATCATTCTTGCTGTTATATGAGGCATTGTCAAACTCTTAAGAATTTAGCTGTATTTTTAAAGCTAAAAGTTAACAAATAATACTGATCATTTCTGCTGTGATGATATTCTACTCCTCCTGGGGTCTCTGGCCAATAGTGTAACTTCAGTGATTAGTCATAGAAATATTAATTACATTGGACCCATACATATTCAGCCAAGCTGATGTCTCCCTGTGGCAATGGTGAGGCTTAAGACAAAATGTTGATTTGATCAACGTTCTTTCTTTTTTCCCCTCATCAAAAATGGATGGAATTTGCATGCTTACTCCCAGAGTATGGAAAGTACTTGTATAAGCTTTCTTCTTCTGTTTTTAAGTAACTCCAAATTTAGAGGCATTTCATTTTTTCCTGATAGATCTGTTACTTTATTTTGGAAACCACATTCAGTAATGTAAATTAAGTTGCAAGAGAAAAAACAAGACAGTGTGTGTGTATGTATCAAGGTTTTTTCATACGGAGGCTGGTGTAGAGAGCACAGGTCAATAGAGGTGAACTAGGTTAAAAGTGTTATCATATAGAACTTTCCCTGGAGGCCAATAAAAATATTGAAGCAAGAGTCATCACCTACTCCCATCCTCCCTAAAATCTTTTCTGTAGAGGAATTGCTACCAAAAATGAGGAAAGAATGAAGTAAATCTGATTGCTTTCACGGATAACTCAAGAAGAAGTCTCTTCTCCTCATGTAAAACCAGAAAATTGTGCTGTGGGCTCGAAATAGTTTGCTTATACTGTACCACAAGGTGGTTTGCAGTCAGTGGCATGTGTCTGGCATGGGACTAGAGCACAGAAGTGATATATTGAAGGTTATTGAGAAACTAGGACTCTCTCTCCCATCCTTCCCTTTCCACTGATGTAAAAAATAAGCGGGGAACTCCATCTTTTCCCCCTTACTTCTGGGAGCATGAGAAGACTTCTAAGAGCATAAATTTTCTCATCTTGCTGAAGCAGTCATTTCTGTCTTCTAAATGATGAAGCTGTTAAGGAGCAGTGAGTACTCATTAACTTTTCTGTTTAAGTTTTGTAAAGCTGGCTTCCCTTTCCCCCACTCTGGTGTTGATACAGGAGTTTACAGCAGACCACTGATTCTGATCTGACTGAAGTAAGGAGGCTTCAGTGAACTTCAGTCCTGCAGCAAAAGTAAGAACTACCATTAAATCCCAGGAAGAAGAGATGGCAGATTAGAGTGGAGGTGGTACTAGCATATAAGCCCTAACTTGGTCTGGGCTATAAATATTAAAATTATAGGCCTTCACCTAGGAAAATATGTTCAAAGAAAACATGGTGAATTCTTTCAAAGAAGAACGCTGATTCAAAACAAGAGTAAGGCAATTTGGAGAGGAAATTCTCTTCATGAGAAAACAGAAATGGTTTTGATGAGACCTGAGGCATTGTACAATCTTTGTCTTTCCTTCTTGGAAGTACCTGTCTCCTGAAGGTTTAGGATATCTAATCCCTCATCACAGAAACTTTAAGCAGAAGCCAGATTCTTTATTCTGTTGACATCTATTTCCCAAAATAAAAATAAATGTAACTTTTTAAACTTAATTTCTTCTGTCTTTGGTAAAAACAATTTGCTTTGAATCTACCAATTTTTTCTTTGTAGGTGTGAAAGTGTATTACGTCTTTTAAAGAAGGATTTTGATGTGGGCATGTATTTTAAAGGCTGTACAGCATTTCCCAGGCAGGAGTCTTCCAAGCCAAGATATGTGGCCTACAAAGCAGCACTAATGTGTATTAAGCCTCATTTAAATAACTTGCCAGCACTTTTGATTTTAAAATTATGATAAAAGTGCAATAATCGGTAAATAGTTAGGAGAGCTGATGTTGACTTATTTGGTCAGAAGTTAAGGGGAGGCTAATGACTTGTGGTTCCTCAGTTCTTGAATGAAATATGTTAAAGATGCTTAACTTTTAGCTGCAGGAGAGTTAGCACTTTTAGAAAATAAGACCAAATTACACTTTCTCAAGTCAAAGTATCCAAAATTTTAATTCCTTTTGAGTGTTTTCTTCAGATTGTACTTTCTCATTTAAGTTACTCTTACTACACCTGAACTTTCACTTCAGCTTTTGTAGTTAAAGGGGAGATGCTTCAGTGTCTATTCTCTAAGTACTTTAAGAAAGTAAAAGAAGTTAAGTGATGAAAAATGCAGTTGTCTGGTTAAGCTTCCAAAGAAGATGTTTAGCACTGATTTTTCCTTACTAGTGGTTTTAAACATGAAACAGAAAGGAAAACCACATTTACAGCTTTAGGGAACATGCAGAATTCTTCTATTTTTACTTTGAAGTCTTCATGAAAAATAGGTCACCATCAAACCTCCCATTCTATAGCTTTTGTCTTGAACTGTTCATTTCTCAGTGTTCAGTTGTTTGACTGTGAACAATCAACCTACTAAGGTAACATGGACAGAAAGACTAATCTGATGCATATCAGTTAAAAAGAGGACAGTTCTGTCAATCACAGTGGAAGTGGAAGGATCCGTGACATCATCAAGCTATTTCAGAGCATCTCTTACGGACAAGATTCCTTTGTGGTGCCTGCACATTGTTTCACACTTCTGTAAAACTCTCCATGCAATGATGCAGGAGAGGAGTACAAAATAGTGTTAAATACAGTTTCCAGGTTATGGAAATGTGTATTTTCATAGCTATACTATTGCTGCATATTCTAACAGAATGTAAATTATTTAACAGATGGTTGAAGTTATTAAAAATTGCTGGAAGTGTGAACTTCAGTATTTCTCTGTATTCAGATACAGGAAAAGTGAGTTTTGGGGATGAGGGTGGAGGTTAAAGCCCCCGATAAGCTGCTATGCTGCTTCATGAATGCAGACATTGACTATGTTAAAGAACAGAAACTTCTTAGGTCTTTAGTCAAATTCAACATGTAGGATTGTTCCTTATGTTAGATTTCCTATGGCTGTCCATGGCACGTTTTTAATCACATCAGGGGATGGGGGCAATTTTCTGTAGTCATAATAAACATAATTTCATTTCAGAGAAAACACTGATAATATATTACCTTCTAATTTTGTCTTCCACATTGTCTGGTTATTGGGAAACTTTGCAATAGCTATAGTTGTTGGAAATACACTGTTCTTTTATTTGATCACTGCGCTCAGTGCTAAGGGCTATTTTAGATTATAGCTAGTTTCCTGGAAAGCCATTGGCCATAGTGAAGTTCTGAAAAGCCACTTTAATTTTGCATTTATATGAAAAGGAGCGAGTCCCACATGACAATTCATGATTCTTCTCAATCAAACAGAAACTTTCACTGAGAGGATTTTCTGAAGGGAAGGAAAGTAGTTCAGCAGAGATACAGCACAATGCAATAGACTCTGAAACTGCAGCAACAAACCTAGCTCTGGATTCAAAAATGGGATAGTCAACAGTGAGGTTCCCAAGCTAATTAACCCTACCAAGAAGGGTTTACAGTCCCTGGGTATGGTAATAGTCCTGTATGGCATTTGGAACTGAAGTCAGTGTCAAAATACAGGACAGCCTTGCTGCAATGGCTCCTGGCTCTTTGTAGTTCATGTCATTGCAAGCTGAAGACTTGGTCTTGATCTCAAGGTAGACTAGATCTATGCTAGAAATCCTCTAGTAAAATAAGATGTATTTGTATACATGCCAGAAGCCCTGTTTTAGTGAGGTCACATAATCCCTTGATTGTGAACTTAATTGCAGTGGGGATACAATAAAGGCAATATGAGACATAGCCTCTGAGCTGTGTCTGTGCTTGGTAGCAGCTGCCAGTATAGCTCTCTTCTGTGGTTCTACAGCTAAATGTTTCTATGCAGAGTAGGTCTAAAAGACTGTCAGCCTCCTTTAAAGAAATACATATACTGCTTTAAACAGAAATATGCAGAATTAAGATGATAAAAAGAAAAATCAAAAATGTGAGTATAGCTTTTTGGATAGGAATGTGCTGGATGTTTATTGGTCATTTCAAATTGAAGGATACCTTCATGTTTTGTGGCAATAATATGTTTTGGTAACTTCAGGTTTTACTCAGCTTCTTGAACCCACAAGCAACAATGCTCTGAAATGAATCACAGTTTAAGAAGGATTAAAAGCTCTCCATGAATCCCTCTACATCTATATTTAGATACATGGTTATCTATAGTGCATGGCCTTGTATTTTATTCTGAGCTACTGGATTTTCATTATTTTATTTGAGAAGACACAACTGTGTTATCTATATAAGGAAGGTTCTTCTTAAATCTAAGTAATAGGTGGTGAAGGGTTAAAAATCTGAAGTCCTATTAAAGTAGGGAAATGCTGACACAAGTTCTTCAGTCGTTTTCCTGACAGAACACCCATCTTTAATTTGCTGTCTCTTTACCCATATAACATTGTACATCTGTCCTTGAAAACAGCTCTTGCAGCATGAGCATGTAGCCAGTGGAGTCAATTTAGCAAAGGTTGCTGTCTGTGTCCTAGCAATGCAGGCAGACAGCCTGGAGCTATGACTTATAATCAGCTAAACAGGTATATGAATAATTACTAAATACAGAAGCCTGTGTTAATTGCTGGTTTTAATCTTGTTCTCATAAATTGTTATGGAATTGTTCTCCCCCCACACCTCACAAAAACATGTCAAAATGAGTATTTTTTTCAGATTCTAAGTAACCGAGTGGATTTTTGAATATTTTTAAGAAGATCCTTGCTCAAATGTAAGCAGACACATACTCACTGAGAGTCCTTCATATACACTTTAAAGCCTTCTTCCACTGCCAACATGGTGGAAGTAAACATGGCACTGAAAAAGCATGAGGCCTGATGTCCTTGGAGTTGACTGAGGCTGGAGTTTGCCACTTTCTGAAAACAAAACCTAACATTAAGCTCTTGTTTCTCAGAAAATGATTGTCTACCAAAATGTTTCCTTGACTAAACTGTGAAAAAACACTTTTCTTTTCTTCTGCAATCACCATGTATTTATCAAAACAGGCAAAATGATAAAGATCCCCCACGTTCTATCTTGTTGTTGCTAATGCAGTAATCCTGTACAGTAAGTTGGGAAGAATTAAGGGACGCTCTTACAGATTGATGAGTGTATGGGGGGAAGAGTGACAGTGACTACATTTGGTCTTCACCAAGATGATTTTGCCTTATTAGGCTACTTTGCAAGCTAAACTGTACTGTATCTCACACTCTGCTAAAAATAACTCTGTATGGCTTTCTGGCAGATTGATATAAAAAGTGTATGATGATGGTGCATGGAATTGTTTAAATACAAAGCTAGAAGAACAAGTTGGCCTCCAAATGATGAATGTCTTTTATTCCAGAATGGAAGCTTTCCAAGACAATGATACATGGACACCAATTTGTAACTTTTAATTTCTAACCTTGGACTTTATTTGTTTATTGATATAAACTCTCATAGGTTAGATGTAGCATCATTAAACATCTGTACGCACTTTTGATGCTCTCTAGACTCTACATTTGTCTTGGAGAAAGTGACATTCAGTGTTGTTTTCATAGGTTTGGGGTTTTATTATTAAAAAAACCCACAGTGCATGTCAACTTTCTCATTTTAATGCTCTCTCAGTTCACTCAGCACAGTAAAAAGGAAGGGCTCTGTCATTCACTTTCTTATATATAGTGTGTAAATGCTGTGGCTAATGGAGGACACATCTTCTCTTTACATCTTTTTTTATTCCATTTATGCCCCATGCAGGATATTTGTATTGTATATTCTTTCTCACTACTTATACCTACTATATTTTAGTGGATTGGTTTTAAAAAGTAATAATAAATTAAAGGATACAAGCAAATAGCCTAGTTTTCCTCTCAAACACATTTTTGGATTAAGGATTTTACAGAAGGGAGGATGGCTCAAATTGAGCTTACTGCCCAGAAAGCCAGAGCAGCCCTACTGATGACAGCACCACTTCGAGGACAGTGCTGGAATAAGGAGGTCAGATGGAGATGAATTGCATTTATAATCTAGAAAGAAAAACTGAAGGAAAATAGTCACTGGGAGATTGAGTATTCTCATGGAGGGTTTATGCTTTTGAGATCTTAATGCAGAATATTAATAAAATTTATATTTCTGAAAAATATTGCTAGCAGTCAAAACAGCATAAACTGGATTTACAGTGCCAAGAAAAGTCAAGGAGCCCTAGCAGGGCTTCTACTTTCCAAGCTTCAGTTTCATTTATTCTTTCACATCCCTTTAATCCTTCACAGCCTTACAAACTGCTGTTCTGATAGTTCTCTGCCTTCTTTCAGTGAGACCTGATTAGGTTGCTGTCTTCAGAGCTGCCTACTTATCTCCTTGAATGGTTAAGCAGGGAGAGAGGAAGCTTAGCTGTAATTAACCCACACCTTGCCAGAGGTGGGGCTTCAGCTACGAATGGCTACACGCTCAATAAAAACAAATATTTTGACTGAAAATATAATCTTGAGCATCTCAAAAAGCAGCAGAAAATAGTAATCCTCACTGCATTTGAAAGTCTTGCTTCATGTATAACAAAAATGTTAGTCCTTTACAGAACATGTGAATACTAAAAGATTTGGTTGAAATCTAAATCAACAGTCGATTGGATGGTCTATCCGAAGTGGTGGCAAAACTAAAAATATCTAAACTAGATAAGGAAAATAGGACACTTTGCAAGACATGGTATAAAAATATTTAACCAAAAGTTAGTGAAAAACACTGAAAAACATGGATGTTTTAGAAATCCACTTGATTGTGCTGAAAGAAAATTCAGTGTGGAAAAGCTTTGGTTAATTTCTGTTTCTATTTGCTAGAAAAAATGTCATGAACTCTAGCCTGGGTGCTGAAAGTGCCACCAAAAGTGGAAATGAGCACTAAAGACATTTGGGCCATGCTCCAGTTTCCCAAGGAGTTTGAAGGGAAGTATCTGAAAGTTATGATATCTCTGAAATTTGGAAAAACAATAAAGCTCCCATTTCATGAAAAGCAGTTTTAAAAATATTCAGTAATATTTTTAGCCAAATAAATCCAGTACAAGAAGGGCAGATTATCACAGGTGGAGTATGTTCCATCTGTCTTTCGAAATGCCTGATGGACAAGTTGGAGTGGGCAGGAGCAGCTGCAGTAGCTCTGCTGCAGGTGAAATAGTGCTGGAAACAACTCTGAAATGGTGCTGTCATTGTACAGTGCTTTATTTATTTATTTGTTTAAATTCTGGCTGTTATCCTACCTTACAGATGTGTGTTTTCCATAGTGCACTTCATTCTTTATGTCTGCATGGTTTGGTTACTTTTGCTTCTTGTTTTTCTGTAAAAATAACAGCTGCGAAGAGAGCCAAAGAGACGAACATGACAAATGTGGCTTCACTCTAATTCTGGGAATTTTTTTTCCCATACTTCATAGTAATTTTATAGATCTTTTTGTTTTCCTGCATGTGTTAAAGACACTTAATCAAAAGAAGGAAGGAAGTAGAGATTAGAAAATTGTAACACTGCATCATATTGGAGGGATTTAGGGCAGACCTCCTTTTCCAGAGACTATGGCAATTGACAGAGGTGTTTTTCATTGCAGTGCCTACAGTTCTCTCTAAAGACTGCGTAAGTTTGAAGGAACAATTTTTCATAATGCTGTAACAAGAACTTGAGCATTTCCATGGTCTTGAAAGTTAAATAGGGCCCAAGTCTCCTTCAAGAAAGTTTAGAGTGTTTCAGTCCAATTGTTGCACGCAGCCAAAACAAGCATTCAGTGTTTCCAGTTGTTTATTTAGTCCAGATCAGAGTGTGTGTCAAAACATTTAGCTACCATCGGCACATGCAAGGAGTGCTCACGGGCAGCAGGAGAAAAGGAAATGCTGTGTTGTTATGTTTTATTACCTTCCTATCTTTGTCTCATATAGTGTGGCAAAGAAGGGGACGGAACGGTAAGTACTTTAGTCATAGTATTCTCTGTGATGTAGTAATCTTTGACTTAAACAAGGCCGGACTAAATCACATAAAAGAGTCTTTTTTACTTTGCTTGTTACACTGGGTTTTCCTCTCACACCTCTCTCTGGATGGAGTTGGTTTGATTCTGGGAAAATGCATGAAACACTTGATGCACAGTCAAAGGATTTCCCCTGCCCAAGGACATGGTTGGTTTCTGACTAGGATGCAGCCCTGTGATTTGTAACAGCTTCAGCTGACTCAGCCTACTGTGAAACATTAAGAAAAATCCACAAGGCCACTGATCCATGTATTCTGTCTATTTCAACTGTGTGATTGCAAGCTTTCTAAAGAGTTTTTTGAATCCTTTGAATCAATAGTAAAATACATACATATCCAGGGAACTAATTCTTGGACAAATAACTTGCTCTAGACAAATGTTGTAAGGAACTACCCTGCTGTGTTCAGCAGTGCAGCAAAACTCTGATGAATAAAGATTGGTCCCCAAGATAAACTCTTAAATCTTTGGTCATAGAAAATGTGCATTGCTAAAGGGTTATATTATGACTCAGTGGGCAGTAATTGGTATCAAAGCTATTTGAAGAGAATTTCCTTACCCTTTATGTTTTCTTTCTCTAAACAACTTTTCTGCTCTTTTCTCTGTGCTCCTCTCATAATGAAATTACAGTAGAACATGACAATGTCGCACCTTGTACAGTCTACTCAGTACTGAATCAACTGGGGGATTTGATCTTGGCCTCTTGGCAGCCTTTCCTTCTTTTCTTCTTGGTATTCTGTGTCTGTACTACAGGCAGTTGTGTATTTGGTTCATTTTTTGCAATATTACCACAGAGGGGCAAGGAAGGAGAGAAGCAAGAATTACACCCAAAGGCTACCACACGTGAACTATCTGAAGATAAGCATCATGCCATTTATATTGAGCAGGTAAAGGCACCTGAACATACAGATCTGACTACATCATTATCTTGTTCACCGTAAAAATTCTTGTTCCATGAACCCTGCAGGTCTGTTGCATCATCGTAACTTAAAGATGGACTTCTGACTTTTTAAGAATACACTTCTTGAGAGACAAGCATCTTGGCATGGAAAGCAAAGAGCAGTACCATACTGATGTGCTGGTGGTGCTTTGTTTCGTGCCTAGTAGTGACTGGCAGGATTGAGATTTTTGAGGATTCTGATCAGTAATATTGCTTGGCATTCACAACGTACACTTAATGGACAAATACTGCCTCCTGTTTTGAGGTAAATGGGACTCTTTTGAAGATCTTTCAACTCTTCTCCTTAGAGGTGACCCCAACAAGCATCTCCTCTTTACTGCCTGTAGGACTGAACGATACCTCAACCCCCTGGCTCCTCTCCCCTATGGGGCTGAGCATCTCACTGGCCCTGCAGGAAGGCGGCCAGTCAAGAGGCCACTCAAGATGCTAGTGACCAGGCACACCACCAGACGGTAGGATCCCTGGGGCCTCCACAGAGTTGACAAAGTGTGGCCAAAGAGTCTGCTCTCCCAGTGCTGCGTTTAAAAGGTGCTTCCCAGTATGGACATGCTTCTACCAGTAGCAGCTGTCTTCAGCGAGTCTTGTTAATAGTTATCACTGCCTGAGATAACCTTCCCTGTGATGTAATTTGACATGCTGCTGTCAGTGGGGCTTAAACATAGTAATCTTTAAAAATTATTGGGAATTTGCCCAAGAGAAAAAACTGTTATGATTAATTTCTACAAATGATAAACCACTCCTCCTTCAAAATGCTGCATGCTATGAAGTGTGATTTAATCCATTTAACTACAGAGCCTGATGCTTCTGACAACTGTGACTCAAATGTCATCACAGAAAGTGATATTTCAAGTGGCAGGGTGGGATTAGAAACCTGCTGAAGATTTGTCAAAGGAGAAGTAAGTACATAATTTTTAGATAAGTGATTTGTCTACTCTAAACCACTTCCGCAGAAAAGACAGGCAGCTTAAAAGAGAAACTTACACTGTTACACTAGAAAGAGCATTTAATTGCAGAGGAGGAGGAAAGAGGCAATCCTCTTACTTATGGTGGTAGCTAGAGAGAAAAACATAGTATACTGGGGAATATGAGTTTTCTCTACAGAAATTTAAAAAAATTATTTTTTTCCTCAGAGAATAAGATCTCATTGAGGCTCATATGAGGAGGGAACCAGTCCCGATATTCAGGACCTTACAACTGCCTGATGTTTTGTTTTTGTTGTTGCTTTGTGTGTTTTTGTCAAAATATGAAATAACACCATGATAGCTTATGAACTGTGTGAAAGTTTTGTAAATGCAGTAAAACCTGAAGCAAGTACAAAAATGTATACTCTGTGTCTGTCTAGAATTTCTGTACAGTTGTAGTCAGTGAGAAATTTCATTCATATCCACCAAATCTGAACTCAGTGCAGTTATGTTACTTAGGGGATTTGGTCCTTGTTTGGGATTCTTGACATGCTTCCCTTACTGCTTTGCCAGTCCTCTAAAAGTTGTGCTTGCTATTGCGAATTCTGCCAGCCCAGGTATATAATTTACAGGTCCTTAAAGCATCCATCCCCTCTGAAAGGCAATAAAAATAGTTGCATGAGGTTCTGTACTTTTCAAATTTGATCAACTGCAATGGAAACTACATTTGGTGTAAGAGTTTGTGCTAGCAGCCCCGCGGGTCCACCTCGATCTCTGAGGACCTAACTGAAGACTTGACTGTACTGTATGGACTATCTGCTACGGATACTGGCCCAGGGCTGTGTTTTGTGCCACCTGTAGCTGCCATGTTGTTAAGAGGCTTTCCTTGAGCCAGGCTTGTGCAGCTCTGAGATTGCAGGAGTGTTACACAGGGTTTGGTTTGCAGTACTGCTTCGTCTGGTGGCTGAGGAGAGAAAGGAATAACCATGTCTGACAAGCTGACCTTGAGCTCCTACATCAGGAGTGGAAGTTAGGTGAAAAGCACACATACCTTTTACTTGTTTGAAGTGGATTCCTTGGGGGAAAAAAATGAGCATGAAATCTGACAGTGCTTTTTTGTGGAATCGTTTTTCAGAGAAGAGCTGCTCTTTGATATCTGTGATAGTTTGCTGCTCCAATCTGTCATGTTGCAGACTCCCTCTGCTAAGGTGTTTACGAAGCACACTTCAGTGGCTGTAAGCATAGCAAGGAGAGCTGAGGCCATTTTTTTTTTTTTCCGCTAAAAGGAATTTTGCTGGAGAGCCAGCGTCTTTTTGTTTAAGTTCTCCATTCTTGTTGTTTCTGTTCTGTTTGTTTTTTCTCTGGACCCCGCAGGCCAGCTTCTCTGCAGAGGCGCCGGGTGCGCCTTTAAGAGGTGGAGGTGCCTTTGTGCAGGTTGTGCCGGGGAAGGAAGTGGCTCTGCACCGCAGGAGGCTGTCAGGAAAAGGTTGGTGCTCGGCTGGCCACAACTTAAACTGCCACTTTTCCCTCTCTAGGGAGCAAAAAATACTGTCACATTCGCTTCCTGTTTGGTTGTGTGGGGGTTTTTTTTCCTTGCCATTGTCAGCTGAAACGCTGTCCACCAAAGGCTGCGTTGTGACATAGTTTGATAGGTGAAACTTGTTGAGAACTCTTTCTTGGGCAGCGCTGAACTCGCACTGCCGTGGGAAAGGGTGATGTTATTGGGAGCCATGGGCGGCCCCAAGACGTGACGGTCTGCACTCCTAAAAAAAAAACCGCAGCCCCAAACCGCAAGCAAATAGCCGAGGCCAGTCTGTCCCGCTGGTAGCAGTGACTCCAGCCGGCAGCCCCCGCCTGCGTGCCTCAGTTTCCCTTCCGCAGCGGAGGGACGGTACCTGTCGCTCGGCCAAGCGGGAGCGCCGCGCTAGAGGCTGACGCTGCTGCCCCCGGGCCTGCAGCCAGGAGCTCCCCGGTCCGGCCCGGCCCGCTAGAACCTTGCGGAACCCCCCGCCCCATCGCGGGGCGGTGGCCGGTCCGGAAGGAAACTCCCGGCGGCGGGGGCCGCCCGCCCCGGGCGCTACCCCGCCGCCCGGGCTGCTCTGGACGCTAATTAGCATGACTAGTTTGATGGATTTAGTCAACAGCATTCAGCAAACAGGGTAGGGGGGAAACAAGTGTGTAAGATTTCCCAAATCTGAAGACTTTCCAGCCCCGACGCCCTTACCGGTTTGTTATGCGGGCTGGAACAAGTGTTGCTTCCAATTAATTGATCGAGGGGATTTATTTTAGTATTTTGGCTGCGTGCCAGAGACGGAGGCTTTGTCCTAGCGTTTTAAGCACCACCCCTCCGTGCAAGTTTGAAATGTGAGCTGCCTGGGTGTTTTTTTTTCCCTCCTCTCTCTTTCTCTCTCTCTTCCTTCTGGCAAAGTGGCTGTGGCTGCGTGTGTGTGTGCGTGTGCGTGCGTGAGTATGAGAGGAGGAGGGAGAGGTGTAATGGGAAGGCAAGAGATGGATCACTAGAGACAGAAAAGAAAACCATCAATATCAGTAACATGCAGCTGAGGTGAGATTTTTCTGAGTGTTTGATTTTCTTAAAACCCTTTCAGAAGATTTAAAGCAGCCTTCTGCCATGCTGTATGCTGAAGACGTACTCCTAAGCAATGTCATAGGGATGCTTACATGTATATTGCCGTTTTAGGTCTGTTCGCGTACGTGTGAAGTTTTAAAGCTTAACCTGATTCTCTTTATTGTCTCTAGAGGGTTGTAGCTTGAGCACAAATAGCCTGTTGGCAAGTACGGCATGAGCCCATTAGCAAGACTCCATCTGTGATTGGTTTTGCCTGGAAACCGGGAGACAAGCAATGAATAATTGATGTGTGTTGTGCAGTAGCTGGACAGGCAAAGAGGAGAGAGAGAGGGAGAAACAGAGCAGGGTGCCCTCAGAGGGGGGAGAGCGAACAAGCTTGAAAATAGCTACTGGCTGCCTTGTGCTGAGATGAAGGCAACCCCGGCTGTCTTTGTTCTGCACTGGCTGCTTTCTGCCTAGAAGTGTTTGCAGACATATGTGGCCTTTTTCTGCTGCAGAAGAGAGGCAGGCAAGCAGAGGAGGGGGAGCAGAGGAAGACTAGGCTTTCTGAATGAAATGTAACTTGTGGGTAAGTTGGTTTCTTTGGGGGAGGGGGGACCCCTGCGTGTGTAAGTGGGGACGTGCGGGTGAGTGTATGCGTTCGCTTCAGCCTGCCTGGGAGTGCGTGTGTGTGTGTGCCCGCCAGGGTGGGTGCATTGTGGGTAAGGCGGTGCTGCGGCTTGTCAGGGGGATGGCAGGCAGGCTCCGCTGGGAGCTTTGCCTACGGCCACCCTTCGCTGGGCTTGCCCCTTGAGACTTTTGGGGGTGCGAGAGGGAAATTCTCAGCTTGCTAACGTAGCTGGACTTTACCATATTTTTATTTTAGTGGATGAACCATTTAAATTTTAGAAGTATCTTGCTTTTTGTATCTGCAATCATAAAACCAAAAGGCACCAGCAATTATCAGTGGTGCTTTCTCCAACTTCAACCTGTCTGGCACTGTCAAAATTTGATGAGTTGTTCTGCGAACAGCAATGACAGTACTGCGGCCACCATTTCATTTTTGCTGTCTTCATAAAGACCTTGCCATGCAGAACTCACATCTGTGGCAAGTGGTTTTAAAGATACCAAAGAAGTATTACAATCAATGGCAGTCTTGGGTATTCAAGTTGACAAGCTTTTTGCCCCTTGTGCTGAGCTGTAACAAGTGTCTTGTTTATCTCTTTGCCTGTGTAAAAACTAAAAAGATTATTTAATTTGCATGTGATTTATGGAGTTTTGAAAAAGTTTCAAATTATTGATGCCAGACTAGAATTTGGGATGTTGGTGTATTTTTTTGGTTTAGTTACTCAGATGAAGGCAAAGAATAACTTCAAACTGAAATGTCCTCCTATGAGGATAGGCTGAGAGAGTTTGGGTTATTCAGTCTGCAGAGGAGAAGGCTTCAAGGAGACCTTATTGTGGCCTTCCAGTATCTGAAGGGGGCCTACAAGAAAGCTGGTGAGGGACTTTTTAGGAGGTCAGATAGTGACAGAACCAGGGGAAATGGATGCAAGCTAGAGGAGGGTAGATTTAAATTAGACATTAGGAGGAAGTCCTTCACCATGAAGGTGGTGAGATAGTGGAACAGGTTGCCCAGAGAGGTCGTGGAAGCCCCATCCCTGGAACCTTTTAAGACAAGGCTGGATGGCGCTCTGGGCAACCTGATCTAGTGGATGGTGTCCCTGCCAGGCAGGGGGGCTAGAACTAGATAATCTTTTAAGGTCCCTTCTAGTTCTGGCAATTCTATGATTCAATGAATATAATTCTATGATTCAATGAATATACAGTAAAATTTAAATGCAAGGAGCCTATACAGCTTCAGTGTTTGCAACCAGGACATTGACAGCATGCTTTTTGGGGGGAAGAGACTGACTATTGTAGATAGCAGCTCTGGACCAGTAAAATCACTGCATAAGATGAAATAGACTTTGCTTGAAGTAGTGTCAGTGATCTTGTGTCCACTGAAGTGACTATCAAAACAAGTGTTGACTTCAGTCATACAAACTACTATTTCTGAGTTCAGTTAAAAATCCAGCTGAAAATACTTTAGTATCTGTCAACTGTTGATGAAATAAATGCTATCTGTAGACAGATTTTATGGGGTGAACTGGCCAATTTGAACCCCCATTGATGACAACAATTATCTTGGCTCATAAAAGTAGGGAAGATTATGTCTGATTCTGTAGATTCTGGAGGCAAAAGTTACTGTGGAGACAATTTATTTCAAGAAGTCATGTCTCAATCAGGTTAAGCTAACCAGATCGCTCAGCTGGGGTTACCTAAGAGAAACAATTAGCATGGCTGCAACACTACCTGGAAATGGAAGTACATAAAATTAAGATTCCCAACTAAAATTGCTCTAAGTTACATAATATTTCCTTTAATTTTTCCTCACCTTAAAACTTTATTACAGTTACATTGTTAAAGAAAGTAATTAGCAGCAGCTAATCATGCATAAAATTAGAAGCTTTTCTCAGTCAAGCAAAAGCATGTTTCCTCCATACTGTCACCAATCTACTTAGCAGGATTTTGTTCCTCTTTCTGCTTAGCACTTAAATCAATATAGGAGTTAAAATGCAGTAGAACTTGCAAACAAAAGTTTGGGTTTATGTAAATTTACTTCAGAAGAACTCAGTAGTGCTTCAGTTTGCAAGCCAACAGAATAGTGCTACCAAAGGCTCAGTTTTGAATTTATTATTAAAATTTTTATTTAAAAAATACTTAACATTATTGTGATGCCCACCTGCCCCACTTTTACCTCTTTCTGGAGGAGTCAGCAGAAAACCTCTGGGGAAATTCACTAGTAAAGAAGTTACCTGAATGTGCAAGATACAGTTTCATGGTAGCAATTGAAAATACTGGTCATAAGAGACATGTGAAACTGAGTCTTAAACCTTTAATCTTGTGTGGATTGTAATAGAATGAGTGTAAATGTTAGATCTCTGTGTTTTAACTGTTTCAGTGGTCCTGGCAGAAATGTTGCTGTGTTCATACTTCAGTGACACACATGCACTCTTAGCTGTCTTACTTGTGCCAAAAGTAGCATTTAGTCCTGGAACCCTTAATGCTGGATGCTCCAGGAACACCCAAGAAAGCTTTTTCACAGGAGGTGCACAGGGCACAGCTGTTGGTTACAAAGCAAAGAAGAAGAGTGTTCAAACTAACAATGAGAAAGTAATAGAGGATACTTTGGGCTCAATTAATAAACAATTTGTTGTTGTAGTAACAGGTACTGTATTAATTTTGCTGAGATAATTTAGAGAGAATAATCTGGCAAAAACAGGCCTTCTGTTGCCATCAAGATAATTACAGCAATTAGATTAAGAGAGTCTCTGAACCCAACCCCTCAAAGCTCCCCAGTTACAAGATGTGTAACTAAGGCAAGAGGATAGCGTTATTCTATACCACAAGGTAAGCTGAGGACACACAAGTTCCCATGCTATCGTCAGTTGTCACTGGGACTGTGACAATGCAAGGCTCCTTTCATATGACCAGAGCACCAGCAAAAGGGATATTACTGATCAACAGCAATGAAAAGTCCTTCTAGAGTGCAGCCAGCAGGAAATTGCCACTTTATGGGATTTTACAATTGTAATTTCTTTTTCTTTCTAACAACAAAAGAAAAGACAGAACATTATATTAAACAGCAAAAGAACTAACCAGGGAAGGAGCTAACCAGGGGAAGGCAAACCCAGAAACTTACCATGTAGAACATTACTAAAATGATGTTCCAGAGATCTTGGTGAAGATGCTGTCTGGCTTTGTTACTGTTGGTTTGAAAACACGAGACTGCCACAGGAAATACGTTCCTCTGAGGCTGCTCGTGGAAGTGGAACTTCTGTTTTGTCTTGGGTGGAATAAGCAGAAGAAGCTACTTTTGACAGACTGCCATGAAACTGCTTGTAAGCAGTGGGACAGCAGGGCTTTTGCTCAGGGAATTAAAGAAACAGTGCAGAAAAGTGGCTTTCTCCTAGCACTGCACAGCTGTTACTGTATTGTAGTTCAGAGCTATCCAAGCTAGAGCTGGGTGATCTGATCTGACTATCAGGTGCCTACCTAGGCCGTGTGGATAGCTGTGCAGAATGAGCGAATTGTTTACTACTTGCGATACCTTGCAGGGTACAGCATGTGGCTCAGGATAGAAATACCATAGGCATTTAAAAAGTATTGCTGTAACAAATGACCTCTCTGCCTGTTCTCTAAATTTCCTAGAGTTCGCTATAGTGGATTTCCTTGTACTGCCTCTCCAGAAGAAACTAGAAAGTTCTGTGAAAAAAACACTAGACATGGCATCTGTTTCTCTATATTGTGGAGTTAACAGATCCTTATAAAAATGGCTAAAAGTTAGCACACTGGAAAAAATACATTGTGTTAATCTCTTTTGACTTTTCTAATGGCAGGATAGGGACAAAAATACCACCAGGTATACCTGCTTCTAAAATGTTTTAGCAAAAGGATGTTTAGGTGTGTAAACAGTTGGTCAAGGAGTAACTAAAAATCAACTTCTTCAATAGAGGAACAATCTGAAATTACTGAACAAAGGCTTTTAAACCAGAATGTAAAAGGATGAGCTAGCCTGGGTGTTTCAGTAATTATCAGAGGTACACTAGTGCTCAATAAAGCAAAGCGGTAATAGCTTTTAAGGCATGGTGAAGAGTGTGTATCCGTTCATCATCGATGAGAAAGCAGCCAGCCAGTCTGGCACGTCCGTAGGCTCTTCCACTGAGGATTCAGTAAGGAGACAAGAGAAGCCCAGAAAGTACACAGATTATTTTCTTGATTTTTAGCTGGAAGTTCTCTGAAGAATTTTCTCCTTAAAATCAAGACAAGGTGTATAAAATGAGTGACACTGGGGTAGTAATTACTTCAGCAATGTAGAAGGCTGCCACTCAGCCAACCTATAATAAATATCATACCGTTGTTCCTTTCTTGACCCTGAGTCATTCTCAAATGTCTTGCCTTCTCTGGAGTGTGTTACTAATCCTGATTCTTAGCTTCTTGGAACTCATTTGTTGACAGTAATCCAGTACAACCAATGGCATTTTTACCTATTCCAGAGAAAAAAGTTAATTTTGTTCTCAGTTGTCTTTGGTAGTACTAATAAATTTTTCACACACTCAGCTAGGCTTCTAATTCTTGTTGTTTATTAGAAACTGGAGTGCAGCTATCAGCAGGATGAAGAATACACTTTAATATTTACCAAATTCTAATCATCTAACTGAATTTTCTTAATACTTGATGTTCTTTGTACCTCCTCCATGCCCCTTGCATGTCTTAAATTTCCGTAGGTAGGCAAGGATTCCTGTCTATGTTGACATCCTGGAAGCAAACAAAAGCCCACAACTGTTGGTAAAACAAGCTCCTTAGAACGCTGTTTGAATCTAACATTATATAGTACCTGGACAGGTTCCTTTTTCCATGTGCTTATCATTAAAACTATTTGTACTGTATTTTCAAAATCACTCTGACCTAACTTATTTATGAATGAAGTGAGCAGAGCTTCAGCCAAAGCAGAACTAGGGTAACAGGTGATGCTCTTAAAAATCACTCCTGTACTCATTCTGGGGTGTCTTTTCTTACTCAAGCCCAAAAAGGTAACAAATAGAGCTAATAGGAGATTGTCATATGGCTGTTTTCAGTACTCTGTCAGCTCTGCTAACCAGCTTTACTGACCTGTTGTTTATTTTAGTGTTTTAATATACTTAATATTTTATTAGCAACTTTATTTCTGCATTAGAAAGTAATAGGAAAAGAAAAAAATGCAGTGGATTTTTTTGCCACTTACTTATCCATATTCAAGCCAGACTTGAAGGAAGGGTGTTAACAGCACTTTTACTGTCTTATCTACTGACACTATCCAACTGTTTAAGAAAGTTGAGTTTTTCAAGCATCGCCCTAACACCACGCCTTTCAGAGGAGCCTGTCATGATTTACTTATTCATACAGATTGCAGTGGCTTATGTAGTCTTGATCCTGCTTGTTCTGCCAGAAGTATTTGCTTCTATTGATCACAAGCTGTTATTTGACTGCCTTGAGCAACTTTTAGGTCTCCCTGGTTCTGTTAACGGGGTCTACTATGGACATTTCTCAATGTTCTTGTTTTCTTGCTGTCAGTAGTTTTAACTCCAGCCTTCCCGTTCAGCCGGATGAGCCACAGGGTTGTGTCACACCCTTTGTGTTTTTTGGTAAGTTTGAAAATACCTTAGTGAACTTTGGTGCTGTAACTGGATTTCTGTCTAGATTTGGCTGTTAGCTCTGATTTTTAATGCATGTTTGGCAGTGTGCCTGGCTGTCATACTTGGTTGCAAGTGTGTGAAAACTCCTCCTAACCTAGGTGTAATAAAACGGCATATTTTTGGAAGTAAACAGCAGTCCGTCATATTCCTACATACCGTTGCAACCGTATCCATTCCTACTGTTTTTCTAGCAATAGGGCCAATGAGAGGTTATCTGGAAGAAACTTCTAAAGCATGTCATCTTCTTACACGTAGACAAGTACTGTTAAATTGTCCTGTTCCAGTCAGCTTTCCAAATGACTATGTATTTTCTAACTATTCCTTGGGGTGGAAGTACTGCAGTTCCTTAATTGGCCAGTTTACCTGGAAGGTCCTTAAAGTGACTAACTAAAGTAATTTGTGGCTGTCAAGAAATACGCTTCATTAGACAAAAGTTGCATTAGAATCAGGTTAAAACCAGAAACAGTCATGCAAGCTTTTATATGGTCTTAGTCCATTAGAAAGCAGAAGATATAGTCTTTTTCCTAGATGACTTTATGACTTGTGAATATACTCTTAAGCTCTTTGATAAACAGAAGCGTAGATGGTTCTTATGTATTATGTTTCTGGTTTTAATATGAGGGTGACCTTCTTTTGAACATGCAATTAAGCTTCTGTCTGTTATTATTTGTGGCTCCTTGTATCACTTTCATAGAAAAACAGCCCAGCAGATGGTGTTTGAGCAGAAAGAGGAGATAGCCAGTGGCTGGCTTTTTGAAGAAGTACTTGAGATGGAGAATTATGAGGGCTGGTTGATTTTACTTGTAAGGAACTCGTTCATTACATGACAAAGTGCTGTTTTCACACTTCTATATCTAGTGAGACTAGGATGTTTGCTTTCTGGCTTGTCTGACGTTCAAGCTGCTGCTTTGTCTCTACACCTGCAAAATATATGGGGAGGGGGAGATTTATTCTCTCATAGAGTTTTGGACTTGGAGAGTTAGTATGGAATACCTCTTAACCTTGGATTATGTGTTTTGCAGTAAGCAAAAAAGAAGATACAGTTTATGTTTTTTGTTAAGACTAGGTTTTAAGTGTTCAGAAATAAGGAGTTTTAAAGTCCCATCTTAAGTGCTGACTTAAAATGGTTCACTTGAAGCACTCCAGAATCATTTTGCAAAGGCAAAAATATCCTTGTGGTTAAATGAGTGTAATCTAAAATGTTATAGATAACTAAATGATTTATTATTGTCCATTTCTGAGAAATGTACCTGCACATGTAGCCAGCCCATTCCATTTATTTTGGCCTGTTGACAAATTAACAAGCTATTTTTATGTCAGATTTGGTCAGTAGTCAACTCCCACTCCCTTACATATTAAATAGATTTCAATTTAATTGTTTGTGTTGTTGGCAATTTATTATCCAGATAGAGGTCACTCAGAGGATCTCTTAAAAGAACCAAAAAAAACCCATACAAAAAAACCTAAACAACCACAAAACCCTCAAAACCTGATGGTTTATTTGTGAATATCCTCCCAGTTTATAGAAGAGAGTACACAGAACAGCTCTCAAGCATTTTCCACACACACAGGCAATGATCTGTGCAATACCTTTCCTTCCATTAAATAGTTTGGAATGTGAAATACTAGGTTTTGTATCTGATGACTGGAATAAGTTTACTTTGTGATTATGGGCATTGTCATTGTATTCTAGACACCTTTAAGGAATAAGTAATCAAAATTACATGTCAGAGTTGTAACTGCATAAGTGTGTTGCATAAATACTCTCAGGCAGAGTGAAGTGTATGCTACCACCTGCAGTGATTACACAGCTTTTGCAGGGGATTTAAGGCAAAACTATTGTGTCTTGCTTAATTGTTTTAACTGTTGGCTTAGATCCTCATCACGGTGAGGATCTGAGTGCTACTTTTCAAAGTCAGAATGCTGTAATGTTATGCACAGGCAATTGCAGGTTGCCTGACCTTAGCTGCCAGGCTGTCTCCTGCCTTGCTGCTCTTCTGTGGCACTGCTGCTGCTACTGGTTTCACAGCTGCTGCCAGTGTTTCACAGCTGAAGAGGACTGGTGAAATCCATTGTAAAGATATGTTTTCCTAACCTTAATTAAGCTGACCTTGCACTTTATGAATTTTAAGTAACATACAAAACTTGAGATAGTAAAGAGGATTTTCATGTTATGTGGGCATACCTGGTGCTGGCCATCCTGGCCATGTGATTCTGCTAGGGCTCCCTGGGACTGCAGTTGGTGAAAAAAAACCCCTCAACTATTTTTTTCTCCTCTCAAACAGTACCATGCTTGCTAGTTAACATTCTTGGCACTGTACGGCTTGAAATGTTTTATAGTCTTACATCTACTTAACCTTTAATGTTTTCTGTCAACATCTATCATGACCTGGTGGCCTATGGTTAGTAAAATGTGCCCTTGCAGGCTGCCAGATACTGTAATGGAATTAGGCCTTTAAAATTATCAGACCTGTCAAAGGGTCTTAAAATCCCATGAGAGCTTTAAGTGGTTTCTTACCTCCACTTGAACACACATCTGACCTGGCTGAAATATGTGTGTGGGGTTTAGTTTTGTTTTGGTTTGTTTTTTCCCCTTGTTTGTTTTTACTTTGTATTAATGCTTTTGAAACTGGGGGGGGGGAGGGGGCAATTGTTTCCTTGGAATCTTTTTGAGGAGTCTCCTCTGTTCGGTTACAGATGTCTTTTTTATTTTGGCTTCTTTTCTTTCTCTTGCACCTGTAGATTAAGCTCAGCAGGTAGGTCAGCAGGAACTTGTTCCCTTAAGTCAGGGAATAAGGACACTTTGTTGTGTGCATTAGTAAGTCAGTGTGCACCAAAGGCTGAAAGAAGTCAGGAGGGAATGTCAGGCTTATTTTGAGGGGCTGGTCTTAGTGTAGTATTTACAGGTGGTCCTGAACTGACACCTCTGGAAACAAATGTCCTCTGCAAGAGCAAGTATGGGAAGGACAGTAACACTGCACAGTTAATTCATATTTACCACCTCTATGCTTTATCCTGAGCAGAGAGTACCACTTGAGATGCAAGGTGGCTTACCTTTTGTTAGTTAGTTTTCAATTACCTGTGGAAATTCTGAAAGTAGTTTTGTAATGCATTGGTGGTCTGCCTGTGATTATAACATGGTGCCTGGTGGTCATGGACACCATGAGAGATTCTCTAATGTTTCTAAACTGAGAGCTATTACATGTGTCATATCCAAAAGAAACTGAAACATGCAGTAGAGGAGGTGATTTGACCAAGTCGCTTTACCTGAGCATGTTTTTCGAGTCCCCCTTCAGGGCAGTTTCTTGTCTTTGTGAGGTTGTTGCATCTGAACTGTTTGCTTCAAATTATTGCAAGTTGTTAATACTGCTTTTTTTAGTTAAAGGGTGATTCAGCTGGCTTTTGAAGTAGTGCTTTGCTGACTCAGTGTTGTGGTTTAAACCCAGCCAGGAACTCAGCCCCACAAAGGCACTCATTCTTCCTTGGTGGGATAAAGGAGAGACTCATTAAGGGTAAAAGTGAGACTACTCATGGGTTGAGATAAAGACAATTTAATAGCAATAGCTGCATATGCAAGAAAAACAAAATAAGGAATTAAGCAGTTCCCATCAGCAGATGGGTGTTCAGACATCTTCAGGACAGCAGGGCACCATCACGTGTTATAGTTACTTGGGAAGGTGAATGTCCCCTCCTCTTTCCCCCACCTTTATATGCTGACCATGATGTCATATGGTGTGGAATATCCCTTTGGTCAGTTGGGATCAGCTGTCCCAGCTGTGTCCCCTTCCAATCTCTTGTGCACCCCCAGTCTCTTCGCTGGTGGGGTGATGTGAGGAAGCAAAAAAGACCTTGACTCTGCATAAGCACTGCTCAGCAATAATGAAGACATCTCTGTATTACCAACACCGTTTCCAGCATAGATCCCAAACATAGCTCATATTAGCTACTAGGAAGAAAATTAACTCTATCCCAACTAAACCCAGTATACTCAGTTTTTTACCACCAGCACAGTGATGTAAGATGAGGAAAGAGAGTAAAGCTAATAAAATGCTGCTGTTTGAAAATACATCGTTTAAGACATTATATATAAGTGGTAGTGGGAAATGCACTGCAGCCATTTCATTTGCAAGGAAAAGACCTTCTGTTGCAGTGATTTTTTTAATGTCTCCATTGTTCTTGTATAGCACAATCAAGCAAGGTAAAAGAAAATGTAACCCTTGTACTAAACTGTGTTGGCATTAGTCCCATAAACAAAATTTAATTAAAAAAAAAAAGTTCAGGTTTTCTGAGGTGGCATTAATTGAGAATAGATGCTGGAACATACTGGCATCTGAGCAAGGAGGACAAATAGGCAAGTGCCTATCCTCCAGGAATAGTAACTCCTGTTTCATTTTGTAGAGCAGTTGCACTCAAAACTAAATCCTGAGCTGGAATGTTCCACAGTCCTGACCCTCCTACAGTTACAGGTGTACCTCTGTTTTTTGGGCATAGAAATCTCAAGAATCTCCAGGGCTCCCACTGCACTAAGCAAGAAGAGATGGAGATGTAGGAATGAAATCAGTCATCAGGCAGCCCTGGAGAGTGTCGTGGGATGGGCTGTCCTTTCTAATCCAAGAGCCTGAGTATATTGATGGCTAATATTTTAACTGTGTGACAGTCTAGTGACTGATCCACCAGCTGTTCCTAGCAGATGCAAAAATGATGAGCTTGTGGTAGCAAGATAGACATTACACTGTTTTCTGTGCTTGTCTTGGTATACAAGTGACAGACATGTCAAAATTGTCTACAGCATTTTGGAAGGGTTCAAAGTAGATCAGAATTAATTGCTTAGTGGAGGGAGAGGAGAGGACTCCTCCCAGGCAGTGGCTGTGTGTTGGTGAAAATGTGGGACTCTTTCTGGCTTCTGGGAAATGGATGTTTTAAAGGTTGTATAGCTGTCATAAGAGAAGGTACCTGAACTATTGTTATTTCTACTTTCATTGCAAAGATGTGATAACGGCTTGGAGAAAATGAGGAGCAATGAATGTCTTGTTGTTTATTTAGCTCAAACACCTACTATTTAATAGGTCTTTATTAATAAACAGAAAGGAAAAATCAGTTTATTCAGTCAGGCAAGCAGCTTTCCACAGTGGCCAGATTCATCAGTCCTGATTCCTGTGGTGTTCTTAGTGTCAAGTCAAGCAAAACTGATGCAGATCACTGGAAATGGGACCTATGTCAGGGTTTAGGTTATTTGCTCCTCGGTGTTGATTCTCAGTTTTGATGGTTTTTTGTCACCACTGTGTTTACTTGAGCTTCAAGCTTCTCAGTTGTAAGTATCTCTTCTGTAGCCAGAGCACATGTGCCCTAACTATCTGAACACCTAAGTCATGCAAAATACTGAGTGACAGTACTTGAAATATGCATTTGGTTTTCCAGACATTTAATCAGTTTATGGTTGTACAAATTTGAAAAGGTGTCAGGGTGACTAAAAGCAGATTTAAATGAGGGAATTTATTTTAATGAGGCAGAGCCTTGTAATAAAATAGTACTGTTTATGAGTTACACATTTCTTGTTTTAGTGGAGTCCTAAGTATTAGCCAGAGTATTTCCTCTGCAGCTCAGTCCTGCCTACTTTCAACTCTGTGTTTAATATGTAATGGCACTTTCCCCTAACATTGCCTCACTTTTTGCCTCTGTGCCTGTATTTGTGCAGTCTCCTGACTGTCAAAATGTCTGTCCAACTGCAACATGAAAGTTAATGTCTTAGTGCAAAAGTAATTTGATTCATTGTCTTTATACTGAAATGTGTCTCTACTTGTTAATCTTCACAAAGCATGTCAAACAGCTGGTAATTTTTCAAAAATCTCACTCTTGTTGCCTTAAACTGAAGGCTAATTGTGGCTCTTGGTTTTCTATCAGTGGTGTCACCATAAGCCACCCTTCTCATTTCTGCTGTTTCTAGCTGTTGTACAGTTTCACTCACAGTATTTAGCAAATTTTTCAAAGCTTTCTTCAGAGGACCTTAGATTGTTAACAGATGGAGGCATTTGCAAAAATGTTTATCAGTTGTCACTGTCTAAAACTGGAGTCTACAGCTGAGTTTTCCTGTATGTATTTTCATTGTTTGCCTAATCTGTTTTGGGATCAGTTTTTCATGAATCAAGAACCCTAGGGGCAGAGGTGTATCTGGGGAAATCTAAGTGTCTCTCTCCAGAAGCTTCTGCTGCAGATTTCATTGGTGATTAAGATATTTCTGGCCTGTCCTTAACTCCCCTTTTTCCTCCTAATAACACTAGAGATTGAAGAGTGTGTTACGTACTGCATGAGTAGGAATATCTGCATATCCTGGGATTGACTCAAGCAGCAAAATAATCTATAATGAAATTTCCTCCAGTGGTAGTAATTTCTTCCTTAAAAGCAGTAAGATAGCTTTGCATGGGTAGGAAAGAAATAAGAACTGTGTTCTGGTTTAACAGTACTCCAAGTAAGTGGAGGGAAAGGAGAGATTACCAAACCAACAGTTCTTTGTTAATTATGGAATTACTAACATTTTAAGTTTAATTTAAACTCTGGCTGCTATAAATCAGTCATCACACTGATAACTTCTGCCTACCTTTTGTAGTCCCTTCACATTTTTTCACAGAGCTGCATATGCTTCCCTTTTTGTAATCTGAGCTTTGAAAGCATACCTATTCTCTACTGAACTTCAGTTTTACAATGACTTGAAAGGCATACAGCTTTTGGGAGATGGTCTTTTACTTGATTTCAGTGACTTCTCTGAAATGTGGAAGAAAGGAATTTAAGGTGCAACAATAAGGAGTTTTGTGGAGTGAGGATGAGATCACCTAAAGTGAGATCTACACATAAAACTTGTGTGAGTGTAGAAATGTTGTTAAGGACTGTGCTGATTTACAACACTCAAGGTAGGCAAAAGTGCTAGGGTAGATACAGATCTACAGCAAAATACCCTTTTGCTGATGCAGCTTGTTTCACTCGAGGAATTAGTGTAAGCTATAAAGTAGCAAGATCACTTCTATTTGCTGGTACAAACTATATTTGCAATAGTCACATATATCAAACATTTTGAGGGTAATTGTGCTGGCAGAATATCTGTTGAAATGTTCACAAGAAATGGAAGAGGCAAGAAATAGCTACCTCTTATTGCTTATGTAAACTTTCCAACCTTTTCACTAAGCACTGTTTTCTGGGTAACACTGTGTTGCTATCTCATACTGTGTATTCAAACTCAGATTGTGCCCTTAGTCAGTGTAGTTAGTGTGAGGTTAGTTGAGGTGCATATTCTAGCAAATTTGTTCCAAAGACTCTCTCCTGGGTATTCTTCAATATCACTTTCTGAAACAGTTCTCTTCCCTGTAGCATCATTTTTCTTTGTGTCTTCAATCATCCATGAATAACAGTAAACCTGTCTAGTATACAAATTCTATAGGGGAGGGAAAAGGCTGGCTTTTAGAGATTGGCAAGCAGTTGAACTACACCAAAATGTTATACACTCATTCATGAGAGTCTTCTTGGCATTATGGAAATGCGTAAGCAAAGCCTTAGTCCTTGACAGCCATTTTTAAGATCAGTCTGATGCCGACCTGTATGTAATTTGGAGGTTTCGGTCTGGAAGGACTTTTATTTTGAGTTTCAGGTTCAAAGAACTATCAAAGAAATTATGAACTCAGTTTAAGTGGGCTTGACTTTATTAGCAGCAACATCTTCCATGTTGCCCAAAGCTGTTGACCAAAATGCATCCCAACCCTTCTTGCTCCTTCAACAATCTCAGCTGTGTTTCCTTTGATAATTTCTTGAAGAAGCAGTTTAGGCTTGTTTCAGTATAAAAATGCTCAGCTCTGCTTGGAGTAAAAACTCTTTTTCATACATTCCCAAGGCTGCTGGGTTATTTTTTGCTCTTCCATGCAATGGCCTACCCTTTGGAAAGAAACTGGGACTTGCCAGAGCAAGGCATATTTGCAACTTGACCAACTCTTTTCTAAACCACATCTGTGAGATTTTTATAAATGAATTAAAATGCAGTTACGCCTTTTACACCAAAATTGATCTGGTTCATTTCTTTCAGCCAAATATTCTCTAACTGTATTTGGAAGATGTATTAAAAGATAAATATGGCTGCTGGTCTTCTTTTTCCAGTGTTGTGTTGCTTTTGTAGAAAAGTGATAATTTATTTTTTTTTACATACCCTTTAGGTTTTGACAAATAAAGTAGTATTTGGATCAAATTACACAGGACGACCTCTGTCCATATTCTGGCAATGTAAGTGGAATAATTATTTCTAGCAGTTGATAATCACTTGTTTGGAATATCATATTTAGCTTCTTGAAATATCTTGTTAATCCAGCAGTAATGGACTGTTGATGTTACAGTTAAGTGAGTCCAACCCATAAAATGATAATCCAATGACAGACTAAACCATTACTCAAGATGGGGCTAGAATTCATCTAGCCATGTGTAGCCAGTTTGCTGAGCAGCATATTTCCCTACCTGGGGAAGCCCACACTGAACTCAGAAATGTAAGGTTTGTCAGTTCCAACCTATGCATAGTGTGCATGCAGGCAGGGAGCCACAGTGCAAGTTATTCTGCTTATTTTGCTCTAAGTAATTTTGCCATTTGAAAATGTTTTCATCTGGTTACTTGAAATAACATTTTAGAGTAAAAACAAGTCAGTAGTTTGGTTTGGGTTTAATAATTATAAAATTCAGCTGTTTATCATAAATTGGATTCCTTCATTTCTGTTAACGACTATTAGAAGTCTCTGTTTTCATTGGAGCAGAAAAAGTGGGACAATGCAGCTGGAAGGTTTTGCCTGAACTTACAGTCCTACAAAAAGCTCAGGTTAGGTGAAATGTGCTCGGGACTGGGACCCGCTGTGTGGGAGTAACCAGCATAGCTGTCCTGATTCCCACACACAGCTTCACTGAAACTACGCTCTCCTTTCCTCCATCTCTCCCTAGGTAGCGTCTTTTCTCTCTGCACAAAGATTGGGTCTGTCAGCAGGAAAGAAGTTATGTGGTCTCTTTGGGCTGCATAACTAAAGATGCTGTTAGTATTCTAACTCCAGAATAAAGACAGCTTAATAAACAGTTATAACACCCCAAACATAAGCAAGATAGGTGAAGGCCATGAGCATAAGAATAACAAAATACCAGTGCACAAACCCTGGTAGACAACATAACTGAATTTGATGTCTGTCAGAGTGAAGAAGAACTCCTTGAGTTAAAGAAGGTACTGTGTACAGGTGAGGAGAAAATAAAGTATCTTAATTGCACTATTAAAGTTCAGATGTGCTTTTTGCTTTACAAGCTTATACTTGGCAGGAGTGTTTATGACTTCGAAAAGTGATACCAAAATTTTATCTCAAGTTTGAGGACTGGTTTTCAAGATTTCTCTTGCTTGGAGAAGAAGCTGGCCACGTCCATCTGTATGAGTAGGCCTGTGTGAGGCCCGAATATGGTAGGTCTGTGTGAGTAGGCAGATGGGTGAATGTACCTGCCTGACATTCCTGCATGACAGCTGTACCCATTAGTCTGCATTTGCTGTCTCAGTATCTCTAGTGCCATATGTTCTTTTTCTTTAAATAAACAGGTATATAATAGCAAGGACAGATGTGAATAGCAAAATAGCATAAGCAGAGGAATGGTTTGGAACAAGACTCAAGTGATTAGTCTTGGTACCAGTAGTCTTAACCAGTTTATGATAGAACTGAATTAGTACATGCTGTACAGTTCCTTTCACTGCCCCTGTCAATGGAAACTATCTTTAATCAACTTGTCATTCTAGTTTCTGTCTGTTTATGACTCAGTTAGTGTTTGTAGTTCCATCCTTTCTAAGCTTAGCGATGTGTATATTGTTTACTAATACACTTCAGGAGTGGTGCAGATTAGTTTTGTAGGTGGTCTAGTCAGTCTCCACAGCAGAGAGACTCATGGAACTGCTTTTGTTTCATTTAATTTCACTAGTACAGACACACTGAGGTAAATACTTTTTTTTTAAACACCTTAGATAACAATAGTGTTAAAAGCATCAAATATAAGCATAAAGTAGTTAGCATTAAACAAGAGTGAAACAGCAGCTGGAAATGTAATTGTGTAGACAGCTACTTGAAAGCAAGGAATCCAAAAGCAGTTACATGCTATATTGTCAGAGTTGCACAGATTTTATTCGAAAAGATACCAGAAGTGTGTAACAGGATTGAAAGGGGTGGGACATCCCTCTTCATATGCAGTGGAGAGGTGTAGCATCTCCTCTCAAGGAGGTTCTTCGGTAGCTGTTTTATGCTCAATTCAGAAGTCTAGAAGGTTATTTTTCATTTAGAGAAGACCATCTTTGAAAAGTGTCTACTATTATGAATCTGATCTTCTTCCTTGTCCTTGTCTGCTATTTTTACCACATCTAATTATGAACAAATACAGCTCTAAAACATGAATGGAATTCTCATTATTAGCTACCTGCATTTTATTTCTCCCTGTTAATTAGCCGTAGTTCACAATGGTTTCCTATTCTCTTAATGTGTTTTAGAACAGGCAGTCTTAGGATTAAGGAGGATAATGAGGAACCTTAAAAAGGCCTTTTATAGTTGCTTATCAGAGTTTGATTCCCACTCTGATAACATAAGGTAAGGATTTATGATACAAACACAGTCCCTTCTAACTCCTAACATTCTGTGATTCGGTGTTTTTAGACTGTTGACTGCTTTTAACCTGATTTGTTGCTGCTTTTTGTGTATTTACACTTCTTCTTAAGGTATTAGGAGGAAATAGCATACCATAAATAAGACATCAGAAGGCAATGTAGTTTACACCTTAGTATCTGTTGCTAGGAAGATATTTCCACTGGCCTAATTCAACACAGTTTTGAAAGAGTGGTACTGTCTAAGTTCCTGGGAGAAGGTAGGGAAATCCCAGATGAGCAGAGAAAACTCTTCAGCAAATTTACCGTGGGAATTCTCTTTTTAGTAACACACCTGGCTTTCTAGGGTGAAGCATGGGGATAAGCTCTGCACCTTGCTATGTACTCCTCGGTGAGCAGCAGTGGTTAAGTCAAGTCTTCATGCCCACCATAGGAAACATATGCATGTGGAATAGGGGACATGGAGAGGGGCTGAAAGCTCAGCACAAAGGTCTGTTCTTGTACTTTGCCCAGTAACTGAAGTGTTGCTTTGTGATGAAAAGGGAGGTGTCAATATCCTTGACCCTAGAAACGCAGTTGGAATCCCCCCTAGCAGATAAAATCCAGTCCTTGCAGTAGGTGATGGAGGTTTTGCTGTTCTCCTGAGCATGTTCAGGACTTTACCAGAGAAGTTTATTTTCCTGTGCTTGTTTCTCCTCTTCCCCATAAATGAAGGAGAAACGATTAAATAAATTCTGTCTTCAGTTCATGCGCATTTTAGTTTTGACATGATAGCTAACAACTCCTGATACACATTTTATAATTCAACCTTTAGGCTTAAAATGCTGCCTCAGATGTGAAAATGAATGAAGCATATTATCAATTAGACCTGCACATACCTCTTGTCTTTTGGACATATAATCTCTATGCATCATCGTGTTTCCTTCTTCACATTCTATTAATTTTTTATGAGCTTCATCAGAACTGTAACGCACAAGCTGTTTTCATGTAGATGGTTTTTATGGTGTCTAAACATTGGAGAAAAGAAAACAAATAATTGTTCCAATATACATATTGCCTGGGATGAACAGATTGATTTAAAATGCACTGCTCCAGTGCCTTGTATAGACAGCAGGCTTGTGTGATTCAGTTCTTATTTTCTGGCCTTAAGTTCGCTAATCCTGATTTTTTAGCTTGTCATTTTTTTTTTTTTGAGCTAAGCCTGTTGCCTTTTTAACTAGTACAATAAGTTTTATATGTGTTGCTTTCGTTGTGGAGGTAAACATTGACTAGAATCATTAGGTAAGTGTAATTGCTGGATCTTCTTTGAAGTTGGTATCCTGCATTTCAGAAAATGACTCCTTTTTCTTCCACTTTTGATCTTAAGACGTCACATGTGACAAATGTATAAAACTTGCTGTACTTCTAAGAACAAGAGCTGATGTTTAATGTCCATTTATGTCATTTATCTTTTGTAATGTCAGTGAGCATGTGTACATATAAATGTTTAATTTTATTTTTGAGTTCCACTCTGTTCTTGGCTTCATAAATGCTTTGTAATAGGGATTTCAGTGAACTTGACTGAGCTGCGTGAAGAGGGAAACTAACAGTAGTAAAAACCATGTATTCATTTCTGAATACTAGTAACATGATTTTAAAACCTTTTCTGTCAAGTGTATTTTTTCCATGAAGCTTGATGTTTCTATATTCCTCTCTGTCAATAATACAGTCTTTTGGTGTCTAGTTATTCAGGTGGTTTTTTGTGTCCTTGGTCATGTTTGCTGATCTCTCAATCTTTTCACAATTTGCTTAGCTTTTAAGGGCGGAGAAATCAAAACCATATACTGTATTCCATCAAACAGTGAGCCTTTCATTTAGCTAGCAATGATTAAAGTATTCTTGCCATATTCTTCTCATGTCTCATCTTACTATTCCTTACCATGTATCTTTAATTTCATCTAGTTTTTTTACAGTGCCATATCCTCATCCTTAAAGGCTGATCAGGTTTAGAACGCACTCATGTTTTAAACTGGTGCAAATGATCATATTAATCAAAACAAAATGTAATGTGGCATCTACTTGACCATATATATTTTCTTTTTCTTCCCCATCTTGTCTTTTTCTAACCCAGAAATGTGCAAATTTTGTCATCTCTCTTTCAACTTCTTTTTCCAGAGACTGGGTGAATACATTAAACACCTTTAATTTTTTTACTTGATTTTGATCCCCCTCCTGTGTTAATTGTTTGTCATATTAAGAATTGTTGATTCTGTTAAGCAGTTCCCAGCAGATGACAGCCCTGTTTGCCACAGATCCCATGATTACTGAGTTTCTTGATTGTCTATGGCCAGGGGTTTCATCCAGGGCTCTTCAAACGAACAGCTGAGTTACATGAAGACGCTTCACTTCAGGCGTGTCTTCATTGGCACCTTCAAAGAACTGGACTGTTTTACCTCTCCCCTATGTTCAGTTACATATTTCTTGGTATTAAAGTTATCTGATTTAAAACACATTAATACTGGGACTCAGCATACATCAGGTGTTTCGCTGTTCAAGAAAGCAACAGGGTTAACTGGCCAGTTAACTCTGTGCACTGTGAAGAAGGACAGTACTTCTGTTACTGTTGCTTGCTCTGTTGCCAGTGCAGAGTGTAAATAATTTGTATCCTCTGTAATTGTAAGGCATGTGGTAAATTGAACTCCCTTTGCTCTTCTCTGGTGCTGTATCTGTCCATATTAACAAATACTAATTGATGCCCCTCTCCTTGAACAAACTTTTCAAATGTCCTGTTCATATGACTCAGATTTCATGTTAATGATAAAAGCCTTGCAGGCAAAATAAAAGCAGGGCTTTTGTTGACTTGCTAGTGCAAGTCAGCTGTCTGCCCCTCCACTCTGTTTTTGTAAGTATTGTACGCAGCCTCATGATCTAGCAGATCAACGAGGTCAGTCTGAGAAGGCAGATGAAGTAGACAGTATTGTCTGCCTGCTGTTTGCACCATGCTGGATAGGTGGACTCTGATCATGTTGCCTGTATGGGTTTTGGTATTTTTTGACTTAGTTCATCATGCTCTACTGTAGCCATTTGCACAAAGGATGCTTTTAAACAAGTAATGAGTGCTTTCCTGTTTGGCAGTTGGTTAAACTGAACTTTGTGTCACAGCTCTTTACGATTCACACATACAAGACCTAAAATATTCAAGACTGGTAGGGGGGCAAAAAGCTCTGTCTGGCTCATGCTGTTCCTAGGAAAAGGGGGTCTTGGAGGGGGGGAAACCCTGCAAAGACCTACAAATTAAGCAGTGTTCTTTCTGTCCATGAATAGTTTCTCTTGTGAGTGAATGAGGCTGTAGTTTTGGACTAGCAGACAAAGCAACTTTTGCTACAACTGGCTTTTCTCCAAAGCACACTTTCTGTGCTTATTCTATTTATTTTTATTTCAAAAATACAATGACAGCCAGCCTGAAAGTGATCTGAGGGCCTGAATCAAACATCCAGTGTCCTGTCATAGTAGTATTGCAAATGATCTTCCCAGGCAGCAAGGGTCCATTGAGCCTCTCAAGCAGAGAATCTCTCTGTTTTAGCAGAAATTTCGTTCTCTGGCTTCTCGTCTTCTTACTAAGAACAGCCTCGTGCTTGCACAGAAAGTCAAGAAGCTGAATCAAATTCAGATTTCAGTCTGTTATTCTTTATCTTTTACTGCACCTTGTAAATAATGCTATAAAGTTGCACTGTTTCATCCTGAACTAAGATCATTAATATAATAAACATGCTTGACTCCTTTGAGCATGTGGTCTTCTGTGACCTCAGGAGCTAACTTGAAAGGTCAGTTTGAAATACGTTAATTTTGACTTCTGGAGTCAGTGGACATCTGGTATAGAGTACCAGCTTGTTTGGCTTCAACTGTATTTAATCCTACTACTTCCTCCAAGTATGAATTCACACCTTTGTGGTTTAGCCTGCCCAACTTTCATGTAGGAATAAAAGAGTTTTGTTGCAGGTTTTCTGAGAATTTGTTATTTCTAACTTTAAAAACTATCTGCAGTAAAATCTAGTAAGGTGACAACATTTACTGGTCCTTATAGAACACTTCTGATGTAATCTGTTTTTAACTCCAGAGTGTTCTAATGGCTATCAAAACAAGTGTGTGTATCAATTTCAGTGTGGTTTACAAGCTTTGACGATTGTTTCTCAAGGTACCTGTATTGCAAAGTCCAGTTTCCTGTGCTGTAAAATTAAAAGACATCTCAAAAAAAATATTAAAACAACTTGTTAGAAGTGAAAAATTTCAATCCAACAAGTTGAGGAAACTTCAAAGAAAATACATTTTATTACTATTAAGAGTCCCGTCTTGCACTGTAGTTTCAGGAGTATCTCTTTGGTGGCTTCACTGGCAGAAGTACAAAGAACCAAGAAAATCTCTTCTAGTCAGTGCGTGCCTTTGCAGTTAATACTGTCATGGAAGTGGGGGCAAGTGTAGGATGAGCAAAGCACTGAAAGGTTGCAAAATTGCACTGCTATTAGAAATGCTTGTGAAATTACATTATTTACCAACTGTCAGTTTAAGATCTCTACTTGGAAGCTTAATACAGTCCTACCTTTTCTCTGTGTCACTTGTCAAGTACTGAGAGAAGATCACTAGCAGACTAACAGTACGATTCAGATGCCCATTGACTTAGGTCAGCTGTTTAATATTCCCTTTCAAATGAGACACTGATCTTCTTCCTATTGGCAGTAGATAGGGTGTATAACTTTCACTTGTGCTGTAATGTCTGGGAACCGTTCCTGGTGCACAGGTAAGGGAGCTGGATTTCAGTGGGTGTGGAGACCCTCAATGTCTCCAGTATTGTTGGTCTCTGTGAACTACACTGGTGGGCTAGTGATTGTACCAGGCAGGGGAAGCCTGTGAGGAGCAGATTGGTTTGTTTGGTTTTCTTTTTGAGCTTTTCTTAAACAGAGGTTGTCATGTCAAAGAACGTCACTGTTGTCACTATTGTGAATTCCTAAACTTCTACTGTAAAAAAACCAAAACCAAAACAAACAAACAAAAAAAAACCAAAAAAAAACCCCAAACAATTTAAACATTTTAAAAAATCAGGTTTTTGTATGCTGGTGAAGATTGGTGGGAGTGTTATCATATGTTATAGCTTATAGGCACAACCAGAACTTATCCCATCATTGCCACCACCACCAACAGAGTCCCAGGGACTCTTTATGAATTGTAGTTATGGGATGCACCATAATGGTTCATAACACTTGTGAAGAGGAAAAGAGGTTTTGTAATAAAATCCTTAAAAGATGCCTGTCCTACAGTAGCTGAGTTTCATTACTTAGGAAATCATATTCAGAGAAGGTTGATGGTTTTTTTGAAGTTTTTGGTTTTTTTTGTTATGTTTCAAATTCATTGTAGTCAGGAAGAGGCTGGCCTGACCAAGGACAGAGTAAAATAGATAACCAGAGAGGAATCTTTATCAAGGTTTTATGCCATATGCTCTAAGCAGCATTGTAGTACCAAACTTATTTCAGCAGTTACATGCATAATTTCACCACTTCGTCTTTGTAGATTTCAAGTGACTGTCAGAACATTTTTTTATTAGTTTTACATGGGCAGGTGATAACATTGGAACTAAATTTTAGGTGTATTTCTAATAAAGGCATGATTGCTAGGATGCATCATACCCATCATGAGATCGTTTTTAGGTCCTTATCCTTTTTCTGGGTTTTAACAATTCAGGCTGAAATTCAACAAAGTAGGTATCTGCATCTGAAGGGGGGGAAAAAAGAGTGAAAGGGAAAAAAGAGAGGGAGAGATGGAAATAAAGCTATATATCTATTTCAGAGAACAGGCTAGGCCATTGTTTATGGAAAAAAGTTTTGTTGACCTTTTCCATCTAGATAGTGTGTTTCCTATTTGGCAAGATGCTGGGCTTTGAGTAACAAAGTTGTCATGGGTTTTTGCCATTTAAAAAAAACCCCTAAAATCTACCCAGAGTTGGCTAAGTTGATAGGCAGCTGAATAACTGTGGTTTGCAAGCACTCACAAGGGATCTCCTTGGCTTTAGAAGAGAAAATCTCAGAAGACCTCCTCATGGCTGACCATGTTTGAACTGAGCCCAGCTTTGACTGCTAACCAGTGTGTTCAGGCGCTGGCCCGGCTTACCAGCTAAGCAGGCATAGCCAGGCAGCACCAGTGAAGCCAGACCTCTTTGGTGGCTGTTAGGAATGCCACTGAACACAGGAATAGGTCGTATTGTCAGTGGCTAGTTATTGTAGATTTCAGATGCATACTGTATCTATCAGAAAAAAAGCAGCATTTATGCTAGCAGATGCCTTGTCCTGTTGTGCTTGTCAGGATATCTGCATGTTCTGCTATCAAAAGTATGAGAGATTTCCCACTTGAAACATTGTGGAAGCTGGGAAATTGCTGAGGTGGACTGTTTTGAATTTGTTCCTGTTGAACTGATGCAATATAAATTGAATGCATCTTACTTTGCTGTAACCATGTAAAGTGGAATACTAATTTGCTAGTAGAGTAATACCCAGCTTAAGTACTCAGATAAATGTCTTTTTTATTCTTCATAGTTAGTTTTTCTAGTATGAGCAAGCTGTAAAACCCAAAACAGTTTGATAGCAGCAGAGATGTTGGAATTGATTTGAATAACATGGAACAACGTCTCCGCTTTTCCTTTAAGGATCAAAAAATCATGGTGCCACTTATTCCATCAGTTACCTGTCCACTCCTTGAGTTAGCTGATGGGAAGTGTGCACACAGAGGGATGCACTTCCTCACAACCCTCCCTCACAGCTCTGTCTGGAATTGTTACACAGGTAACAAGGGTTAGCTCAGATAGACCTGTGTTCTGACTTGACTTCCAGTTACTGAGGTGCCAGTTTATTCTAATCTAGATGGGATTTGTCATCTTTCTGAACCACAGTAACGGCTTAGAATGTGTGGGAGGGAAGCCTTGTATCATCAGCTTTTGGCCAAATATCCAAAATGCTTATGTGGTTTTATACATTAGTATTCTCAAGTTCAGTCATCACCAGTTAGGCTTAAATTTGTTTGTAACTGAAAATTTGGCTTAATTGTAAATCTTCAAAAACCCAATATAATTACTCTTTGTAGGAAGAAATTGCCATAGGTAACTTCTACACGTGTAAAACCACCATGGGCTCATTCAAATAAAATCCTTGGAGTTGGACAATTAATGTCCTGAATTGTTGCTTTCATTCCTGAGTTGGCCCAAGCTTTTTTTCAGCCTGCTGTAGAACTTAGCAGTTGGGAATCAGGTGTTCTCCCATAGCAGGGCCTGTTGGGAGTTGATTCCTTTCTGGTGCTTGGTAGATAAGGGGGTTCTCGAATTGGGGCATGGCATGTGTGCAGGGGGGTAGTGGGAATGCTCATGAAAAATGAAACTCTTTCACTTTCCAGTGCCCACCCACCTCCATTTCTCTCTCCCAGTTTTCCTCCCTTTTGTCTGCCTGGAGAAGACCTGCACATCTGTCTTTTGTACTGTTTTTTGAAACCCAAGTTAAGCAGTGCCCTCCTACTTCTTGAGCCCATTCCTGTCTGAACTTCTTAGTGTGTGGGAATCATGTCTTCACTTACTGTGCCCATCCTTTCTCCTGTTTACTTTTACGTATCTTGCACATTGTTTTTAATTCTTTGGATTACCCAAATTATTTTTTTTTACCATGTCTTAAGCAACGTAGCAGCAACTAATGGTCTTCTTGCAACCAGTGTCACTGGTTTCATCTGTCTTGTTTTGTGTGTACTTTACTGCTAATAGACAATTCTTTCCTTAATACGAAGTTTTAAACTGAACAAGGTAAACTCAGAGCTGCTGAATCTCCATGGTGTGAGTTGTGAGCCAGCACATGATAACATAATATTTTTGACAGTTTTGATAGTAATTTAGGATGCTATGTGATTTCACCAGATTTAGGCACTGTAACTCTTAACATTTTACTGGACTTTTTTTTTTTTTATTTATCCTGTTTCTTTCCACCATTCAAAAATGCCAGTTACATATGTGCTGGTTTATTGAGGTTGAGGCATTTGCCATTATTAGTCATTAATATTTGGTTAGTGCTTATATCTAAACCAGAATGCCCATTGTGTTAAGCACTGTACAAACATTTGAAGAGACAGTCTGTGCTCTAAGGAGTGGAGCAGATTTATTTCTTTCACCTTACTACATTAACGCTGGGGTTTTTGCGCTTCAGTTATGCTTATCTAATGGATCTCTTTGCCACTTGTGCCTCTCAGTTGTTACAGTAGTGTGGATCTTTAGGTAGCCAGTTTTTGTCTTGATCAAATGCAAGTCCCCAAAGAATAAAAAATAAAATCCAGTGTATCATCAAATTGTCAGACAAACGACTTGGAAAAACCTCAGTGCCCAATGAAACACTGCTGGGTGGTCCTTTCTAAAAAGGTCCTTTCTAAAAATTTTAAAGGTTTGTTTAGAATTGGGAATTAATTATAAGTTGCCTGAAGGTGTGTTAGCACTGAGTCTGCTGCATTTTCAGTTGTACATGTATGAAAGATTATTATTCCATCTGAAGTTTCTGAGCTGATGTCATCTGTCCAAACACTGGAAAGGACTTCTCTGACCACTGTAAGGTGTGTTTAGCTAAGTGAGCAGATTGGAAATACTTTCTTCATTGCCTACTCACTGAACTCAAGAGACCATTGATTTAACCCACTAGTTTCTCACCTTTACTGAAAGAGATCTTTACTAAAGACCTTATGACTTCTAGTCATGGAATGTCTGAAACACAGCTGTATCAGTTGCAAGAGATTACAACTATCTTCGTTAATTGCTCTGTTATCTCTCATTAGTGTAGTGACTGTTCTTCATATCTACTTTCTCCCTCACCTCAGTCCACAGAGGTCCAGGCTGTGGGTTTTGCTGGTTGATTTTTTTAATTAGTGTCTATCTGCAGAAATTTGTTCATCAAGAACCTGTTTGTTAGAAGGTTGTAATTTATTTCATCATGATCCCTGCAGTAATGTTTGCTGTAGATCATGTAACTTTCTCCTAGTCTTCCCTTATGAAGTCTTTATACCTTTTTTAATGCATCCCTTTTATCTTACAAAGCTGTTCATGTTGGCTTACCTATGTTGTGTTCTGCTGTCCTTTTTGATTCCTAGATTTTTCCAGGATGAAATACATTTTTGCTTTACAAGTCTTCCTTAAACATACCTCCTCTATTAGTTTATTCTGGTCTGTGATTGTGGGGGCCTAGTCTGTACTCCATGAAAGCTTTGAGATACTACCTTTTATAAATACTGCAGTGAACTAGACTCTTTCACTTTAAAGCTTTGATTGCTTGATCCTAGGCTTCAGCTTTGAACCTTCTTTTTCTCTGTTTAACATTCTGGCTCAAGTTCTTGGACTGGTGCTGGAGTTCTCTGTGGTGTCAAACAGGCTGCGGAGTTGAGCGCTTTCCCAGCAGATGTGCGTCCTTGGTAGTCCACTTAAAAAGGAAGATTGTTGCCCTTTGCCCCTTTGTTATTATTTATTCTTTACTGTTCTGTGGCACATTTGCTTTCACAAGAATTTGCAAAGAGGTTTACAATCCACTTTTTTTTTCTGCTACCTGAATTTTTTTCAGCTGCCTTGCAGGAGCTCCTTTTGTCAGATTAACATGGCATAGTGATCTTCATCCAGGCTATGAAAAGAGCTTCTGAGCTCTAATCCCGCATCTGATGTTGAGTGCATTGGTCTTCTCCTCTTCATGATGGCACGAGTGAATACATGTCCTTAATACTGGCATTATCTTCCTCCAGAGTAGTTCCTCTCTCCTTTCAAAACTCTGCTCTACAGATACGAAAATCCTGTTTCTATGTTGAAGTCCAAACCCACTCTCTCCTTCCTAGCCTTTTTGTCAACAGTTACCTGAAAGGTCCCTCAGGGAGTGCAGACAGTCTCGGTAGCGGAATGGACAGAAATTTTGACAGAGACATACCTGTCAGGAGCTTCAGAGTCCCTCACCCTGGCAACAACTAGATGTGATTTCACTGCACCTTTTGACAGTAACTAGTCTCCTGGCATTCTAACCTGAGTATTTTCCCCAAAGGATTACTTCACCACCTTAGCTTTCCTCTTTGTGAAACTAGGATGATGTTCTCTTCACAGGATTAGATGAGGATTAGCTAGTGTTTATCAGCAAGTGGCAGATAAAGAAGTCCTTTGTTTACATGTATCTCTTAGACTGCATGGTCTTGATCACATGGCAGTGCTCAACTGCATTTAAAAAATGTCTGATTTAGGATACTATTTCAAAATAATTGTTACAGACAGTTATTAAGCCGTGCATATGTTTGAATCCTGCTTCCCAAAAACTGAAGCATTTTGCAGTTTGGAAATCCTCTGCCATATTCTTTTTTTTTTTTTTATGACCACCTTTAATTTATTTTATGAGGATATATAGGATTTTTGTGGTCAAGCTGGAAAGTTCAGTCACATTTCTGACCTAATGGCTGTAAGTACTGTGTAAAGGTAAAAAGAGACACAATGCCATCCTTCAGGAGTTACCTTGCTGGACCAAGAGGTGGACAATGTCTGCTGTTACATTTCCACTCCAAATACCCCATGTTCATGAGTTAAAAGTACCCAGAACTTGAAATTCACACTGTCTTTTTTGGTTCTCGTGTCATTTCTGAAACAAAAAGCTTTCCAGCAGCTGGAATCAGCTAACAATCTTGTTGAAAATGTCTTTTTCTTCCCTAGTGGTATTGGCCTTGTGGGGCTTTCTTAGTAACATGAACAGATATGACTCAGAAGGAGTCAGAGGGGGAACAACTATATTGTGTAGGAAGTTAAAAAATGGTGGGGGTGTGGGTGTGTGTTACCATTTTTTTGGCCAAAACCACAGTCAAGCTGCACTGCCTGCCTTCCCCACCCACCTTTTTTAACCCTTCTTGACAGCCTTTGGAGCTGGTATACTGACCCGATCTTGACAATCAACGTGAAATCCAAGATAGAACAAACCAGATGTTCTCAACAGCCATTTTTTTCCTTTCAAGAGGGTTGTATTAATAAAGAGGTTTTCCCCCTACATAACAAAAGCGGGGGGGGGTGAATCACACGTTTGTGGAGCCTGCCTTCTCCTTAAACAGTCAGCCAGCACCCTCGGTTATGTTTCTTGGACCCTTTGTCCTTGTTCCTTGTTTTTTTGTTGTTCTTGAGGGTTCTCCCCCTCTCTTCCTTCACCCTTGTATTTTCAAAATTACTTCAGTCTATTCCTCTTAGAGGAAATTTCCTAATACTTGGCTGCAAACTCCTTGTTTCTTTCAAGCCCTTCAAGTAACCAGCTCCTTCCAGAAACATTCCTGTGTTAATTTCCCTGAAAAATTTTTGCTCATGCCATCTTGGTTTTGAACTTTTATTGCATTTCTTTCAAGTTCTTTATGGAAGGAGCCAGTTCTTATGTGTTTGTGAAAAGTCATTTGTGTAGTTCCCAGACAGTAAGTAGCCAGACATAGTCAATAGGCAATAAATGCATCTCTTCAACCTTTCAGAAACCTTATTGTTCTTTAACATATGATCTTATTTTCTGCTCTCATTTCTCTTGGTTTTGACCCTCTGTTCTATACACTTTCCTACATAATCTCTTCGTTTACATCACTAAAATTAGAATTCTCATCTGCTAGACTGACATGAAAGTAGTTACCAGTTTATAAAGGACAAATTACCTTTTATAAAGTTACACTTGAAATAGTGTATTTAAAAAAAAAAAAAAAAGGGTCAGATTGGTAGAGGTTGTGTAAATGTAACATAAAAAATTCAGCCTTCCTGCCACTAAAATTATTTATGGTACTTCCCACCAACTTCAGTAGGAGCAGAAGCTAATCCAAAATGGTTCTGACCAAGAATGGAGAATTTTATTTACCATCTGCTTGGAGAGCATCTTACTGCATGTTTTACAGTAATATTTGGTGTTCTGAGGTCCATTTTGATTCTTCTTATCCAGAAGAACATGAAATCGACATGGTTGCTATTTATATAGGATGTTTGCTTAGCACTGGTATAAACTGCTGCTTTCCTACAGGCTGTGAAACAGAAACACTGTCCCTGTGAAAAGCTCTGCAGAATTAATGGGGCTGAAGACTTGGGAAATCCTCTGGGTCCCTCACTGCCCTCCCTCCTCCTTTCTCCTCCCCTCCTCTCAGTATGGGCTTTTTTCAGTTTTAGCTTCCGAAGATGAAAATCTAACCCCAGTAATGTCTTGTGAGTATCATAGTCTTGGATAAACATCATCTTTTGTAGGCTCTATTGGTCATGTCAGGTTGTATTCTAGTCATTTTCCCAGAAAATGCCCTGAGGTCTCACATACAACTCATCTGAAATGGTTTCATATTTATGTTTCTTACTAATGCTCTGGGATTGTTAAAGCATCCAAATTTTCTTTTTTTTAATCATCCTTGTGCACTGCTCTAACAGATTTTTTTGTAGAAAATTGGTGCTAAAACCTGGTTCTGTGTGTCACTAGGAGTGTATTATTTTCTCTGTCATCCCAGTCCTATGCCTGAAATATTCACAGGAGGCTGGGAAGAGTCATGCTGCAGTTCGGCGCAAGATCGGAAAACTGCTCCAGCGTGTGGCATCCATGCTGTGCTGTCTGTCTCGCTTTCTCACCCGCCCACCCCGCCCGGGGGCTGCCTCAGTCGGGCCCATTCGCCTTTTCAGTGGCTGAGATAAGATGTCAATGAGAGGGGAGGGAGGGTTAGCAGAGCTGCCAGAGGAATTGATTCTTGTCTGCCTCTCCAAGCAGCCTCTCTGCGCAGCAGCACATGATACCATTTTGCACAATACCCCACTAATGCCCTAGTCAGCAGCTTCCAAGAGAAGAGCAGCATTGTGACAAAAAGAAAAATCACAGCAGCAGTCCTTCAGGAGCCGCAGCGAGTGCATGGGTCAGAGCTAAATTTGGGAAACCAAATCATATTTCACGCAAGATTATTAGAATTATTTGGGCTTCCAAATGCATAGTCACACACATGCACGTATCGCTGGCCAGCTTTTCCACGTGACTCAGCTGGATCCAAATGCAGTTGTTATTTGTAGATGGCAAGAGCATTATCTTACATCAGTCCTGAAATTAGACCACTTCTGTGTGGGGAGAGGAGGCCAGGTGCCCTCTGTGAGAATTTAGTCAGGCAGGTCTTCTGTAAAATGTCAACTGGATGAGATAATTACAAATAACCCTTTCCCTGTTCCTTATTTCTTGTTTTATTTTCAGACAGAGAAAAGAAAGGTACTGAAAAATCAGTGTGAGCTGTGATTTCTACTGGCTTCTTCCCTAGATGCATGTAAAAAGCAATTAGCCATGTTCATTTTTTTTTACCTCTCTCGTATTCCACAGATAACAGATTTCTACCTATGAAAACCCATAACTATTCCCCCAAAGACAAGGAAAGAGAAATTTCTCATCTGTCTAAAACTGATCTTCATACTTGTTGGTTTTTTTTAAATAAAGCAGTCTCATGTTCAAAATTGCTGTGTGCTTGTAGCTCAGCTAATTGAACTGAGGCATGTACGTGTGCACTGGAGCCCTGTCTTTAGATACCTCCTGTGCAGAGAACCAGCTGGCTGATTCCTGCCTCTGCAGAGTGCTGTCGCCTTGCTGCTGGGGCCAGGCTCTGAGCTGCAGCACGGAATTCATTATTTTGTTGGGGGAAAACGCAAACCAAAACCAAATAAATGTCAGGTGAGGGGGAAGAAGAAAAATACCAGCTCAGATCAAATTCCTGGTCAGGTTCACAGGGTGGTCATGCAAAGAGATGCTTCAACACATCTGGGAACATGCAAGTGACAAGAGCAGGGCATGGGCATAGACAGCAGAAGACAGGACTACCTGAAGGCAGTATTGCTGCCGAACACTTTTGTATCATGAAAATGCAATCAAAATAATCTGAAGATGAGGCTAAGGTTGTTTGGATGTTTCTTATTTTACACCAACTTGAGTTTTCTTTGGCCCTAACCGTAACAGAGCATAGAAAATTTGCTTGTTTCGCTTTATTGGTAATAAATAAAATAAACACAGTACGTATTTTGTCCGAAAGGGTATCAGGATGCCTTCAACAAGAGCATCCATGTCTCACAAAGTCTCCTCCTTTAATACAACTCTGTTTGAGGTGAGAAATGTCCATTAGCCCAACAGACACAGCTAGAAAAAAATGAACTTTCAAGGTATAGAAGCCCTTCTCTTGCTCAAATTAGTTACCAAGTTCCCAGTGCAGCTTGGGAACAATTATTTAGCATTTAACTTTGGTATGTTAATTTAATGTTAATTAATTAGGCAGTTCTCAAGAAAAGGTGATTGGTACCAGAGGAGCAGAGCAGGTTGCTAGTAAAGGGAAGATGACAGGGTTTGTGGGGTTGGTGGGACACAGAGGGAAAAGGAGAAGTAATGACTTTGTTAGAAAACTAAGATAATAACTGAAGGGTGAGATAGGAAACACCACTGCCTTGAAATTGCAGTGCATGCACCTATCTGTCTGTTTTATAGTGTTTGAACAGAAATAAGTTTAAAACTCCTGTAGGCCGAAGTTCTCTTTGCTGGTGTCCATAACTGTTTTTATGTCCAGCACATAGAGGTTATTTTTTACATCGTTGTAACTTTTCTTTCAGAATGAGAAACAAGGTGTAAGGGTAGGATCAGAGTGCTGTCATCTTAGTTCTGTTCAAGTATACCACTATGGTGTGAAAAATGTTCCTGCAACCCCAAACTTTGAAAACTAATATTTTTATTCTTTCAACACTTAGAGAAGTTGGCAACAGTTGTATTACACTGATTGTACAAAAATAAAAAGAAAACTTCTGAGGACACCTGATAAAACATTCTTTTCCCATAAAAATGTAAAATAATGTAAAATTAAAGCAAAGAGTGAGACTGCAGAACCAAGAAGCAAAACTTCCTAAAATAGCTTCTGGTCCTTCTCAGAAGTTCTGGCTGTGCAGTGTTAACTTTGGAAACCCATTTCTGCTATAAATTTTGGTTATGTAGGTTTTTTTTTTTCCCCTCCTTGAAAGCCTCTCCAGATGTTTTACAGTTGTTGTTTGAAAATGTTCCATGGCAGGCACAGAGACTGTGGGCACAGAGGGGTAACTCCGTGATGTGGTGGTGGTTGTGGTTTTTCCTTGCAAAGAGAGGAAAGTGTATGATCCTCTCTGTTATGGGACTCATTCTGTCACAAATGGGGTGACCTTCAGCATATCACCTGCTCTCGGTTTCTTTCATCTTTTAAACAGCTAGCAACTCATGTAGCTGGATGGCCACTTCAGCATTCTCTACAGGAGCAACCTGCTCTGTAACTGAGATGTTAAGTATTTTTTACATTACTTGTTATTTGGGAATAGTTAGAAATACAAGCCAGATTGAAATATTTTTCTAATGCAGGCAGTTTGACTGAAATTCCTGTGCTCACAATCATAGATTTGTTTGATTGTAAAAGACTACAAAAAGTCATCTGTGCCATGCCCCCTTGCCTGAAGAATCTCTAATACTGCTCTTGCTGGATGTTTATCTGACCTTTCCTCAGCATCTCTGTTCATGGAAATTCCTCAGCTTACCTCTTAGGGTTTTGAAGAGCATCCTAATGCTCCTAATACCTAACCTGTGTCTTTCCTATCTCTTTTTATATTATATTTTGGTGTTTCTACTGTGGTTATGGATAATGCTTTGTTACTCAGTTAATTGGAATACTGCTGTCAATCTTCCCTCTTCTGAAAAAAAACAAACAAAACCCCAAAACCATGCAAAGCCCTACTCCATGCAGTCTTTCTTGCAGGTTAAATTGATAGCTTTTTTCCTAATCTTTCTGAAGACTTTTCTTCCTCTTCTGTGGCTGTACATTGTGGTGGGGTAGAGAGAAAGGAGAACTATGCATCTTTCAGACTTGGTTTCCACTCAGGCAGCTGAGGAGCCTGGCTGAGCTTGCTGCGGCATCACGGCACAGCTCAGCCTCTGCACAGCTACAGCCTTCAGCACCGCTTCCAGTTTGAATAGTAGTTTGAATTTAGCCAGAGAGGGGTTAAAGTTAGTCACTTCCGTTTTTCAGATGCCTGTGCTCTATATGAAATCTCTTGGTGACTAGAACTGGCATTATGAAATAAAAGCCCACAGCAGCAATGAAAGACACTGTTGTTTGAAACCTAAGCAGTGAAACCAGCAACTGGATGAGTAAGAAAACAAGCAGTCTAATGCTATTGGAGTGCATTTCATTTGGAAAGCTGCATCCAAAATTCACTTGCTGGTGGCCTTTCATGAGCTTTGTCTTCTTTTTATAATGGGACATGTTTTCAGATGTAGCAACATGGGTACAGCTAAGCCTAAATGAGATGCTTACGTATTTTTTCTGGATCCATGCAGAGTGTTTTGTGCTTGCCAAATTAAGCCACTGTTAATATGTTTTGTAATGTGTTACTTCAAAGTTAATGTAGTGAATCTGGTAAGATGCTCTGCCAAGGTTTGGCAAGTGTAGAGGGAAATTGGGGAATCCTGGTTCCACTGGAGTCATGGGGTACGGATAGCAAGATTCAAATCTGTGTCTCCAGCATGTACTATTCCAGTTGGCAAGAGCTTTTGGGGAAGCAGATATATGTATATGTGTCTTGAGAGGTATTTGGGAAGAGCTGAAGGTATGCCAAGGCAAGCTGGACCCGTATTCAAGACCAGACTTGTACATGGTGTTGATCTCATGCAGCACATGCTAGGTAATGATCAGGTTTGCAGTAAGAGTTTTATTAAATAAAATCTCTGTGAATTAATTTGATATTAATTCAGTTTCATTAGGCATTCCCTGTGTTATCTATTTTGCTACAAACGTGGTGTTTGTATTTTTAATGATAATACATAACTGCATTGTAGATCCTACTGGTGTAGGGTGTTTCTGCAGGACACAGCTGTAGCAGTAGTCATTACTATATGAAGGAGGCATTGGTGATAAAGGACATTACTTGGATATTAGTGGTAGGAATTCTGTTTCACAATGTTGTAGCTTGGCTTTTGACTTTCTGTTTCTGTTGCCATAAGCAGGGCAGTTCCTGCCTCCCAAAGCAGGGATTGAGTCAGCCACGCCCTTTGCTGTGCTGAGGAATTCGGTTCCATGCCATTTGCAGTGCAGTCACTGAGGCTAGTACTTTTTAAACTGGCATGCATTTTGAGGTGGTACCAAAGCTACATCTTGTTCTCCTCACTATTCTTCCTGGTGAGGCAGGTTTGTGTTGGTACTTTTAACTTTAAATAAGATCAGTCAGTTTAGTCTAGCTTGTTTACTTGATCTGTTTAAGCTAATGTTGCTGATTTTTGCCTGATGGAGAACAGCAAGTACAGTCCTCAGCTGCACCAAAAAAAGCCAGCTGGGGTGTAAGCCCCCAGGGATAAGGTGGGAGCAAACACGTGGGAATGACCGCTGGCTCTGTGCCATGGACCCCTGTGTGGAAAGTGGGCATCTGCCAGCAGCCGGAGAGGTACGCCTGGGAGGAGTTGAACAGCCAGACTGCTGAGAAATGACTACTTCTGCTTTGTAATTGGCATTATATATACTCCTTTTGTGCTCTCGACACTGAGGCAGATACAGAGCAGAAGCTTCTGTAATGACAGGGGTAGGGCTTGTCTGTAGCAGGGTTAGGACACATAGCAGTGCCTTGAAAGAGCTGAAGAGAAAGGGCAAACATGCATACTCTGAATCTTTCCTAATAGATTGGTTCATCCTATTTCCTTTGTGCCCTTGCTTTCCTGCCTGGACTGACTGTCCAACGAGATAGCCAGCCATTGCCAGGCTCTGCTGGAGTGTGTGAGGAGGAGAGCTGCAGGAAAATCAATCCTTCAAATAGTTTGAGGTGACCAGTTTCTCTCTCTCTCCATTTCACAGCTCTTTAAAAGCAAAATGGCTTTTAAAACATGAGGAAAGCATTTGTTTTACTGCTTCCCAAAATTGTAGACAAAGATTCCATCTTCTTAGTGCAATTGAAGTTATTTTTCAAATACTTCAGTACATTGAGCATTAGGTAGTTAACATTTTTAATAATATTTTTCCAAACAGTATATAGTCTCAGCTTTTCTGTGCAAAAAGAATAATGGTCTTAAATAACCAAGACACTGGTGATTTCCACTCCTCTCCTTCTCTTTGCTGCTTCCCTTGCTACCCCACCAAATTACCTCACTGAATGATTTATAAAATCTGTATTAAGATTGCATCCTATATAGAGGAGGGTAGAAAGCCTTTGGTAGCTCTGTATTCCGCTTATCTGGAATAATCCATGTAAAAAATAGGAACTTGTTTCTAAGAGCAGAATAAAATTGATGGATATTATCTGAAAAGAAAATGCTGTATTTTCTTACTTATGTTATAAATATCTTTTCAGCTCAATACATTACCTTCTGAGACACAAAACCAAACTATCAAGATGGTGCTGAACAGATAGTTCTCTGAATCAAACTCCTCCTTTTTTTCCTAATATTTTCATTGCAGTGAGTAAGAAATATGGGTCTGCCTGTCTGCCTATTGAACTATCTGCTGCAGCTTAACTGCAGCAAGGAAGCAGTAATCCTATTGTGCTCCTCCAGCAGTCTCCCGGGAAGCAGAAGGCATTGAAATTACTGAGCTGTTGTCCTATCCCCTCCTCACCTGTCTTTGTGGCTGTAAATATAGTGTCTGCCAGTAAATAACAGTTTGCTGCACCTTTAAGCACATTCCCTAACAAGAGGCAGCGATTTACTGAGGTGATAAGCTGTAACTAATACTAGGGTATCATAATAGGTAAATAGATTAGCACTGTGCTTCTCTGTATTTTGCTTTCTAGGGAGCCCACGGGCTCATTCACTCGGAGATGCTTACTATGGCACTTTGCACCATGCCAAGTTAAATCAGTCAGTCCCAGGATTGCAGCTATTGGTGCTGGAGTGGATGCAGCTAATGAAATGCTTTCGTAAATCTGTGGGGTACAATTGATTGCTTAGCTTGTTTTCCTTCCCCTTTCTGTTCCCTGGCCCAAAAGGGATTGTAATGGGCTGTACCAATATTCAGTGCCGTGACTATAAACTATCCTTCGAACTACATCGTCAGCGTCCATCACATAACTTGCAACTACACCAGCATCATTTTGTCATGTAGAAGTAAGTAGTGCTGCAGGCAGCATGGGCATGGTCCATGGCTTCCTCCAGCTCGAGCTCCTCGGTTTTCCTAACGGGAAGGGCCTGGCACTTCCAAAGCGGTTGTGATGCCGCTGCTGGGCAATGGGTGTGCACGGCTCTGAGGGACGGGAAGGTGCCATGGGTGTGCACGGTTCTGAGGGATGGGAAGGTGCCACAGAGTGGGCAGCGGAAGCTATGCTTCCATACTGCCTGGCAGGTTTTCGGCACAAAAGGGCACCAACAGGAAAGGAACAGTACCTGAGGATGTGGCCGGTCATAATAATTGTGCCGCAAATCTTGTGATATTTGGCATGTTCTTAAAGACCTGGCTCCTAGAGGCAGAGGATTAAATAACAATTGTTTCCTCTCTCTTTCAAGCGATGCTTAACTCTGTGGTTGCAGAGAAATGCTTGAAGTGTGACTCAGGCTGGAGGGAAAAAAATAAATCTTTGCCTTCCAGCCCTCTTCCATCTGCTTGTCCCCAGGATCCCGGTGTGGATACACTGTGATGTCTTACATTTTTTTCAATGAAAGCGTTTAAAGCTGTTGGTGGTATCTAGAAGGACATAAAGTGCAGCCAACTCCAGGTGCGTGGGAGTATTTATGAGTATTTTAAGGAGAGGTCGGTCACATTCTGTGCTGAGGCACACTCTTGCAATGTCTGGTCCTCTTCAGAGAAAGGAGAAACAAAAAAGGGACTAGGTAGCAGCAGGCTGAATATCTCTGAATGGTGTTTTTCTCCTGCTTCCTTAGGGAAACCCCTTGGGCTGCTTGCTTCTCTTATTCTTAAGTATTTCTGGGTTTCTCTTTCACAAATATGAAAGCTGAGGCTGCTCATTTCTGTGTTGGTTTCTTAATGCAGTCATCTTTAGGAAATCAGTATTGATTTATTCACATGAAAATACATCAATGCTTAAAGTAAAATGCAATCCTATTAAGGATGACACAGGTTTTGCAAATGGAGAAAAGTAGGTCAAATATTGCACCAGTCATCCCAGAGTGTGTCCCTTTAAGCCAAATAAATGTGTGAATACAGTTTAACTGTCAGGATGTAATTTGATTGCCATTATTATGCATCTTTTGGCATGAACTGGCAGAGCCCTCTGCAGCTGAACAGGGATTGAAAACGTCTATTCTGATGTATTAACCAGGTTGCATTTTACACCTGGGCTGTGTACCGGGGCATGGTGGGTGCACGGGTAAGGATTTTTCCTTTCCCTTCACTGCAACAGTTGACTTCAACTTAAGCAGAAAAGCCACATCATTATATGCAGGGGACATTGTAGCAGTGCAGCACAGGAACACGATTTAAATCTGATCATTAAACTGCCGCAGCAAGAGGCTGTGAGAGACGGTGTGGATGGTCCATCTGCAAAATCTGTGCTCCTGTTGTACAAGGAGGAGGGGCAGAGGGGGGAGAAAAAGCAGCTGCTTGGCTGTGCTATGAGAGGGAGAGACTGACTGTTGGCACCATCTGTAGCTGTCCTTTGTGCTTGCTGCTTTATCTGTTCATTATAGTATGATACTGAATTTCTCGTGCTTTGAGTGTAAATGAGTTGAGATGCGCCTAATACTGTCAGCATAAAAAGCAGTAACTAAGTACACTAAAGATGAATAGTCTAATCTGTAAATTCATTTTGAGTTTGTTTCATCTTGCTTGAATAGCCCAGGAAGTGATGTTCTCCAGAAGCCAGCTGTACCAGATGTGTCTGTGGGGTATATATTCATCTTACCAAGCGGAGAGCAGAGGGGCAGAGGAGAAGAGAGAGGCCACCCCATCATTTGCAGCAGAGAGGACACTTCATGAGAGGGTTCTTGCTCCTACTGAGCAGGATAGAGGAGCACTGGTAACTCCTAAGGTGGCTACAAACAGCTCTGTTTTCATTTCGCACACAAACACCGATGCAGGGAAGAGAGCAATTATTATACATGGTACATGAGTCGAAATGTCCCAGGGGAGGAAAGGTTAAACCTCTCTGTAATGAGTGCTGTGATAGGGATGAGTAAATTTGCTACGTTTCATACCTGCAGTCTTTTGGTTTCTGAAAACATGAGCCCTCTCCAGATAACTTGTAGAATGAAACAGTCCAGCTTATCTTGAGAACCTCTTTGTTCTTTGACAGTTTACGTTTCACCTTTATAAATGAGTGTATTGGATATAGGTAATAGTAATAACTCATTAAAGTCTTTTCTTATCTTCACCTCACCAAAGCAATGCTATCTCATTGGCATGTTCCTTTTCCAGGTTACTCTGCTTTTTTTCCAAGCAGTTTTGGTTTTTGTTTGCAGTATTCGTGCCCTCAGACCCATTGGGTTATTGCCTTTTATCTTTTTTTTTCAAGTGCATATAGGTGTGCAGTAGGAGCAGCTCCCTCCTCCCATCAAAGCCTCGTTTAAGATGGACGATTTCCATTTGATGCCATAGTAATTGCACTCGGCTGTGGAAGTGCTCAGCATCCACTATTACTCTGTGATGGCTGCATTTAGCACTCGGCAGAACACTTTGTTCATGTTTCTCAGAGCTCAAGTGGCTGTGGTGCAGGGGAAGAAACCCTGTGAGGCAGAGATTTGTATCTCCAGGCAGCTGGAAAAGGGGGAGGGGGGTCTATTGTCACTGGCACATTAGTAATGATATGCCAGGGATAAAAGGTGAGTATAATTTGATCAAATGCTTGTTGACAGATTCCTTGGCTAATAGAGAAGCAGCTTAGACTGACACTCGTCGGTGGAACATTTCACAGAGCTCAGGGGAACGCTTTCTGTAGGCTGTGTGTGAGGCTGACAATTTCCGAGTGACCATATTTAGTTACATAAAGAAGCTGTGTCCCCTTTTTGTTACAGCAGAGCTCAAAAATGCCTCCCTAAACGCTGTTCTTGACCTTCTGCTTGATAAATGCAATGAAATTGCTACCTCTCTTTTGTCCAAATGTGTGATTACTTCCCAGGAATAGCTGGGGCTTTTTTTCTTGCTTGACCATTAAACTTCAGAAATTCCAATTGTTTCTTGTTCTGAAAAATTATATTTATGGGTGTTCTTGGCAAAGCAGGTTCCTTTTTTTTTCCCCTTCTACAAATATAACTTTACAATTAGTCTCTTTGAAATTTGTTCTAAGTGCATGTTAACAGTACCTGGGAGTAGCTATTGGAAGAAGGTGGTAGTGTACCCTGAAATGATAAGTTTGCTACTGCTTATGTTTATGTTATTTCGTGAAAAGGCAACCACTGGAAAAATATCAAATGAAAATAAAAGCCTCAATTTTAGAGAATTCTGCACTTGTCTCTTCTAAGCCAGCAAGCTTAAAATTACATGTAGAGCTCTCCTACTCTAAACCACTGTGGCAGCTTGGGTTTTGAGTAGTCTTACGGTTCTCACCTACTAGTGCAATCTATTGATTTGTGTTTCGCTCGTAACACCTCAGGAAAGCACTTAGTTAAAAATTAAATATGAAGCATTTTCTTGTTCTGAGGGTTTTGTAAAGCATGCTTTACAGAAGGAAAAACCCCAAGCGCTTCCACTTAAGAACATTTCTTCAGCTGTCGAATTTTGCAATTAGCCTGTGCTTTGTTCCAGGGAAACTCTTTACTGTGTCATACCTTGGTGACTTTTACTGGAGCCACTTCTGATGCTGGAATTAAACAGGCGGCTTTGAGGCTCAGTCAGGTGTTGCTAGAGGCTTCAGTGGGGTATTTTGGCTGCATGTGCTCATGGGAGCCAGATTTTTCCCACAGTGGCTTCCTGGGGGTCTCCTTACTGTAACATAGGTGGCTTGTGTAGCAGGGACTGTTTTTTTTTCTGAGTGTGGGTTTGCAAGGGAGGGCCACATTTCCAGAGGTAATAACCCCTTTCTGAAAAGCTCACAACTCGCTCTAAGAAGTCTCTGCATCTTCATAGTTCATAAGCGTGATTTTCCTGTAAGCACAGAATCCTCATTGACCAGAAGATTAGGCACATAATGGAAATACACATTTAGGGGTTGTGCTGGGTCAAATATAGATTTAAGTGCCTCACTTTGTGTCCATACATCAGTGTGGCCATATTTGCCTGTTTATCTGTTCAAGACTGGTAGCCCTGTAGAAGTTTTGGACTTCGATTTGTTCACATGTATTTTCATTTCATGCCTCTCCAATTAATCTTTTGCACAAAAATATCAGACTGGAGAAGAGATCTTGCTGTTCTTTACTCCCCTCTGTGAATGATGTCTTCTGTATGTTTTTGTTATATTTCTATTAGTGTGAAATTAATTATCCTGTATCTTTTCACTCACAACAGCTATCCCATGTCCTTGTGCCTCATCCATTCTTCATCTTTCTGCTGCTCAGCTCGAACAATTTCTCTCGTGCCTCCTGGGCTGTGCAGAATGTTTGTAACTTGTGTAAAAACACCACACTAATAGTGTGGAGCAATTACAGACTCAATTTGATAGGATAATAATGTGAGTGGTGGTTCATGGACAAGCTTTTCACTCCTGGGATTTGTCTATATGGGTTGTGACTCCTGTTACAGTAACCTGCATCTGCACTCAGCTGTGCTCACTGTCGTTGTGTTCTGTTTGCACAGCGCTGCTCTCATCGTGGTGTGAGGAGCTGGGACGGCTCTTGCTGCTTCGCCACCAGAAAAGCCGGCAGAACGATCCTCCAGGGAAGCTACCCATGCAACCCCCCATGAACTCTATGAGCTCCATGAAACCCACCCTTTCTCATAGGTGAGTCTCAGACCAGTCCATCAGAGTGGCAGTCTGTACAGATGTATGCACCACATGACAGAGCTGTTAACTGAAGTGCCAGAGGTAGCTACACTGTTTCATGCACAGAACAGATCTACAGAGGATAGGGGATCTGTAATTACAGCAAGTACTAAGTAAACTTGGGTTTTGCCTCCGCTATTGTTTGTGCATAGTGAAGTGACGCTTCCATCTTCAAATCTGTGCTCAGATCAAGTGGGCTTGCTTTAAGATAAACTTCTACAATATGCCTCTCACCAGACATTTTCCTACTGTTTATTTAAACATAACTGGCTCTTCTTGAAGTTGGAAACATCTCGCTCATACTCTGTTTTGTAAGTGCCACTGGAAATTTTTTCTTTACAAAGCAATTGTATACTGGGTGTCGCAATAGATGGGAGAATGTCATATACCACCTTATATCAGGTGAAGAACACAAAACACTTATGTTAATTTAGAGAAAATGTGAGCATTAAAGGACAGTAGAAGCTGCTGAACACGTGAGTCCTTTGATTACCAATTTACCTGGAGGAGCAGTATTTGTATTTCTTGTCTGCAGAGCCTAGGTCAAGTCAAAAGCTCAAGAATAAATGGAGACAGGATTAAATGCTCATTTCATGCTTTAAATTTCTGGGATTTTTTTTTTTTCCAAGGCTTCCTTTCCCTTAGCATCACATTAAAGAAATCAGAAGTAGTGTAAGTAGTTCTCAGTGTAGGGCACTTCTGCAAGTAAAGGACTGTAAGAGTACAAATGAGGCTAAATTCCTTGTACATAGATTACGCAGTAGCATAAGTAACTTGAACTTCTGTGTTAGAGTGGAGCTTAGGGACATCTTTGTGCCAGTGCATTTGCGAATTCACATGGAAACCACTTTTGTTTTGGGGTGGATTTGTTTTTTTCCTTATTCTTCTTGTATTTATGGGGAAGTCGTGCAATGCTATGCCTTTTATTATAGCCCTTGAGAATAAAGTCCTTTTTTTGTACTATAACTAATACAATATCACTGACTTTTCAGTGATCTGGATTGTCTCTTTTTTCAGTTGCTTATGAAAAGATCAACTGTAAACACACTTTTAAAAACTTAGAAAACCTTCTGTTCTAAAATAACTTATTTTTACACCTGGGATAAGCTTTGCTGAAGCCAAGGTGAGATTAGTGGCCCGTTTGCAGAGAGAGAGATTGTAGAGTCTCCTTCTATGGAGATACTCAAAACCCGTCTGGATGTGCTTCTGCATGACCTGGTCTACGGAATCCTGCTGTGGCAGGGGAGTTGGACTAGATGATCTTTCGAGGTCCCTTCCAACTCCTAACATTCTGTGATTCATGGTGCAGTGGATACTCTCTCTTAAGTGTAGTTTTGTAGTTTAGATGCCTGATTCTCATCGAACCTTTTAGCCTCTGTTCCTCTAGAGCCTATAAAGTAAGGATGAAAGCACTGCTCTATCTCACAGGGGCTGTGTGCTACATTACTAGATAAGATAGACACAATTCTTTAATGGCAGTTTTCCACTGAAACTATCACAAGTCAAACCTAAATACCCACATTTGTGGCAATACCAGGTTATCCAATATTCTGCCTAATAGTAGAACATCCTGCCCAGTATCTAGAAGTTTCTCTTGAGTATTGCCCTTGAAATCCTTACTGAGGAAGACACTGGGAGTCCATTCTGAATCACTGCTGTTTACCTATGAGATGCACCTCTAGGAACATAATTTCTAGGACATAACTTCTGATCTATAATAGATCATATCTATAATAGCTGCAGCAGCCTCGTAGGATTTGGAATAACCTGCATCACTGCTTCAGTGTGTGCTGTTGTCTAGTCTGTGTTTTAGCCATAACGGTGGCTGCTCAGAATCTCTCAGGTGGTACGTTAGAATGAGACATCTTGTGGCTCTCCAACTTCTTTTTCCAGTTGGAAATCTTTATTTTCATGGATGTTTTATAATTAGTCTATAAGATGGTAGTGAAATGTGGGGTGAAGAAGAATTTGAGTTTTATGTTTGTTTGAATTAAACAAAAGGTGAAAAGCCAGGAAGTACATTCCCAGTGATAGAAGCTGTTAGTGAAGCAGCATTTGTATTTGGATTAGATTATGTTTGGGTCAAAAGCTTAGTATTAAGTTTACAATATCTTATCTCTAAATCACAAGGGGTTTGTGTGAGGTTTTAAAAAGTCTACTTTACATTTTCTACAAGAAATTAATGTAGCCCACTGCTTCATGTTGTAAAAGTTAGACATCAGATTAGAGCAACCAAGAGTATATTCAAGAACTCCACATAGCTTAACAGAGGGAATATCGGATATATGTCAACTGCTGAATATTACTAGACCAAAAAAAAAAACCCTTCCCCTGTCATCAGAATCTCTTGAGTACTTCATACAGTGCTTTTTCTGCTGTTGCTTTTACTAGCAACAAAATTACCCAGAACTCTAGTCAGAGACTAGAATCCCAACATGCCTGGCACTACAGAAACACGGCTGTTTAGTCTCAAAGTTGAAACAGGACTGAAAAATATATCACAAGAATCTAAATCTAAGGATTCATATTTAAGAAACTCTGGGCACATACAAAGGAAAGAATTCTGGTCTGGCCTGTTTTTAGGGACAGCCTTTTGTTTTTCAGTAGTTGAGTTGTGGGGAATAAAACTAAGTAGACAGATCAAGGAGGGCTTTGATATTGGTACTGTTGGCCAAATTCACTTACAGAGAGCAGAATATAAGCCATACAAGGATGTGCACACACGCAACAAATGCTTTCAGAGTAGGGACTGTAATTGTGGTAATGTCTTTCTAAATTTAGGTTTTCGCTAATGGAATGATCAAGTGCTGCATATAGAACAAAAATTCAGCTAAATACATGCTTCCTAATGTAAGGTGGTTGGTTGGACTACAAAATCCTGTGCTTTATGAACAGCATGAGCACTGGAATCCCCTCAAAAAAACCTCAACCTTATCTTTTTTTTAAAGTCAGTGCAGTGTACTACTAGGTCAAATATTAATGTGAGAATCATTGATTTTTTTTTTTTTATTTTATTTTTATACTTTTTTACTGATTCATGTGGGCAAACTTCACGCCTGTACTGAAAGACCACTATGGGACCTATCTACCTTCTTAATCCTGTATGACTTCTAATTTAACTCCTACTTAAAGGATTTATCAGGGACTTAAGAGAGCTGGTGGTCTCCAGGCTTGCCCTTCTGCATAGGAGTAAATTTCATGCTTTGTAGCTTGTAAGGAGTAATGTAACTTCTTTATGTTGTAGTTTTCCAATCTGATGTCATATCTGTAGTATCAGATACTACTTCAGGTGCCTGATTTTTTTTTTTTGCTTTTAGTGAATTTAAGGTCTTCGCGAATTCTGAGATGTAAATACAAGTTAGTGTCATTGTACACCTTCCTTTGCCTTGATCAAACTTAAGACTTCATTGTATTAAATGGTGGACCTTTAAATGTGGATCAGATAGAATCTTGCTTGAAATGAGTACAGTTTCTATTAATCCCAGCAGGAATTGCAGCCTGATTCAGTTTAAGGTAGATGTGACCCATGGAAGCCCTAGGGCGCTTCTCATTTCTTGCATAGCTTGTAATAAAGCTTACAAACAACAAAACCACTTCAAAATAGACAGCTGTTAGTTGCAGTTTGGTTTGTTGTCATGAGCATTTCTCAGGTTCTTATTGTCTTTTCTCTTGCACCAAATTTCGGTCTTCTGTATTAATTGCCAGCTGTCTTGCAGTTAGTGACCAAAGGGGAGAAATGTCCGTATAGGGTAGTCAAGATTGATGAAAAATATGAAGATAAAACTTTTTTAGAATTTTGAGAAAATTCAACAGTAGATCAAACTAAATAGTAATTCAATATTACATGCAGGAGGTGCTTTACTTGTTATCATTACTGGTTTATGTTCAGGCAGTTGCCATAAATACCTTTTACTGGTTAGACTTGCTTTACGAAGGGTGCTTATTTAGTGTTTGTTTTATCCCTTTTTTTCTTCTAATTTAAACTTCACTAAGGGATGAACTTTCAACATTAGTAGGAGCTCTTGGAAAAGAAAGGCAATTCTGTGTCTGCATTTTTACTAGGTGGTTAAGGAGTGGCTCTTACATCATCTGTTAAGAATCAAAAGTGATCTGGCTACAACAGCCCAACAGAAACAGTGTCAGAGTTGCTGCCAAGGTTGCTGCCTTTTCAAGTTTGCCATCATGGCAGTTTTGGCTGACAGTGATTATCACTTGAAAAACGTCTAGATTACAGAAATGGTTAAAGTGAAAGGTCAGGTGCAGCATATAGACACTTAAGAAAACAAGCACATTGTGTATGGTTTCTACATCAGTTTGTAGACAGGGATCACTTCATTACTGCATGTGGCTTTGGCGTATGGAAGCAATCTTTGCAAAAGAATTCAGAACTCTTTAGGTGAAAGATAAGATTGTTTTAAAGCCTTTTCATCTTCCTGTTTACGAAGTGATGAAATGCATATAATTAGGGACTGAACAGATGGTAAATCCTAATATAAGAGAATATACCCATTAAAGCAACCTGTATTACTCCTGATTCTGCAAGAGCAGCCTGTCTTTTTCTTCTGTCTCCCTTTCTGTCAAGAAATGTTAAAATCTGCCATCAAGAAAAAATAAGTTTGGAATCCAAAAATTTTTCTGTAGAAGTGCAATTTCTTAAAGAAAATAACCCAAGCACCTCAAGATTTCTTCAGGACAGTATTAAGTAAGGCCCCTGGTTCTCTAAGCTTGTAAAGACAGTATTACTTGCTCTAAAGTACTGTCCCAAGACTTGTATGTCCATCTCTAAGTGAAACCCATTGATAGTGGGTTTAGTTCATACTTAATATGCGAAGGAGGTAGAAGAAAACCTTGAAAGAATGTTGAAGCTTAAAGCAAGTTATTAGTATTCTCTAGTTGAAAACTGATAATGTGTAACCATTAGCTGTTAAGAATGAAACCTGTTGTATTTTCACATGAAAAATCTGCATTTTATTTTAGGTAAGCTAAATTTGTGGTCAGTTCTTGTGGTAACAGGAGAAAGTGAGAGACCTGATCTCCGAAAACAATAATGGGCACCTTAACTTCTCTTGAGATATTTTTCAAATGCTTGGCAAAAGGTTATAGGATAAGGATCATCTCTTATTGTCTGTACAGTACCTTGCACAGATGTGAAAACAGGGCTTCTTCGCTGATAGTCAAAATGAGAGATATTGCAATAAGAATAACACAATTAGTATACTTCTGTGATTTCTTTTCTAATAGGTACATGTGTTATGTACTCTAAGTTTTTCTTTCTCTCAACATTGTAAATCCTAGATAAGAAGTTATGGGCTTTTGGGTTTTGTTTGTTTGCTGATATTCTTTAAAATCCTGATCAAGACTAGGCAAATATTATTTAAGGTATGCCTGCTGACTGAGGTGAAAAAATCTGACCTCATACTTTGCCCTGTCTCTGCTGGTTTTTAAAATGTAGTAACTAATGCCTTTGAAAAGACAGCTATCGTTCTCGTGTTTGGGCCACGTCGAACATCCAGTTCCTGAAAACGTCTAATTGATTGCAATTTACTGTTTAGTGATAATCACAACAGTATCATGCTCTTTACATGAAGGCTGCTCTCAAGAGCAGATGATTCATGCTGAGTCTAGATGATTTTCCTCTTCGGGTGTGTTGGGAAGGTTCCCTCTGTCACTTGTTCTCAATGAAACCAACTCGTTTCTGATGGCACTGGCGTTCAGAATCATTCAGCTGTGGCAACAACATAAGCTTTTACTAGGTTTGACTGTCAGCATAACAACCGCGGAGTGACGCTGAAAGCTATACTTTGCCTAACTCTTCGATGCAAAAACTCGTTAAAACCGTCAGGAGTCTTTTAACTGGGTTGAGTGCCTTTGGATAGGGAACATAAGAACTAAGTCAGTGCCCTTCAGCCACTGCAGTGTCAGGTCCATGTGTGATGAGGTGTAACAGTCCTTTCCAGGCACAGAAGGGCTGGGGGAGGGACAGCCCATGGCTCACCCCGGTGAGTTCAGGGTGAGTAGCTGCTTGGTGGGTACCCACCCTGTCAGTATCACGCTCCACCCTGCCTGCCAGGAGGTGACATGGCTTCTGAGCACAGAGGGAGTTCTACAGTCTGGGGACGTTTTCAGTGGAGAATGAAAAGAATATTGGCATAAATGATGACAAATACTTTGTTTTTTTAAAGATTTTTGTTCTTTTTAGATAGTTAGGTAACAGGAACACAGATGTGTATTTTGTCTAAAATCTGATTTTTTTTTTTCTTTACATGTATCTACCATTCATTCACTTAGTTGAAAATGTGACCCTTTACAGGATTTACCTGTAAATCCGTTACAAAAGGAGTGAATTCCTGATACACGATTTTGTCTTTTTTTTTTAATTATTTTTATTCCCATACACTTGGGTTCTCGGGTCTCTTTTTAGTATCACGGGGGGAAGAAGAGGAAATAGTCATTACTGTTTGCAGCGATGGAGAGCTTTTCTAACCGTTCCCCTCAAATAAAATGGGTTAGAAATTCTTGCTGAAAAAATCCCTGGCGGGTTTTCGCTGGAGATGACAACAAAGCCATCTCAATGGAGAGAGCACAACAACCTGTGCGGATAAGTCGGTGACATTAATTAGATAAAGTGCCTTTAGCAGGAATCGGTGGTTTCTTCCCGTGAAAGGGCTGTTCCATGACTGAGGAATAGCGCACACCAGCCGGGGCACCTTCCTGAATGTCCTCATCTCCACCCAGACTGAGAACGCGGGGAAGGTACCACGGTCTGCCTTTGATCTCCGCTCCCACTTACCACGTCAGGGGAGATACGATGTGATGGTTTGTTTGTCCATGTCACTGTGTCAGTAGCAGCATTTCCAAACAGCTCTGACAGGCGGAGTGTCGGAGACGGCCCGGGGAGACGTTTCTCAGACCTGCCCTGTACGTGCCCGAGGCGCAGACCACCCTCGCCGGCGAAGTCCTTTGGCCGGGGCCGCTGCCCGGGGCAACCCTTGCCCTGCCCGGCCTGGCCCGGCCCGCTTCTGTCCGGCTGCTGCTTGGCGGCTTCCCCCGGCAGCCGGCTCCCGTTACGCCGGTTTCAGCCCGGTCGCGCCGCGGGAGCCGCTGCTGCCCTTGACCCGGCCGGTGCCCTCGGCAGGCTGCTGGCCGGCGGCGGGGCTCGCCCCCGGCGTCACTCCCCCGCTTCTCGGCTGGCCCCGGAGCCCCCAGCCCGGCTGGCTTCCAGCAAGTCGCTGTGATACTGCGCTGCTCCCCTCCCGCCCCCTTCCCGCCGCGCCTCTTGAAGAACGTGGTTTTTTCTGTTGTCGGGGAGCGTAAATCAGCTTCATCTAAAATCTCGGAAGTGCAAGTCCATCAAATCTTCCTCCTAGCAGCTGCCTGCTACACCTTGCGTGAGTCAGACTGCAGAGCTCCCGGTGCCCTTCTCGCTGTGCGGGGCTGCTCGTGTTTCCCCCTGTCTCAGAGGCAAAAGCAGAAGTGGAATCTGCTCACGCTTTCAGCGGTTCCTTCCCCGGTTGTTGTAGCAGTCGCTGACCTCCAGGCACTATGAATAAACAGCAAAGCTGGGAACAAAAGAAGTCTTCTGGCTGCCATTATCTTACATTAACATAGCAGACGCGCTGCGGTGTGAACAATGAGAGTCTCATTCGCCGATAATCAGCGAGTACCCAGGCATTTGGATTACCAAGGCAACAGGCAATGGTAGAATACTGGGTGGGTGTGTTTTTTATTGTAAAGGAGCAGTCGGATATGGAAACCCAGGTATATTGATAAAGCAGAGCAGAAGGGATGCCTGGTGACAGGGGGGGACTGAGGGCTTGGGGTTGCATTCCGACACACGTGAGATAAATAGGACATGGATGAAGCAGGTCTGTGTTCTGAGATGCAGTAAAGATTAAACTGCATTTGTCAAGCTGAAAGGGATCATAAGATAATTTCAGCGTTTTGGAGGAGGTAACAGGTGGCATGTTAATAACAGGGCTGTTACCGGTGGATTTTGTAACTGATCTGGGCTGTAGTGATGCGTTGCATGGTCTACTTGTGTGACAATAGAACTGAGTGTGATGATTTAATCTTTTTTCCTTTGATCGGATGGATGCTGTAGTCCCACGATGTCAGATGATGGTAACCCCTTCTGCTTCTTCTGAGGCAGGAATGGGTGTCTAACATTTTTATTTCTTAGCTGCATAGCTGCAATGGTATTTTTCCACATGGACCAGAAATAAGTTGCATTATCTCTGTACCTTTGTGTGCACACACACACGTGTGCATGGGCATATATGGAATCTATCATGTAGCAAGACCATGTGTGTATGCAGATTCAGAAACTTCTGAATTAATCCAATTATTTGGCCTGATGCATTTTGCTAAATTCAGGGGTTAAATGTAGGTGCACTAACTCATGCTGAGCAGCGTGGTACCTTCACAGGCATGGCTCTCTAACTGATGAGACTGTGTGTAGAGTAAGGCTCCAGGAAGCAGCAGCAAGCATGTCACAGGCTGACCTGTAGCAACCCAATGTGAAATGGAAAGCAGCATTCCTACCTCGTGCAATCATAAGTCATCCAGACCTCACAGGCCTTGTCAGGACTATAAAGAAAAAGTTAAGGGCTTTTAGCTTCCAGAGGTACTTAACATCACCTGCTGAACTGCCAGCTTGATTTTGCCATCTCAGTCTCCACACAAGTGGCTGTATTGTGTGTTTGTGTGTGGCTACATGAATGGTTATTGTAAATGTGTGTGTTGATATTTAAGAGAGCAGAGACAGGGTGATAGTCACCTGCTAGCTGCAGGTGCCATCTAAACCACCGAGCTGATAAATGGCTTGCTACATTCACCATTTGACTGCTTCACCTGCATTTGCTCACCTAGGATGGATTCAGAATGCTTCAGAAAACAGCCTTTCTTGTTTTATGGTAAATTATGAAATTTCTAACTGCTTCCAGTCTTCCTCTTCAGTTTACATTTCACATAGCCCAGTACAGGCAACATCCAGTACTGAAACAACACTTGCGGTAATCCTTTCTTGATAGAGGAGGACTAGATATGGATCCTCTGTGTATTTTGAATTTAGGAGAACTGAAGCTTTCCAAAGGGTTAGAGAACACATTCATCTAGATGGAAAGACTGGAGGAAAACAATAGTCTTGAGAAATTGTGGGGGAATAATTTTTGGAGCTGTGTTATTTCTATGTAAGATCTGAACATTTGGAGTCACTCCATTAAGAAACAGGGAAATACACTATTGCAGAATGCTTCTAAACTGACTTTTTCTTTTTTACATTACATAAAGACACCCATTGATTTGGATGAGACTCTTGTCTTATGTGCTTGTTTAGTGACATACAAGACAGAGCCCTAATTTATGACAATACAGTTTAAACTTCAAATAATAATGCTAAATAGAAGAGTGTATTTGAAGAATTACTGCTAGCCACTCAAAGCCAGTATGAGTATACAAACTTACTACACCACACTTTTTTTTTTGCTCATCTTTAGTGTAAAGACCTGCATATCTGTACACATCGGCTTTTAGTTTGCTTTATGTCACTGTGTGATTGACAGAGGTAATTAGTCTTTGTTTTCTTTCCAATATGTCTTCATATGTCCCTGCTGACTGTAGGTGGTCTTCGTGTACTTTCTACATGGGTGTCTCCTTGCTCTGCCATATTCGTTCTTGTGAATGGAGAATGGATTGTGTGGAGTGGTTTCTGCAGTCTAGGGAAGACACAGCCCAAAAGGTCAAGGGATAACTTGGTTAATTTTTATTTTATGATTTATCTTTTTTAATAGTAATGTGTTTTAATACCTGTTAACTAGACTAAAAACTAATCTTAAGTGTTTAAGTTGAAGCACTTTGGCCAAGCTCTTCAGCCATAGAAGGATGGTGCATGTATCTCAGCTGGTGAGGCATTAGTTTTGTTCCCCTGGAAAAAAATCTCAATGAAAAATGAGAAGTCAGTTGTTTCTTTCTAAATGTGTGGGGTTCTTTTTAAAAAGACAAAAGCAGATCTCAGAAATGTTTTAGATTGCCAGTAAGCAGAAACAAATTTTGGGTTTCGGGTGTCAGTCTTTTGAAGTTGTTTGTCCAGGCCAAGGTTACTTTTGGTGGATTGAACCAGAAATTAAAAAGAAAAAAACCAATCCACTTAATGTGTTTATGACTAGATTGTCAGGATTTCCTAGCTTATCAAATTGGGAAAAAAGTTGCTAAGTCCTTCCTGGAGCATTTTAGTGTTGCAGGAAACTGCTAATAGTATTCCATCTGTTCTTGTGAGTTTATTTTTAAAGGAGTTGTTAGGTTTTGGTTATACTGATTTGAAAATGCTAAAAATGTGGTGAAATTCATGCCTGTTCTGTAACATTAACACACCAAAAAAGTGTTTCAAACTTGGTATCTGCACTGCATGATGCAAACCAATCATTACTTTAAACAAGACTATGTATAAAGTAGTTTCTGGTGGTGCCCTACCTGAGAAGCTTTGCTAACTGAGTCCTAGTAATAGTGAAAGCTACATGAGTGGTGTTCATTTGAGAAATCGAAGGAAAGCAAAAACTAAACTTAAATGAAGGAAGCTAAGCTGCCTAACTTGTTGGACAACAGGGGCATGAAATGCTTGTATTGGGGGTGCAGGGGTTTATTTCCTGTTGACTGTGGAATTTGTGATATTTTTCCACTGGAAAAGATAGATGAGACAGGAGCAAGGAGCCTTGTTTGAAAATTGTTGGTATAGTTTATATTAAAGTAGTGTCACCTAGAGGCTCCAACTAAGAATACAGCCAAGGGGCCTGGGGTACCCTGAGCACACACCCACCCAGAGACAGTTGCAGAGGCAGAGCAAAAGTGCAAACATAGGGAGGTGCCACAAGCCAAGAACAGAGTCGGAGCCTTGGTTTTGGGCTGTATTTGGATCATTCTGATCTTTGGCCATGTGTAACTGCAAAAGAGTGTTTGCCCTGGGTAGATCTCTTAACACCTCACTTCTTTTCAGATGCTCTTCTGTCTAGATGCCCATGAGTGACAAAAGAAGACGTGGGAGAAATGACAGTCAGCGTTATACTGGCAATTACCTGCTTAACTTGTCATCAGCTGAAGAAGTTACGATAGAGTCAGTAGATTTAAAGGGCTTTGTGGTCTCTGTGTGTGTCAGGTACCAGTCAGATGCTTTGACTGTACTTCAGAAACATTAAAGATCCTGGCAAAACTGTAGAGCTGGCTTGAGTAAGCCACAGAAACTAACCCCTGAAAGCCCAGTTGTGGCAAACTTGATATCTGTGCTTGGGGTGAAAAGGTTTTTTGAGGAAGCCTCAATCTGGTGCTTTTCTGCGGTAGTTGATTGAGATGTTTAAAATGGAGATGGATGCTTTATAGAGGTCATGGTTTAGACGCATGGCCTTCTCAACAAGGAACATGGAAAATGACGAGGAAGGTATCATTCCGGTTTTTACCTTTCTTTGACATGTTAAGTACCTTTGTCCTAAGGATGCATACCTCACTAAACCATTTGAATCTCTTCTTCCTCAATCAATGAAGACATGTAAACAAAGCATCAGATACACATACAGTTACTTTATTTACAACATGAACATTTTAAATACATAATTTTCAAACAATGCCAGAAATCATGTATAAACTACAGGAATTCACTAGTAGTATTATACTATACAGAGCTTGCTTTTCGTTGAGCAACTTTTATTAGAATTAACAGTCTGTGTCTGGCATGAAGTCTGTAGCTGTTCCAAAGAGAGTGCACTTCTCCCTGATTCTGTTTTCCTAGTACCGGGTTAAAGGAACCTGTTCAGACCTAAGTACCAGTGTAGCTCTCTGATATGACCATTACATTACTGGTGGCTTCAGTACATTTGCCAGCAGCTAGGAGATCCTTCCGCCTTATTCCTTGATTGCAGTTTGACTACATCGTAGCTTGAGAAGTAATTTCCCTACTTCTCTTCCTCTTTGCTCTGTGGCTTCCTCTGCTGCTTGGCCTTTAATGCTGACCAGTAGTATGTATAGGTTCATTAACACTATTATAAATTTAGTCAATACTCTTTTAGTGGACTCCAGCTGAGCCCAAACTGGCTCAGTGCCCTCCAGGGTGTTGTGGGAGACTTAATTACCCTTGAACCGTTCAACAGGAACAATGTCATGGGCAGCATTTTGCTGTGGCTGGAGAGGTTGAAACTTCTTTCTCTATTGGCTGCCATTTTCAAGTTTAAAGAAAGGGATTTCAGGATCGTTCACAGCTTTGTGTGATAACAGCAGAAAGCCACTGTTCTTTTGCAAATGAGAATTGGATTGGTCACACTGAAGTGGATTTTCCTTTGATGGTGTGGATATTCCTTTGGGTTGTCTAAGGATAGAAACAGGAGTTGAAAGAGAGAAGTGGAGGGACAAGTAATCCTTCAGTTGATTGACATGTTGCAGCATCTCCTACTGCTTGAAACAGGAGAAGCATTCACACAATGGAGGAAGGATGAATATTGTATCCAATATGGCAAAAGTCATACTCAAACATGTAAGATTGGTGATGGGCCAGAGTATCATGCTGGGAATGCAAGAGCACGAGAGTGCTTATATTTCTCACTGAGGTAAATGAAGTAAAGTTTGAGCGAAGTGATGTCTAGTGCTGTAAGTGTGTATTAGGATGTATGATGATGTTGATGTGCTGCGAGGTACACCTATCACTATTTTAGTGTGGCCAGAATTTCTGATATTAATCTTGTCTGTGATTTAAAACTAAGTCCTGTGTTGGATAATGTGATTTCCTGTGCACAATGAATACTTCTCACAACAAATCTGTACCTGGTCTTTTTTTCTGGCTTTCGTGTTATGCTGGGTCCTATGCTGGAGGCTTTCATCATATGTCAGCTGTATGGTTTCTTGAGGTGTCACACATTTTAACTGTAATACAGTAAGATTTGAATAGCTGACTCTTCTTTGTAATTAGATTAAATCATTGTATAGTCTTTGAGAACCCATTGCAGCCTTCCACTAAACAGATGCTCGGAGTTTACCACTGGAAAGTACATTAAATCTCTGTACTGTAAAAGGAGAGGAACAAGTAAGAGAAACACACCTTGGAGGCAAAGAAAGTGGAGTAGTTAAACTCCTTAACAGCAGGCTAAGGCATCTCTGGCTCAAAGTTTGAGTATGCCAACCAACTGTACAGCATATTTGCATTAGAAGAACTGTCAGTGATTCTCTGGTTTGATTACTGCCTGTCATTACCCTTCTTATTTACTCATATGCTTGCAAAATATTTGCCTTATCCCTCAGGTTTTAATTACTTGTCCACAGCCCGTCAGTGGGGAATAGAGAGGAATGGCTGCAGTCCTTTCACTGCTTATGTCATGGAGAGAGCTTCTTTGTAGTCATTGAAATATACAATGTGTGCCATAAGTATCTAGACAGAGCAGAAACAAACAACAGTCAGAGAATGAGGTAAAGTAGGAGACATGGTTCAGAGCAGGAAAAAGGAGGAAGGCTTCCTAGCGCTCACAAATTGTGGATTAGTCATTATTTGTCTCTGTTGGTGGAGGGAACATGCCGAAGCATTGCATCACTTGCAAATATTAGTTACTGAAGACATTGTGTAAACTTCTGACTGAGAGGGGCAAGTGTTTCAGCCTTCTAGAATAAAATATTTTGAAGAAACTTGAGCTAAGAAAACTTACTCATTGTGTGGTATTAAATACGTCCTTATTCACAAATTGTTTTATGTGGGTGCTGTTAACATAGTCGCTACATGTCAAGCATCTTATAGAGAATTACTATTTTCCATTAATTTTCCCAAGTTATGCGTTAGGGGAATCTCCCTGATTTAATTCATATTAATTTTTTGTGTGTGTGATTTTATTGCTTAATTCAGTTTGGGTATTTTGAAACAAATAGGTCAGTTCAAATTCACAATTATGTTCTAATGCAGTGCTGTTGTGCTGGCACAGCAGTATGGAAGTTGTTTGAAATTTCCTAGTTGTTTATAAAATGTATTCACTGTTTCATTGTACCTTCCATGGTTGCTGTTACTAGATTGTTACTTGGGACGCAGGCCTTTTTTCATCAGGTGTGCCCACTTCTTTGTGCAATGTAATTCCTATACTCTAAATGATTTACACTAGGTGTTCTGAACAGTCTAAAGAATAAACACATAGATAGTCCTTGATTTTGGCTCACAACACTAAAGGAAGTAAAAGCAGTCCAAGCCTGGAGTACTGTCTGGGGACATGGGAGAGTCAACTCAATGATCTGCCACAGAGCCCCTTTTTGGACTTCGGTTGTCTCACCATGTCTTGTGTGAGTCAATTGTGTGGCATTTCACAGCATTGGCTTTGAAACATGTGGATAAAGAACTTGTACAGCCTGTATGGGTTCTTTAGGCAAGGTATAGAATTCCAGTGATAGCTGGTAGTCCAAAAATGCATTCTTTGCATAAAATACAAGTCAATGGCATTTGAAAATGAAAGAACAATGTGTGTGTGTATTGGATGAGGAAAGATTATGTGTGTGTACATGTACCTATATGCAAATAGAAATCTAATTACTGTGTTCAGCTTCAGAGCCCTCAACACAGAAAGGACATGGACCCGATAGAGTGGGTCCACAGGAGGGCTACGAAAATGATCAGGGGGGCTGGAACACCTCCCCTGTGAAGGCAGGCTGAAGGAGCTGGGATTGTTCAGTCTGGAATAGAGAAGGCTTCAGAGGGTCTAATAGTGACCTTCCAGTACCTGAAGGGAACTTACAAAGAGGCTGGAGAGGGCCTGTTTATGAACGCGTGTAGTGAAAGGACAAGGGGTAGTGGTTCTAAATTGGAGAAGAGTAGATTTAGATTAGATATTAGGAAAAAGTTCCTTACCATGAGGGTAGTGGAACACTGCAACAGGTTGCCTCAACAGAGAGGTGGTTGAGGCCCCATCCCTGGAGGCATTCAAGGTGAGGCTGGACAGGGTTCTGAGCAACCTAATTTAGCTGGGGATGTCCCTGCTCACTATAGAGGAGTTGGACTAGATGACCTCTGGAGGTCCCTTCCAACCCAGATGATTCTACGATTCTGTGATTCTATGATTCTAATTACAAGTTAATAGTATGAGATTGAGCCAGTTTCAAGTGGGGAGTATATTTTACAGTTACAGGATTACAGTTACTGGTTTTAACATATTTCGCTAATTATGTTAGGTGCATACCTACCCTGTGTTCATTTAAAACCACCAGTGCTTTTCTATGAAGAGACCTGTAAGAACTGTTTGCTTGTATCTGTGGGCAAAGCTAATGGAGAAACCCAATCCTCTCATCCAGATATTTATCTGAAAGATGTGTTGTATATCTGCCGTTGATTTTCTGGAATGCTGATTAGCTAATACTGGTTTTGGCATGCTGCTTATCTATCATGTGGGAGAACACTACCTGAATTTCAATTTACTTTTCAAAATGATGTTGAACTGCTATTCCTTTAAAGGCTTTTCTGGCCATTTGGGGACCCAGTACAGACAGTGGAGCTGCAGTCTGGTCTCAAAATCCAATTGAATTGATACGAGGCAGCTGAAGCAATGATTGTTGAAGAGCTTGAGATGGATTGCAAAAAATAAGTGCTTCTGAGCAGCTCGCTTAGTCTCTGCATTTGAAACTCAGCCCCTGAGTTTATTTTTACTTTCACTGGTAGCAGACCTTTATGGTAAAAGCCCTGTGCTTTAATATAGTTAAGGAATTAATTCTTTCTGTGTGGTTTTGATATGATCACATTGCTATTAAACTTTATACCTCTGAGAGTACTAGGCTAATAATGGGAGGAGGAGTGGAAAGTTAAGGTATTGTCAGGTGTTAATCCCTTTGTCCCTGCCAGCAGTTTACCGCTGTTCCAAAATCTCACCCTCCTAAACATTTGTTTTTGCAGTGATGGGTCTTTCCCTTACGATTCTGTTCCCTGGCAGCAAAATACCAACCAGCCTCCAGGCTCTTTATCAGTGGTCACCACAGTATGGGGTGTGACTAACACCTCTCAAAGCCAGGTAAGCTTTGTTTTGATGCTTCCTCCCCTTTAGGGTTTCAATAATGTTTGCAAAGTGGAAAGCTTTTTGTAAAATCCGCTTAGGATTGCTAACAGTGTCTGTGTTCTCTTTGTTGTAATGGTGCATTTTTTTTCTAGTCGTGTCCTCTTTAGTGGCACTGGAAAGGAGGTGTCTGAGACCTTGAGTCAGTAGCTCCTTTAGCTGCATGCAGATGTCAGGCTTGGGTTTAGCACATATTTTGCACTGTATGATTTCAACGCTAAAAGTGTGATTTTTGGGGTCATTCCAAACCTCTTGGGAATTTCAGAATGAATTTGAAGAGTTCTTTTATTAATATCTAGATTCACCAAATGACAGTTATTGTTGATTTTAACTGGGATTGTGTCATACTTGTGGGCTGGTGAAATCCATTGCCAGGTCTACCTTCACACTGAGATGCTAACTACCAGCTATTGACTGTGTTCCTTTTAACCTCTCCTATTAATACTGCCTTACTTTGCAAAACAATGTCAATATGTATTGGAACAAAAACATGAGCTCCTGGCTTCCAGGTGAGAGCCACACTTACTGGATTTTCCTTTGGTTCTCTCCATTCTTACTTCTTTTTCTTCTGCAATGTATATTGAATTATGGTATACAAAAAGCAGCAGCTTTACTGAAAGAGGCACGAGTTATGTGTGATAGTGTGCTCTTAAAGACATGTGGAACAAATCAAGTTCTCAGGCAGTCTAGCCTTTTCTTATGTTGTAGATGAAGTGCTCTAAACACGTCACCATCTCTAATAAGTGCAACTGATACATCAGTCTAGCCTATCCTTTCAACCTTTTTCAAATGAAGTGACATTAGAACCTATGCAAAATTTTCTGTCGATTTTTTTTTTAAATTTTTAAAAAAAATTTAATTTTGATCAGAAAATTAAAATTAAAATTGTTACAGATTGAGCCATTTGAGAAAGAAATTATTCAGGGACCAAGCCATATAGATACTCACATGGCGTTTAGGTAAGCAATAGCGGCAAAATCTTTCTTCAGAAAATAAAGGAAACGGTTACAGACTCTGTAACATTATTTATTATTGTTCATTGTTATTTAACAGCTTAAAAGAAAAAGTATCCCATCTGGGAGAGAAACACCTGAGTAAGCATGTAGGTCTGTACATTTGCTAGGGAAATACAGTTTCCTGTGGAAATCTTTCTCACTTAACAAGGCAAAAGGAATGGAAAAAACCCAAAGAATCAGAGTTTTGTTCTATCGTAGGAACACTGTAATGTTACTTTAACTCTTCATGATACTTCAGAAGAACATGCAAGAAAAGAAAAAAGTGCTTTGGTAAAAAGAAAATGCTTCTTCAGAATCACTGCAAGGGAAGGGTGAAACTTTTGAAACGTGAAACTTGGCTGAAGCTGTTCAGAGCAGATTGAAATGAATGACAGGGTTTCCTGTAAGCGTTCATGCTCCCAAAGGGAAAGGAGTGAGCCAGGCTCACCAATGCCCTTTCACACATTCCTGAAGCCGATGAAATCATCATCTGCAAGAGTCACAGCCAGGGAATTTCTTCCCAAGTAGGAGAAAGATTTCCATGTAGGTGATCTAAGAGCCATACTTACACCTCAGTGGAAATCATAGCAATTTTGGTTCAATTTTTTAAAAAATGCTTCAAACAAGCAGAGGACCCTTTTCTAAGAAGCAGAAAAAACACTCGAGAGACTTCTGTACACTTTAAAAATAGTTGGATTCAAGAACAGGCTAAGCCACTGGAACTCTTTCACAGTTTTTGCATCTGCAGGTACCCTTTGCAGTATGCCAGTGATATTTGCAAGCTATTTTGAAGCCCTACATTAAAAAAAAAAAAAAGAAAAAGCATGTTCTTTCTGTTAAACAGATGAATTTGTCACCTACAGAGCATAATTCTAGCAGGTCTTTGTCATAACTCTTTTCATAAACATGCTAGTTTGGGTTCCATCTAGTTTTAAATCTCCTCTGAATAATAATTAGACATCAGAAACTCTTGTTCGTTTGGAAATGGCAAAAGGAGAACTCACCACGGGTGCTCACCTAGACAGCAACAAGATTAATGCTCATTAGAGTTCAGAGTACAGGGTGATCATATTTTAATTTATCGATTGCAACAAGTCAACTTAATTTGCTCAATGTAGTTCAAGGTACAGCCCCTTATTCTGTTGTTTCTACTCACAGGTGCTGGGAAATCCAATGGCAAATGCTAGCAACCCTATGAACCCAGCAGGAAATCCTATGGCTTCTGGGATGACTACCAGTAACCCTGGAATCAATTCCCCTCAGTTTGCTGGACAACAGCAACAGTTTTCAGCCAAGGCTGGCTCCACTCAGCCATACATACAGCAGGGCATGTATGGACGACCCAATTATCCTGGAAGTGGAGGCTTTGGTGGCAGGTAAGAGTTACTTGTGTGAGGTAGAAAATGGATGTAAATAGTTGATTAAGTGTGTTTTAATGACCTGGCAGAAGTGTCACGGGCTTGTTTTAATTATCTAAAGTCGTGGTAGCTATTTTACGCTGGTTAGCTGAAGTGCACACTGCTTTTACAGCTTCAGAAATCAGCTACCCAAACTGCAATGAAATTCATCACAGTAAATGGAAATCACATAGGTCAATCAATTATCTCTAATAAACCCCCAAAATAAAGTTTTAATTAAGAGAGATTGTTAAACAGACCACAAGCTTAGGCATGATTAACATTTAATAAGGTCAGGATGTGAAAGGTATTGATGGTATAATTTCTACATGTGTATAGAGGAATAAGCTTGAGCATTAGGCAAAGTAGGTTCCTATGCAATGAGGTATTTCTGCCCAAAGACTTGCTCCACAGCAGGAATTTGAAAAGAATTGTGAATTAAGATGTTTGTTAAGAAATATGGGCAAGCTGTATATTTAGTTAAGGAAGTAAATGCTGCATTGGTGAAGTCAGAAGTACTAGTTTAGATTTTGTTACATTTTGACTCTGTGGCTCTGCTTTGTAAACAAGGATGGTAAGTGCACTTAACTGAAAAGACTATTTACAGCCCCTTTGCAAAGCCTGCTGGAAAGACACTTAGGATAGTCAGTCTGGTGTGAAGAATGTAAGCCTGGAACTCCGTGCACTTATCTCTTCTTTCAGCTCTGCCACTGATCTACTGAGTGACCTTGAACAAGTCAGAAAGTTTCTTTAGCTTTGTATTAACATCCCTAAATTTGGCACAGTGTATTGTCTGATGTTTGTCAGGGTAGCTGATGTCTTGGAGTGGGTTTAGCTTAATTTATGATCAGTAGGAGAGCTAGGTAGGAGCTGCAAAATATGTTGTGTGGCATCTAGTAGAGCTGATTGCATTGGGTCTCTCCTGGCCTTTCTGCTAAGCTTCAGGGAGGAATTCTTTAACAGCACTGGGAGCACAAGGCATAATTCACTGCTGAGGGAGGTGAACACACTGTAGTGGAGGAAGCTCTCTGTTTGTGCTGCTGTGCAGTCTGTCCCTACGCTATTGGGAAATGGAGCATGCATGAACTTTCAGGATTTCAGTTCGACTTCACAGTAAACTATAATGCTGCAAAGGAGTTCATTGCCCCCAAAACAACTGGCGGTGGTGCCTTGCAGTCCCAGTGGCAGCCCTGTGACTATCGCACCTGAGCAACACTTGTATCTCATGTGCACACCTAATTCCCTGTCCCGCTGGCTTTCATTAAGCATTTATACGTGGTCTTGGAACAGTTCCAGGTGAGGATCACACAGGCATTCAAAACCAAATCCACCAGGCATGTCTAAATTCTCTTTGTTTCTTTTCTTCCCTGTTAGTTACCCTGGAGGCCCAAATACCCCTGCAGGAATGGGAATCCCCCCACACACGAGGCCACCGGCTGATTTCACCCAGCCAGCTGCAGCTGCTGCTGCTGCTGCAGTTGCGGCTGCAGCTGCTACAGCAACAGCTACAGCTACAGCCACTGTGGCAGCTCTTCAGGAAACGCAAAATAAGGACATGAACCAGTATGGACCGGTAAGAGAAGAACATTTGTGTCTTCATACCTGTGATCTGGACCATTACAGGAAATTGGGTTGTCCTTCTAACTCCCCTGTATATTAGGGTGCCTACTCTGTTTTGTTTTGTGCATGAGCATGGTTATAAATGCTTACAAGAAACTGCTAGAATGTGTGTCTGTAGGTAGGAGTTGGTCTCCTGTGTTTAACCCGATGAATCTTGCCTAACTGTATTTTGTAGTTTAGAGGTTGCCCCTTGAAAAAATTGAACATTGCCCAAAGTTACAGCTAAATCTGATGTGATGTTTTATTGCTGCCTTTGCTAGCTCTGTGAACCTTTACATTTGAGTACTTGGTGAAATGTTCCAGAATCCTGTAGGTTTTGTACTGCTTGGGTAATTGTTCATTTTGATAACTATGGTTGGTGGTTTGGTTTTTTTCCCTTCAAACAAGGAAACAACAGTAGAAAAGAGATTTGCTTTTTAATGTGTTGTCTATGAGAACAGCTATGGGAGACATATTTCTGGTGATCAATAGCCTCTAGGATGTCTTGACTTCATGTAATATTTTTTTTCTTAAAATAAACAACTGTTTGACCAATTCAGATTTTTTTCCTCCTTAGCTTCTTTACCACTGATCTTTGAAGTATATGGGCCAGTATGCCAGATGATTTATAGAAGCACAGTGTCTTTAGAAATGGTGGTGTTGTGATGTATTTTCACAACCAACTTCATAACCTATAACCTTACAGTAATAGACTAGCCAATTTAAACTATTTAATTGCTCACAGTAGACTTATGTCTGTCTCTCTTACGCCTTCTAAAATTACAATTGAATTTTTAGTATAAATAATATCACTGCCCATCTTATGTTGGAGAACATTGAAGGAAAATGCGACATAAATCCTGCCCTTCTTCCTCCCCCAAAAGCATGTTCAACTCCCTCCTCCCATTTTAAATGCATGTCGCATTTTATTCTTTTTTTTTTTTCTTCTTCTTCCGTTGAAGGTTTGTTCCTCTTTCCAGATGGGTCCAACTCAGGCTTACAACAACCAGTTTATGAACCAGCCTGGTCCTCGTGGCCCTGCTTCCATGCCAGGCAACATGAACCCAGCAAGCATGGGAGCAGGAATGACACCTTCCAGCATGAGTGGGCCACCAATGGGCATGAACCAGCCTCGGCCTCCTGGAATGAGTCCTTTCAGCACTCATGGACAGAGGATGCCTCAGCAAGCCTACCCAGGCCCACGCCCCCAGTCTTTGCCTATACAGGGCATAAAGAGACCGTACCCAGGAGAGGTAATAAAATACATTATATTTTGCATATACTATTATTTTGACTGCAAGTTGTAACATGCTGCGTAATGTGTGGTGTGCGTTCCTGTAAGACTGGTATATCTTTGTTCTAGCCCTGGTAGGAATGCTGCTGTTAAAATATGAGTGGCAGCAGCTCTTCCATTTTAGCTTCTGAAGTATTAAGGTGGGCCCTTGCTATGTTAGTCAAGATGACAGTCATTAAAACCAAAAAAGGCCCAAAACCAGCTGAGTCCTCAAAAAGCTACTTGAAGATTCTCATGCCGTATGGTGGATACATAGACCTTAAGCAGACTTCCTTCACAGGAGTGGATTTATTTAATGTGATAACTTAAAAGAGATGATGAAGGTGAAATATTTCAGTTGAGCCCAATGTGTGTGTGATCTGCTTTTTCCTGGATGGTTTTATTGTTCTTAAGAAATAAAAGGCATACATTGTATAATAGTAATAACATTTATTTTGAAGACCGATTGCTTTCCAGACTTCTTGAGGCTTGATTTTCCTAGGCACTAAGATGAATATAAATCACGTTGAACTCAAATCCCTCTGCATCAGCATTTATCTAATAGAAGTTTATTTGTAGTGTGATATTTCTGTCCACATTCCCATGTTGGTATATGAGATCTGAGTGGCTTTGTAGGCAACATTGCTTTGACATGGACTTGTATTATGACCCTGGTAAAACACTTAGGGTTGAAATTTTAAATTAATTTGGACAACCAAAGATATAAACAGCTGAGCTTTTGTATTTGAAACAGTACCAATGCATTTTACTACTCAAATTTGTGTGAATCGGGCAGTAAATGCTTTTGAGAGTCCCACCAACACTCAACATCCATATGCACCTAAATGTCATTACAAATCTAGCCACCAGGTACTAGCTACAGAGATAATTTTCTGGTGAAATTCTGTATTATACTGAGACTTACCAACAACAGCTATAACTCCAGGTATAGAGCTTATAATATTATGATACTGCCCTGACTATATTAATGGTAGTAAGAGTTTATACAAAACATACAGTAAAGAGTCCCACGACATGCAGAAAATACAGCAAACACTTACTATTGAGCTGCATTTGTTTCCTGTTCTGCAAACTATTTTTTTAAATTAAAAAAAAATCAGAAATAAAAAAGTGGTGAGTTACTTCTCCTAGAAGGGTTTTTCACACTGTAAGTACTGCCACTTAGTCTACATTTAAGTTAAGAAGACACAGAACGTGGGTTGTTCAGTTAATTTTTATCTTCATATTTCATGTTTTAAGGAATTTTTTGCTCTCCAGAAGCAGGAGTAAGCACTAAGTTTCATTTATGGAAACCTGTTATTAATCAGTTAATTTTTCAAGTTGGCATTTTATTACCTTTAAATTTCTAATTTTCATTACTTTGATTCCAAAACTGCAGCAGACTACTAGCAAGCACTAACAAGTTGTTTATGGCTAGTAACAGCTTCTCTTTAGTTGTTACGGTGTTGCTAAACTCTCTAGCACAAGGCCAGCATAGCGGTTGTGTTGAGAAGACAGACATGAACAACACAGCTTCTATTCTCTGCTCATTAGGTTTGGGGCTGGTAGCACTTAACAAAACCAGAGATTTTGTGAACATTGCATCTGGCATTTATTCTGGTTTCTTCAAACACAGGGTCCTTTGACAGGGTTGCAAGGCTGAGCATAACATGTGTGTTAAGTACATGGTCATGGTTCTTGTCTCACCTGGGTTTGTGGAACTTGTGTGCATTCGAGTGAGTATTCACCTCTAGTGGTCAGGGCCCTGCTTTAGGCATGAGTGGCACTAAGTTGAGGAGTATTCACCTTGAAGGTTTTCTTGTTTGTTTTGATTCAGCTATTGAATGTATGCTAATAACCAATTCAGAACAGCTTGCTTGCATGAAACAGATCTTTGTTGTCTTTCATCTCTCTCATGAAATAGCCGAATTACGGAAACCAGCAATATGGACCAAATAGCCAGTTTCCAAACCAGCCTGGTCAGTATCCCACTCCCAACCCTCCAAGACCCCTTACGTCTCCCAACTATCCTGGACAGAGGATGCCAAGCCAGCAAAACACAGGGCAGTACCCTCCTCCAACAGTCAACATGGGGCAGTATTACAAGGTAAGAATTTTTAGATGATCTTGTTGCATTCTCGTAGACATTTATGAATGAGGTCACGTTAATGACTTCATAGATACTGCTTTTACATAATTGAAGGGAAGAGAGAAAAAAACACAGCGTTCTTGTGAGTGTTTTAGGTATTACAGGATCAAGTCAGTCAGCCAAGTTGCATTGTAACTCCAGAGCAGTTCATAAAGTAAATTGCATGAGTGCAGCTCATTAGAGGCTTTTACAAGAAATTGTTGGTTTCACTTTAGAAAACAGCATGTAAAGAGAAGTACCAAATGGGATTTATGTGTAATATTTTCACTACTCATGGAACCCTGCAAGAAAGCAACTCTGGAAATTTGTAATCAACACGTTCCACGTTGCAGCGTCCCATTTCCAGACCTACAGTGGTCACTTGGATTAAGCCAGCCTAAAGTTAAAAGCTGTTCCAGCTGTAGACTTCATCTCTGAGCTAAAGTTTATGTGACTTTCCCTGACCTGTCTGTCCCCTTTTCTCCTTCTTTCCCTCTGTGCTTCTTGTTTTGGTCAAGAATTAGAATTGTTAAAATGCTGCCTAAAACCTGGGTTATGGCTACATCTTGAGCACTTCTTATTCTCCAAACTGAGTTTGTACTGAGAGCTTGCTGAGGTTTGATGTCTTTAAACTGCGCACAAAAGTGATTTTTTTTGATACAGGTACTCCAAAGAGTATGAAAATGGGGAGGACAATCTGTAGTGTGACCTACTCTTAAAGCATTAGCTGGTGAAGTCTCTGGACTACATTCTGATTTTGAATGTAGGCCGAAAGAGTCTGAAGTTGCATGTTGGTGTTGAATTTGAGTGGTTCCAGAGAAAACACCATTGAAAAAAAGGGAAAACAGACTCCTTTTCTATAGAGCATCTGTTCTACATGGAACTGAACTGTCCACTGTGATAGTCAAAGGAATGCCTGTTGTATGGTGGCAGCTTTTGCAGTATACCACCAGGAAGAACGTGAGGAGGAGATGGATCCTCAGCTACTATAACTGCAGTGAAGTCACTTAGGATAAAATAAACAGCAGAAGATCTCTGTGGAGTTCTTAAGTGACAGATATTTTTAACAGATTTTACATGTGCTTATTTTAGATGGGGTTTAAGTTTTTTGCTTACAGGATAATTTTAGCAGGGGATCTGTGGTCTTTCCAGTAGATCTCTTATTTTGTATTCAAATATCGACCGTTCTGGAAACACTTAGAAAATAAGAGACCTTGAAGAAGAAGGGGGATTATTCTGGTTAGGGGAAAAATTCCAGCTTGCCACAGACAGGACCTAAACCTTTGGATTGTAGTGATTGTGGACACAGTAACTGTATGTGTTAAGAAAGTGAAGATGGTTAGAAATGTAAATGCTTAAGATTTCAGACTGTAGCTCTCTTAGGTACTTGAGAGTATCCTTGACATTTGATATGGAATCAGATTTGAAGTCCTGAGACTTCGGCTGTCTGTAAAGATTTTCATATTCCGATACTGTCATGCTTATATGCTTATGGTACATGAGCTTTTGCAAGAGAGTGCCATGCAATTGCAGTTTTATTTCATGTCAGCATCCTTCATGTCATTGTTAACGGTTTATTCTGTTAACTGCAACCTTCCCCTTAATTACAAGAAACAAAACCGGTGATATTTTAGTACTGTAGTTACTATTTACACTTAACTATCCTTTTTTCTCCTAGTTTGTCTTATTTAGCAGAAAACTATGAACAGAATCAAATTTTGGCTACGCAGAATAAAAGACATCCTCTGACCCCCAGAGTTTTCATTCTGAGTGGAGTGTGGGGTGGAAGAAAGGATAGATGGAAGTAAAAGGGGCACAGACATTCTAATTGCATGTCTTCGGATTTTGTTTCTCATCTAGGCTTTTGTGTACTGGGACTATTTTGGGCAGAAGCCAGTAAGATACAAAGGACTGAGTGGGTTGGGGTGGTGTGGAAAAACTGAAGCAAGTGACTGGTTGGTTTTGGAAGAAGAACATTCAGAGGAACATGATAAGCGTCTTGGCAGCCCTTCTTGTATCTAGGTGGTCACTGCCTGAATTAAGCTGGCTGGTCTGTTGGTTTCAGTTCCTGCTTTGGTCTCCTAGTCTGCCTCTTCCCCGAAGGGCTCATGGGATGTCCTGTGGTTTCTTACCCTTCCGGAAACAAAGGGGCCTCCCTACCTTGTTTGTAGTTTTGGTGTTTGATAGCAGTGCAGTTCACAAGGCTTATTCTTGTTTTCAGACTGCAATAACAATGTTATGTTATTTATTTTCTAGCCATCAAGGCCTGTACCTGTGGCAAATTACCCTCATTCACCTGTTCCAGGAAATCCCACGCCACCTATGACCCCAGGGAGCAATATTCCTCCATACCTGTCACCTAACCAGGATGTCAAACCACCATTCCCACCTGACATTAAGCCAAATATCAATGCTTTACCACCACCTCCAAGTGAGTAGCAAACAGAGTGCCCCTACAGTCATTTGTTATCCCTCTGTTCTCTGCCACACACATTTCAGGGTCTGGAAGCTAACTCTGATCACTGCTCTAGGAGAGAGTCGGAGGATTGCTGAGTCGTGATAGGTGCTATGGACAGTGCAAGCTCACTAGAGCCAGAGTGCAGTAAAGAGAAAGACGGCTATCCCCTCTTAAAATAGAGTATCAGAAAAGTTCTTCCAGGTTAAACTTGTAACGATTTTACTCTTGAAGTGTTCCCTTGCTATGCTTCCTGAGAATGAACTACTCACTTTTGGGTTGCATTATGTGTGCTTGGTAGGCTTGTTTATTGTATGAACTTTCATTGCAGTCTGCTTTGTTCAAGGGCAAAGCCATTCACTGAACAACACTGCGGAATAGCATAAAATGTGAATATTTATAGCGGTGTCTCTATTGTGATCCATACAGACTTCTTAAGAATATTCAGTAGTATGCCAAAAATTGATATATGTTCCTTTAAAAGCCACTCAGTGGCACAGCTACATTTGGCTGGGAACAAGGCAGGAATAACAAGATCTTTCTTGCTATATACTAGCACAAGATATTTGAGGTTGTGAAGTGACTAATGAACAATAGGAGAAATGATTTACTAGGGAACTGGGAGAACCTTTATGTTACCTGTAAAATAACTGCTGCTGCATTAACACTTTGCAACTAGTGTTTGAAGTTCAGGATAGCTGAAAGATGAAGCAGAAGAAGGTGGGCTATAGTATTATTTGGGCAAGAACACAGCATTCAAAGACATTTGGACTTCATAAATTAGCTGTAAGTTACCACAAACCCTTGTTTTCTGAGATCGGATCATAACTGAATACCAGTGTCTTTGGTCATTGGATAGTTTCAGCTGATGAAGCTGTTGGAACTAATTGGTTAATGTTGATCCCGGTTCAAAGTGAGGAAAATAAGCATTATCACAGTTTGCCATAATTAAGAGATTTGTTATCAATCTTCTGCCAACAGAGTAAGCCTGGACACAGAATCTATCCAGTAATAAAAAACAGGAATTCTCGTCATGCCTGGTTTCTGTTTGTGGCTGGAATGCTCAGGTCCTAATGTGGAGTGTGGTAGAGTAGAAGACTTTGGTTTGCCATTGTTATCAGTTTGAGCCCTGTCAATTGTATCAGTTAGTTGATGTAGTTACTTGTGATTTTCTTTTTTGTGTGTATGAACCTACTAAGTTAGACCCAGTAGCAGATCGCTATGCCATTTGTTGCTATTCTGTATAAATATACACATTATTATTGCACTGCAGATGCTAAAGGGAAAGTTCACGCTTTCTCTCCCTCTTCGATCCCAGCCAACCACAACGATGAGCTGCGTCTGACGTTTCCTGTGAGAGATGGAGTTGTACTGGAGCCTTTCCGGCTGGAACACAACCTGGCAGTCAGTAACCATGTCTTTCACTTAAGGCCAACTGTTCATCAGACGCTGATGTGGAGGTAAGCTCAGCCTTGCCGTGAGGGCTTCTTGCTCCCAGTGATGGGGGAGTGGCAGGCCAGATGAAGTTTATTTTGGTTTGCCATGAATTTCACTTCAAAAACTGTGGCCTATATAGGAAAAATGTCCTTTAAACTCACAGATAGTCTCACCTGTCACTTTGCAGAGACAACACTTCCTTGTCGTCTGATTTGTGTTCAGACACAGATTCCTGGTTTGTGTGGCAACTTCTTTCTGCTAGCATGTGGCATGCAGTGTTTGAAAGATCACTGCAACTGTTCTATGCTTTCCGCTCTGGGTGGAAGGGGTATGGGACATGCATGACCAACACCAGTGCAAACTTCCATTTGGGAGATTCTGAAGTCCTAGGTGCTTTGTGGCCTATGAAATGTTACTCGTAGGAGTAGCTGTGTAGGGCTGTTACAGTTTATGCTTAAATTAAATGGTACAGAGTATCTGATAGTGAAAAATAACACAGTAATGAAGGACCTGATTTAGAGGCTTGGTAAAATAGCATGAAAGGACAAGTGCTTAAATCCACCAAACTTTAGAAACTAAATTCATAAATTGCCTCTCTCCTGTGACTCCACAGGTAGGGACAGGTCAGAAATATTGGAGCACAGCTTTCTACTTTCAAAGGCTGCTGGTTTTCACTTACGATGAGTACTAATTTACAGCACGGAGGAGTAGTTTTCCTAGGTGGTACTTTCCTGCTTTTAATGTAGATCTGCATAAGTGGTTCCAGGTTATGTCCTGACTCCAGCTTCCTCATGAAAGGGCTTTAGGTCGAATGATGGTCAGAGCCTTTTTTACTTTTTTTTACTTGTGTTTTTTAAATACCAAAAAAGAATTTTATCTCCTTGTTGTGTTTTTCCTAGAAAGTATTTCAGTGTTTGAGCCTGTGTCTGTGCCGTGGAGGTTGGTTAGCTGCTCAGGATGTTGTTTGGAGGTTGTTTCACAGTTGTAGCAGCTGAGATGGCAAAATACAGCATCTTAAGCACATAATTCCATTATGCCTGCCTTACTTTCCATTTCTTCCCAAGCCTGGACCACTTAGCCCCTTGAGCATAATGGGAGTGCTAACTTGTAGCTACAGGTTTTTTTCCCTGTGAGGGTCTTCTTCCTGTTCACTAGCATCCACTTGAGACTTCTGTTTCCATGGCGTGGAGTGCATGAGGTGGGCAGAGAGATGTGCTTAGTCCTCTGCCCCAGGGACACACTCTGGCTCTAAAGCTGAGGCTTGATGGGGCATACAGCAGTCCTTGGTGTCACAGTGACCCCCTTCCCTTGGGTAGCCTGGGGGTTGGAAGGGGAGAGAGAGAGACTGCAGGCAGACCACATCCAATAATTAACACCTAACTTTGAGGTCAGTTATTGCTTACTTGCATTTCATTATCGTGGAGTACTCACAGCAGAGGGAGTCTTGGAAGTTATTTGCCGTTTCTTATTAATAAGTAATCACTACTGGGGATTGTGCTGGCTCTTTCAGTAGATTTATAGTGCTGCACTGAGGCATGAGGCTGTTTCTTAATATCTGTTCTGTCTTTCTTCCTTAGCTCACCAAACACATAGCTTTTTATTTAAACTTATTTTAATGAAGACTCATAGGTAAACTGTGCTCAGTTCTGCTGTTTTGAGAAGCTTGTTAATAGTGGGGAGAATGGATGGTCCTGTAATGAAGTCATTTCACATTTAACTCAGGGCTGGATGGACTCCAGAAAAATGAATTAGTCACATGTGTGGATGGATTTCAGTTTTATAGAGAATGGTGGAATCGAGCCAATGCTGAATATTTGTCTGCCAGTTAAAATATTCAGCAAAACCTCTCACGTGTACACACATAATGAATAGCAATGCAACTGTTTTTTCTCCCTGCTGGGAACTTTTCATGGTTATGAGGAACAGAAAGGTTGAAGGCAGGAAAAATGTCGCCTTGAAGCTGGTTCAGTCTTAGCACTGCTAAGTTATTAATAGTGTCCCACAGCAGAGACACTGCATGCTAAGAACACGAGGGTCTCCTGAGCTCTATCAGCACTCTGTGACATTCAGCAGGCCTGCTCAGAGTCCTTGGGAACATGCTTCATCTGCTTGCTTTTTATATTGGTGGTACAAAGCCTTGCTTGGGTGAATGTGGTGCATTCTCATGAGGTGAGAATCTCCAGTGGATCCTGCAGAGAGAGCTTTCAAAAGCGTTGGACTAGATGATGTTTTAAAGATCCCTTTCAACACAAACCATCCTGTGATTCTGTAATATAAATGAGTTATGTTGAATGGTCAGGTGATTTGCATTCTATACCTTTCTTTTTAAAACAAACAAAAAACCAAACATGTTTTTATCCAGTCCTAAATCTTGCGGGTTTGAAATCCAGAAAACACAATGTTAAGTCAGAATTTAGATCCCTGCTTCTGGATGAGGAAAATGGCAGTTAAGGTGACAATCTCCTGAATGAGCTGTCCTCATGGATCTTAAAAAGATATCTTCCTTCAGGCAAGATGAAGAAATGAACACCTAGATTTTCAAGCATAAAAGATAAACATTCAGCTGTCTTTTGCTGTCATGAACAGCAGAATCCTGACATTTCAGTTTTTCGTTTTCTTTCAAATTTCTTCACATTGCTGATTCCTAACACAAAGTTAACATCCATGTATGAAACTGAAGTCATAAGTTCTACCCACTTAATTTGTGATCACCTTAGTCTCAGCCTCTTTCCTTTTTTGGAGGTGTTATAAAACTAATTTTTGAGGAGCTAAATAACGTGTGGAAGTTATTGGAGAGGTAGGAGGAATTCATGCTCAGAAAGGAGGTCTAAATTGGGTAGATTTAACCCACAGCTGTGTTAATTTGGAATCACAGAAACACGCAGGGTATGAGATCCAGGGATCATTTTATCTTAGCTGATTTACCTGTTTCAAGGCAGAATTAGCTGTACCTGTACTTCGTCTGACAAGTGCTCTTTCAAATGCTCTTTGAAATGCTCTGAAGTAGTGAAGAATCCAGAGTCTTCCAGCGCAACCCACTGCAGTGTATCACTTTCTTATTCTTAACTCTTAACGCGCAGGAAGGACCTACCTGATGTTAACATTTTTCTTTCTGCAGGATCATTCCATGGTCTAGTTTCAGAAGGTGGTTTGAAATGTTCCCTTGGAAAATCCTTTATAAGTTTAAAACATTAACAACAACTTTGTGGCATGCTTGCATCATTAATTCATCACGACTTGCGTCTGTTAAGGAAGTGTGTTACATCCTTTACTGGCAATAATTCTAGAAAAATAATCTGATTAGTAAAGAAAAAGTGTTCCTAGCATCAGAACAAACTCCCTCTGCAGTGTGAAAGCAAAGTTAAAGGAAGATTTATTGGTTGTTGTACAGGTCTGACTTGGAATTACAGTTCAAGTGCTATCACCATGAAGACAGACAAATGAACACAAACTGGCCAGCTTCAGTCCAGGTCAGCGTTAATGCAACCCCACTTACCATCGAACGTGGTGACAACAAGACATCTCATAAACCTCTGCACCTAAAGCACGTCTGCCAGCCAGGAAGAAACACGATTCAAATTACAGTCACAGCGTGTTGTTGTGTAAGTACACTGAGCTCATGGCTGCAGCTGCTGATGCTGAGTTTGCTATTTAGTACAATTTGCAAATGTTGCCTTAGCTGAAAGAGCCTTACTCTCATTTTTTCCCATGCATTTTTCTGGTACAGTGCTTGTTTGATGATGTTGACACAGTGAGAGTGCTAATATGGAAATTTTTGGTGCTGAATTATTGGAGAAGGTAGTGGTGTCCTGCTGGTGTCTCTGAAAAGGCTTGTGGTCTAGGGGAGGAAGGGAGTTTGATCTCCTCTACCTATTGAGTGCGTGCACGTGTAACAAGGTGTCTAGAGTGTATTAATGTAGAAGTAGATTATTGTGATGCAGACTGGTGTCCAGTACTGATTTCAGTTAGCTAGGGTGTTAAACTGTGTTTGGTTTGACATGAGAACATCAACACTATGATCCCTGGTGATTATTTTTCAAATAGTTTTTCAGATTAAAAACTCATATATCCATGATGCAGTTTAGGTCATGCAACTTTCCCCTTTCTCCTTTCCTCTGGTTTAGTTACTCTCAGGCATAAGTACTGTATTTTTAATGCAGACTGTTGCACGCATGCAGTCTGAGCTTTTGACTGTTCCGTTGTCACTGACAAGAAAGCAAGCTTCTGCCTCTCCCAAGGTCACAGTGTGAGGCACTTTGACAAGAAGCCATCCACCCATTTTGCTTTACTTCCCACTGATGTTTTTCTGCATAATGTCATCTGTCTGGTGGCTAAGAGCAGGGGCAGCGTCCTGTGAATCCACAACAAGCTCTGTGTTGGGGAAGAAGATCCAGTTCATTCATTACACATCAGTAGCAAACTGGTTTTGCAACTTTCAAGGTAGTCTGAGGGCAGGCAGGGAGGCTACACTGTCAAAGAATCCGGGGTTTTAAAAATAAACTCTGATGTCAGAGATGAATACGTCAGCCCTATATATTCTGAATGTTAAAGAGAGAGAAAATGCAGAAAACTTTTGCTTTTTTTAAAGCCCTTGTGTGCACTATGCTCCTGGAGCACAGAACAACATACTACACAGCATGCAGAATATCCCTAAGGGAGCACATGTAAGCACTAGAGCAGAACCAGTTTTTGTGTTTATGCACCGGACACTTAAAAAAGCCACGTGTCCAAGGGAAGAATGCAGCTCTATTGAGCAGTGTATTTACTGTGTCTGTTTGGTTCTCTTGGTAACAAAATGCATTTTCTTTCAGTCACACTTGTTCGTGTTGCAGTTAGTACATCGGCCATCCGTTCGCTCTGTACTTCAAGGTCTGCTAAAGAAGCGCCTCCTCCCAGCAGAACATTGTATCACTAAGAGTGAGTTTTCATTTTGTGTGGGTGATAACTTTCTAGAATGCCTGTGTTCAGTCGTGCTAAGATATTTCTATATGAGATTTACTTGCTTTTTGAAAACTTTAAACTGTACTACTTAGGAATTTCCAGAACATCATGTGTGTAGATTAAATCTTTAATATCCTCAAATGTTGAGCGCTATATGGGTGGCGGTAACAAAGTACCGTGAACACAAGCTTAGTTCACAACAAGAATCTCTCTGGCTTTTCCCCCATATATGTTTACTTACCTAAAAGCCCCATGTAGAAAAATTATTCTTTCTTTATTTAAGGCTGCTTTAAGTGCTTGTCTGGCACTTTATTTGATTGCGGGTAGAGCTGATGCGCATGCGTGTGGGAGTTTGTCTGTTCAGGAGAATGTTCTAAATGACACAGAATACACTGATGTGGATAACTTGTCCGTTAAATTGGCCCTTAAAGGTTGAAGTGTTGGTCTTTCAGATTTCTGGTTTGGAATTTACAGTGCACTTGAGTTTTCTCACACATACAAATACCTTCTCCCTAAACAGTAAAGAGGAACTTCAGTAGCGTAGCAGCTTCCTCTGGCAATGCGACACTAAATGGGGAAGATGGAGTAGAGCAAACTGCTATTAAAGTGTCTCTGAAGTGTCCAATCACATTCCGGCGGATTCAGCTCCCAGCAAGGGGTCACGATTGCAAGCACGTACAAGTGAGTAGATGCCAGTGGCCCAGCAGTATTCCTACAGCCATGTATTGTTACAGTACTTTAGCTTGGTTGTTGTATTAGAGAGCCTAATGAAATGAAATTTCTTTGTGTCTATCAACCTAAATAATTAACTCTCTCTATTTTTCCTGCTTTGTTTCTGTCTGATGCCTAGTGCTTTGATCTGGAATCTTATTTGCAACTGAATTGTGAAAGAGGAACCTGGAGGTGTCCAGTATGCAAGTAAGTGCAGCCATACTATATGAAATGTATGAAATGTAGTTGTAAGGCTATGGAAGGGAGAATAAGGTGTGTATATTGTGTTTACCTAACAGCATAAAGTCCAATGAGAACTCTAAAAATAACCCATAACTTGAGGGAACATGCTGGATTATTAGAAATTTAAAAACAAGTTTAACAACAGAGATTTTCTGACAAAATACATAACCTTTGAGCACTCACTTCAGGCTATCAATAGATAGTTTAGAAGTCAAAAGAAGCTAAAATATTTACGTTGGTTAGACAAGTATCTACATGAACAAATGAACTAAGGAGTTTGTCTTCCCCTGGATTATGAAGTATAAGCAACTACCAGACAAAAATATGCCATGGCAAAATAATGGATAGTCTAGTCTAGAGTAATTTTTGTATAATTTTTTATGTTGTAAAGCCCAAATTTCTGAACTATGTATTCTGAACAAATACATCGATACTAAAGTGTTCAGTATCCAACTGAACACCAAGTAAGAATGCCAAATAACTGTCTTGGGTACTGTGCTTTGAGTCACATAGATATGCACTTAATGGTAGTGTTCAGAAGAAGCAGAAATTTTGGAGAGTGCAGCATTTCCGAACAATTAGGTAGGAAATGAAGTTGGATCCTCCAAGGTCAAAGTCAACATCAAGCACAAATTAAAGTAAGAGCAGAAAGCAGGAAGGATTCTAGTCCAGAATAAGGCTGATTTTAAAGAAGGTAAAAGATTTCTGAGGAGCAGAAGTTTGGAATGACTGCTTAAAGAATGAGAGGGATACTTTGGCACACTTTCAACCTTATGTTTTGACCAGAGAGCATACTGCAGAAGAAATGAAACAAAAAGCTTTGAAGTGGTTACAGACTGCCCATTCTTATGTTTAACTGGGCAGAAAGAATCGCAGAATGCCTGGGGGCCAGTTCAAGTGTCTGTAACCTCCTGTGCTCAGTCCACAGGGTTCGGAGTTTGTTCCAACCCCAGCTGAGAAGCCAGGGCTCTTTAACTCAAGCAGCAGTAGCTGTAGCAGCTCATACTTTATCTCTGTGAGTCTCCAGTTCAATCCCTGCTGCTCCAGCCAACGTTAGGTATAAACAGGAGTGGAGATTGTCCATGCTATCTGCTTCTGTGGACACTGCAAGCTTGAGATGTGCTTGTTTTGATGACTCTCTGATTCATATGTATCCTAATGTGCAGGTGCTTTCTGTGACTACCTGAATCTTTTCTGTCTTCTAAATCAGGCTAAAAATATCAGGAGAATTGGATGTCTTGCTTCTTAATTTATGTATTCATACATCCAGGCCAAAATTTTTGTCCTTTTTCTCTGCGTCTGAGCACATGCCTTCAGATCTAAGTACCTATGTCATGAAATAATTTTCCAGTTCTGTTTTGTTCTGTCCCCATTTGTGCTGATCTTAAGTTAAATAGCTGGAAATATGTAGTCAGTTTGAAGCCATATTACTGTGTAGCTCAAAAAAAAAGATCCAATTTGAAGCAAAATAGTGCTAGTTGATGTTCACAGGAGAGATATGCTGCTTTTGAAAAATCTTTAAACTTATATTTCACTAAAAAAAATTGTTTAAAAGATATGAACAGCTTGTGGACACACACAAGTAGATGCATCATCTCGTCTGTTTGATATACTCTTACCCTGGTAATGCAAATGTGAATCTAAAACTGTTTGCCCCAAATTGTTCCTAAATTATATGTTACAGATGATAAGTTGGAGGGTCCTAGTCTGCTCATTTCATCACTAACCTGTCATCCCTCCATCCCTCTTTTACACGTGTGTAGTGATACTCTAATGTGAAGTGTGGTGGTTTTTTGCTTTCTAGTAAAACTGCTCTGCTGGAGGGCTTGGAGGTCGACCAGTATATGTGGGGTATTCTGAATGCTATACAAAAGTAAGTGAACTTACTGATTTCTGATACCCAAGACTAAGCAACTAGGAGATAATGTTTATGAGTACTGAGATAGTCATGCCAAGTAGGTCTTAGTGATAGAACTTGGATACTCTATTTCATGGCTCCTTGTTGGAGCTAGTGGTACAGTGAATCAGTTTCCACCTACTTAATAGATCTTGTTTGGATTATTTCTTGATGGCAGCCTGACCAATGAAGCAGAGGGAAGAGTGAGAATGGAGAATTAAATGCTTTCTTGTATTTACAAGTACTCCCTCTGATTCCCAAGTGGCAGACCACATAGATATGTTTGGATTTCATTGTGTGGATAAACATAGAAATATGCTTTCACAGTTGCTTTTTTAAAAATTTGCTTCCAGCACACACTTGAGGAGGGAAGGATCTTAAGGTTGAAATGCTAGAGCATTTCATATCATTTATTACCGTGCAGATTCTTATGGAAACTTCAGCAGAACTTACAAAAATATATATAATTAATGTGCTGAAATTGTCACATTCTTTTACAGCTCGGAGTTTGAAGAAGTTACCATTGATCCAACTTGCAGTTGGAGGCCAGTCCCTATAAAGTCAGATATTCATATCAAAGATGACCCGGATGGCATTCCCTCAAAAAGATTTAAGACCATGAGTCCAAGCCAGATGATCATGCCCAATGTGATGGAGATGATTGCAGCTTTGGGTCCTGGCCCATCACCTTACCCATCCCTACCCCCTCCTCCAGGAGGCAATAACTCCACTGAATACGGTAACCAAGGTTAGTTTTACAACTTTTTGCACCAGGTGCACAGAAGTCAGTGGTTCAGTCAGCTTTGTGTCTCAGCTATTTCAGTGCATCTTCTCAGAGAGACACATAAGGAAAGCAAATTATATGGCTGCAGTTCTGAAACTGTGCATCAGACTTTTCTTTTAAGATTCATCTGGTTAGAGGAAAATATATTTTACTAAGGAAATTGGTGCACCCCTCCCTGAATCAACATTGTATGTTACCTTGCATATTCATGGCCCACCACAATATACATATTTCCTCATTTTTTCTGTCCATTTTCCTTCTGTTCCACTCTTACTCAAGCGAAGGCTTCTAGTGCTACAGAAGATACATAGTAGAGAGACTAACTTACTAACCCTGCTGCTTGGGCCACGAAATGTAACTTGTGGCCAGGTTGGTGATATTTGGTAGGCCACCAAGAAAGTGAATGACTTCGAAAGAGCTTTAACTGCTTTGCAGACACCTTTGCATGAGAAAATGTACTTTTGAGTTCTTCTACGCATGTGCTGTTAGACTGAGAAACAGGGAACTAAATATAGGCAGTGGAGATACATTTTCAAATGGCTGGTATATTGTGAATAACTCAAATTATAGTGACAATTCTGAAAATATGAAACCAGAGACCGTTTCTTTTTAAGTACTATGATATGACTCAGTTCAACTTTGGGGAAAGACCAGCTGTTCACACCAGCAGGATCTCCAAATTGATTACAAGGTGATATATGTGATTTTCGCAGGCATTTGAAGAAAAATACAGATTACTTGCAAAATATGGTTAATTTGCTTCAATGACCACAAAGCTGATGACAGATGATAAAACTTCTTAGGTTTTCAAACACACAAATGATTACTGTAACAAAGTCAAGAGCACTGAATCACAGTTTTTTCCACCCATGTAGCAGGAGTGTGGTCAGAGCATGAGATCAGAGCCGTCTATTCTTCGTCATCTTTCTAGCTCATAATCAGGAACAGAGTAGTCAAGTAAAGTGGGGTTTAGGGTTTGTGTAATGATTGCTGCCTAAACAATTAATTCCCTTCCCCTGTGGCTTCTGTAGCAGAGGTAGTTCCTGCTTCTCAGAGCCCTGACTTGCCAAGAGCAGGTGAAACCCACACTCTCCGATTTCCTCTGCAGTCAGCATATCAATGCAGAGCACCAGATTATTCTAAATGTCTTTATAGGTCTGTCCCTCAGCATGTGGCACAACTCTTGCCCCAGAGAAAGGCATGCTGCTGCATGGCTGTAACTCCCTGGGCTGCCTTGCATCTCCATGTGGAGACATCAGTAGAATTAGGTAATGTTGTCTGATTTACAGTATTCTAGAGGAAAGTACTACTACAACAACAACAACAACTGGGTTTGACAGTAAGCATACTGAAGTTTAATTTGCAAATATAACACGTACTCAAGTAATACAAGACCTTATTCCAGCTCCCTGCTATTAAATCTTTCCTGAAAAGCAAGGCAAGACCAGCTGTATTCTGTGAGACTCATCCAGTTTGCAGATTAACAAAATGAGAATTAGTAAGGCTCTGCAGTATTTACATGATTGATCAAAGTCCTGACTTCTTTGAGAAGTACTCTTACATGGCTAATGACTTCTATTCCTCTGAGATTAAACTTCAGCTTGTGAAGTTGTGCTAAAGAGCAAATGATGCAGCTACTTCAGTTTGTCAAATGCCCTTCTTGACTTGAACATTTAAAGCTGCTGTGCTTGAGCTGACGAACTGCAGGCTCTCTGAGCAAGCTGCAAAGCTATTAAATTATTTCGGAGCTCAGTATTATCTAATTCAGTTGTTTATATGAAATAGTTGAGTGGCTTTAGTTCAGTTTTTGCTGTTCATAGCCAATAAGCCACCAGCATTGGTATCTCAGTTGGAAATGTTAACAGAGGGATCTGGACAGAAAAAATACAGAGAATAAAAGATCACTGGGCTGAGGTGGGACAGATCAAAACATACCAATATGGTCATATGGTACTTGTCCTGCAGATCAGCAGGGGACTCCAGGCTTGTTGATAGATGGTAGCTGGGGGAGTGGGGTGGGTAAATCCAGATAATATATTCTGAATTGGTGTGAAATGTGGTGCTTTGGAGAACATTGATCTAGGCTGAAGTTAGGTGTAGTTCACAATTCACTTAGTTTTTCATTGCAAGCATGCATATCCATCTACAGGCAGCCAGTTTGTAACTCTGAAAATTAATAGATCCAAGAGGGGAAAACTGATGTTGTATTTGCAGACAGTCAGATGGATTTTATTAGGTTTTGGAGGAGGAAGGAGAATTACAGCACAAACCCTTATTAGACAAGAGGACCTCTTCTGCACTGTCTTAATGGAAGTTGCCTGTTTATACTGCAAAAGAAGTAGTAAAATATATGCTGTGCTATGAGCTGGTACTGTGGCATTTTCCTGGTACAGTTCTGTCATGTGGTTTAATCAGAAACTGAAGCAGTGCTACAGACTCACTGAGTGCATAGAAGCATGGATGTAAATAACACAGGTGTCCTATAAATACTCTTGGACTTGAGCAGTCAGTCTCAGTTGCACTGACAAGCTTCCAGATGCAAATATTCCATAAATTTAATGTCCATTTCACTTCTTGACTTGGTTACATTTATGTGGTCGTTTGACCACATTGCTTCTCAAAACGTCAGCGGTTTTCAGTTAGTTACAATGTGTACATGAGTTATTACAGCAGCCAGCATTTGAAAGCTGGGTGCTGTTTTCCTCCCTACTACTCCAGCTCTCTCTAGCAATGGGGAGCACAGCATCATCACTTTCAGTATTGCAGTTGCCCTGTGCTGTGCAGGGAGGATGCCGTGTGTCGAGGGTCAAGGCTGGGCCAACCACCAACCCAATTGCAGACTCTCCCTGTTACCCCTTTATTCCCCTACCACGTGAAGGGAAAGGGGATAAAAGAGAGACCGGGTGACTTGTGGATTGGAAAATAAAACTAGAACTGCTTTAATAATAATGATAAATGAAATATATACAAATATGTACAAAACCCAATACTGAACTCACCCCCTTTGATGGTAATTACGTCACCACTGATACTGCAGCAGAAGGTCTTAGCAGCAGATGAGAGTCAGGTTCGGGGCTGGATCCTGCTACTGGATGCAGGAACTTATGGATCCAGATTGAAGGCAGATAGAGTTCTCCCCTGATGCCGACCACTGAAGCACAGGAGAAAAGGAAGACCAAGAGGGGAATAATCTAGCAAGGGGGAACTGACCCCCAACTTATATATTGAATATGATGTATATGGGATGGAATACTTAGCTGGTCAGTTTAGGGTCACCTGTCCTGCCTACTTCTCCTTGAAGGTACAGCTTTTACCCTGCACCCCGCAACATGAGACACAGGATTCAGCACTGACTTTGCTTTGCATACCAATCCCTGGTAGTAAATCTGAACATTAGACCTTATCACTGCTAGAAGCTGGCAGTGTCTATGAAAACATACTGTTAGTTTCAGAAAGAGCAGTTTCTCCGAAGAGCTTTAACTGAAAAGTAAAATCTCTGAACAGAATTAGTTCTGTTCTAACCCAAACCAGGACACCATGCTGCACAGAGTTTACAAGATACTCTGACAGTTCACTGATGGGAAACTAATAATTTCTTTCATATCACATCTGTTTCTCTTTTAGGCAACAGTTACCAAGGTCATGGCAATTTTGACTTCCCGCACGGGAATCCCGGTGGCACGTCTATGAATGACTTCATGCATGGGCCACAGCTGTCACATCCTCCAGACATGCCGAGCAGCATGGCAGCTCTTGACAAACCTCTCAGTCACCCCATGCAGGAATCTGTAAGTAATGGTGCTGTGGACATAGATTTTCCTTTGTAGGTGTAAGGAGCTCTTATCCAGCTAATGGACTTGCCTTGTCAACTGCTTTTACTTTTTGTGGATTGCTCACTTCGGAAGCTTGTGAAATAGAGTAGTCCTGAGAAATGCCAAAAATGGGATTTTTAGTTTCTGGCCTTTTTGAGTTTTTGGAGAAGCATTTCTGAGCTTTTTGAATTGTCATTTGAGCTTGTTTATCTGCAATGGAAAACCTGGCTCTGTCTACTTGTGTTAATCATTGTGCTTTGCTCTGACACCTGAAAAAAACTATAGACTTCATTCCCTAGGCCAGCAGGGTCTGTGAATATCCATCTTCAGCAGACAGCTTGTTATAGCAAGACATTGACTGACTTCAAAGGAGGGACAATAACTTCCCTGGCTTTGTCCCTGAGGGCGAAATTTTCATCAAAGCATTTTGAGGGGGAAATCTACCCAAGTAGCATGAAAGACATCTTTAAGCTGTTGGGAATAGGACAAGCCTGGAGATTTCAAGGAGAGATGCTGCCACTGGTCTGAGAGTGTATCAGTGTTAAGAGGCTAAAAAACGGAGGTTCCTCAGCTCTCAGATGGAGAGGCAGAGCTGTGCATTGAAAAGCAGCTTGCTCAGAGCACTGAGTTTTATATACAAAACTTTATATATCTTCAGAAAATGCAGTACTGCAGCAGATAGGTGACAGAAAAGCTGCCAGCAGCATTTAGCTCTTAGGCATGACTAGTCATCTATTTTAACTCTGTGTAGAGGGTGTGTATATACATCCTTTTATGTTCCTTTAAGTTACAGGGCAGGGGCTTTATAGTATGCTGTTACTGTGCAGGAAGGATGTTTAACTTGACAAGTCATCTGTGCCGTGTCTTGAGTGAATGGTAGAACGTACAATTACAGAGTGTAATGAGGAAATGTGTTAGCAGATGCCCTGCAAAAGCCTACTCAGTCAATGTCTCCTCTGGCTGGCAGTGGGTTTTCCAAGGAGGATGAGAGATAGGAAGAGAGTGGAGAGAAAATTCTTATTAGAGCTTGGAGAGAGCCCAAGTAACAAGACTGTCTGCGAGGGAAGACTCCAGAAACCATAATGACTTTACCACTTTACAGGCTAATAAAGGACAGAACAAACAAGCTGTAAACTTAATTTTATGTTGGCAAATTCCACATACCCAGCTTCAAGAGCAGGCTCAATTACCTGCATCAGAGTTAACCACTGCTAGTATGTAGTAGTGAGGGGAAACAGCGTCAGCCTGAACAACTCAGAGCTGCTTTCCTCTGCATCAAAGCCACAGGGTTATTCTTTGCGTCCCATTAGCTGACACTTACTTCTTGACTTGGTCAGTTAACTGCTTTATCTTTGCTGTAGTAGTTGCTCCAGTGAAACTTCTGAAGTGGTAGGATTTGAAGTGGTTGAATATGGAAGTGAACAATCTGTGGCTTTCTGAAAGTAGAACTTCTTACAGATGATAGCAAAGGTGAAAGTTGCTGGAGGCTACACATGTTCCAGAGCTGTAAGAGGGTATTTGAGCAAATGGTAATAGATTTTGGTTCTGTGGGTGAATTTGTAGCAAATCTGATTACTTGCTTATGGTAGCTGGAAATAAACTTTCGCCTCACTTCCACCTGTCATGGTATACAAGCTATACTGTTTGGGAATGGAAAGCAGTGCTAAAGCGGGTTCCACCTAGTTTGTGTCAGTGGCTGATTTTCTTTCATAAGAACCAGTGCTCAGCTCTGCTAGCACAAGGGAATTAGTTTGACCTTGTCACGATAGCCATGTAGTCTTCAGGCCCCATTTGAGGCCTGTTAGTGCTCCCACATCACTTTGCCAGTATTACGAAGTCTCCACTTCTCTTTTTCTCACTTTTTCTCATTCCTCCTTTCTTCTGTCTCAGAAATGACCTGTTTGTCTGTAGCAGACACTCAAGAAAGGGAGCTTTAAAATTACTGCTTTTAGAGAAATGCATGCCATTAACATTCCCAAATAGTGTAGCTGAATGTCTTTGGACAGACATCTCTGTACAAAAATAACCCTAAGTCATATTGTGTAATTGAACTAAAGCTTTAAGATGTTGCTTCTGCTGTTGTCTGGCTGGCTCTTTCCTTTTTACACATTTAAAGTGGTTTTTATTTTCTTTTACTACTTACTTGGACTGTTTGTGTTTACAGGGTGAGCCAGGATGAGATGTTTGGTCCTTTTAGACCCAGGGTCTATCTCTTAACTGGAACTGAATGCTGCTGAGGAAGTTCCTGTGGTGGCCTTTATATAATGATAGGCAAATCTCTCCAGACAAACTCCATAGATCACTCCAGGAAATGCAGATGTATTTGCCCAATGTAGGTAGGACTGGGCAACCAGGGCTGGAACATCAGAACTAGTGTCTGTCACACTGCTCCAGCGGAAGAATTAGAAATAAAGACCTGAAATGTAACTAGAAGTACCAGCTCTTCCCCAGTGTAGAGCCTTTTGAGAACCATAGAACAGATACTTCTATGCCAGTGCAAGATTGATACAAAATAGCTGCCACAGTCACATTGTGTTTGTTTTCAGAAATTGTAAACAAGTTTTAGACCAAGTTGCATTCAGAGTCAGCTCTAGCTTGGTGCTTATTTCAGATGGTGTAAGGGCTGGTACATGACTGGGTAACGGTTGGTAACTCCATAGTTTCATATACGCAGTGGAGTGATCTGACCTGGTGCTGCTGGAAAGTCAGCACTCTTCTTTTCTTTTCTTTTCTTTTCTTTTCTTTTCTTTTCTTTTCTTTTCTTTTCTTTTCTTTTCTTTTCTTTTCTTTTCTTTTCTTTTGGGTTGTTTGTTTATTTGTTTGTTTGTTTTGTTTTTACTTTTCCTCTTCACACCATCACAAGTTCTCTTGCAGCTGTGAAGTGAGCTGGATCTGGGTACTGACGTGATTGAACACTCTTTCAGGGAGGGAAGTTTAGCTTTGATCCATATCAGATCCCCACTAGAGTTCAATGCATGTCTGCAAGGATGCAGACAATGACAAAGGCATGGGAGGGAAAAGTGGCCAAGAATAGCAGCAGGCCAGGATGGCATCTCTTAGTGGTTCTACCAGCTAACACAGAAAAGGAGCTGGTAAAACTATGACCTCGGTTGACTGGAGAGAGAGATAAAGCATCATCTTAATCTGATCTTTTTTTTTCACTATCAATTTTCTCCTGGGATGAAAGGAATATTGTTCTGCAACCGGCTCTAGAGCTGTTGCTCTACAGCTATACAGCTTGGCACTCCTAGAGGTCACTGTTGGGCTCGTAAAGAGCCGGTTTGTGCTGTTAAGCTGAAGATGTAGTTGTGTCTGCTATAAGCTTTTATTTTGTAGCTTGTAAATGTTTTTAAGAGTGCTAAAGTTTATGCTCCTAAAAACAACTGTGGAATTACCTTGCTATGTAGGAAAAAGCAACTTTGTTAGACTCCACATTCATAGTGTGAGTTACTGTAAAGTAAAATGATGGGATGCAGATGCAAGCTAAACATACACAAAGTGTATTGCTTAGAATGTTTTTGCACCATAGCAAACTTATCATTAGTTAGCGGAATGCAAATAGAAAAATGTTGAAGTCCTGAGCATTTTACTTTCTCACAGGTAGACTGGTGGAATCTGTGGCCTAAGTCAGATGGATTTTGAACCTGCAGTGGCCTTTTCAGAGTATGGTGACCCTCAGTCTTTCAATGGACAATTACTCCCTATCCAACAGTTATCTCAAGGCCCAAGATACTTCGTTATCAACTAAATATTAGTATATATAAAATACTTGCCTATATAAGGATAATGGAGAATTTCTAACCTGCTTATTGTTTTGAAATATGTCTGAGAACGTATGAATGCCTCTTGGTTTAATTAATTATTGACATCAACATGCCAGCATGACTCTTACTTTGTGCATTCACGAATAGATTTGACTGTTCAAGATAGTCCTGTTTTGTTTAGTTTTGTTTCTGGAAACTGTTTTCCCATGTTAGCAACATTGTCTTAAATTGCTTTTTACTTTTTGTTATTATAAAACCTTCTTATTTCCACGTTTCCTGTTACATATGTCCTCACTGAATGAAGAGGGAAACAGTACATTTTAGATAGACATCTACTTTCACTTGGACTTTTTTAAAGCTTCTGGGCTTTAGATTTATTTACACTAAGGTGTGGTCTGTGGGCAGAGTTTGTACAAGTTTATCCCTAAGGTAACAACAATAATGTTGTAGAATACTTTTGAAACAGTCAAACTGTGACCCTGATGGAGAGAAGAATGAGTATCAGTATGCTTTAACAGTTAGTTTACTCCAGCCTGTGAAAGAAGCCCACATGTGATGTTGCAACTCATTTCCACCAGCCTTCATACCACCAAAGTACTGAAAAGGACCTCTGTGTAGATGAGTATGACTGTCTCAGTGGACAGTATGGATCAGTATTGAGGTTTAAATGTTCATAAGAGTTGTGAAATCTATATTTATAAATGCTTGTTTCTGTATTTTTTTTAATTTTGTGGGAAGTTTTTCATTCAGTTTTGTAATAACCTCCCTTTTGCATTCCAAAACTGAAGACTGAGGTTAAAATAACCTTGCAGTTTACTGTGATATGAAAGGGACAATGCTGACATAGCATTTTGCTGGTTTCTGTTGGCTTGGCTGGATGAATTTCATGCTGTTGTTGTATGTATCTGTTCTTTTATTTCAGCTCCACTTTGTGGCAATATGTAGCATTCCTCAAAAAATGTTAACATTTTTTGCTTCTCCATATACCCAATAAACATGAAACTTCTGATTCTGAAGCATTCAGGCAGTTTTTTCTCATGGCACCAAGGTCAAGCCCCCAAGAATGCACTAGCATTAAATTGGACATGCAACAAAAGGAACAATTGGGCTTTCGCATTTTTTTCTTGCTTCTCTGTCATGTGGGAGAGACTTCTTCTCTTAAGAGAGAAGTCTTAAGACTTCTATAATAGGATTTGGAATGTGCCTCTGGCTTGGTAGTTTATTGCCCATAGAAAACATAAAAAAATACTAGTTTTTGCTAGAGAACTTGCCTACAGCAGGAATACAAAATACAAAAGTGGGGTCGTTAGCTTAGTTTAAGCTAATGCATTGTAGTTTGCAGACAGCAGGTATACAGCCACCTACAGTAGCACTGCAGGTGGGTGGGAAGCTCCCTAGCTGAGCCATCTTGTCGTCTTGTCAACTATCAGAACCCAGGAATATCAGTGAGCAAACTCTTCAGCCCTTAAAAGGGGTGTTGCTTTCTGAAAAGAAAATGAGGGGAGGAGTGGGGAAGGGCTGGTGTTTGTTTGTAATGAGCTGAAATACAAATAGGCAGTGGTGTCAGGAAGCTACCCAGTTACGACAGCTGAGAAGAAATGATGCATTTTCTTGGTTAGTCAGGTTCCTGGGATAGGGATTGTTCTTCAACAAATTCTCCATTTGTTCATGGAAATCCTTAGGGTGAAAGCATCTGCCTTGGTAATGCTGAGCAGTACCCATAAGCCTCTGTCGAGGGTTGAGGCTAGGCTGACCACCAACCCAATGACAGACGCTTCCCTCTTACCCCCCTCACCCTCCCCCACAGGAAGGGAAAGGGGATAAGAGAGAGACAGAGAGACTTGTGGATTGGAAAATAAAACTAAAACTACTTTAATAATAATAGTAATATTAATGAAATATATACAAATATGTACAGAACCCAATACCGAACCCAAACCCCCCTTGATGGTAGCTACGTCACCACTGATACTGCGGCAGTAGGCCTCAGAAGCAGGATGAGTCAGGCTCAGGGGCTGGATCCTGGTACTGGATGCAGGAGCTTAGGGATCACCGAAGCACAGGAGAACAATCCAGCAATCCAGGAATCAGGAAAGGGAATCTCGCAAGGGAATCAGGAATCAGAATCTGAATCCCCCAAGAGAAATCTAACAAGGAAAGATGCGAATCGGGAACCAGGGAAAAAAAAGCTAACAAGGAAAACTCTAGCAAGGGGGGACTGACCCCCAGCTTATATATCGAATATGACATATATGGGATGGAATACTTTAGTTGGTCAGTTTAGGGTCACCTGTCCTGTCTGCTCCTCCCTGAAGGTACAGCCTTTACCCTGCACACCCCAACAGGAGACACAAGATTTAGCAGTGACCTTGCTTTGCATACCAATCCCTGGTAATAAATCTAAACATTAGCCCTTATCACTGCTAGAAGCTGGCAGTGTCTGTGAAAACATGCTGCTAGTTTCAGAAAGTGCAGTTTCTCAGAGGAGCTTCAACTAAGAAGTAAAATCACTGAACAGAATTAGTTCTGTTCTAACCCAAACCAGGACAGCCTCCTTCCCCCCTCTTTGGATTTTGTTATTTTGCATCTTGAAGTGCAGTTTGCCACATCACAAGGAAGCAAACCAAAAGCACAAATCCAACGTGGCTATTTCCCCCTTGCAGATAACCTTCAAAAAGCTGCAGCACTTCCTCCGGCATTGGGATATGGAGTTTTCTTTTCTGGTTGTGCTTTTCTATTTCATTTTTTGGTTTTGTTTGTTTGAATGTTTGTTTTTGTTGTGTGTGTCTTTTCAAAATTTGAGTTATTCCTTTTTGTAACATGCGGTTACAGAGTCAGGCACCGCGAGCACTGTACTTTGTGGCCTCACTTTCTTTTCCTGCTTTTTTCCTCCTCCGCAGATCCCTCATCCCGGCAGCACTGATCAGTCCCATACTTCCATGCAGCAAGGTTTGCACGTCCCTCACCCCAGCAGCCAGTCAGGGCAGCCATTACATCACAGCGGGCCTCCTACCCAGCAGTCCCGGCAGCCACCCCCGGCCGCTTCTAGCAACCATCCACACAGTGACCTGACCTTTAATCCCTCCTCAGCCTTAGAGGGTCAGGCTGGTGGACAGGGAGCACCCGACATGCCGGAGCCCTCGCTGGATGTAAGTCTGTGTCATACTATCATCTGCCTGCCATAGCGTGTGCTTCGCATTGCGGGGGAGGGCAGGGAGGGCACGGGGACAGGGAGCTGCTTCCACAACACATGCCATCCTCTCATGCTTTGGTACATGGGTGCAGGTGCTGCAGCCAAGGTGCTCCTGGCTTGCTGGGAGAATGGTTCTGGTTTAAGCAGCTGTGTAGTATGCAACCTATAGCCTCTTCCTAGCACCGAGACAGGCATTTCTCCAGATGGCAGTTAAGGCACCAGGCTGAGATCCATCTCATCCCTTCCCCACATCTCTGGATAGGGGCTTCTGTTAGCTTATCTAGACCCTGAAGCCATTGTAGTTCCTGAATAAGAGGAAGGACATAGCTGTGTAAGGTTCTGACTGTGGTGGAGCTGTTTTGAGCAACTGAGCCCTGCAGCGTGCCCTGGCCAGGGAGAGGGGGATCTGTGCTGGCCCACCCCGTGGCTCTGGCCTTGCTCCCTGAAGCCAAAACCAGGCTGTGCCCATCCATAACCGCTTGTACAGGTAGCTCAGCAGCACAAGTTCTTCCTCCTGGTATGCCACATAGGAAAATAAACGAGGATGTCTTTTGCCTCCTTAGCCACTACTGGAGGCAGCTCACAACTAAGCAAAGATAAAACCTAGTTTTAAGGCCAAGAGTAATCTTCTGTCTCTTACCATCCAGTTGGTGGAGTTGGAAGTCAACTATCTGTGGTATCTCTCTAGTTAACTACCTAACTCCTGAAATAGATATTCCTTAACAGTAAGATTGGGTTTTCATTTGAGTCTGCATTCTCGTATGCGTAGCTTCTGTCTGTTCCGAAGTCTGCTGCTGCACAGGGTAGTTTTCTTACACAAATGTTCACCACTGTGCCTCAGGTTTATATGTATATTTGCTGTTGCTGTGTACTTACGTCTTCCCAGTCACACATGAGGACTGTGCCAGCAGATGGTCACAGAGGGGAATGAAGGATTTAGTGGAGAGGGATGGATGCTCCAGTTACAGGAACAGTGCTCAGTGGAGTAGCTTCTATCTGAGCTGGACTGCTGCTGTTTCACACAACACAGTCATGTTCATGTCCGTTGGAAACCATAGCTCATGTGATGTTTAGAGGTCTGAACCCTTAAGGACCCTGTTTGAGCAATAGGGGTGAAATAAAATAAGTGAATATAGGTGAAATAAAAATGTTGGTTTTTTCTTCAAATAACTAAGCAACATACAGTATGCTGTTATGGGTCAGGCACTCATTCCTCAGTGAAAGGCAAAGTAGAAAAACCTGTATGTTTATCACATTACCATGATTATCAGCAATGGAGGCATCCTGCTGGATTCTTAATGGGAGGCTGAAATTATCTTGGCTATATCAGAAGTGAAGTGCTGTATAGCAATATACTTTGTGGGGAATGGAGTTCTTAGAACTGTGAGCTCAGTCATGATCAGATGGATTGTTTTAATGGGTTTAACTTTCTGCAGCCATGTGGTGGAACCAGGCTCAATAACGTCCCATGCAGCAAACCAAACAGGGAGCTGTACCATGGGCAACTTGGGACTGACTCCACACTGTCAGAATCACATTAATTCTTTAGGCCTTCACTGTGATGCAGCCTAAGGTTTAACCTGGCTTAAAGGATACACCTCACATAGATACAGATGCAGGTGATCTGCACTTGTACCTCAGACAGCAGAGGCACAAGACTCAAATGACTGGTTAGTCCTCTTAAGTATTCACTTCACGGGCATTGGGTTCACCTTTCCAAATTCTGCCCCTAAGTCTAGCACTTTCCCATAGCTTCTGCCTCCACTCTCCCTCCCCCTCTGCAGCCCCCAGCACTCGTCTGCCTCTTACCTCTGCTCTGGCACAGTGCCCCCAATTCCTAGTGACTCGTTTCTGAGGTCTCTGGTTTTCACAACAGCTGGGCAGGAAGTAGGCTGTGCTGCCTGGTGCCTCTGACCCAAGGCAAGCCAAGGTCACCCTCAAAATTTAGAAGACTTCCTCTTCAGAGATGCTAAGCATATTGCTTAAAACTTTCAGTTTCCTAAAAAAAAATATTAAAATCCCCTGTATACAAGAATGAGTCTCAGAGATGTTAAGTTAAAATTTTAAGAATTTAGTAAAATTGTAGGACAAATTCAACCATTTCTTACTTTCTACATGTTTGGTGGGACCGCAGTTTTCTTTGGGCTTCTGTACTAGATATTTGTAAAAGCCCTTACATCTTTAGCCTAGAACTATGACAACAGCATTTTTACCATGAATAAAAAGAGGCAGTGTTTTAAGAACAGCATTCCTTCCAGGAGATTCTGCTTATGTAAACTAGACAGTGCATTTTTTTTTCAAAATGCTTAGGAAGTAATAAACTTCTTTCTGCATTTCATATTTAGCTTATTGAAAAATATATTCATCCATATAACATTAGAAGATGAAGCTGCATTTGCATAGGAGTAATAGAAGCATATAAATACAAGATTTGCATGCTACATGTGATGCAGTCAAGCTTTTAGTTTATGGTATTTGAAGACATTGAACAACTTACAATGAATTTCTCACACCTACTATTAAGTTTGTTGAAGCAGTCCATGTCTTTATGTTTCTGCTTTAACACAGCATTGAATATAGATGACACTTTTACTTTTGAGTAGGAGATGGGAAGATGCAGAATAAAGCAGACAAATGTTGCCTAGTACACAACCCAGAGTGATGATTTGCTTATTGTCTGTCATCAAAAAGAATGAGTGATGGTTGGAAAACCAAAATTTATTTGAAACACAGTATTAATATAAGTATAAATAAAACCCCTGCAGCTATTCCCTTTGATACTTTAAAACCTTGTGGAGATTAGTGCATCTGCTGTTGGATGGGGTGTTAAAATGTCTGGCATTGCATGTAATGTTGTAGTTCAGTATTTCCAACCGCTGTAAACTCACTGCCACACAAAGGACAAGGACTTAACAGCTGCCTTGCCTCTTCTCCACTCCTCTTGCCATTCTGCTTCTCAGTTGGTTGGGGGGTGGGAGGTATTTTTTTTTCCCTTTTTTTTTCTTTTTTCCCTTCCTTTTTTTTTTGTTTTTTTCTCCTTCCTTTTTCTTTTATTCTTTCCTTTCTGGGCTGGTTTTAACTCTTGAGCGAGTTCCCTGCTCTAGCTCACTGCCCCAGAGCTTACATCTGCACGCAGAGGAGTTAAGGGGTGGCTAAGGAGTGAGGAAAGGACAGGGCTGCCTCTTTGAAAGGGATACAGGCTTTGGGTGAGCATCACACTGACACGTGCGAGTCAGACCAGTCTTTATGGATCTCCCTCAAAGCTCAAATATACATTACTGAAAGTGCTTGTTTCAAGGTGGGTTTTTTTCCAGTGTTTTATATGAAACTAGCATATATAATGAGCATTTATCAAGAAGCTTGTTTCAGCATCACTAGCCAGGAAATACATTTTGTTTATTGGTGAACTTTGTGATGGAGAGGTCGATTGAGAAACCCTAATTGAGATGGTAATGTAATTCACAGGTGAAAACTTGTGAAAGTAATACAGACTTTCACAAACAAGTGGATACTGCATCATCTTTTTTTGTTTATGTTGCTGTCTTCTGATTTATTTGGATGTATACATACGAAAACCAGTTTCCAGGAATGTGTGGCCTTTAATCCCTTTTTTCTCTCAGTTGTGTTCCTGTTATCTGTAATTTTCCTTTTATCTTTATATTTTATAGCTGCTTCCAGAACTCACAAATCCAGACGAGCTGCTTTCATACCTGGATCCTCCTGATTTGCCAAGCAATAGCAATGATGACCTTCTGTCTCTCTTTGAGAACAACTGAAACCATATGTATTCTCCCATCCCTTTCACTTGTTCACATGTGTGTGGCTGCACAGCAAGGAATCCTAACACTCCTTTTCCACAAGAGAAGAAAAAAAACTCACAACTTGATCCAATGGTGCACTCCCTGCTTTCTTCATCTCAGAACTGCTTTTGTCAGCTTCAAAGACTGTGAAAGTAACGGGAGAAAAAATACAAAAAATAAACAAATGCAGTAATCTCTGGGTCTGCCGTGCTACACATGACAAGCATAGACAGTTGTGCAGCTATTGGAAACCCCATTTGTTGTTCATCCACTAAAGAGAGAGTTCTGTGATAAACATAGTGTGAAGTATCTTGGCAAAAACGAATCTTGGCAAGGGAAGAAAAGGCAACAAAATGGAACTGTCTTTACCTGACCCATCTCAGAGTGTCCTTCCAACGCGTGTTCTTCCATTTTTTTGAAACTGTATCTCCCTCCACCCCACCTCCCTTCTGACCCCCTCCAACCACAGGTTTATGTTGGAGTGATTGTGCTGGCCACACACAAAAAGAAAAACATGTACAAGGCTCAAAAAAGCACAAATCCTACAGTCAAGTGGCAAAAGACAGGGCAGACACAGGCCCGTCAGAGGGAGCTGGCAGTATAGCTAATGCGGCTTCAGTAACAGAGTCCTGAGCATCTCCAGGCTGCAGCCATGGGTGTTGATATTTCTGCAAGTGCAGGAATCTTAACAGCCTCTTTGCAGAGGATTCCTCTATCCAAACATACAGGTTGGAAACACACAGGAAAAAATTCAAAAGAACATGTTTGCAATGTTTAGGGATTCCTTTTGTGATTTTGGTTTCAAATCAGTACCATTTGTGGCTGCATTAACATCTAGCTGTTAAGATTGCTGTAATAGATCTTTTTGCCATGTACACTGTATGGAACGGAAAAGAGAGGGAGGTGGGATGCAAACCAAACTGTTCCTGATTATTACCTACAGCCTTCGGTGCCCTGAGCGTTTGTGTCACTGTCTGTACTGCACAATACATAAGTAGGACAAGCTGGATTGAAGGCAGCCAGGAAATCATAGCAGGATGGAGGGAGAGTAACATCACTCTCTGCATTATTATTTTCAATAATCAGCTTGAGAAGGGGCATTGATATTGGACAGACATCTTACAGCTTCATTTTTGGTTTGCTTTGCGTTCTGTTTTCGTGACTGTTACAGCCTTTTTCTTTTCTCCTCCTTCAGTTTCTTTTTTTAAACTTTGGCTGCCGGGATAAGCTCTTTCTCCTAAAGGACCAGGCATGGGGAGAATAAGTAACTGTCAGTAGATTGCTACTGCCCTCAAGAGACCCTGCTGCCACAATCAGTCTTGCCCCTGTGATCTGTGCTTCTCGTGTTGGTTGCTGCTCCTGCATGAGCTTCCTGTTGCTTCTGTGCCCATTTCTGTGCTCTTTGTCTCTCTCTCTTTCTCTCCCCTATAAATTATGTACAGTAGCTGTGTAAGAAGTGCATGTGTGCCAACTTTGCCCTTGTGGTACAACATTTCAGCTTTTGCCCACTGTACAGTTATTGGTTTCGTTTCTTTTTGTTACTAAAGAAAAGTTTGACCTTACTCCTTTTTCCTCATCCCAAATGCAATCAACCACCCTTCGTTCGCTCGCCGCAATACGTTTTTAAACTGAAGTGCCAGGCAAAATTTTGTTTGTTCCTGTCAGTTTGACTAGATAGCTTCCTAGCCCTCTGTGCTTAGTTTGCAGTGCTGTAAATGGCATGCTCTGTGCTTAAGACTCTGGATTTGCTTTCCTCACCAAAGTTATATTTGTAAATTCTTTGCGGTTTTTATTTTGCTCTTGTTAACGTTTCCCACTACTACTGTACATGCATCATGATATATAAATGCTAGTCAGCAGCACCTTGCTGTAGATATTAAAGGAAATAACGGTTTAGTTCTTTTATTTTCCAGTAGGAGTATTGAATCTGTCAAACATATTATGTAGAGATGGTCCCACACTTATATTTTTCCTGTTTCAAGTTTTTTTAAGAAAGGCGCTGTTCATTATGCAAAATCAATTATTTTAAGAATTGCTATTGTAAATATCTTTGTGAATATTTTAGTATTGTCTTTGATAATATTCAACATTTTCATGATCTGGTTATACTTTTGCTGGTGTTTTTAAATACCTTGTCTGAAGAAAAATATGGGTCCTTTTTTAAAACAGAAAATTGAGGGTTCTTTAACAGAATAAGGGAGTTATTTGGTTTTTTTCTTCCCCCTTCCCCACGGCTTTCTTTTGATAATTTAGCCCAAATTTCATATCCATTTATGTGATGAATGAATTGATACATCAGGCAGTACCTGGACAATCAGGGCCCAGCTCTGTCATGGAACCATAATAATAAGTGATTGATTGCCTAGGGGAAAAAAAAACAAACCCTAATTACCCAACTGATGTTCATTGACTGTGGGTGATTGTGAACTGGTAATGGCAGAGATTTTGTTCGTTCGCCCAAATGAGCAGAGCACCTAGAACCAGCTGTCTGAACAGGTAAAGATGCACTAAGGCAAGCAGCAAGTACGTAAGGTACCATATTTATATCACCATGCTGGTGCTCCGGTCTCTGAACCTGGGGCATGGTAACACTTAGGGATGTTGGTGGGTGGGGGAGGGAAACAGTATAGTATATTTTATTCTGCTTAGAAGTGTCTTTTTTCTTATGTAGGCTTGACAACCTGTAGAGGCTCTCTGCAGAATATTAAAGATACCTTGGTGTAATACATGGTAATATGGTTGTGGTGTGGTGCTGCTATCACACAACTCCTAGGAACGACCGTTCGTCAGTTACACATGTGTTTTGTAGCCATTTTACTGTAGTAGTTTCCCCCTGTATTTTTGCTGCATTGTTTATATAGGTATTGAAGTCATTTGCAGGTGTGGCTAATGATAAACTGATTTAATGCCCTTAGAGTTTGGGGGATTTTTGTTTGGGGGGAAGTTTCTTAAGCCATAGGTTTGGGAATAAATAAGTTTTCTCACTATTAGTTGGAACTGGTTGCTCAGATTTTTTTAACTGATTCTTCTTAATGTTCCACCCTCCATTGATACCTGAGCAGCTAAGTTAGTCACCTGAATTTTATTTTTCTCTTAAACACATTATTATTTTAAACCAGGTATGTTATGGATTGACCTTTTGCTAACCAGTAGTATTTAAAATGTATCATTTAAAAGTACCTGTTGGAAAGCATAAAGGAAAAAGAAGCCCCATAGATGTTAGTATGTTTGGAGCAGTGCTTGCATCTGCTCTGTAGAGTTACAGAGAATTAAAGTGAACGGTTGACATTTTTAAGCTTACAGAAATGTTTGGTTTCCAAGCAGAACTTAAGAGAAAATAGGATTTTTACCCATCACCCAAATGTTGGACATTTGAGACAGTTTTAAAACTTACCTGTCAGCTAACATCAGGTACTGTATAGTGAAGTCAGTATGAAAAACCTTCTAAATGAAAATCTAGGGGTTTTTTTAATCTGTTCACTGCCATATTCAAGTTTAGAGAAAAAAAAAACCAAACTAGCAAATAGGGTAATCACAGTAATTTCTTTTAAAGCTTAATTATTATATGAAATTCCAGTAGTATTTTTATTCTTTTTCTGTTTGTTTACTTTTTACTTATTTCCCTATGGAAGTTCATCTGGGAAAGAACCCACAGAGATCTACAGTTCTGCTGCCAAGACATTACTATAGAACTGACAGATAGACACCAATGTCTGCAGCGGAGACTCAAGGGACAGCTGTACATATGTAAATGACAAATAGAGACATGTTAACAGAAATGCATTCATTTTCCTTGGAATGTGCATTGTTTTTATTTTGCAGGAGAGGAAAAAAAAAAGCTTGAAGCTCCATCTTATGTGGAAAATGAATCCTGTTTGTTAGCGTTTGTGGAGTCTCAGCATTTGTTTCACCTTCACTTCTGTAATATACTCTGATCTTTTGTTTTATCGACATGTAATATTTAGCTTCTGTGTACTAGTCTATCACCTGTGTATTTTTAGGGTGCTACAGAAATAATGAAGAAAAATAAGGGGATTAAAAAAGAAAAAAAGAAAAAAAAAATTGTAACCAAATTCATACTTTGTACAATTTTTGATATCACGATCAGAGGAGGATTAAAAAAAAAGTACAATCTGAAGTAACTTGCAAAAATGGCCATCGTCTTTGTTTGTACATTGTATGTACAGTACAATGCAATCATTTCATACTTTAAACTGGTCAAAAAAAATAATTGTGATTTTTAGTCTTGCAAAACTGTATGTAGTTAGATGATGTGACAACCTAATATTTATCTAATAAATATGTATTCAGATGAAACCTGTATATTAGGTGTTCATGTGGTTATTTTGTATTTAAAGATCAAATTATTTGACTATTGCTAGACATTTATATACCCTGTTGTAACACTGAAGTATTCTCATTTGCTCATGTTAAATTTTTTTCCTAAATAAATTTGCAAAATTAAGGTCTGGCTAATCGGCAGCTGCTTTGTAAATTTTGAGTTTCTTTTTGAAACAGCCAACTTTCCCTTTGCCCTCCCTGGTTTGTGTTAATGTGGAATTCGGTTCTGCAGGATGTACTTTTTCAGGGAACAGGACTTGCTGCAGGAGCGGAAAGTTGTGAACCACCCTGGAAGAGACACAAAAGATGCAGGATTACTGATAGGCATGGGATTGCATAGAAAAAAGTTCCTGCCAAGCTAGATATTGGTGACTTGCAGTTCAGTATGTAGGGCACTGTGTGTTGCCTAAACAAGTAATAATTACTTTGAAATGAAGTCTTTGCATGATGTGAATAACAGGAGAGCTTTTCTCTGGTGTCAGCACACATGAAAGGATTAAACATCCAATATAGGAGATACAATGGTTAGCTTAGTTTTAAATTCTCATAAGTTTGATACTTTTATTTCAGTTGGAGCTTGTCATTAAAATGAAATTCATGACCTTGGAAGATGACTAAAGTTAGATTATTTTAATGCATCCCCATGGTCAAGTTCAAGGACTTGGTTTCAAAATGCAGCCTTTGAGTTACCAAGGCTGCTTAATTTATCTGCTTAGTTGACTGTAAGCAAACTGAACCATGCCAGAAGGAATACACACAGGGTGTACCAATAACAGCCATGGCACACACAGGTCCTGTCTCAGCAGAGTTCTACATCCATACTTAGCCAACAGCCATGGTTGCCAGTCACTTTGCATCTGAGAACTTGTAATAGAGAATTACCAAGTATCTCCGTATTTGTATGTCACATTTGTGGATGTGTTTGGTTTAAACCCACCTTTGAAATGCATTCAAGTATGTAGGAACAGCCTAAGCCTTTCAGAATGTAAGTATCTATACAAGTATGTAATTGAGAGAAGCAGTTACATCACAGCTCCACAAAGGACACAAGTCCTTATTGTTGACTGAGAGACACAAGTGTCTGTGTGTGTGTGTAAAATCTACACTACAGCTTTATTTTCTAAAAATTGGAAAAAATCATTTGTTTCTGCCTCTCAACTTCTGCCTTCCTTGCTGGCATTACCCATTACAATGGGCTTTTAGGAAAATGTGATAAAACTGAGTTACAGTGCACGTAGTAGTGAAGCAGAAAAAATACTTACCCGTTCCAGCTAATAATTAATGAATATTTTGTGTTTGGTGGTCTGTTTTCCTGGAAGCTCCCAAGAACTTTCAGCAAGACATTGTGCAAACCCACTTTGGGACTGTACAGATGGAGAAAAGTCTGAAGAACTCCACTGATGCCCTTAAGCACTGTACGTTTTTCAAGCTTACTTTGAAGTCTGAAGAGGCTACAACAATTCTGGAAATGGAGTTTCTCCCAGGTATCACCCAAAGACCCCAGCTTAGGTGTAATGTGTGTATCCAGCCGATGCCAGTGCCTCCTGTGTTACATTCAGGCAGCGTGTTCTCTGCATTGTGCACTCCAATGTGTGCTTCCAGGTGGATACCTGGTGGCTATGTCTATGACTTCTCTGCTTATCAACTGTTGAACAACTTCAGAACTCTCTTATTTCCCTAGGCTTTTTCTCCATTCTTCCTAAGAAGCATGGCTCTCTGAATCACATTATTTCGGTTGTGCACTTTGTATTCTGTTGCCACGCGCTTCATTGTGCCTTTCACAGGAGCAAGAGACTGAAAACAACTAGAAACATGAAAGAAGGACCTCTTGGTTTTTTATCTCCTTGGACAATGGGGATGGCAGTCCTGTGTGTAAATAGAGCTGGTTGCTTTCCTTTGTGTCCTAAGAAGTAAGCTAGACTGCATATAAAACAGTAGAGCTCTCACCTGCTACACCATCTATAATGCTCTCATTTGTTATTCTGGTTCCCTTTAATTAACATATTTTTACATTTCTGTTCGTAGTCTTGTATTTGTGCATTTAACCAGACACCACTTCCCTCTTCTCTGCCTAAATTCCAGCTCTGTACAAATCTTTCTGTATTGTGAACTTCCAGTCACGAACTTCCTTTTTTACATGTTATTACCAGCATGTCACCTTATTGCAGTTTTCACCTTCCGTGTCACTGGAATCCTGCTGGCTCTAGGTAGGATATTTCTCCTGATGTCTGCTGTTGTGTCAACACACCATTCAGATTTGTTCTTTCTAAAAGGAACAGAGGATTTTTCTTGTGTGAGGCAGATCTCCAGAATCTTCTGCTGAGGTATCTTGTCTCCCATCAATCTACAGAATTTTCCAGGGGAATGTGAAATAGTCCACAAGGAACCTGTTCTATTACACAATTTATAAAGCAAGCAGATAGCAATTCTGTCATGACTCCTACAGGCATTAGCATACAGCATGGTACAAATGGACTTACCGGTTTGTTTGCTACATAGTTCATCTGCATTTCCAGGAACCCCTTGCCTAAAGAAACCCCTTGCTTAAATCACCATAATTGGTTTTCTGCTATTTGAGTCTCTCCTTCTGTTATAAACCTTCTCTTTTTTTAAGTGTGTGGACTAGACAAGATTAAGCTTTTTTCTTCCCTGCATATTGAATATGTCTGCTTGGTTTGCCCCCTGTCTTTCCAGTTACTGAACTCACTGCATTTTTTGATAGATCCAGTTACAGTAAAGTTAGCTTCTGTAGAAATACTAGTGTCTACCAATTTAAATACCCTGGTTTCTCTATGCTTATTTGGCTTTACTGCACATTCTAAGAGTTTGGGGATTACTAATTCTGGTTTTCCCCAAGGTCAGAGTTTTGACCAATTACATTTTTAATTGCATCTTACAATCTAGACTTTCCCATGTCTCCATAGTTGTTTCATAATGTTGGTTTGGGAGATTTTATTGAAAAAGGTCTTGACCCAGAGCGTGGTGGAGCACCAGAACAGGCTTCCCTTGGGAAGTAGTCACGGCACCAAACCTGATGGAATTCAAGAAGCATTTGGACAACACCCTCAGGCACATGGTGTAATTATTGAGGTTGTCTTGTGCAGAGACAGGAGTTGGGCTCACACAGTGTGGGTCCCTTCCATCTCAGGACATTCTATGATTTTGTGATTCTATTCTGGAACATTTAGTTTCATTTGTCGCCTTTTTTACATATCAACACATTGATTATTGTGAACATGAACACAAGTTGTTAATTGTAATAAATTTTAATTAGTCAAATGTTAGAAAAAGCAAAATACTTTTTAAAAAATAGTTAGACTGCTGTTAGGGTTCTGTTCTCTTTTTTTGTTTGTTTGTTTTCTTCATTTGGTTTGCAAAAACTATTGAAATACCTCACATTTACGTGGTGAGATGCTGGAGTTGAAGTCTTGCTGGGGTTTTAATGCATATTTAAAGCAAATGAAATTTTCACTGCCTATTCTTAAGTTTCAAATTTATAATCAAAGCTCAGTTTTTCCTTCTTCATTGCTTCTGTATTTCTCATTTTTAAGATATGCAAAATTAGTGAATTTTGGACTTAACCCATGCACCTGTCTGATTAGCTGTCCTAATTAGTGACTGGTGAAAATACCCAGTTCATAAAGTTATGCTGTTTCACAGGAAATCCTATTTGGCTAGTAGCTTTCTTTTCTAATTTATGAATGATAGTCCCTCTGAGAAGAAGCATTACTTCCATGTTGCCACTATCAAAGTGATGGCCAAATGTGCAGGAGTGACACTGAGACAGAATCAAAAGTTAAGGAAACCTAGACTCCTAACTCTTCTGAATGCTAACAGAAATTCTTACCCTGGGTTTTTAAGTATTTCAGCAAACATTATCCAAAAAATTATGTTCTTCAGTTGTAAATGTGACACACGTTAATTTCCATCTGCTGACATCTTAGCCCAGTTGGTGGGACATTGTGTATTCAGATGAGTGTCACATGCAATTATGTCATATGAGTATGTCATAATGTCCCATGCTAGCTCATGCAGTAATGCTATTATATGCTGATGGTAAACGATCCATTCTGTAGTGAAATGGCAAAAAAGCAGAAAGGAGTCTGAGAGATTCTATCTCAACTCAACCTAGAATGTCGTATTACCACCCTGTCAGTCTTAAAATGCTAAATGTATGATGTTTTTTCTTTCTTTCACCTGGCTAGTGTTCTTGATAGTGATTATAAGAAGTGTCAGTGCTCCTCTGGTTTTGGTTTTATCAGTTAATGTGTTTGTTGTATCACAGAAATGGGACCTGGTCACTGGAGTCACAGTGAGAGAAAAGATGAGGCACAACAGGAGCCGGTAGTGGTGAAAGAATAGGTTTCTGTGCAAGTGGGTGTTGTGACAGCCTTTTTGGATGGGGGGGAGGGGGCAATGTGGTGCTGATTTCCACTTCCAAGGAAGGAGCTGCTAAGAGTCTCCTCTGATGAGTAATTCCTGGGCAATCCCATTTTCAGTGAGATCATCCCAAGTTCCAGACTCGTCATACTCATACAAGATGAAGTAGCATACTAGTATTTCTGATACTTTTACCTTATTGTTCCTCAGACCAGAGGCGGTACTTCACAGGTAACTAAATAAAACTGATCCCTATCAATGTCCAGTTCTGTTATAATTGAAATTTCTGTGGTTCAGAAGGCAGAAGGCTCCCATACCTTTCACTGTATCTTAATACTGTTTCATAAATATGCAAAGCAGCTCCCCACCCACCCACTGACAATCCGCCTCTCTAGAGATCCTGAAGCTTTGTGAGTCCATTGGGAGTAACAGCTGCATTTTTCTTGTACCCTAAAACATCCTACATGCTTCACCAGGCTGCTGTGATCTACCTGTAAATGTTCATGGAGCAGCTGTAGTGGTGTATGGACCATCTTCTGGGAAGCTACAGGCAGCTGCAAGGTGCCCTGGGCACTATGTATAGGCACTGTGTAGTCTGATATCTTAGCAGTGAGTTTCCATACATTATGCAGGAGGACTGAGTAATGAATTCCAAGCAAGCAATGTCACTCAGGACTTCTGAAACGAAAATGCTAATCACGGCTGTGAAGAGCATGAGTGGATTGAGGTTTTCCTTGTATGACTATTTGTAGGTAATTAGTATGAAGTCATGTGGGGAAACTCCTTTATGTACAGTGTGTGCTGGAGAGAAGGTTCACAATGTGAGCTGGGTTACTACAAGTTCCTAAGAGGAAACTTTGATTGGGGGAAATATTTATTAGCATTTTTTCTTTTAATCTGTAAATATACCTGTGTGGCTATTCTATGCCCTTTGAGCTCTTGTATGATTTAATTTCACACTGCAATCACTTACTATAATGGAAAGGTCTTTCACCATCACACCCACACTAGTCCCCATTCATAAATAAATGCTTATCATAGATATAGATCACAGAAATCCTTGCCAGCTCTCAACTCATCTTCCAGCCGAGCCAAACCCTTGAAGAAAAAACTACCTTGAGTGTTTTGAAGTGCAGCACATTCAGGCTCTGCAGGTGGATGGTGGAAATGCCTACTGCAAATTCCTGCTCTCCCTACTGAAAATCAAGCTGAATCCCTGGACAACCTCTCCCTGTACATCCTCTCCTACTAACAGCCCAGATCAGCAGAGTCCTTGAGATAACTAGGTCTCAGATGTGCAAGGGTTCTTAACATCAATGTTAAAATCAATACCATGGAAATGCCCTGTATCACAGTATCAAGTGTTGTTTCTGTGAAATCCACTTAATAGTAGACTGCTGTAGTCTATTTGAGTTTATATTTGCATTGCCTAAGCCTACAGCCCCATAGGCATACCAAAGTGTGCCATAGGCAAAGGTTGTACTACTTCATAGTCTTGTTTGTTAAGACTGAAGTTGTAAGCAATGTATCAATATGAAATACTTTTATTGTATCATTTAAGATTCTTTTTCCTATGCAGGAATTTCTCTGCTAGGACGTAAAAAGGGTCCTTTAATAGGTTTGTTACTAAAAATACCTATTTTAAAACTTACATCAAAAAGGTCCTCCCTGTTTATCTGTCTGTAACTTCTGTATTGTCTTTTGAAACTTTTCCTGCTTGTTGTCACTGGAAAAAAAAAAAGTGGTCTCTGATACCAGTGGGCTTGCATTAGTGATACAACTGATAGTTGAAGAAGTGCTTGATACAGGATTGGTAGGTTGTGGTTCACCTAGCGGTACAGAACTGCACCATTAATTATTTGGATGAAATAAAATGTATAAAATAATAGGTTTTTAGAGACAATGTATACTGACTCATGAGACGAGTTATCTTGCTGTTGGTATGCTGATGGATGACCTTTCTTTGACCTCCCAGAACAAGACCAAACAACATTTTGGAGTATTGAGAATTTGAAAAACATCTTATATGCAGAGTCTAAATGGCAACTGGAGGGGATTGCAGAATAATACCTGAATATGACTAAAGCATGTACTAAACATTCTGATTTAAGTTACTAAGTTGGAAAAACTAAAATGATGTTATTTTCACATAAAACATGAACAATATTTCCTCTTATTTAATGTGGATCACTTTTCTAATCCCTCGGGCAAGTTACCTGGCAAAGCCAAGGTCAGGCTGTGAAACAATGTCGTGGGCACTCCAGGACTCTGCGATGCCAGGTTGACACCACATGTATGTGGTGCTGCTCTGTTCTGTCACATCATGATGCAATCCCCTTGGTGCTGTTGGTGAGAAATGCTGAACAGGCAGCCCATGACCCCATGCACATGATGAAGTGGCAGCCCAGCCTTGCCCCCTGAGGGCCTTCTCCCCTGGGGCCTGCAGGACAAGCTCAAAGACGTCGGGTGCAACTACAAAATTTGAGAAACTTCCCATCCCTGTTGATCCCTTCGGTAAGGGCTGTGAGAAATGGTTAAAAAAAGAAAACCCAAAAGACCCAAATAAATTAAAAAACTCCCAATAGCTCCTAAAAATCGTTGCGAAATCGTAGGTGGCAAGAAGGCAGCATGGATCCGGCTCGGCAGCCGTCAAGGCAAGAGGAGCTCGCCACGGCCTGTTCTCTGGGGAAAGCACCACCTCCCTCGCTCCGTGCCGCCCGGAGCAGTCTGCCGCCCCCCACGGCTGAGCCCGCAAAGGAACTGGCGACCACTGAGAGCTTGAGCGTCCCAGGTCGCCTCTTCCCGCGTCGCCCCCGCCGCCATTTTGCCCTGCGCACTGCCCCCAGCGGGCGCTGTAGCAGGGACCATAAAAGGCCCCTGCGGTGCCTGCCGCGTGTGTTTGTGTCTGCCTGTTTGTATATCTGTTTGCGTGCGGCATGTTGGCGCTGAGCGCCGCTCGCCGCCTGCTTCGCCCGCCCGGGGAACTGCTGCTTCTGCTGCCGCCGCCGGGCTTCGCCTGTATGCGGGCAGCCGGTGCCCGCGGTTGCTCTGCGGCCGGCGCGCCGAATCCAGTTGTGTATTTGGACGTGGGCGCCGACAACCAGCCGCTGGGACGCGTGGTGCTGGAGGTAGGGGCGCCCGGGCTGCCGCGGGGGCTGCCGACAGCTCACCTGGCGCCGGGGCCCAGGGGACGGTGCCTGGGGAGCCGCGGGCGGCAGGGCATGGCGGCCGATGAGCGGCAAGGTCAGGGCTAACCCGCTGGGGGAGGCCGGCGCCCCGCGGAAGGTACAGCTGCCCTAAGTGCTGGCGTGAGAGCGGGCCGGGAAGCGGCGGCCCTCGCCGGGCATCCGGAGCTGCTACTCGCCGCCCTCGGGGCTCTGCTCCCCGGGAGAGAGGGTAGTGAGGTGGCTGTCTCCCAGGTGGGCGTCGAGCAAGGGTCGGAAGAGGGCCGGGGTGGGCCGCCTGTCTTTGGTTGGTGGCGGTAAGGCTCTCCTGTGTCGGCAGTCGGTAAAGTCATCCCTGGAGACCCGTCTCTGGGGCTGGGTGTTTGGGGTGGCCTCCGAGATGGAGCATGGGCCGTAGTGTGGCAGGGAGCCTCAGCAGAAGAAAATTTTGAATCATAGTATGAAAGCTGAAATACTAAATGGGAGGAAGCTTATTATAGAAGCATAGCCCATGGCTTGAGAGAAACAAGCGCAATTCCCGCAGTGACAAAGCACCCGAAGTGCCTCTGAGGCTCTGGGGGTCCTGCACTGTTGGGGGACGGCTGAGCCCTCGCCTGGCACCTAGGGGCTGGCTTGCTTCTGGGGCATCGCCCGTGGAGGTCCTCAGCCAGTCTTCTACTCTGTCTTGCTTTCTCCTGCTTTTCCTGGATACTTTTTTGGTTCGTAGTCTTTGATTTTCTGAGCTAATGCCTCTTTGAACATTCTGCTTCATACGCATTGAAAGATTTGCACAGGTCTGTTTGAACTGGCAGCTAGCAATCAGCTTTATCGTTAAAAATTCGGTCTGTGAAATACTCACCTATTTAAAGAAGGCTCGAACAGGAAAAATGCAGTACAGTCCATTCTTATGAAAAGCACGATAAGCGCCAAGACTTTAATTACGGTATCTTTGGGGCTGAGTATGTGCCTCTAAATGTGTTGTATATGGGGAAGAATGGAGGCTGTGCTCCAGAGCTGCACTGGAGAGAGAATGCTGTTCTTCCGATGTGGGAGTTCAGTGTGACTTTCTGCCACCAGCACCCAAGTTGGTCTTTATTAATAAATTTCTTTAGATGTAGTTCATAAGGGTTCTCTAGAAAAGGTGTTTTCTTAGCGCTTGAGCTCAGTTCATTTTTCTTCATTGAAAGTGTGAACACATAAATTAATTAGACACTGTCAGCTCTCTTGTTCTCAGGAGTTAATGTTTTAGTTAGGAGTCATAAGTAAAAATATTGCTGTGCAAGTTCCTTTTTCATCAATAAAATTTAGTAAATAGCTGGATGCTGTTGTAAAGCAGTAGCATTAATGTTGTTACATTTCTAGTGACAGCATTCAATTTCCATGTTAAAAGGTTTTCAGAGTTCCCAGTATACAGAAAACCTGAGTGCATTGCAGCATCATCTTTAGTCTTTGGCTAAATTGTGGTTACATTGAGCTGCAAATTATAGGCATCCAAGAAGAGCATTCTAGGTTAGGTACATTAAGTTCTTGCAACAGGTATTCTGTTTCTAGATGTCTGCTGTTGGCCAATGTCAGGATATGCGACTAGATAAAACTTCGGTTTGACCTGCTACAGCCACTTTTAGATCACTTTTTCCAGGCAATCATAATACCCTACGTTTTTAAGATTAGTAAAAAGATGCATACTAACCAAAATCAGAATTTTTTTCTTGGTTGCAAATGTTTGTTCAATGTCATGGGTCTGTTTTAACATACAGTTTGTGCACTTCTTTTTCCTTTTCTGTTTCTGCAAATTTCAGCACAGGGCTCTGTTCTGGAGAGACTTTGATCTCTCCAGTTGTATAGAAACTGGCTTTGATCCTTGACATCCATTGTAAAGATTCTTCCTAGTCGTTGCTACCTTATTGTATTGATCAGTGAAATCATTAGAGGCTACTCAAGTTGCTCTTCATTAACAGGCCAAAAGTGACATTGGTGGGATGTTTTCAATTATTAGCCAAATGCTTGGAAAGTCTTAAGGTGTTCTTGGAATTTTGGGAGGCTTGTGATTTCAGCTAGCTCATCACCTTGGGAAGAGGGTTCAGCTGTAAATGAAGAAGTTTTTCTGCCTATGTATGAAAAAGCTGACTTACTAATTTGTTCATGTTTCTTTTTAACAGCTGAAAGCTGATGTGGTTCCAAAGACAGCAGGTAAGGCAGCATCTCCAGGAATTCATACTTAAATTTTTAAGGTTCAGACTGTGATTTGCAGGAAGAATATTCTTTTACCTTTCCTAAACTATTTCCATGTTCCATCCCCTTTTGTTGAATAGAGTAATACAATATGAATTTTTGTCAGAACAGTGCTAGTGAGGGGTTACAGTTTGTTGTTGTTCCAAATAGTTTCATTTTGTAATTTGTGCCAGGACAGTAGAGTCCATATGTTGAGTTATCAGTGGTGAATAAACATGTTTAAAAAACCGTAAGTTTTCATTAAAATCAAACCTCAAAGCAAATGGGAAAGGGTAAACCAAAGGGATGGTGTCTCTTAAAGTTTCCAGAAAGCATATAGGGGTTTGTTTTCCTGGTCACTAGCTGATTAGTGCACTCTCATGTTACCAAGTTGTTATATTTTATCACATGCTTCCTTCCTCACATGCTTATTTAGTGGTTCTGAAAAACTGGAACTTCTATTTCAGTTCCCAGTAGATGAATATCCTTAAACAAACAAACAAACCCAACACATCATCTTCCCAATTACTATTGAGAGCAAAGGCATAAAAGTCAGAAGATGAAATTTTTGACTCAAGAGTGATGGAGTTGGAGAGATAAGGGGGTTGTATAACAGCAAAAGAAAAGGGAGATGAAGTGGAAAAGAATTGTTTGTAGCCTCTTCTGAGGCTAAACAAGCTCTGTTTCCTTAGCTTTATAAGATTTATTTTTTTTTTTTAAAGCATGGAAACAACTAAAAAAATCAGTTATGCACTTCAAAAATTTATAGTATATTTGAAGCATAAACTTGGGACGTAGTTAACCTAGTTGTGTTTGATTAAATTATGTATTGTGTATGGCAATGTAATACTATATGCTTTGTTTTCACAGAAAACTTTAGGGCACTTTGTACTGGTGAAAAAGGATTTGGGTATAAAGGATCCACTTTTCACAGAGTGATTCCTTCATTTATGTGCCAGGTAATTTTTCTTCTTACTTATGGTGTTAAATTTGTCGGTATATTATTTTTACAACCAATTAGACTAGTAGTAACCTTTTAAGTGGCTCTGCTCTAACCTTTGCAAACTATGAAGTGTGACTTGCATTTCTGATCTTTTTGTTATGGCTGTTGCTTAGCACATCTTTTGTACAAATAAATGTAAAGTATGTGTAGACTATCTTAAAAAACCTGGCATAAGGCTTTCTGCTTTTGGATAGCAGAAATGGGGCATATTTGAGTGGGGCACGTTTGACAAAACAGCACTTGCTTCAGAGAAACATTTGTGTGTAGAATGACAATCAATCTTGTGTTCTAAGTGAGCTAAGAAAACAGCTTTTCTATCCTTTATTCCTAGCAGAATAATCTGTTTACAATAGAGAAAGTGGTTTTTAAAAATTTTTTTTTTTCCTGAACATCTCCCTAATGTGGAGGAGAGGAGGGAACAGAAAGTGTTGGTTGGGGTTGATTTTTGGAATGAAACACCTGAAATGGATTTTGTTTAATGTAAAGGATGCATCTTTCAAAATTCTGAATTAAAGTCCGTGCATGTTAGCAGTTTGGGTTTTTTCTGAACAGGAGTAGCAACAACAACAAAGCCTTTTTTTTCTACTGTAGTGCACTGGATTATGAGTCCTGGTGGTCCTCTCTTTAAAAGAAGCTACACTTCAAGAGCATTGTGTCATAGAATTGCTCTGTTAAAAAAAAAAAAAAAAAAAAATTGAAATGAAGATTATAATAAGCATACTTTTTTTATTAACTGAGGAGTGGGATGGCCCCCCCCCCCAGGGTTTTGGGTTTTTTTATGCTAAAAACACGGCTGTCAGATCAGCAGGCCCTAATCTTATGACCTATTTCTAAGAAGGGAGTGGGCTAAGTATGCTGTAAAGGACCTATTGTCTTGTCCTTGAAATGCAAACTAAGGTTTTGTGATACTGACAAATGGACAAAGTTTAGAAGTCTTTATGGGGTTAGAAATACCTAAATATAATAAAATCAGAAATCCTACTTTGTTCTACCTCTGATTTGTGAAGCTCTGTGCAAGTCTGTTGTCCTTGCCTCCCTGTTTAGTCCCCAGATAAAGAACTGAAATGAGGATAACTAGGTGATTGATTTCGTGGTACTGGAGAAGAGGAGGCTGAGGGGAGACCTTATCGCTCTCTTCAGCTACTTGAAAGGCCATTCTAGGGAGGCGGGTGTTGGTCTCTTCTCCCTTGTGACTAGTGACAGGACTAGAGGGAATGGGCTTAAGTTGCGCCAGGATAGGTTTAGATTGGATATTAGGAAGAATTTCTTTACTGAAAGAGTGGTGAGATATTGGAATAGGCTGCCCAGGGAGATGGTGGAGTCACCATCCCTGGAGGTTTTTAAGAAGAGGATAGATTTGTTTCTTCAGGGGACAGTTTAGGGATAAGAGTAGTGTAGGGCTATCGGTTGGACTAGATGATCTTGAGGGTCCTTTCCAACTGTAATGGTTCTGTGATTCTGTGTGATTTGTTTAGGAATTACCTGGCAGTCATTGTCAAAATGGAAATACTATCACAGGTTTCAAATCTTTTAAAGTGAGAGGAAACAGTAGAAGCCTTCCCACTTGTTGAGGCAGTGTTAATATGATTCAGGCAATTGTTATAGCCTAATTGGAGGTCATCATAGTCAGGAGTTGGCAATTCAGATGCGTCCACATGGCATGCAGAGCATTCTTCTGGGACTGTGTAGGAGTAGGTGTTACACCTCCTGTAATAAGATTGCTCAAGGTGAGAATGGAAAGATGAACATCATGTGAAATACTTGTAAGGTATGAATTCTTTGCTGGCATGGGTGTTGTCACTTCTGGGAGACTAGATGACAGGTTGCTGGACGCAGTGTTTCGTAGCCACCTTTGTGAGTTGCTGTGATTGGGGTTTTATTGGTGATTGAATTTTGTGTGTCTGATGTAAGAGAGGTGGTCACATCTGTCCCAGCAAGCAGCATATATCTGAGGGAAGTTTAAAATAGCTCAGGTGTAACACTTAAACAAAAACCTTGAAACGGCAAAGAGTAATAATGGAAGCCCTCATCAGTATTTATACCTGTTGGGAGAAAGGAGGGGGGAGAGGGGGAATCAAAAAATTGTTCTGAGGTCTTGCCTATGGTAATGGATTTTGATTATTTAATTTTGAGGTGTTTCTTAAAATTACTGCTATTTACTGCATCATGTTTGGCAGCAAGGCTGGTAATACAGAAAGGTAGTTGTTGGAGTTACAGATGTCAGTTGGAGAACATCAGCAGTATCTGTAGCAGAAATTTTAGCTTGATTGTATCTTCTAGTTCCATGGTTTTAAATCCTCATGTGAGCACACTCATTCTTCACCTGATGAAAATGTACCGATTTTATTACTTTTAAATTAGAGCAAGTGAGTATATTTTCAATAGCCTAAATTATTAGTAAAAACTATTAGTAAACTAATACTTGTGCGCTAGTAAAGTTAATAGCTATTTCTGTTTCAGGGTGGTGACTTTACAAATCATAATGGAACTGGTGGAAAATCCATTTATGGCAGTAGATTTCCAGATGAAAATTTCATACTTAAGCATGTAGGACCTGGTAAAGAAACATATTCTTTCTACCTTCTAATAACTATAACCTGTAGTGAAGCACTGTTTATGAAGATGTATTTTTTAAAAATAAGGGGTTTGAGATGTGTGGGGCACTTGATAGAGAACTATCAAGGAAGTTTAACAATGCATTGTCCCTGGCCTGTGCTTATTTGTGCAGACTGCTGCAAAAATATGTCAGCTGGTAACAGGTGATGTTGCCACTATTGCTCTTATTATAAAAGGGACCGTGCAAAATAAGATATGGGGGTCTTGTATTCTGCTTAGAAATTCTGCAGATGTGAAATTACTGCTGTTTCAGAAGACAGACGTCAATTTCTACTTATATGATTACTGCAGAAGTGAAACAAAGTGATCTGGGAATTTATCTACTAGGTAACACAAGCACATCCTTTTAAGCTGGTTAAATCCAGAAAAAGTAAAGGAAGAGCCATACATGAGAACTTCCTTGTTACAGGAAACTACTGCTGCCGTTGAACCACAGTAGAGGTTACCTGATGTTAATCACACTCAGGATGTGTGCTACTAATGACATTGCAAACATTCTCCGTATGGAAAGAAGGGAGGCTGGGCTGGAAGGAGTAGTCCAGGACAAGAAGTTAGCATTAGGAATCATTTGGAGATAATGTGAGACCATCACATCATCTGTCTGCCCTTCTTTAGCCTAAATGTGTAGAGGCAAATTGTCTTCTCTGCTGCATACTTGTTACACCAATCTAATCAACTGCTGCTGTTGTTCTAGGTGTTCTTTCAATGGCCAATGCAGGACCCAATACAAATGGATCTCAGTTCTTCATCTGCACAACAAAAACTGACTGGTAGGTTCTCAGACCTGCATAATATCTTGGAGCATTGATGCTTGGATCTGGAGGGTTTGGAATTTTCTTCGTTTTTTTTTTTGTTTGTTTGTTTTTTTGGTTGGGTTTTTTTTAATTGTTGTTTGTTTGTTTTTCTTTGTGGGTTGATGGGTTTTTGGTCGGTTGGTTTGGGTTAGGTTTTGTTGTTGAGTGGTACGGGTTATTCTGTTTGTTTTGCACCCCCCAATTACTTGAGGGAGGAAGGGATGTGAGGGTAACAAGGCTGCTATCCTTCAGAGTGCTTCTGGGGTCCAGAGCCAAAAGTATTTCATGTCACTTGTACAACAGTTGTGCTTGTGCCAGAGAACAATCAGCAGGTAAGAGCTATGAGGATCTGCTAATATTTCTTTGCTGAGCTCAGTTTGGTTCAGTCTTTGTTTTAATTAAAACTGCTTTTGTTTATTTGTTTTACAGGCTAGATGGAAAACATGTTGTTTTTGGGCATGTAAAGGAAGGAATGGATGTCGTGAAAAAAATTGAGAGCTTTGGTTCCAAGAGTGGAAAAACCTCCAAAAAGATTGTGATTACTGACTGTGGCCAGCTCTCCTAAGCCTTTTGCCTTACCATTCAGAATGACTTCAATGCTGTGAAAAATGAATCATAAAAAACATTTCTGGTCCCATGAATAGCACCTATGGAACCATATTTTCTATTTAAGTCCAACTTTTATACTTATATTGAACAATGTTAATTAAAACAATAACTGAAACTTTCTAACTGAGCTACCTTGATAGTCACACTGATGTGCCAGAGTCCCATTGGGTTTTGAAAGAAGCAGTATGGTCACCCAGAGCACATCTGACTGCAGTGTTGAGACTGTTCTTAGTTTTTGGATTTTTTTTGGTGTTAGAATTGGTGGTGGAGTTGACAACTAAGTGCTCTGTAGTTGAGGGTTAGATATATACTGTGTTTCCTTTGGTGCTAATAAACACCTATTTTGCTGTTCATCTCATTTTGAAAAAATAATACAAGTGCTTTCAAGGCTGTCTGCAACATAACTGTTAGACTTTTTTTTTCTCTGTCTCAATTTTAGTCTATCCAATGGAATTAATGTGCAGTTGCAGGGGTTTTTTTTAAATTAATTCAGTTTTAATCTTTTATTGTTAGTCTCAGACCACTGTTTGAACTCTACTGTACTTTGCTTCAGTGGAGCACTTTGACTTTTGGGTTCAGTGAACTGCTTTAGGTTGAGTTAGCCTGCTGCTACAGCTCTGTCTGGGCAGTAAGAGCACAAATGAGCCAAAAGATCATGGAACTTTGTTCTTATGCAACTGTGAACTTGAAGTGCAGTTCTGTGAGGAATATGGCAGTTCTCAATAGGTAGCCTGTATTTGCACTTTGAGAGTGTAATCAGAGTATAGTAAGCTTGCTTGAATGAGAAATAGATTTCATTGCTTTTTTGTCCTGTGTATCCTGCAAAGTCAGCCCACCTTGGGTATTACTTGGATAATGATTTTGTCTCGTGCATCAACATCAGAAGTCAAAATTGTTCACGAAAACCTCAAGACCTAATTGATGCAGCAAAATCAGTCTTGGGTTTGATGCACAAGAAGGAAAGAATTCAGCTGATCAGGTAAACACATTTTGTGTAAACTGGTGTGTTTTATGTGGAGTGTTTGAGCAGTAACAAATGTTGGAACCTCATAACATCACGTCTAGAATCACTAAGGCTGTAAAATATCAGTGCTTGTGGGAAAAGCACTTGACTGGTTTTGTGCAATAATCTTGTTACTGAAGTGAAGACTAAAATGTGATGACTCTCTTCAAATGTGAATTTACTTCCAGTTGCTTTCTGGAATATGGGTTTAAAACGGTTTTGCACTGGATTTTTTTCTTCCACTGAGGGCTGCATTCTTGTCTGTATGAGGTAGTGTTCAGAGTGTAATTTTGCAGAAAATGGAATTGAAAAACTTTTTCTTCTTTCCTCTGTTTAATCTATCTTTGTAGTATTTTAAAAAAAAATTAATGTGCTGATTTCACTTATTTCAGTTTAATAGAATAAAGATTTTTTGTTTTCTCATAATTTGTGTATGAAAAATAATTAAATACACTTTTACTGTATTAAAAAAATGTTCCTTTCTTAAATATGACTGTACACCTACTTGAAAGCCGAGTGTGGGGAACTCAAGCCTGTTGTGTTTACTTGGGCTGTTCTGTCTGCTTTGCAATGGGTCTGGTGTAGTGGTATTCAGAAGCCATGCTGTCCTTCAGAGATATAACCAGCAAGAGACAGGCTAGTGGTGCCATGCTTTGCCTCTCAGTAGTGAATCTAAATTATCAGCTATATGGGTAGTGGTTCAGGTTTGGAGACTCTTATCTGATAATGGGGAAGATGTGAATGTATTGGAATTTTTTTTAATTTCTGAATTCCTTTTTGAAAAGTCGATAGTTCCAGCTTTTTGCTGGGTAGTTGAGGAAAAGCTCATTCCTTGCTGTGTGATCAGAGATGACTTCAAGAATTTAGCATCTTCCTGGGTATCAGTGGTATTTGTAGGCTGAAAAGCTCAGTGGAAGATGCTTTGCCACAAACCACAATGTTTTCTCAGAACTGTGTTGAGCCTTTAATTGGTAATAATATTATGCATGTTACAGTGATGTATATCCATAAATCCATGGGACCTGATGGGATGCACACGTGGGTGAATGAATGACCTGGATGAGGGGACAGAGTGTGCTGTCAGCAAGTTTGCTGATGACATTAAACCTGGGTGGAGTGGCTGACACTGGAGGGTTGTGCTGCTGTTCAGCGTGACTTAAGCTGGAGAGTTGGGCTGGAAGAAATTGAATTAAATTCAACAAGGTCAAGTGTTGAGTTTTACACCTGGGAAAGACCAACACCATGTATGAGTGAGTATAGGTTGGGAACTGACCTTTTGGAGAGCAGCGAAGGGGAAAGGGACCTGGGGGTGCTGGTGGATGGAAAGATGACCATGAGCCAGCAGTGTGCTCTTGTGGCCAGGAGGGCCAATGGGATTCTGGGGTGGATTAGAAGGGGTGTGGTTAGTAGGTGGTGAGAGGTTCTTCTCCCCCTTTACTCTACCCTGGTGAGGCCACATCTGGAATACTGTGTCCAGTTGTGGGCCCTTCAGTTTAAGAAGGATAAGGAACTGCTTGAAAGAGTCCAGCACAGAGCCACCAAGATGATTAAGGGGCTGGAACATCTTCCTTATGAGGAAAGACTGAGGGAGAAGAGGAGGCTAAGGTGTGACCTCATTTATGCTTTTAAATATTTGAAGGGTGTATGTCAGGAGGATGGGGTCAGGCTCTTCTCAGTGAAGCCCAGTGACAAGACACGGGGTAATGGTTGTTAGCTGAAGCACAGGAGGTTCCGTATGAATACATATAGAAATCTTTTCCCAGTGAGGGCGCCAGAGCACTGGAACAGACTGCCCAGAGAGGCTGTGGAGTCTTCTCTGGAGGTGCTCACGGCCTGTCTGGATGCACTTCTGTGTGACCTAGTCTAGGGAATCCTGCTGCAGCAGGGGTGTTGGACTAGATGATCTTTCGAAGTCCCTTCCAACTCCTAACATTCTGTGATTCTGTGATTACATATGGCTGTGTCTTTTATTATGCCCTAACTTCTGAAACATAAAACCAAAATTTTCCATCAAGGCTCACAGATAAATATTAAGACTTGCAGAATCACTGTTATTAGTAATACAGGAGTATGTAATAGTAATGCAGGGTCTTGATGGGGCTGGCTTTGGTTTCCAGATACCAGTCCCCTGCATACTCTTCTCTACCAGAAGAATGTCTTTGCTGCCTGGGTACTTAGAGCAATGTAATGTGATTCTTAACATTTGAACAAACAAAACATGTCAATCCCTTAAAATTTTCTTCTACAAAATATCTTCCTAAAAATTTATTTTTCTGGGTTCTGTTCTTCCTGGTTTTACTTTTTTTTCTTCCCCCTCCCCCTTCCCTTTCTTTAAAAAGAAAAGGCACAGAGCTCTATTCCAGTATGTCTTGCACCCTGCAGCATTGCAGGAGTGTTCCTATGCTGAAAATACACAACTACAGCTTGTAGAAAGTATACCTGATCTAGTTTTAAGAGGTAGTTGTGATACCACAGGACACCACAGGAAGGTTTGTGGTACCTTGGCATGCTGGATGGCTGGTCCTACCCCTCTGTGGTCCTGTAGCTGTCAGTCTTGAGTAGCTTATCCACTTCCCCATGCAATCCAAAGTCAGGATTGCAGTTTGTGGGTAAGTACACAGAAATTGGCCTTTGCTAGTAATTTCTCTGCGGGGATCTAATTTTCTACAGGGTTGTAAGTGCCTGTCTGTCTTCTATTAGCCCTCACGTATTGTGAGCAGCTGCTAAAGAGGGTTCTCCTTTTGCAGTCTTGATGGTTTTGTCAGCTTCAAAAGCATGGGTTAGAACAAGGAATTAGCCAGTGCCACCACTTGTGACTTCCTTACTCCAGGGCTTTGTTCCCCTTCACAGGAAAATGACATGTTATAACAAACCACCTCACAGCTCTGTTGTGTACAGAAAAGTACTTTTGACTTCTCAAGTTAGTACACATCAACTGTGAGATAGGAAACTGCCCAAACCCATTGTTTTAAATACATTTAGGTCCTAAATGGATATGCTTTCATTGTCTTCTGCTGGTAAAAAGCATTGATTTTTAAAGCAATTAAGAACATGGTTCACTTTAAAGCAGCTGAGTGATCCCAGGATAACTAAGGTTATTCAAGTACATATAAAAAAGTGACAAATTTTTGCTCTCCATGTTGAAGTACAGTATAATTTCTCCATGCCCTGCCCAGTGGTTTGTTGCTTTAGTACTGCTTCTGGCACACCAGCTCTTGGGTAGAACTGTATGTCTGGTGCTTGACTGAGGTGTCCTGCAGTGCTGGGGAGTCTCTGCTTTTAGTGGAGCACAGGATTAGACCGAATCTTTCCTTTGCTGTTGTAAGAAACATCTCCCCACCAAATGATTGCTGTGGAAATTATTTCCTCCCCCCAGGGTGTTAGTTTGTAATTGTCCAGTTTGTTTTGGTATGGCAGATTCATAGGAACTCTTAAAGTAGAAGGGACCCACAAATATAGAGTCCAACCCTTGTCTATGCATAGGACAATCCTAAAAATTGTACCATGTGTCTAAGAGCATTGTCCAGCTGCTTCTTGAATTCTGTCAGGCTTGGCACTGTGACTACTTCCCTGGGGAGCCTCTTCCAGCGCTTGATCACCCTCTGGGTAAAGAACTTTTTCCTTATACCTAACCTAAACCTCCCCTGGGACAACTAAATGATGTTCCCTCAGGTCTTATAGCCGATAATCACAGAGAAAAGATGAACTTCTGTCCCTCCACTTTTCCTCATGGGGAAGCTGAAGACCATGATAATGTCTTTCCTCAGTCTCCTCTTGCCCAGGCTGAACAAACCAAGTGACTTCAGCAGTTCCTCATATGGCATCCCCTCTAGATTCTTCACCATCTTCGTAGCCCTACTTTGGATGCTCTCTGGTAGCTTTATATCCTTTTCATATTGCAGTGCCCAAAACTGCACACAGTGCTTGAGGTGAGGCTGCAGCAGTACAGAACAGAGTGGGACCATCCCATCCTTCAGCCAGCTAGCAATGCAGTGCTTGGTGCACCCCAGGATGCGGTTGGCCTTTTTGGTTTGATCCTTTCCTACTATCACAGACTAGGCCGTGGATCGAGTGCTTTCATAGCAACTCAAGCAGTTCATTAATGGTTGCCTATGGTAACCTTTGGCAGATCACAGCAGTTAACAGTCCCTTCCCGCCCTCTTCCCGTGTCTCCGAGTCCTCCCTGCCGAGCTGGCGCGGAGGCCTGGCTGCGGCAGTCGGGGGCTCGCTCTTGTTCCGCTTCCCACCAGGTGGCACCACACGACGGCGAGATGGCTGCCCTGCGGTGGCTGCTGCTGCGGCAACTTCAGTAACCACAGCGAAGGGTCATGGTTCACACACCACCGCTAAATCCAGGCCAGAAGCAGGCAGAATTCCAGTAATGTTGGTAACAAACTGTTCTGTAGCTTCCTTTCAGCCGCACTGAAATTACATGAGCTGCACTCAGTTACTCCTGCAGTACCACAAGCTGCAGTTGCATCCCTTCTTGGGTACGAACCCGAGATCTCGTGAGAGGCAGCTTCAGCTTCCTGCAGGATGAGATGGCAAATTAGTAAAGTACAGTTTGTCCCAACCCCACATTGCCGTGGTCTGTGGCTTACTGAGGTGTGATGGAAGATATTAAAATGGAGTGTGTTATCTGAAAAGTTTTTTGAAGTGACTGGAAGAGAGGTTGGCATATCCAGGCTGTCTCTGGGTTGAGGCATGGGCTTGTCAGGAAAAGAGCCTGCAGACTGAGCTTCTTGGTGGCTGCCATTGACGTATTTCCAAATGTAGGACCAGTAAGAAATAACATGCTCAGAGGGCACCCTTAGGTAAAGTGCAAATAAATACACACAGGAAAAAATAGTTTATATTTCAAAGTTTTTTCAGCAAACTCACAAATGTTTTTGTTTAGTCTCATGTTTTAATTATTTTTTCCAGACTTTCTGCTTACATAGATTGCTTTCTTTGGTGCTAGACTAAGGCTATGTTTCTTCGTTTAAAAAGTTTAAATGCTTTGAAGTCAAGGCATTCAAGGTACCAAATGTTTTTTCTCTTTTGTAATGCTGTATACTCTGCTGGTAGAAATACATCTACAATCGGAACCTCAAAAAAGTTAATTACTTAGAGTACAAATAGTTCTATGTATTCTATGTGATGTTTCAAGGACAATCTGGAGGTCCTGCTGATAGCTGAGGGTTTGTAGTTGGGGAGATGCTTTATACCTGATTTAGAAGTAACCAGGCTAAAAAGACATTGACCTTCAAGTGAAAACCTTTTACATCTTGAACTGCACATTTTTGCATTGAGTTTGACTCTGTTTAAAGACATTGTGTGAACCAGTTGGTCACAGGTGAATTTTGACCTAAAGTTTTCACAGCAACATCTACTTGTTGCACTGTTGAACTGAAAACTGAACCTTGGCAATAATTTCCCTGAGCCTTGGTGTTCATTCTCCAGTTATCAGGTCTCTGTTTTTTCCAGTATGCAGCTCTGGATATACCATTTCCATGCTTTCCTGCTTCCCTCCAGTCCCTGCATCTGCCAGGAGATGCTGCATGGGCTGCTGTGGCCACTCAGAGCCTGGATCCTATGTTAGCTGTGGGTGAACTACTTGGTGGTGAGAGAGAAAAGAGCTGCAGCGGCATGAAAGTCCAGGTACCTATCCCCTGTAACCCATTGCACTGTTTAGGGCCTGGGAGCCCCACATCATGGCCAGGCTATGCTGTGCTGTGCCATGCCACAGGCTGGCTGCATCCCTGCCTCACTCCCCTGTATGTGATTTCCATCCTTGTTTGAGGGGGGCTGCGTACAGTTTGCTTTCCCAGAAGTACTGAGCTGGATGAGGGCAAACAGAAAGGCAGATGAAGATTACCAGTGGTTTTTATTCTTCCCAAACCTTCAAGCGGAGAAGCTTCTCCTGTGCAAGGTCACCCATTGTGCCCTGGTGCAGTGGAGAGGTGGGCTTGGGGGAATCATAGGACAGAAAGGCCATACCTGGGGAAGCAGATGGCTCACTGCTTTGGGAGACAAAGAGGAACAAAGAAGTGTTTTTTTTCTCTCAGAGCTGACGTCAAGAGTGTCAGGGACTGGCAAGGGTGTGATTTAAGAGCTAGTATGCAGGAGGACCTTCACTGTAAACTATAAAAGATGAAGGGACTTGGAGGCAGTTGTGTGAGGCAGGAGAGCTTACCGTGGCAGAAGGAGGTGGTTCTTTCACGGGGGATCTGACTGAGAGGATGAGTTTGTTTGACTTCAGATGTGATGCCTAAAAGGAGAAAGGTTTGAGGCATGTTGCTGCAGAAGATTTTCTGTACCTGTTTGCCTGTTCTGTCAGTGGTGAAGAAGTTATCCTGAGACATACCTGGAAACAAAATGTTGACAGTGTTTTTGACTTGGGTTCAGTGCAACCATATTTGATATGGTTAATGCTGACTCCAAATTGCTCATTATTTATTAGCTGCTTAAGTCAACAAACACGTAAAATTTGGTTATCATTGAGACTGATTAAGTTTGAGAAGAACGGAGGAAAACTTACTCATCAGCGCACCTCATTAACTTTCAGGAATCTAGCAAAACTTTCAGGTCCCAAGGGCCCCAGAAAAAGAGCAGCACAAAGGAGCAGGCAACTGGACTTTGAGCTCTAAAACTGCTGCTCTGGTCTACATGTCCCCATTGAGGCGACAATTCTTCACCTGGTCCCATTGAGGTGACAGTTCTCCACCTGGTTTGATAGCATGGATTGCACTTTGCTTGATGTTAGCCCATGCTCATTATGCATATGTATTTTTGAGGGTTAAAACACAGGTCATGCTTGTATGCGAATGGCAGTGTACCTCCACCCAACAGCGTCCCTTGTTGTGAGTGCTTCCACATGTGTGTGTTTCAGCAAAGCACCTGCTTAACCACAGGGCTCAGAGCGGGTTTCTCCAGTTGTCCTTCCCCCATGCTCTTTAAAGGTGGCTGCTGCAGCTGCAAGTGAGTGAATGTAGGATGACGGGACAAATACAGCAACCACCCATGCGCTGCTCCTCAGGGCCACCTCTACAGAGGCAGGGAATTGCTGAGGTCCACTCTGGCATGTGTTGGAGAGAAACCATCCCTCAATAGGTGGGAAGGAGCAATGGCTTAACGGCATTTATTATTTATTGGGAAGCTGCATTTCTTTTTACATCCACACCATAGACCTAGAGGTTTGAGAGGGGGCAGATGGTTTGATGGGCTGGAGTGCAGGGGCTGGACCAGTGGCTGGACCAGTGGTGCTGGTGTGGCTCTGTCCTCCTCCTATGGGTCACTATTTTTAACCACCCTTCAGAAACTTTGGTGTAAATTCCTGGTTCTCTTTACCAGCCAGGACCAAACCCACGGGAACTGGGGAAAATAAGTGACTCTGTCTTTAAGATGGGGTCAGGGAGAAGTTAAAAATGTGCAGATACAGAGGTTTGGGAGAGGAAAAGCTCTGTCACCGTTCTCATTTTCACTCACCTCCTACTTAAAATTCATCCAGGAAGGTAGGCAGAGGAACACAACAGCTGCTAAAATTACTAGGTGGAAATCATTTTTAGCAAGCGCAAGTGTCTTGTGGTTTTTGTGCCCACTCTCTCCCCCTCCACTCCTACCTCATCCCGGCTGGCTGCAGTTTCCTTCAGAGAGGCTTTCATGTGTGTTGCTGGTGTCTATCTAATAACAGCAGCTGCCAGAGCTGAGCCAAAGGCAATCTGTTAGCAATGTGTGGCAGCTGCAGCGCCAGCCTCTGCTGGAACCCTGCACCAAGGAGGAGGCCTGGGCCAGGCTCACCTGGCTCTTGGAGGATTTGCTGCTCCAACCCCACCACTGGCAGAGCTGACACGAGGTGGTCCTCAGAGATTCAGAGGAGTATGAGGAGGAGGCAGCAGCTGCTAGTGTTTAGGTTTTGCTGGAGCAATAAATTTTGCATTAGTACTAAACAGTGCATGCTCCAAATGATGCTGTGTGTTCGAGTGATTTCTTTCCCTGCCAAAAGTCAGCGTTTGGTTAGGATTTTATTTTTTTGGAAGCAGTGTTGCTATTAACTTGATGGTTGCCAAGGCCAAACAAAGTGCAAAGTGTCCTTGGAGAAAGCTGCACCATTCTGTACGTTAAAAAAAAAGGGATGCCAGCACGCAGCCTCGGCCTTGCAGCCTATCACATGCTTTGCTTAAGTTGCCAGGATCCTGTAAAAGCTTTTGCTTCATTTCTTAAAGAACGTTTCCAGGCTTAAACATTAGAAGCTCAAGCTTTGCTTTTTCTGGTCTGAGTCTCTTTCAGTACAGGGTTGTACAGCTTGTGGGAGGAGCGTGCAGCAGACCCAAGGCAGGCTGGCTGGGCAGGGGTGAAAGGGTTATAGCTTGAGGCCAGCATGCAGTTACACCTAAATACAGAGCCACAGCCCGTGTCCCCCACCCTGAGCGCAGCATGACGTTACCTAGCTGTTAACCCACTAACCCTTGGCCCTTTGACTCACTGCCGTATGCAAACAATAGGCTGGCCCTGCACGATAGGGAAACAATGCAGCTTGCTGCCCTGACAGCCACCCTGAGCTTTAATTACCCATGGCTGACAAAGGAGGTCTTTAAGATTGCCGTTGGGTCTATGGCAGCACCTCAGATCAAGAGCTGAGGCCGACTTTGCAGGGCATGGTGTATGTACGCCAGGTCAAATAAGCTCCTGGCCCAAAGCCACCTGAAAAAATAGCTCTTTGGCTCAGATGCCTCCCTCATTGCTCTTGCCATCACTCACCCTCCTCTGTGCACAGCCAGTGATGTCAAGCAACAGAGTTGAGAGCAAGGGAGCTGCAGAGAGAACTATTCCTTGGCTCCTGACAAGAGGCCATGCAGCTCAGTCCCCTGAGATGTCTACTCCCTCCACCCCACAGAGGAAACCTGAAGAAAGCTGCACTGCCAAAAGATTTGGCTGTAACTGTGGCATCCCTGAGTCAGTGGGGTGCAGGCAAAGCTTCGTCACACCCTGCAAGGAAGGATCACACTCAGCCTTTGCATGGCAGAGCTCCCAGTGCAAGATGCACTCTCTCTCACGGCTGTCCTCAACACACCCTCTCCATAAAGCAGCATGCTAGCAGATGTGGCACCAGCAACTGTGAGGTTCTACAGGTAGGGCTGGATTCAGGGCTGCAGACTGGTGACACTGCAAGTGTTGATCCTGGTGGGGTGACATAAGATAGAGGTTGTGGCTGTTGCTGGCCATCCTTCCCCAGCAGCTGGGCTGGCAGTGGGGCCAGGCAGTGGGGATGTAAAAGTGGCAATGGTGGCACTGATGCCACTGTGAGTGGGTGCAGCCAGGCAGGCAGCTGAAGGTCACTGTGAGCATGTGCTGCTGCTTCTGCTTTCTTTATCTGGCTGTTTGGGTGCCTGAAGATGCACTCCATCTAATGTCCAGCTCTCACATACCTTTGGGTTGCAGGCTTGTACATCTGTGAGAAATCTACCCTATCTCTCTGAAAGCATCGATCCCAAGTTGCTGAAGCTAAAAGAGGAGCAAGGATTTAATATCCTGGGAAAAAAACCCCACTTTGTTAAATGCTTTGTTTTGACTGCAGGGTGAACAGAATTGCACAGAACTTGAGGGCTCAAAGCATAAGACAGCAAAAGAGAAGATCACCAGTGGATCGGCCACCTCCAGGTTAGCTATTGTTACAAACTGCTTGTTGGAACTGACTGTGTCATGTTGGCTCAAGGAAAAGCAGTTAATTTTTCCAGCTGTTTTGAAACTGCTGGAAAAGTGATTTTATGCCCCTGGATTTTGGAAAATAGTGTTCATGCACACAAATACAGGAATGCATAACAAAGGAAAACTAGATACTTCTTTTAGTTGTAAGGGTGACTTCATTTCTGGTGTGAACTGAAAGATTATGAGATGGTTAGTTACAAAATTCATAGAAATTGGTGTGGTGCAGTGGGGAAGATAATTGTCTTGCTCTCATCCACCTTTTCAGCACCTTTCCCTTCATGCTGAAATGAAAGGAAATGCTTGTTTTTTCTTCACAATAATATGATATTATTTTCCAGAAACCATCCTGGACCAGATTGCCTTAAGCAGCATCATAAAACTGCATCTGGTTCAACACACAATTCACAAGAGAGGATGGCCAAACTGTACCCTGATGGCTAGATGACATGCCCTTCCTGTGGGGTCCTGCTGCATGCAAACCCAAAAGCTGTGGCCACCCTCTAATTTTATAACCCTGCTTCTTGGCCACACTCAAAAAATGTGACTTTCAAAGGCTGTAGATAACACTTCTTTCTGCCATTAAGATCTGAATTCTGAGGAAGGTGGAGGAGGCAGTGGGCATGGGGGAAGCTGGGTCGGATTAGTTTTGCCTGCAGGCAGCACAGCAGCACTTCCCAGCTGATAATGACATTTTTTACTCCCATTTAATTACTGCCCCGGTTTGTATCATCTCCTTTCATAGCTGTTTCGGAGGTCATCGGAGGAACAGGCTGCCACGGGGCAGCTCCACCTGCCAGCAGTGGAGGGAGGGAGGAAGGGGCATCTTCTGCTGCCAATGTCACATCTGAGGTATAACAACAGCACCCTGTGTCATGGGGACAGAATAACATATTCCTTCCACTTTCTATTTTCTTTGCTTTCTAAACTCAAAGCACAGGTGAAAAAGCGAGGGTGTGAGATTGAAGAAGGACAAAGCTGCAGTAACATGCTGCCAAGTGCCAGATGGGTTAGTGAAACAGAAATAACTCAGTGTGGAAGAGGTACATTACACTACAGAAGAAAAGAATATTTTATATCTGTAGGAGAGGAATTGATACAGTATTTTAAAAAAATGAGGTAAACCTCATAGTGTTTTAGAAGACACAAAACTGAAAAGATGAGAGCACGGGTGTGTTAGCTGGGAAATCAGCTGTGTATCTGAGTCTGCAGCTGGACACAGGTACAAAAAGAGCACATGGCTACCTGCACCTGTTGGTGTTTCCTGTCCCCATTTTGTCTTGCCAGTGCTGGTGCAGGGTTTTCTTCATGCTGCCTGAGCCTGAGCCATCCCATCTGCCCACAGCAAGAGTCTCTGCAGACCTGGTAGGTTGGGAGCCTTCCCATCCTTCCTGCCCATCTGGAGCTGGGACAAATCTATGGGGGTGAATATTTCCCAGCAGAGCTGGGAGTCACCCTGGGAGCTGGTCTGTTGGTTTACCATCCAGCTGACAGGCTTCTGCAGAAATAGTGTATGGCAGCATTGCCTCATAAGCCTTAAATTTAGCCTTTCAGGCTGAGGGCTCTGCCTTGCTTTCAGTGGGACTTTGCAACTGCAGTCATTATTATCCCACCTAAGAGAACTCAGTTCCTTTCCCCCCCCCTTTTTGGGGCATTTGGAGAGCAACAAGTGCCAGCTTTGTCTGCCCAGAAGCTACCTCAGTTCCTCAGGGATGGCTGATAACATTCTGCAGATAAGAGGTTTGTTCCCAATTATTCTTTGAGAGCAAGGCCCCTCAAAGAGCAGACTAAACTCTATCAAGGAGTCAAAGGGTTAAAATAATATTGCCCCATCATGTCGGTGCTGACTAAGGTCCTGGGCTTAACATGACCCAAAATTGTTCTTGTTCCGCTGATGTAAATTGTTATCTTGAATTTCCCCCTATTTTATTATTTCAGTGTTACCATTTCTAAAGTCAAAACTTGGCAGAAATATGAATCTGGATGATAAACTAGTTCTGCTGTTGTCTGTATTTGACATTGTTCATCTAGCAAGCTGGTTCCCTGCTGACTGGGGCGCTGAGGCTGATTCTGTCCCCACCCCAGGTGTCTCTGGCTCCTTCCCTGCTGTTTAGTTACATAAGTGGGATGTATTGGGAAATAATAATGGTCCCCAAGGGGGAAAACCACCAGGAAAAATTACTTGTGTTCATGTGGTGCAATCCACAAGCTAATACAGATCTTCAATAATCCGTGAATTTTTTTACCCTGTTCCAATCCAGTGTAATTTATTTGGGCAAGACTTTCCTCCTGGGGAAACAATTTATTGCCAGTTATTTCTTAGTTTCTTCTGTAATCTTACAGCTGGAAGATCTTACTGTTAGGGTCCCACTGTCAAGGTAGCTTCATTGCTACCAACAGAACATAAGCATAAATGAGGGCAGACAGTTTTTACCCATATTTTGTACTAGTTGGCATGGAGTGACGGAAAGCTGGAAGTTTGTTAACAACAGACTACAGAGTAGAAGGAATAAAACAACAACAAAAGCTAGGTCCTTTATTTTTGGAAACTCTCCAACAACCTCTAATATGCATTAGTGAGATATCAACTTTCTGCCTTACAGCATGAACTATAAAATATTATATCTTAGCCCTGCACATTTTCAAGTTCCTTGTCCTTTATTACAGTCATTGGCTTATTAAAACTGGAAATAGACCTAGACCAAACCTCTGCCTGTCTCTGTCTGAATGGCTGCATCCGAACTCTGCAGCTTTTGAAAACTGGCCTCTGACATTTAAAACAAAACCAAGCCCAACACAACAGTATACAACTTCTCATTTCTTCTCCCTTAGTTACCTACCTGGACAAAGATCCTCACACCTGGACATACAAAGCTATGAGGTTCATGGGGTAACTCCTTGGCCACTAATGTTAAAGGCAAAATGCCCAGTGTGGTTAGCTGCGTCTGAGGATTAAAAGTCTATCCCACTTGAAGTCTTCCCAAGCATGAATGATCAATGATGAGTTTGAGGGTATATTATTTTTATTTGTTTTAAGGCCATAGATGTGATTTGTTCTTTTTGTAAGACTAACTGGCAGTAAGAGGTATTAATTTCCTATCACTTTGTTCCAAATTGTCCTTCCTTTGTCCTTGTATTTTATGGTCTCCATTAAGGAATGTTGTCCTCTGGATCGTTTTTATTGGCTTTGCATTTTAATAATCAGCATTTGTGCTTAATACAGCTGGTTTTTTGGTAACAAAATTCATAGCTTAAAAAACCCAAAGCAGCCTCTCTTTCTCTTGGACAGATTTGAAATGTGATTACTTTTATAAGTTATAAATAAAGTCGTAGCAGTTGATGTTTAGTGGGAAACTCTCCCAGTATATTTCAGGGGCCTGTTTTTCAGTCTCCTCTGATAAGGAAACTGCTGACTTGGCATTTTTGGGAGCTGTTTTTTTTTTTTCTTTGTGTTCCTGCTGTAGCTGCCAGGGGTTAACAAACCTCTGGGCTGCAATGAGGCCAAACCAGAAGCTGCCCATGCCACTGTGCTCTCTGCTAAGCGTAATGCCACTCTGGTGGGTGCTGGGTTTTGCCTGCAAGCTGCTAGATCAGGATGAGCTATGGGCCATCAGGATGCTGTCTCTGGGATCTTGCTCTTAGAGACACCTCCACCAAGACCTAGGAGGGGGTCTGTGGCAGCCCTTACCCCCACCTACACACCCACTCATACCAGCCTGCTGCAGTTTGCCCTCACCATTAAGTTAGAAATTGTGACCTGGGACAGACAACACATAAGGGTAGCTGCTTTTAATGTTTACAACTCTTGCAGAGAGAGTTTGTTTAAAAAGGGGTAATGACTCTCCCCAGTGTTTATATGTTGTCATTTTTTTTTTTCCCATGGTAAGACACTGGACTAAGTCTCTTTGGCTTGGAGAACACAGCCCCAGGGTGGGAAGAGGCTGGCCAGCCTTTCCTGCAGATAAGGCACCACTGGCTTCACTGCTCAGTCAGGCTACAGATTCAGCCATAATTTGGGGAGAGAGAGGAAACTACAGATAAGTGAAAGGCTTCAACTAAAAGCAGCTATTGACAGATACAGCTGAGTTACTGCGTGGGTTTTGTAAAGCAAAGGGAAGCATTTGCAGTGATTAAAAGGACACCTATAAGCCTTGATTTGCAATAGCTATGTTTTCTCTCGACCTCATTTAGTGAAATCCTTTTGTACCAAAGATGAACTAAAGAACATTCACAGATCCAGAGGTTTCCTGAAGGATTTGTAATTTGGCAAAGGTGTCTCTAAATAGCCTAGCAGAAGTGCTTGATTTTGAAGAAAATGTGCTGGTGTGTTATTGGGGTTCCCTGCCAGCCTGTGCTAGATGTTTATTTTATTTTTCTTCTCAGTAATGTGATCCAGCAGTTCAGCATAAGAAAAGTCAAGAGGAAAGCTACCCTTGTCAGAAAAAACCTGTAAAAGCAATCTTCCTGATGCTAGTGGGTGAGAGTCCAGTAAAAGAGGTGAGGATCCAGCTTAGAGCCTCCTTCAATAACAAAAAAAACCACATCCCCAACCCAAAAAACCAGCATAGTATTAAAAATGGAATTAATTTTGTCTTTGGATTGTGGTCAGGCTGGAATAAAGTTTAATTCCTTCAAGCTATGCTTTCCCCCAAGCACCATTACTTTTCAGGAACTTTCCTTGGAGAAGCCAGAAGCCAGTTCATTTGCCTTATAATGCATTGTGCTGCTGGACTTTGTCTCAGTGGAGAAGGAAGGCTAGACTGCAACTGCAGTTGCTCCTAACAAACTCATACTTGTCATATATTCAGGACTAGATGGGCTTGTCTGCTCCTTGCACCCACCCAAAATATAGCTGTGTCCAAGGGAGATGACCTCCACCTTGGGTCCCATAAGGACTAGGCGATGCTGAGGTATGCACAGGCTGATGCATCCCTGTCCAGGGACTTCTGGGACGCGCACCTCTATTACCACTGCCAGAAAGAGATACAGGACAGCAGAAACAGCTCAGCTTTCCTATCCTACAATCCCAAAGGAGCACAGAGACTGCAGTTGCACTGAGAAGTATATAGGGAGTGTGCTACTGCAGGCAGCTGCCTATCCCTCCCCAGGATTCTTTTTTTTCCAGTAGCTGATATATCCAAATAATAAGTGAGATGAATTAGAAAAGCTCATTAATGGCAGAAGTATGATGTAATTAACAAAACTGAACCTTAGAGCCTGACTTTTTTTCCCTGAAATTTCAGTGCCTGCTTGGGCTGGCTGGGAAGCATTGGAGAAGGAGGAGGCAGTGCTTTGTGAGAGGAGCCTTTGGTGTACCTGCAAGATATGAAAACTCCGCTTTGGGGCTATCTCTAGCTGTCACGCCTGGGGAGTCCTGGTGTCCACAGAAGATGGAGAGTGAAGCCCTCATATCAGAAGCAGCAAATGCAACAGCTCAGGTTGTGCAGCCTAGCATGGCTGCTGAACTGATCCCTGAGCTCCACTGTCCATACTGCTCCTGCAACACCTGAAACTTGGGGAATCTAGGCTGTGGTCTTGGAAGAGATTATAGATTTGGTTAATAAAACCAAGGGTATGACATAATGGGCTTCACCTTCTGTACCATATGTGACTTAGGACATCATGATTTTCTGATTTGAGAAAAAAAATTGTTACATCAATAAAGCACCTGAAAGTTGAATTGGAATTTCACATCTGATATCTCTCCTGAAGAAGTCGCCAAATGCATGGATTAGGGTGGAGGGGTGTAGTCAGTGGCATTGCACAAAGAATGGGACTTCTAAACAGATTCCTTAACGATCCTTTTCATCAGTAGCAATATAAAATCACTGCTGGTAAAGCTTATGGACAGAATGATGATAAACAAGTAGTGATGATACGAGGAAAGTCGCGCACAGCAATGGGAGTGACTTGATGGGTTCATGTCTATGGTAGTATTTTTTATATGGCCAGCTACAAAGCTATACTTCTGGGAACATAAAGGCAGCATGTATAGATAATTGCATCCTAAAACCTGCATGTTTGAAGGAGTTGAGGGCTGCTGTAGATGCAAAAGTCAGCATGAGCTTCCATTATGGTGCTGTGGCAAAGGGCCACCACGATTAGTAGCATGAAGAGGGAGAAGCTCTGTCTTTGAAAAGGAGAGACAAACAAAAGCATGCTCTGTGTAGTTCAGGGACCATTTTCAGAAGATGTTATAAAACTAGACAAGTTGCAGAACAGAGCCACCAAAATTATTTTAACTAGAAGAAAATCCTTTATAAAAAGATACTTTTTAGCTTAAATAAAACTAGAAAGGGGAGGAGAATGACAGGACTGACAATGACTTAGTTACACTATGTAAGTGGAATGTGGGAAAAAAATACCAGGTACTTAATTTACCATGTGAAAGCATAAAAAGATGCAACACCTGGAATCTGAGATGTGCAAATAAATAATAGGAAGCTAGCATCAATGTCTGACCCGTGAGGATGATTAGCTTTGAACCAAGCCACCAACTGTTGCAGGTCTTCCAGTCAAGACCAAATGTCTCTCTTCAGAGATGTGCCAGAAGAGTTATTAGGCTAAATATGAGAGTAACTGGCTGAGATATAATGATTTGTAGCACATGGGCTGTCAGAATAGATGCTTTAATGCTCCCTTTTGGCCTTCAACTGCATTAAACCCCCTATTACCTGATGTGAATCCTGGCTTCCCAGCATGCTTCATCATTTCTTTCTACTCTTGTTCTCAGTCTGTTCTTAGAGGAATTTCTCTCTCTTTCTCTCTCTCTCACTCCACTGCTTTTATTATGCCACAGTAGACAAAACCTAAGGTTTTTGAAGGTCCCGAAGGGAGTTAGGCTCTCCCTGCTTAGTCTGAATTCAAAGGGAACTGGGTGCTAAATGCAAACATTGTGAAAACCTCAACCCAGAGCCCTGAAATCCAATGTAGCTTTGAAAAACCTCATAAAAAGCAAGCTTGCTAATAGTGGGCTGTCTTGAGTTTTGTTCCTTCATCTTAAGTGTTTTTCTGGTGGAAGTTCTGTTAATACACACAATAATGACTAGAAATAAAAGAGTACATGTCTGGCTGTCACATACAAATTTTCTGCAAGGAAAATCACCAGTTATTTTACTGGCTGGTTATCTCAAAGCAGCAAGTATCCAGACGGTTGTCTCCAACAGTTGTTATTAAATTCAGCAGGAAATCCATCCTGTCCAAAAGAATTATTAGTTTCCATTGCTCCTGGAGATGTCCAGAGATGTTAATTTGCTCATGTTTGTGTTGCACTAGTAGCCAGCCAGTGAGTAGAGCTGTGGTTTAGTTTCATCCCTGAGCTCTGGGAGCTGGGTGACAGCTGTAAAACTGGTGTCTGTGTCTACACTAGGGGGTTATTTTTGAAGGAAAGTCTTCCCAGAACACCCCAGTTGCTCCAACTATAAAAATGTTTCACATCATGGGGCAACATTTGAAATTAGTAGTTTAGCATCTTAAAGTGGGGCCTCGATGCCATTAGTGGCAGTCTTTGCCATGAAGAAGTAGATATTTGTAAAGTATTTAAGCCCAGAGGTGTGTGAGACACCACAGTTTCCCCTTTTACTCACAAGAGAAAATAGCTGTGGTGGCAATCTGGTCTTTGTCAGTGCTCTAGATGCTCAACCACAAAGCAGTAGTCCTTTATTTATACCCTAAGGTCTGTCGGGGTGGGAATCATCTATCAAAGGGAGCTGGGAAGAAGCAGGACCTGGGCAGATTTTGCCTTGGCTGACTGCCTGGAGTAGAGTCCCTCCTCGCCAGCCTCACATCAGTGCTGGTGAGGAGGGACCACCCTGGGGACCTAAGCCTTTGTTGTGTGGGGACCTCGGATGCATGGACCCCACTGGCCCCTAAGAGTGTTGTTGGGGGGTCCCTAGCCCTCTGCCAGGGATGCTGTCCTTCCAGCCACTCTTGCTGCTGCCTCAACCACTAGGAAGGTGACCAGAGAGCAAGACAACTGTCAAAGGTAATTTCCAGGATTCTGCCAATCTCCAGTACACAGGTTTCTCTCTCCTCTCTGCAGTGCAGGAGGGATGAACATGCTCCCCGACTTCCCCATTGAACCTCTTTACTTGGCCATTGGGCAGTTGATGGGATGGAGAAACAGGTATGCTCAGCCTTGGCCTGACCTCATACTGCAGTGTTGCGTCTCTGGTTGACTTGGCTGTACTGAAATGATAGATGTTATCCTGCTGTAAGCCTGGCAGCCTGGCAGTGTAATTGCAGTACTCAAACACTGGCCTCCATTTGTTTTTCAGAAGGAAAAAAGCTCCAACATGTTTAGAAAAATTCAGACTTTTTTTGAAAACTCTAGTTCAGCTTGAAAAATCATTGTATTTCTGGCAGACTAAATAGAGGAATGTTTCTAAGGGAATGTTTGCATCAGGTCTCCATTTAGCTCTTTCAGTAACACCACAGCCTCATATAACCATCTGGCAGAAGTCTTCTAGAGAAACATGACAGCACAGAAACTATCTGCTGCAACCGCGCAGCATGAATATTGTTTGGATGTTTGATTTCATAAAAGATACTTCTGGACATAAATAAAACAAGCCTTGGAAAGGACACTCACAGGTAGCAGGGCTCACTGCCGGCTCTGTGGAGTTATGCATGCCACAGTGAATGAACGCTGCAGTTGCTGGTGCAGGGCATCCCATGGCTCCCATGGCTGGAACAAGGCTGGAAAGGCAACCAGCCAGGGAGTGTCACAGCCCTCCGGCACCAGCACAAGTAGCTGGCACAGCCCTGGGTTCCAGGGGTTTTGGCACTTGAGGGAATTGCTCTGGGTGCATGCCAGTGAGTTATGACTAAACCAGGCAGATATTCTTGGCAGATATCAACATGGCTTTGCGTCCTTTCCAGCTCGTCCTGGGTGCATCATGGCACACTGGAGGAGCAGTCATCCTGGCTGGGCAACCCCTGACATCAGTAAAACTTGTACAACTTCCTTTCCAGCATAGGACCAGTCCATAGGGCTCAGAAATAGGGACTGTACTTGCCCTTCACACAGAGAAATCAGCTGAAGGCCATCAAGGCTTGATGTGCTGAGGTTTTAGCTGCACTGAAGCTGACCATCTCCTTTATTGTTAAGGAACAGTATCAAATACATGTGTAACTTTAGAAGGGCAGGGATTGTCATGCTGCAGTCAGTCCCACACATGCTTTATAAATCATTAGTGGATGTATGACAAATCCCACAAGGCTTTGGGTTTTATCTGTTGTGGTTTGTTGTCACCACTCCTTATGCCAGGATGCTTGTGTCAGCCAAGGAGCACTCCTCCGAAGGCTAGCAAAAACTCTCCTTTGATCTTTTGCAGATGGTCAGGGCACATTCCTGGGTGCTGCACAAATACCCCCACAGTCACCAGGCTGCTGGCAGGTCTTGCTTTTCTCTATACTATACTGCCAGATAAAAGGGGCTGTCATCAAAGCAAATAGTTATTTAGCAAACATTCAGGTTAAGATTCTCTAGAAAATAGATATAGAAGACAAGTATAGAAAATAAACCACAGAACCCCAAACTTTTCGTATCTACAGGAGATTTCTTTCCCCTCTTACCCAGGTATGGTTTCTCCAGCTTAGCATCCCATAGATCCATGGTTCAACAGCCTCTCCCTCTCTCCCCTATTTCCAGAGGATATTTGTGAACTCCAGTGACAATCACACTAATTTGGGGTTCAGAACTTCTCCATATACTGACCTTTCCTTTTCCCTCACCTCTGCCTCCAAGCAGGTAGCCTGGGTACACGGGAGTTTCACAGACAGCAAATGGGTCCATGTGGCAAATGGTGAGCAGTGGCAGTGTGTTGTACAGGGCACTCTCCTTCCCCCAGCTTACATGTGGGTAGATGAGTATCAGCAAAATTCCAGGTCAGCTTCTCTACCTCCTACATTTAGTTTGCCTTTCATTCACAAAACTTTCAATGGATTTATATGCTTCATATACGAATGTTGATTGCAAACTCATTAACTTTGGGACATTTGCAAGTTCCCATGGAGAAATTAAAAAAAAAAAAAAGAAGAAGAAAGGAGTGTGTTGCCCAGCTGTCTCTGTCTCTGGGGCAGTGTGCCCTTGTTGCTTTCTCTTGCTCTAGGAACTTCATGATACGTGCACCCTCCATCATGGCCCCTGTGAATGAGGCATGGCTTTGGCAGTTAATACCGATACTGAAATACAGCCATTTAAAAGAACAGCACTCAAACCACATATACAAGCTAAAAACGTTTTTTGCGCTAATGAGTTCAAGATGGATAAAACCCTGTACATGTTGCAGTGCTCCATACAAGGAAGAGTTCTAAGCATTGACCCTTAATGTTTCCTATCATTCAAGTGCTGTGTTTTACTATCTAATGAATACCTGCTGACAGCTCTCGGTTATCTCACGTAGCAGAAGGATCGAGGTGACCGAGGCAAAGTAAACCCAAAGATGTTGCAAGGTACATGGCAATTATACAGGAAGAAAATAAAATAAGAGCACTGTGGAAGACTGAGCAGCACCAACCTGTGCAGGGAGGAGCACTTAATAGGAAAGGGCTGCAGTTCATTCAAGCCCTTTTGCAACTCACTTTGGACTCCCTGGGTTGCCTGTGTGATTAATGCACAGCCTGGATAATCAGCCCATCCGTGGTTGAGGGCTGTTTTATTTTCCTACATGGTCGTATCACTCCAGTAAAGTGTTTTACTCCGTGTGTGTTACCAGTGATGGCTCAAAGTGAGGTCAGCACAGAGGAATGGTGGGCATTTCACACCATTAACCACCCCTGCTTTCCACACTGCAGACCTCTGCAAACCAGTTTGGGCTGGAATTAGCCAGCCTCAGCAGTGGTGATGCCCTCCCAACCCTGGATGGGGAGCACAGGCTGGCTTTTTACAGCAAACTGGCTGCAAATGGAGTTTAATACAGGTGTATCTGAGGAAGTGATTCAAGATCATTCCCAGATGTTGTAAAATGTCTCCAGCTCCCAGCCAAGCTGCTGGGGGCTTTCGAAACAGTTTACCACTAGCTGGAAAATGTTTATAGAGGGGAGCAAAAGCCCAGAACATTCATTCACATTTGATTGCTCACTGTGAGCCTGGATCCCTTCCTAGGGCTCTGGGTGTTTGGGCAGGTTGCTGCAGAAAAGATGTGCAAAGCTTTATCAGGCAGCTCATTCAGGATTGATTGTGACTTTCCCAGAACTACTTTCTGACCGGCTTTTCTCCAAAGTAACCATCCTCAGTCTCTCCCTCTGGCACTGTGACCCTCAACAAATGTATCACAGTTTTGGCATGTTTGGGACATGCTACCACAGTACAGCAATATTATGTGGCAAGCACAACATATGTTTTGGAAGAGAGTTTGGTTTATTTTAGCTGCTCCAAATTTATTTGACCTGTTTAATCCAGCTTTCACACTACATCATCTCAGTGACTGGGATTGCTTTTAGGTTATGCCCCACACAACATGTGCAGCCAGTTGGCCTTTCATCTGTATGATTAATTGTCCAAATTTATTTCCATGTGATTAATATAAAACCCTAACATCCATGATAGGCCAGGCCACTCCATCCTCCATGTTATCATTGGCAGGTGCAAGGTCTGGCCCACTGAGAAAGCAGAAGTGTGAACATGGTGTGTTGGGAAGCCTGGATATCTTCCTAGCTGTATGCTATCTGATTGCTGCCTATCTAGGCTGGTTGTAAGTTAATAATGGCTCAGTCACCCACAGGAAACCAGTTGAGGGGCAAAGCTCACGGTGTGGTCAGCCCCATCCTGCTCTGGATGCTGAGCTGAGGCTTTGCATGGTTTTTTTGCTTCTCTGTGCATGGAAACAGCAGCTCAGGCTAGTTCTGGTGTGGGAGCCACCGCTATGCACAGTGGTACATGGGTGTGCCTCTCCCTTTGGGACCCGCCCCTCTGAACCTGCAGTGCACATTGCAGCTGCAGCAGTGGGAACTGTGGTGGGCCAGGGACTGAGGTGCAGCAGGTGATGGTGTGAGATCCAGGTAAGTCCCATGGCTTTTGCAGGTGATTTCTGGCTAAGCTGCGGGATGGGGATAGTTGATGGTGTTCTGCCCACAGATCGCCCCAGGATGAATGCCACAAGCATCATCAAGGGATGAACAGCCACAACAGCTACACTCTTGCCCTCACACTGCTGCCTGTCATACCTGTGCTGTACCTGTATAAGAGTTTTCTGTCTTGCAGGTATTTTAGTATAGTACCCTGAGAGGGTTTCATGCTCCATACAAAATAAAATGATTGCTGTGGACATCATTTCTGTGAAAAAGAGCTTCTCAGCCCCCACTCTTCCCCTCTGGTTTCTCCTGCCAAGAGCAATAACCATCACCCCTGACTGTCAGACACTCCCTTGCCTGCCAGCTGAATCATACTGGAGATGGGAGGCTTTTTTAGGTACTAAAACTTTACAAGGCAAAGACATACAGTATACACCCATATGCCCTGCCTGGAAACTGGCTGCTACCTCTGTGGAAAAGGCAGTCTCAATTAAGGTTTCATGGAAAGTGGGGACAGGCTTGGGGCTACAGCCAGAGGCAGCAAAAGTTTCCACATTTGCCAGCACCTATCTTGCAGATGCATCTGCTAACTCCACCTCGGTCTCATTCTCACTAGGCAACCAAATGTGCTAAAAGGAGAAATTAAGAAAACAATTTTCATGCCTGATTTGCTGTGTTTGGGATATTACTTGTGCTGCATTGCAAAACCATTGCACTATGTCACTTGTCTCCCCTAATATTCAGGGGAGCAAAGTGCTCCCCTAAGCAGTGTGCTTTCCAGCCTGAATTCAGTGGCTCCACCTGGCCAAACAAATGAAAAGGGCTTCAAACAGACCATTTACAGGGTAGAAAAATCAGATTCATCCCTGATGGGAAGGTCTTCTGGAGCTATTGAGCTATCTGAGAAGTGGCAGAAGGAGCTTTGGGAAGAAGAAAAGGTCAGGATTATTTGGCTGTAACAGCTATAGGTGGCCATGCTTGGGACCTAACAAGGTAATCAAGAACTCAGCTCCCACCCCTTGCAAAGTAGTGCTGACTGCCTTATATGTGGCATTTTTGGTTCTCTGCTGAGCCAGTGACCAGGACTGTGTGAGAAAGACCAGAAACCACAATCATGACTTGATGACAGAGATTTTGCCTTACTTCCCACAGGGGCAGGGAAATAGCCATGGTCAGGCACCTGCTTCCTTCTGATCTAGAGGTGGCCAGCTTTCAGTGCTGGTCAATGCTGAAGTAGTTTGCCTAGCTATTTATCCATGTCCTTTTAAGAAACTTAAAGCCCTTTCAGTGCTTTCTAAAGTAAAACAAATAATTTTCTTGAAGTACCATTGGCAGTGGAGAGCACAATTACATTTACCTATGCCACAGGTGGTGCGAGGCAGAGGCTGGTTGGGATGTGTGTGAAAGCACTATTAAGGACATGGGGAGGGGACAGCATGCTATTGAGATACAAAATATTGCTTTTGAAAAACCAGGAGCTGTGCAAAGCAAGTAATATAACTTTAGGCTTGAAATAAAGAGGCCACAGAGGACCAACAACTGAAGCACAGGCAATAGTTGAGAGAGGCAAGAGGAACTGAGGAGGTAGAAAACATCTAGGGACTTGAAGTTTACAGTTCCAGTTACTTCACGCACGTTCGCTTACAAAGTGGATCTATAGATGAGAGAGCCTCTGCTGAAGTTAATCATAACCTAAACACACATGTCTAATTCCAGTCACTGAAAATAATTTAACCAGCAGGGTTTTAAAAAATGATTAATTATTGTGAATTTTTGTTTTGTTTGTTTGACCTAATGAACAGGGCATAGCTTTGGAGTGAATTAATAGATTTCTTCCCTCCCCCCCCCAGACATCTCTGAAAGGGCTTGCTGACATGCGAGAGAGCAGGCAGTACCTACCTTAAAAGAAAAGCAGTTTTTAACTCTTAAGACAACAAAAATACCTGCCAGTATTGAAAATGAGGTTTATATGCCCATTCCGGTAAAGCTGAACACTACCAGCTGTATTGTCTACCTTTACAAAAAGAACTCAGGTGGTAAATTTCCCCTGCTTTTCTTATTTAGAAAGTTGTTTGAAATCTGCTGGGTTTGCTGATAACATGTTGGAAAGAAGATCAGGTTTATCAAGTGCATTAAATTCTCATTAAAAAAAAAATAAATCTAAGATATATTTCACATGCACAGTCCTTGAGGGAACAAGTCACTTGTACCTTTGACTGAACTTCACCTTTCCTGGGACTATAAAGCCTTATTTGAGACTCAGTTTCTTCTCCTGTTGTGCTAAATTCTCATGAGGAGGAGCACAGGTTTCAGCGTAGGAAGGAAATCAGGGGAGAAAAAGTTCACTTTCTTCTCCTGGCTACATTCTTTTCACAAAAGCCTCCAGATGTAACTCCTTTGGTCTGAATATTTCTGTCTACCTCAGACTGACATTTCCTCCCTTTCCACAAAGATGGGCAGAGATATTTATGGCAGAAAAGATAAATTGTAAAGTGTTTCTCAATCCAGTTCTGCATGTCTTATGCTTTTCTCACAGGTCCTGTGTGGTTTCACTCATACAAGAGCATGTCAGGACTCCAAACAGCGTGAGGGGCTCTCTGGATGTGAAACTGTACCCCTGGAGTTAAAGACATAATTTCAGATCAGTAAATAGGGGAAAATGGGCAGAAGGAATCATCCTCCACATTAATTGGGATGTCCTTGGCTGTACCTTGGTGTTGAGCATAACATGACTGAAACCCATCAAAGAAGCCCAACATAGTTTGGCAGTCTCTTGTCGCAGCACAGTGCATAGCTTGGCCAGAGCCTACAACCTCATACTTACAAACCCCATTTACAGGATCTTCAGGATGCTAAGAGGTGCTTCAACGCCTCTTAGATATTTTACTTGACTCAGTAAATTCCTTTGTGACCCCAGAAAACCATATGGTGAGGCCAATTGAAGGCTAAATCTTGTCCTGCCACTTGAAGAGCAAGAGCGGTTGGCATGGCTCAGGGAGCAGGAATGCAGTGCACAGATGCATTTAAAATAAATTTAAACACAGCTAATGAGGACCAGCTTTTCAAACAAAAGTATCTGCAATGAATTAAGGGGAAAAAAAAGACAGAGAAGAGATACCAAACCAGCTACAGTAGTGCAACATTCACTTGTAGATTACAAGTTAGGGTAGTGTTTCAATTAGTTTCCCGTCAGTTAGCCCAACTGAGTGTGACTGTAGGTGAGGATCAAGGTTTTCTTTGAAAGCATGCAAGCCAAGGAACTAATGGGTATTTCACTAGGCATGTCCGTCTGAGCCTGCCCTGAGAGCCATCGGGTGCCTGATGGATGCTGTGCAAGTGTTTCCTTATATGCAGGGCTGAAAGTACATTTACATTCATGTATTGCAGCTCCTATTGTCACACAAAAAATAGTCCTCTCAGACCAGTCCAACAATAGTCCAGTACCTACTCCTGTATCTCCTTTCCCACAACAGCTTATTGAGGGAAAAGATATTAAACATAGGCAGTCAGCCTTCTGCTGGCATTGTTTCTTGTTGCTGGTTACTTCTGTGCTTTGGGACTTCCTGAGTCAGGGTTGCAGCGTTGTGGTTAATAACCCTTAAAGGATTTTTTTTTTTGATGTGTATTTATAATTGGTTTTGGTCTCACTTATTCTTTTGACAGCTAGAATATCCCATGACTACGAGTTTCTGTGTACTGTGTGAAATTTTTAATTATGTTACCTCAGATAATTCTATCCAAACTCCCTGCTTCTAGAAAGAAAACACTGTAGAAGCAATTAATATCTCCTCCCATATTAATATAATTTCTTATGTTATGGGCCGCTATTACTTCTGTCCTCAGTGATCTCTTCTCCAGGAGAATGAAGCTCAGTACGTAAGTAAGTGCACAGTGTCTCTTTTCATGGGAAACTATTTCTTTCCTTATGTCATTCTTTTTCTTTTTTGCTTTATCCTTTCTGAGTGATAAGAATCATAAATGATGCTTTCTTGTCCCTACTTCTAAACCCAGTATTTGCCTTTTTGTTTGTTTTTTATTTTCTGTGTATGTTGATTTTTTTTGTTTTTTTTTAACTGCTGAGGAGTTACTACTTTGAGCTGAATTATCTAAAATAACACCAGGTGCTTATTCCTGACTGTTACTAGTAAATTTAAAAACTGTTATCAAATATGTACCGTTTGGGGGGTCTTTCACCGAGTGTCTGAGGTTCTAGCAGCCAATACTCATGTTTGGTTTTGCTTTTGCTACTTTGAATCAGTGAATTGCTTTTCACTTCCCTACAGAAGACTAGCTTATGAAGTTGGTTCAGTTCCTCCAAATCCTGAAAGATATTGGCACAGGTGGGTACTGGTTGTCTTTATTTAAGTCAGTCACTTTTTATCTCTGTGTAATTAAAGCAATGCAAATACACAGGGTAGCCAAATGGCCCAAATAACCCCACCTTAGACTGAGGACCTGTGCAAGGAATTACTTGACATGTGCAAATCCTATTCAGAGATTGTCCAAGACATTCAGAAACTTTAGCAGGCTATGCTGGAAAGCAGTTTGAATTGGTTCATTACAACGTGTGTTATTTGAGTTTCTGTCCAGCAAGGCTGACTTCCTCAATGAAATTTCTGCAGCTGTGTAAGATTTAACCATGTTGAGATTTCAACTACTATGAACATTAAAATGAGAGTTATTTGTCTTTCTTAGGCACGAATTGAACTGTCCTTTGCTTCCCAGCTGCCCTTGAGGTTTCCTATTGGCAGCATTAACTTCTTTGCCCCCTTTTCTTGTGCTGTTGGAGAGGGCTGTTTGCTCTTGGCTGCAGCAGTGAGAGCTAAGTGAGAAATGCCTGCACCTGGGCAGGCGTTGTTGCTACCCCCACCTCCTCACAGCTGGCCAGCACAGCTGAAGTCCCTGGTAATCAGGGCTGACAGCCAATATAAAAGAGGTGGGGAGAAGGAAAAGAGGTTTTTTGTAGGGGTTGTGAGGGGCAGCTCTGAATTTTTACCTGAAGGTACTTAACAAAGGTGTGGATTTTGTTTTTGGTTTTTTTTTTCCTTTTCCTTCATTCTTCCCTTTTGCTAGTGATCTTTGTCTGTTTCTCACAATTTTACTTACAAGCAGTGAGTTTTGAGGTCTTCCTTGCTTCCTGTGGCTTCTGCAGTCTTTTCCTGTATTATTGCTTCTCTGAGTTTTGCTGGTTTAAATAGAATGGAGTGTAACCATGCCTGACTCTTTGGAAGCCTGATGAGTTGTACCATCTTATGTTACAAAACTGTAAATGAAAAGCTACCTGGAGTTAGATTTCCCATACTTGCTGCTTAGATATGTTCTGAATTGTGTAAAAGAATGCTTTCTTATGGTGGTCTGACACTCTATTTTTTTGTTCTGAGCTAGTGAGAAGGAGATAGAGTACAAAAACTCCACTTGAAAAAAAAAAAAAAAATCCATAAATCTTTTGGCTGTGATTTGCTTTCCCTGGAGGCAGGGGTTTTAGCTGGGTTAGTTGGGCAAGTCTTATTTAAAAAAAAAAAGGTCAACAATTGTTGCATCTTTTCTTTGCTAAGTTCATGCCATAGAAGTTAAGACTCCAAAGAATGCCCAGGCTTGCTATTGCCTCTGTGGTCTCCTTATTGGCCACAGAGCTCTATGCTTGGGAAGTGCTTTTAAACAGGGATGACTGATGGTGCTCTGTTCTCTTGCAGAGTGGCATTGGTTGGCTCTGCTTACATGGACTACAAGTCAGGAATGCTCTAACTCCTTGTGAATGTGATTGCCTTCGATTTCGGTTTTGGTCCATCAGAAAAACACTGAATGAATGATGACAGGTAGGTGTTCCATAGCATGTTCAATCACTAAAAACGTTTCCTGAGGCTTGTAAAAGGGTTGTAAGAAGCTATTTATGGATGTTGCTTGAATAGGTTTTGCAGTTTTGGCAAGTTGAATCAAGACCAGTTTCTAGGTGTTGTTATAGTCTAAAGTGGTTTCGTGATACAGTTTGTGAGGCAGTGCAATTATTGTGTTACTTTCACTAAAGCAACAGTGCTTGTTGGGTAGGTGTGAGCTCAATAGCTAATGTTACTGAGACAGGAGTTTGCAAATGATCTGTTACTCTAAGTTCAGGAGATGAATACTCGAGGAAAACTAAGGCTGAATGTTGTTCTCCATTTTTTTCAGGATCATAAACTAAATATGTGCTACTTGCTTCTTGAGAGTAAGGATTTTATGTGCTCTTCCAGTTAGGACATTTCTTTGGTTCTGGATTTCCTAGTTCTTGGTGGAAAGACCCAACTGCCTGCATTGAGCCCTAGGTGTTTCAGGTTCCTTTCTTGCCAATGTGTCTTGTGTACATCCTTCTTCAGAGGGATATGGAAGAAGGAGGAGCCTTTTTAACTTGGTTGACTTGTGTTATATGGCAGTGAATTACCCATGTATGGGGCTCTGAGCAAGGCTACACAAGTGTAACATGCAGACTGTTTGCCCTTCCTAGTTGGGATTTAAGATCTGGTTTGTACGCCTGCTAATATACTGGGAGGATCTGAGACGGGTTTTAATGTCATGTGACTAACTTTAAAAATAGTAACCTTGGTGTGGTGTTGAAATTGTTTTTCCATGAAGAATAATGAAATAGCTTTCATTTCAAAATATCAGTTTTGTATGAAATTCCTGTTATGAAATCCCTATTATTTTTCTCCAAGTTGGAAAAATTTGGTCCTTCTCTTATAAGCAGGGTATTGCATTGTCTTTTGACCTCATTCACATAGAGCATGAAGGTGAAGTGCTTGCAAATGAAAAGTGAGGAAAAAGTAGTTTGATAATCTGTTGACATCATATTGTTTATGTAAATTTACTTTAAATACAAAAGAGTTACTTCTTTGAGAAATCACAGACAATGTGGCAATAGGGAGCTATTAGTAGCAATTTTTTCTGGTCAGCATTTTTTTCTGGTCTCGGTGAAGTGCCAAATGTGAGGTGTTGGTGTTCGGGGAGCCCCATGTTCTTATAGTGGAAAGATGTATTTCAGTTCTGAGCTTAGCTCTGTGGCTTGTGCTTGCTATGGGAACACTACTATTGGCAATCTTTATGTTGAAGACCACCATGTTTTGCTTTTTAAACAATTTACCAATCAGCTTTGAATGCATTTTCTTTCTATGGAGCTCAGCTGAGAGAATCTCTCTCATAATTTGATGAGACAGTGACACTCTTCAAGGGTTCAGAATTGCACTATTCCTTGGCCATGCTTTCTTGCTCCCTCTCATGCATACTGAATTAGAAAAGCACTCAAATATTCCAAGAGATCAAGCTTGCTATGTCACATAAATGGTGTCACTGTGATAAAGAACTCCAAGTGTCAAACAAAAACTGTGTTGGTAGGGATCATCAGGCATAGGAAAAACTATCTGCTAGTGTGTCTATTAAATTTTTTTGGTTTAAATGAAGGGGATATCTTCTGTGAGAGGCAGGATACCTAAAGTCCAAAGTTAATTTCTTGACATCCTTATTTTAACTTCCAATCACAACAGTACTGGCAGTCTTGGTAGAGAATTGCTTGCCATTGAACTTTGATAGGAGATGTGAGAAGAACATTGCTAATAAGCAATGAGTATTTAGTAGGTCTCATTATTGCTAACTTCTAGCATTCACAAAGAATGAATTTGATCCAGTTCCTTAAATTTTAACTGTTATAGCTTAATAACTTAAAAATTATGAAATTTGTTTTTTCATATTTTAATTTTTTCTTGGACCTAATCTTCCCTATCCAGCTGTTAAGGATAGAATTGTACTTCCCTGCTTATAGGAGGCTTTAAAAACCAAGAGCTGGCACTGTCAATCCAAGTTGTTAAACCAGCACAGGAGACATTGGGTGAAGCTCCCACTTTTAAGGTTCAGTCAGGCTTGTTGCAGCTTAGAGACTTGGCTGCAGTGGAGAAGCTCTTTTTCATGTGGTCTGGGTCACAGCTATGCTGGGGCAGGTTTGTACAACTAATGCTAGGCTGTGGCTGGCCAGTCAATAACTGGGAACCTATTGCAGCTTGGAGTTAAACTTCAAAGGAAGGAACGTTCAAGAAAACCATACCACTCTCTTGCTGTTTTTTTTTTCAGTACTTTAATATAGCATTAAAATGCTAGAATACTAGAGGAAAGCTGTATACTATCCAGCAAATAAGGCACATGTCGGAATGCCATTTTATGGACAATCCACAACAGAGGTTTTACAGCCACACAGTCACCAGATGGGCAAGCTGCCATCTTGATTGCTGAAGCAGAACTGGTACCTCTGTGGCCTTTGTCCATAGGTTTTGTTTGTTTTAGCTGTACAAGTTTATTAACAGTTACAGAAAAAGAAATTATACAAATTACCAACTGAATCTGACAAGGTCAGTAGGTACAGCTAAACAAATGTAATAATAATTAGGTTATTTTTTTAAAGCTGAAGAAACTCATAAGATAAGTGTTAGTTTTAGCACTAGTACACAGCTCAGTGAATGCTGTACTAAACAACCTTTTAAAGGAAACAATCCAGTACAGGGTAAGGCAGACCTCCCACTTTTAGCATGGTAAAATATCAAACTAAAAACCCAATCCTTCATAATATAATCAAACTATATGAAATGTAAAGTGTAAGAATGCTTCAAATACGTGCACATGCATATTCTATACTGCTATGAGTTCTAATTAAAATAAACATAAACACCTACAATAGTCTACTTTAATCCTTTTCTCTTATATCCTTTGATTGACATTATTGCTGTAGCCTATACTGCATAGCTGAGCTCACAGTCTGCAAAGAGTTGTGAAAGTCAAGTTGTCAAAAAGTGTCCCAAACAACTCTATTCCTCTCTGGTTATGGGGAAGGAAAGAGCTATCATTTGAAACCCAGTGCTTGTGCTTCAGAGCTTCTGAAAACTGAGTCTTTATGGCACTTTCAGCATCTTCCGTCTATCTCATGAGGCAATAAAGTGACAGTATAGTGTTACTTGCTCCTCACTTCCTATATGTCTAGTGATAGCTTTTCCTAGCAATCCTTCCCCAAATACACATAAATAAACTGTATAAGCATCTTCATATAAGTCTAAGCAATTGAATAATGTATTGGTTACTTAATACTGATATTTTCATCCAAGGATAAGAAAAACAATATGGCTTAAAGAATTGCAAGGTTTTTTGTCAGAATTATGTACCAACTTTCATATAATATTTTATGTAGACAATATTTCCTTATGTAGTTCTGTTGCATACTTTATACAGACAAAAGCATTGTAAAAAAAACTTTCATAAATATTTTCTTGAGGATACATCCTTAATTCTGCAAAATACTTAAGAAAACTCTTACCTCTGTTAGTATCCTAGTTGAGAGGAAGGCCCTTCTGAAAGCTTCCAAATTGTAAAAACTTTTCCCCAAAAAGCAAACAATGCTTTTTTAAAAAGGCCCTCAAATATATACAAAAAAGTTACTGCAAGGAGTTTCCAGATAAGATAACAATTCAGTATTACAAGAAATATTTGTAACCATTCAAAAATTTTAACATCTAAAAAGGTTTCCAAAATACACACATAGTATTAAAAAAAATTTGAAAGAAATTCTATGTCAAGTATAACTCAAGATAAATACACATCTGCAAGTAAAACTGTAAAATACTTCATACAGGGGTAAACATTTATATCAATCATCTATAGCTAGTAACTGCACACGATTGTCCCTTTGAAATTCATCCTAGAAACACAAACCATCATCCCTACACCTAAGATCTCAAACAGCCCTCTGAGCATTTCAGCAATATTACAAACTGAATGGACAGCAGTGGTTTTGCAGATAGGGAAGAGATACAGGTTGAAGCCCAGCTGGGAGTGGAGTGATATCTTACAGAATGCTTTTTGTATGGGGATAGTTCCATCACATATTTTAAAATATGTTGGCAAAGGCAAGTGGAAAATGTATGTCAATTCACTTAACGTGAAAAACGCATGTTGTTGACTTATTGCATACAGTTCAGTGGACAACTCTTAGGATCCATGCCAAGAAAAAAGTATTCTACATGACTGCAGGATAAAGAGAACTAATCTATGAAGTCTGGCATTTCCAAAAGCTCTTAACTTTTAATGTTTTAAGTACTTTTATTTTTGGGATAACTGCTAGAGCATCACAGGTGTGCAATCCATGTATAGTCTAAATTTCACGTTGTACAAAAAGGTAAAATATAGAGAATACTTCTTGGAATAAGGCTTCTCTCAGACATACAAAATTTCACATTTTTAGTTTACAAACTAAGTCCCATATAATGGGGAACTTCAAAATACACCTATTTTCAGAAATAATATATACTCTTGTGTATTTATCTGAAATTATAAAGCAACTTTGAGACAAAAAGGCCTCAAACTTTGCTTGTGTGGCATCGTTTTATGTTTGTGGTAGCAGCAGTAGATTCTGGATAAAATGGGGCTATTCTTCAAACTACAGGGATTTTTCTTCACCATTAAGTGAAGTATTTGTAACAACCTCATTGGAGCCGCATCAAGTTAAAGCAGCTAAAACCCTACACCATGCATTTTAAATCACTGATACTTTTCTCCAGAGCAGTGCCAATGCCAAGGACAAATTCCATGTGAAATGTTCTGACCTACTGAGGAAACAAATTGTTTAAATTTTTTAAAAAATAAATGGAAGTTTAAAAATCTCCAAGTGTGTGTGTGTGTGGGGAGTATATGCTGGATGGATGGGTGGGCAGGCAACAGAAAGCATCTGAGGTCGAAAAATCCAGTTTGCCAAATAAATGCACAGCCAACGTTTTCTTGGGCACACCCCTAAAGAATACTGAGTTTAGAGAGGCTTATACTGATGTAAAACTTTTTACTGATACTTTGCTTTGCTTCTGGTAAGACTGTCTAAAAATGCCTTCAAGGATTACTAGCTGATGTTCTAAATGCACAGATGGTTAAAGAAAACATCAGAAAGCATTCAGAAAAAAAAATAAATTTGAGGTGAATCAACTCATGTTCTTTCCAGTAAGAAAATCGGAATTTTTAAGGTTTATCCAATTAGGAAAGGATTACTTAGGACTAATAGGTTTTGGGGGAGGGGGAGAGGAAAGAAGAAACCTATATCTTTGTAGATTATTTTTTTAATTCAGAAATTTCCCTTCTGTGCCATTAACTAAAAGCCCGTGGTCATAAGCTATTGTATATCACTATTGTGGATGTGTTTTTCTACCAGCTTAAATTATATACATATGAGTGTGGAGCAAATGCCCAGGGCCAAGTGCTACAATCCTATAAGTAAACCTCATGCAGGGAGGGACAGAGGAACACTTCCCTCACAGGAGCTTGGTGCTGCCTCCTTCCACAGGCACCAGCTCGTTGTGGAGACTGGTTTCAGCCCTGTGCAGCAAGGACGGAAATCAAGGGGATGTCCCCACACAGCTGGGGAAAGCTGGAATTCAGCCCTATGGCTGCAGTGGAGGGAGGGTCGTGGCCAGTCTTCAGGGACCCGGGTCACTTTCCCTCCTCATCCCACTTTTGGCAGGGATTGCAAGGCAAGCAGGCTTCTTCCAGCCCTGGGGTGCCTAGGCCCTGATCATGTATGCATCCCATACTGGGATGGATTTGCAATCGCTGAGTTAGATAGGCAGCACAAACTACGGCAGTGTTGCTTTTTGCTTTTCCATGTGATTTGTTCTTTATGTGCTTTCCCCCAACATGAGTGTAGAGGAAAATCTGCTCTCCTTTCTGTTTCAAATATGCTAAATATTACTTAAATACTTTTTGTCTGCTGCCTAGGAAACTATCAATGATACAAATATTGAACTCTCATATGTATGCTCTTAAGAATTATTATTCTACACCTATAAGCATTAATTGTGTTAAAGTACGTTTTAGTATAACCTAAAAATCCATAAGCTAAAGGCATTGCCATGCAGTGTTGAGTCTAGATAAATGATTTTTAAGAGGGCACTGTTATGAAAATAGCAACAACTGCATACAATGCTAACTTTTTGTTGGACTTTGCTCAGAACCTGGTGGTGTGCTGTATATTGATGTAGCTATATCAAGGCGTGTGCTGTTTTATTGATCTAGTGGTTATCATCAGATGGAAATTATTTCAACACAGAAAAAAAAGGTTAATAGCAATACCTTAGTTTCAGAGAGAAAATAAAATAGCATTTTCCCCTTCATTTAAGAAGGTTTCTCTACACAGTGGATTTGAAGCTTCAAGGTGACTTTTTTTTTTGTTCATGAAGTGATCAAGATGAGAAATAGATCTGGTTTAGTATGTGCTCCTTCAAAATTACTTCTGCTTGAAACAAACTATCGAGAGTAATACTAGAGGTCAAGCTTTGAAAATCCACCCCTAGATTTGCTGGTGTTTTCTTATTTTTACTTGTGTGGGAAGATTTAGTGTCTTTGTTTAGATAATTTGTCTTTACAGTAACTTCTGAGTCTGTGCAAAAGTATGTTTCCATTTGAAAATGCTGAAACTGCATCTTTTCACTGAGGCAACTGAGCTGTTATTAGGGTTGACTTTCAATAATATTACTTTCAGCTATTTTAGTTGATGCACTTGCCAGCTGGGCAAAGCTAGTTTTGAAGTGATTAATTTAGTTAATACTGTTTTAGCACTACATAACACTTTTCATTCAGTGATGTCAAAACACTTTAGCTAGTAAGTAACCCTCACAGCTCTCCTGTGAGGTAGTTATACTGAAGTATTATTATCCCCATTTTGCAGCTGGGGAAACTGAGGTCCAGAAGGATCTTGCGACTCGCTCAAAACCAGGGACCTAATGGAAGAGCCGTGGTCAGAAGCCAGGGTCTGTTGTTCTCACCGGTAGGCTGGGTTGCTTGGGCTACCCATAAACAATAAAGCTTGCAAAGTACATACATAACACCACCACCAGAATAAGTAGAAAAAATTTTGCCCTGCTTATAGGGAAGCAGGGAAGTGGCAGAAGTTTCACACTCGAGCAAATTTGTAAAGAGCTTCACATTTCCAATATGAAAGCTTGCTGTAAGTTTGAAATTTGCTTTATAAGAACTTGACTGCACATATTGTCTGTCCTGTTATCACTTGGCATAAAACCCCCCTCTGTCTTAGTGTTACGGAATTGATCCTCAAAACTAATTTAATTCACATCAAGTTTTTTAGGATTTGAAGTATTTCCTATAAGTATCATTCACACAGATCAATCACTCTAAAGAAAACTTCATAAAAATAAATTGATAAAACCCCAAACATTATCCCTGTAATTTTTTAGTGAACGCAGCAAGTGAATTGCTCGTTGTGTCCTTTTGCCCATGTATGCTTATGTAGAGCTATAAACAGGATACTGTCTTGAGGTACTTTTAGTTGATGATATTTCCCAATCCCTGATGAGATACTTCTTTGCAGCAGGATGCCCCTGCACAAAGTTCTCCCTGAAATGGGACAAAGAAATACAATTCCTACATTTCTTCTCAGGCAAGTAGGTTCTTCAGGAAGACATAAAGAGGGAAGATTATATATATAGAGTGTTCTCCAAAACATGCCTATGGCTAACAAGTTTTGTATTATAACATACTTGTACAGTAGAAAACAGGGCATAAACGTATTTCCAGAAAGTGGCTTTAAAATTATTATAAATACTAAGTTTGGCTAATCTTTCACCTAAGGGTTTTGGGGACAGTTTTAAGTGTTCTTATCCCCCCTTATTCACAGTGAATTTAGTGTGCTTGTGGCCTAATGAACAACCCATATGCATACAGGGACCATTTCAGTGGGATTATATGACAAGAGAAGGATCTGTTAGTTGCACAAGCAAGCCAATTTTGTCTCTTCCAAAAACATCTTGGAATCCTTCATGATGCTCTGGGTCTCATTATGGCATACCCAACCCATGCCCTCAAACAATTATTCACTTTTTTTTTGCTACATCCTGCAAAAATGATTTTGCCTAAGTCCTGCCCAAGTGATTGTAACAAAGTCCAAGAAATCAGCAGCACAAAAGACTCAGACTCTTTAAAACTAGAAAAACAATTTTCCTTCTTTCATGCTGTGGCTTGTTTCATCTTCCTTTGTCTTGTCATATAATAGGAATAATGTTCATGTTGTGGGTGAGTGCTTGCAATTAGTGGCCCCACAGTTATTTAACCCCTGCAAAAGCTGTACATGTAACATATATTCCTTGTGACTATTATACCTTGCCTATTAAATAGTACTTCATTTCACCTGGCCATGATATAGGGTCTGTGTAAACAATCAGCAGAACCTGCAGCCGCAGTTCTGTTGTGAACACTATCAGTAACGCTCTAGATACGTGTGTACATATATATATATATGTAAATGTGCATATATATATGTATACAAATCATAGTCCTGTAACTACCTGTTGCACACATTCGCATGCACAGGAGAAAAGTTACATTCTAGTAATGGTAAGGCATATTAGATAGACAATATTGGCAATTTTAGCTTTTATCTTGATTTGTTGTGTTGCTGTTGATCATATGCTGTCAGAGGATCTTCGAGGATGATGGAGATGGGAAGAGGCCACTTTGAAGATTTATTGCACACGGCGGCAGTAGTAGCCCAAAACTTTGCACTTCTCACACAGATGCTGAGGATGTTCTTTGCTCTGATCTGAAACATCCAGGCCATCTGGCTTTTCCAGGGGTCTCTGTAGTGAAGAGAAAGAAATCAGATTAAATCCGAGGTTTTGTCACTATTCCTCTTCATTATGCATGTGAAGCCTGCTTTTATGCTTAACTGAGCTTTCTCCTAACAGTTATAAAGGTACTGTATTTCTTTCCTGAAAGGAATGGTTTCTTTTCAGCTCTGCATTCATTCAGAGTGGCCTCACAACTTAATGTTGTCATTCTTCATAGAAAGTGGTGGTAACTTTGTTGTAGACAAATTACTAAAGACTGAATTGGGAACAATATTTATAAAAGGAGTAACACAGAAGAGTTGATTATCTTGGCTCCAGTAACTGAGATGGACCAAAGGCACTAACATCTCGAGCATGGGAATCCTGTTACCCACTAATGCCAGCAGGGATTACCAATGTCAGGATTAGCTGCTACAACAAGAAAACTATCTTAATTGTGCACAGATATTATATAGCTAAATGAGGTTTTCCCAATACTCAGTCCTATATTTCTGAGGCTAAAATTTTTGAAGTAGAGCAGCTGCAAAGCTAGTAATAAAAAAGAGACAAAAAACTCCACAAACCCCCATACCAACCTCAGAAGACAACCTTTTGCCCTGAACCTGAGAAATAATTGACTATTTTTTAAATAATATTTGTGAAATCACAGGGTTGGAAGTATATTCAACTAAAGGGAATGAAATGGCTTTGTTCTTCACAGATCTTTGTTCTTTAAGTTTCCAGAACATATAAAAGGTTTCACAATCATTCTGAAAACAAAACAACCATGTTACACATTGCCAAAGGTTAAGTGCTTGTAAGCTCTATTAGATACAGAGGTGAGGTAGAACACTGAAGTGCACCATAGGTTTGAAAAAGCAAACAAAATTCCCTAACCCATAATTTCTGGTTTTGTTAAATGTACCTGGAAGACTCTTTCATTGCATGGTGCCTTCCCATGAAGGTAGTGATTGTTCTATGGGACTGTAGTAGAGACAGCATGTGGTGTGAATTCTGGAAACAAGCAATAAGATTCTTGCTGATCCTAGAGATAATAGAATCTTGCTTATCTCTTCAAAATATGATTCTTGGAGCCATGGGTAATCACAAAATTATGGCCATTGATCTTTTCCACACCTTTCCTAAATCCTAAAGACTTTCTTTTATCTGTGAAATCTTAAAGTACACCTGATCATCAGAGTTTTCGTTTATAAGTTTTTCATTCCAAAGCCAACCATCTGAGACAGGAAGGAGAGAGATGTTCAAAGCATTTTTTTTTTTGCTATGTAAGTCTGGAAGACCAGCTCATCATACAGAGAACTGAAGGATTTCTCAGCTCTCTGAATAGCTAAAATGAGACAATGGTACAATATTTTATTAACCTGAACGAGGGATGTCTTGCTTGATGCATTGGATTATAAGTGTTACACTCTTATTACATTGCACAGCTAGTAAAAATAATATATGGGACTAATTCAGTGATGATTGCCAATGATTTGTTACTGATTGTGCTCTTACCCACGATAGTTTCATCTGTCCTGGGCCACATATAATATGTCTGTGAGTCTAACTTAATTACGATTTAATTGCAAATTGGATTCCCTGTATCAGGTAGAGGATAAGCAAAGTAGGTGGACCCCTTGGATTGTCTAATCCTTTAACCTCCCCCTGTGACCTCACTGACCTTTGAATGATTTGTTGGAAGTCAGTATGTTAGGGTTGCTGGTTCCCATCTCAAATCCTGTTTCTAGGCTTGCAACACAAACACTGGTGCAAGCAGCGCTTCTGCCATGACACAGACAAGTTGAGTAAGTTCCTTTTGGCAGCAAAACTTCCCTTCTGCCATTTCTATCACTTATTCCATCAACACCTACCCACAAGTACTCTTCAAGAATGTGTTACAAAAACATAGTCGAAGATGATGCTCAGGTTTGGGAGTCCTGGGAGTTAATTTATGCTCCTCGATGGAGAGTTAGAGTTTTGAAATGCTAAGCTTAAAACAGGCTATTCAACTCAGCTATGATTGCTTCTACATGCTAGCTGTGCTCTGATTGAAGAGAAAAAATACAGCAGTTATCATGTTTGTTGATATAAGCCAGATTTTTTTTTTTAATATGCAAGGCCTTGGGAATCATTTTTCCTGGAAATAGTGCAAAGGACATTGGGAATGCCTTGGAGTGCCAAGAGTTTTTTGGATGGTTTTCAGAAACAATAGCTCTCCGTGGTTTGCTTTCCCCCTGCATTGATTGAGCTCAGCTTTTTGGCCTGCAAAGCATTTTGATTTCAGAAATGTTATTGTTACCAGCGTGTTACGACACAGAGGCTGGGGAGAGAGAGCTTATGAATGCAGGAAAGCAGGTTGCCAAGGGCCAGCTGGAAGGAGTGGAGCTCAGCAAAACCTGGGCTATGTTTCTGGTGAGGCAGTCGAGAGCTGAGGCTTTGTAGTTGGTAGTGTGCTTGTATGGGTTGTGTCCCAAAAAAACTTCAATCTAACTTTTGCATAAAACAAAGTGCCAGCTTACCTGTTTGCTGTTTTCTCTTCATGAGTTTCTCGTAAGGCAGAAAAACCCCCAACCAAATCCAAAAAACCCCAAACTAAAGAACAACAAAAAACAAAACAAAACCCTTCAAACACCCTGAGAAGCAGGTGTTCTTGTCCTGCTGCTGTTTGTCTGTTAATAACGGTGGAGGTCTTCAATAACCTTATACCTTTGCAGTCTTTCTTACACCATGATAAAAGGAGAGGATGTTAGGCAGCCAAAGAGCTGTGACCATCAAGGTTGATGTTCCTTGGCGCAGTTTGACCTTGGACAATTCTCACCAGCTTTGGCATGGTGGAAGCAGAGGGGAAGGAGATGATGTGAGCACAGGAGAGGCGTGGGAGAGTTGAGATGCTGCATACTGTGTATTAGTTTTGGGAATTGCCTGAGTTATGCAGAAGATTCAAATAGCTGAGGAGGCTGCAAGAGTTCTGTGCTGCTTCTGAGAGGCTGGTAACATGAAAACCCAGCCATGTGGATGGAGAGAGTGTGGAGAAGGGGAAAGACTATTTGGCTGAAAACATAATTCCTTTCCTTAGAGGTGAAATGGAGCTTGTAAAAAAAACAAACACACCACACCCCCACACCCCCCGCCCCCCCAACCAAAACAAACAAACCCACCCCACAAACCAAAAAAACCCCCAAAATCCCAACCCACAAACCCCACAAAAAGCCAAAACAAAACCCCCAAATGAACAAAAAAACCCACTGAAAATCCTGCTTATATTTCTCTGGGAAATGTATGCATTTTCTTTCCATTGCATGGACAGTTTAAACATAATACTTCAAAGTTCATTGTCTTTTTTAAATGCAAGGGTCCAGAATTTGGCAGTCCATATTTTCAGGAAAAACTACAGGGATGACCACTGTTGCATTCTTCGTTTTTGTGCAGCTTTCTTGAATTTTCTCTTGGTAGGTGCCGAGTGGAAATAATTCTGTGCAGCTCCACCAGGAAAGCATTTGGTGGTAGTGACTAAAGCTGTTGTCTCAGGGGAATGAAGCTAAAATAAATTTAAATAGCAATTCCTGTCCTGCAAATTAACTTTAGATAGTGAACTGCTGTCCATATTGACATGTACCAAATAAATTCTGCATTCCCCACAAGTTAGTTGAAAACCCCAATCTCTCTAAACAAAAACTTCACCCTTATGAAGTGTTAGGTGTTGGAGAAAACATGACTAGGACATCCTGAAGGAAAATTGCATCTGCTAAGAAGGATACTGTAACAATGTGACTGCTTAAGTTTGTATTTAGACCATTTTTTTTTCCAGTAGAATGGAACAATTTAATTGTGGCACTGGTGATAAAAAGGATTGCATTAAAATTCCAATGTTAGAAAACACTCAAATTATTTTCTGGCCTCATTACTTCAAATCTTAATGGAGCAAATGAGATGATTAAATGACAGATTAGATATGTGAATAGAAATGAATTCTGGAACTATAGCTGGCAGGATAATTGTTAGGTTAACAGTCTTAAGGAGACACACATGCTATCATGAATTTGTAATTTTTTTAGTCCAATAAAAAATTGTGCACTGGGGGGAAGAAGGATGAAGTGCTTTGAGTATTCTTGAGCAGCAGACCCTCTGCTTTTCTGTCTGCCTGGAGGGAACAGGGACATTAATGAGGCCCCTGGTTGTTCTTGTGGATCCAAGAGGTAATGATAAGAAGGCTGCAGATCAGAGGCATGATGCTTAGACAGCAAGCAGCCTCTGTCAGCAGCATGCCTCTGGGAGAGGCCAGCTAGGAATGAATGATAACCACGTGAGCTAAATGGTGAAAAATCTCCATCTTTTAAAGTTCAGAGAAGCAGCATCTGGTGTGATCTGTATTCCTACTGCTGGAGCACACAAGTATGGGCATGCTGGTCAGGCTGTATTAAATTTAAAGAGTCAAAAGATCATACTTGTAGGCTTCAAACTGTTGAAAAGTTTATTGGGCCTGAGTGACCAGACCTATCCCTCCCTGTAATGAGGAAGGGAGGTGGCTGTGGATGGACCTGGCTATGGGATTTGTGGTGAGACCACTGCGTTGTCTATGGAAGTAATAGCTTGGATATCACGAAGAATGTATTTACATACCAAATTATTTCCAGTCCAACAGTAAATTCCTGACAGCTGGAAGAAAATAGTGTCCAAGAGGACAAGTTGGTCACCAGATGGCTGGTTCTGCACCAGTGCAACAGCTGTCATCACAAACAGCACTGCAGTTAGCCACAAAGTCAGAGAAGAAGCCTTGATAAGAAGCCAGCCAAGAAGCAACCATAGGGGCAAATGTTGCTGCTATAGTGGGCAGAGGAAGAAAATGAGAATTCAAAGCTTGGCATCTGGGCTGTTACAGTGCCAAGAATGCTGATGAATGGCTATATGGACTGATACCGTTGCTGGAACAGTGTAAGGAGAATAAATAACTACAACTAAAAACCCCAAATTCCTTAGAAGAATAAGAAGGTACATTTATGTCCTATACAAGAGGTATGTTTATGTTCCTAGTAGCTAAAGTAACTAACCAGGAAACTACTATTGGACCAGCTATATAGCAGCTTTGTCAGAGTAGTTCTTAATTTTCTTATTCCTGATTAAGTTGAGCTCAACTGGTGTTTAATTTTTCTCCCTGTCCTCTGAACTCCTGTCAGTGCTCCCAGGGGGAGGTTTGCCACTTGAGGGATGTAGTAGAAAGGCAAAAGGAGGAACACAATTTAGTCATGCAAACAAAAATGCATGCAGAGCCGCTTTGGGATGAGAAGCAGTTTTGTAGCTCAGGTGTAAGCCACCTGATTCTCTGCTCCATGGATGAATTGGGGAATGAATTGATAAATGAATGACAGCTGCCCTGCTATCAGATTCTTGTGTTATTTGTAATACATGCTCCACCACCTCTCAAATGCAGAGATTTAAAGCTGTATTTATAGAGCACTCTGAAGCATATACACAGCTGTAAAATTTCTGAGAAGACTTTTCCTGCCTCAGAGAGATTAAAAACTCATTCTCACAGATAGGATATGTGGAGTAAGAGCACAGGGCTGAATTGAGACATTCCTTGTGGGGAATTGGCATAGGATCCTTTCCTGGAGTGAAATGAGCCTCCAGGAACAAAGAGCAGGTGGTGGGGAAGTATGGCTGCTCCCCTCCCAAGGGACATGCTAATGAAAGGTATGCATAGGAAATCAAGATTTGAGCATAGCTGCACAAGCCATCCACAGACTCAGCATATGTGCTTGAATGGCTACCCCAGAGCTATCCAGAGTGGAGATTATCATCCTCAGTACTCTGATATTATTGCCTGAAACAGTTACATGGGAGCATTCAGGCATGAACTATTGTGAGACAATGTAGACAAGCCCTAAAGGACTAAAAAGTCAATAGGCAGAGGAAAGCAACTTGGGAAGATGAAATACAGAGATGGTGATGAGGACTGAAGAAAAGGACAAGCCTGGCAATTGAGAATGAACTCGTAATTCACTGCAATGAATATCAAGCAATCCTGAAAAAAATTATTTCACTTTTTCTCCTAAAGTGTACAAAGGCATCCTAATCCCCAACATTCAGGGTGATACAGGTAGGTTTGATGGCCCATGTGGCTGTATTTCAGCTATTGGATAGACTCTAAAGAGGTTGATCTTTGGCTGAGAAACTGGGCAATGCAGAGATACTCACTTGGCCATATCAGAGGATGGGAAAGTATCTTTAGAGGTGTTTGCTGTGTCCTGTGTATATCCACACCTTCCTGTAGGTGTTCTCTACTGCCCAAGATCAGATGTGGAACAGACCAGGTCAGTCTGACCTGGTATGAGTTTTCATGCTGTATATACAAATGCAAATGCAGACTTACTATAAAATGCCCTCGTCATGAAAATGTGGCACCTGACTGGTTTCAGACATGGTCTGAGTTGTTTGCAGGTATGTAATTTTTGTTCCGGAGGCTCTTGCGACTTGACATAAGAATGGTTAATGTTGAGGAGCCAACACTGATTTTCATGTGATGATAAAATGACCATTAAGACCATTAATTTTGAAAATAATGTTCGATACACTTTTTTCCCTGTTAGGTCACAATGATGCGTTCACCAAAGGGTAGGGCAAGGAGTAAGAGAAGTAGGTGATTAATTCCAACACACTGCAGAAAAGAAATATTGACAAGATCATTTGGAAGTATAGAAATAACTTATTTCACTAGAGGTAGATACCGTCCTGTCTGGCTAGATCACCCAAGTTTTGTTAAACTGGAGAAAAAAATCCTTGATGTATTACTTTTACTATGATCCCTTCACACCGTGCAGTGAATTTGCAGTGAAAGAATATACACTGCAAACCAGCAACATTGATTAATTTTTCTTGAATAGAGTTAAAATGTTACAAGAGATATGTGATTTCTAGGGAAGGGCAACATATTTTCTTAGATGAGTTGTTTAAGGTGGAAAAACTGTCTAATGTAAGATTCATAAGAGAATGAAAATACCCTGATACCACATAATAAAGGTGGTAGGAGCACATAATCAGCTAAGGACATCCAGCAGTTCACTGGAGGGGAGAGGAAGTAATTGCTAAAAACTTCTAGAAATGCATAGGAACTCAAACACCAATGAGCACTCTTATGGTAGGAGCCAACAAAGTAATCAAAATCTAAAGAATAAGTAGGAAATATATACAGAACATGTTACATTGGTGTAGCAGTGCTAATGGAAATACCTACTGAAACAATCTTATGCACGCAGTAAGATTTTTTGTGCTCTAACTCTAAACTGAAAATATTGGACTTTTAGTTAAATCTTTCAATGTGCTTTTATGAATACAGTCATCCGTGTAAAAGCATTGATGACTGAGTAAAGCACATTTTTCAGAGTGATGTAGAATAACACCACACACATAAATGTTGATAAATATTTAGAGACTGTTGTGGAGATGGATACTTGGGACAAAAAACATGTATGGGTTCGCAAACACTAGGCTCTGTCAAGAAGCAGTGCTGACCTCATGCAGCTTGTTAGTTCTCCTTTGTTGCTGGCTCTGTGCATGAATTACTGCTCTTTACTGTTTGGCTGTTGCTGTTATGTTTAATCAGAATCAACACAGGGTACTTCTGGAAGAATGAAAAAGACTAGTAAGAATGATGTTGGTATCTCTGAGAAATAGAAGCAGGCAGAAGTGAGGTTGTGACAACTTCAGGATGTAAACTCTTCCAGCTCAAGTTTGAAGGTTCAAATTCTGGGAAATAGCCCTAGGGACTACCTGCAATTTACTTATATCCAGAAGGCTAGCTGAAATGCACTCTTGAAAACCTCAAAGAGCTGCAATACCTACTGGTGGGACAGGAACATATGGATAGATAAGACGACCATAGCTCTTCCACATCTTGAGTTATGGTGTGGAAACAGTGATGGGGATCAGCTATGGGAACCTCCATTGCAAATGCTATGTTTCCCGCNTGGAAGAACTGCAGACTGTAAACCTTCCACACTGTCTCTGACTTTAGTAGTACTATGCAGATTAGACTGTTTTAGCCCTGCTGTGGGGGGGCAACTCAATCAAGGGACTACTTGCAAACCTTTTTTACTACAAAATATACATATTCCCAGGTCTACAATGCCTCTTGTATAGTGTGAATCTCTAGTGAACCTTTGAACAGTAACATGAATGATGGAAAGAATTTAGAAGAACAAAGTAAATACTTGTAAACTTATGTTATAAATCAATGGTTTTGTAATTTCAGCCTCAGGACTGTACTTCCATGCATGTGATAAATGACTTTATTGCTCACCCTGATTTTGGTGCAGTTGTCTACACAAGCTGTCTAAAGAGGGGCAAGGAATCTGAGACCTTGGAAGCTGAGATTTCCTCATTAAGTTAATGAAAGGCAATTCTTAGCCTTTCCCTCCATGTATATGTACTGCTGCAAAAAATGAGGTCCTTGCTTTTTCTCACTTGCAGCTTGTGACTAGTTTCTAGTCACAGTTTTGGCAGGGAAATTAGACTGTAAGTTCTAAAGATGACCTCTTATTCTCAGGTTTGGTATCAGAGTGGCAGAGGAATGGGTCACATCATCTCAGCTTGCCAACAAGAAACAAAGACATTCACTGACTCAGCCAGGGAATAGTACAAGTTCATTGTAAAGTAGAAAAATTCTATGACAAAAAGATTGGATGATAATCTCGTACTGAAGTATGTCAAATTTAACCAAGCTTTCTGCTAGAAGCATGGCAGGCTTCAAAAACTACATTTTAAGTGCAATTCATAGTTCTTCAACATACTAGAAATTTTAGATCAGTATTTTGGCTGCCTATTGGAATGCAATGTGGCTGTAAAGACTGAGCCAGATCCTGGCCTTAGAAATAGATGAATATACATGTGTGCACAAAGAGGAAATATAGTTGATCTGATATGCCTATGTGGGATAAAGCTTAATAAATTTCTCATCTTCCTGCTTCTTCCAATGAGTTTCTATATGCCTCTCTTTTCATTAAAGTCAGGGTTTTTTCCCATAATACTCTTCCCCCCACAATCTCATAAAATAGTATGGTATGGTTCCTTATGAGCCCATGGAAAGATATTTTCATAGGAATTTTGCAAGCAATTAGGTAACTAATGAGACATGTAAGGCTCCTGATGGAATTTCCTTTTCACCTATTGCAAGTACATCCAAATGATGGTTTGAGCAGTCTCTCTGAGTAGGCAGCACATAACATAACCCTTGCAGAGCTCTATTTATTACCAAGATTCAGCTAGGAGGAGTTACGCCTGAGGCAAATCACACCTCCCAAACTCTTAAAAAATAATTCTTGCCTTTTCCATCTACAACAACTTTCTCCAGTACTGTGAAATCCCTCTCAAACTTTTTCACAATGGACAAATTTTTCTCATGGTGTTGGAAAAAGACTTTCTGGATGAAAATTCAACTTTGATAGCCAGTCTGTAGCCTGGTTCATCAGGGAAACAAGGAGTATGAGCTCGTGCAGTTTGTCTGTACCCCACTAAAGACCACTGGACTGGTTGACTGCTTGTGACCAGTTCTGGTGGAACTTACAGCCAGTTTTCCTATTATGAGCTGGAAATGCAGCAAATTACATCAAGGGGTAGATGAAGCTGTGGTCTGCAGGGAGCAAGGAAGAAGGCTGTGTACCATATAAGCATTGGCTGACAGGATGGGAAGATGCAGCTTTCTTAGGGGAGCTACTTCATGTCCCTTGGTATTATGGAACCTGAGAAATGTCTCTTTAACCAGGTTGTCTTGTTTATTGTCATTAACGGAGGGACACTGGAGGCAGGAGTCATCTTAGTATTGTTCTTTTATCACTGATCTTTGCAGACATATTCCCTTGACCAACTCCAATCTTCTTTCAGCAAATTACAAAAATACTTCACATAAAAAATAACCCCACTGACACCAGTAGAATGAAACACTAAATTGGTGTAAATATGAAGAGAATTAGAACTAGGAGACTCACTGTTACTGTTGAACTTGTTTTACTCCATCTCAGATCATAATGCCCCACAGTTTTTCTATAATAATAGAAGGTAAGTATTTTGTTTTGGAGGTATTTTTACTGAAAGATAGGACATCCAAATTCTGCAACTGACATCAGCTTAGATTGCCAAGACTAAGAACAGCAGTTCATCTGGGAGACAATGTTTTTCGGCGTGTTGTCCATATCAAGTCCTGTTTAAGTCTTACCCATGCTTTTTTTTTTTTTTACAAAGTCAAGAGCATTCCTAGTTCAAAGTCTGTATGCAAGCAGGTCTGGACTTCTCCTACCTGTTTGTGAGGATAAACATTAATGTGGCACTTGATACATTCTTGTCCCATATTAGCCCAGGAGTTTCCACTCATCCATTTTCTCTTGCATTTTGGGCACTTGTATTCACCGAAGCAGCGTTTCTTGCCCTGGTATGGAGTTAGGCCTTCTCCTTTTGGACGAGCCTACAAAACAAAGGGAAGTAGCAATGAATGACCAAAAAGGAGTGTGTAGGAATAGCAAAAAAGTAAGGGTTTTCTTAATTGGGAAAATCTGGGAAAAAAAATACTGGAGTCAGACATGGAGGTCATATCCCCTTAGTGAAGTGTTCATATGTTGAAACTAGAGTTTAACCGTTCTGTGTCTTCTGTAAAAAATATTCAAAAGGTTGGAATTGTAGCACTTCAAGTGACACTGAACACAGTATTTAGAAACATGCCAATGTTCTTTTTGTAATAAATAATTTTAATATCAATCTCATTGTGACAAGATCACCTCTATTGAGTATGTATTGTTAGTGTTATATACAGCATCTGGAGAAGCAGCTTACCAGTAAAGGACTACATTTCTTATATAGATATTTGTCTGTTCCCCACTAGAACCTATCATTAAGAAAACTTATAATTCAGCTTTGGACACCCTTTAAACAACGAAATATTGGCAATTCATCAATATGTAGGTACATGCTATTATACGGGAGTGCACAAACTGGGATGGAGTATGAAGGAAAGATGAGGTTTTGATCAGTGAAAACCATTAATTTCATGAACTTAATTTGGTTTCTTGCTCTTGGTAAATGGTTCCACTGATTTCCACATTTTGAAAGAAATAGGAAGGGATTCTCAAATGAACTATTGTGATGCCTAAATGTTAAATGTCCCCTAAAGAAAGCCTTTTTAACTAGGGAAGCTAGTGGAGTAGACAATGCCCTTATGCAAATAGGTATTTTTTTCTGAATATGCTCAATAAATCTGTGTTGTACTTTACAAAAAAGTACAGTAAGGTACATAATATACTAATATGTTAAGGTGAAGATGAGACTATTGCATACAGCTTTCCTGAAGATAGCTCTAAAGATGAAGCTGTTTTCCAAGCCTCTAGCAGGTGTTAAAATACTGCCAATGTGTTTGCTATATTTTGTTTATTGTTGCCTAGAGGGAGATACGTTGCTTGTAGAGTGGCAGAATGGCATGATCACCTATGAAAGGATTCTTCTTTATTTATGTCATGCTTCTGTGGCTTTTTTCTTCTAAGGTTCCTGGGTGAAGTTTACAAAAGTTAAATGATCCGTCATGCTAGGAAAGGATTTGATTTTTGTTGATTTCTCAGTGTGTAGATTGAAATTGCTTTCTATGTGAAAACATGGGTTGAAAAAGCAGGTGGTTGGCAGAATACCTGAGCTTGGAAGGAGCTCTGACACTTGAGCTCCTGTAGCTGATGGAGACAGTTTATGCTGTGTTACTTCCAGGGTCGCATGCTGGAGCAAGAGGGAAAGGAACATTAAGTGTATCCCTCTTTGCAAGCTAGTGGGGGGAAGAGGAGCAGGGAGACCCCAAACTTATTATCTCATCTCTTTTAGTGTTAGTAAATAGAATTCTCTATTTTTATGTTTATTCCTCAGCATAGAAATATTCTTCTTTAAAAGATCAGATGCAGTAGCAACCTCTGCTACAAATAGGCAAACATCTATAATAATTTGCTTCATGACACTCTGACAAGCCACTGTAAATATTCTGGCTCATAGCAAAGAGGGATATGACACTAGGATCCATATATTTACAGAAGTATTGCATAGAAAAAAAGCATTCTTTGGTATAATGAGAAACATTTGGACTTCTATGACTAAATGAGTGCTGGCAGGCACCCAGAGTGTAGTTCTCTGATCCGTGGTATCCCTTGATAAGGATGGGAGATTGTAATTGAATGTAGGGCAGGAAAATGTCAATTTATGGAGACATCCTTATTCTGGACACTTAATTCGTCTGTCTCTGAGGAATTTGTAACAAAACTCAAGTCAGTGTAAGCAGGAGCCACATGTTCTTATCATTTAGAATTTCTCATGAATAGTAACCCTGTGTATAGAGAGCTCCCATGACTGAGAGACATTCCTCTTCCTCCTGAGGTGTCACACGTTGCTTTACTTGTAGTTTCAGTTGGGGATATGTTATTGAGCAGAAGATGAGTTATTCCTGATTCTGTTTCAGTCCCACTTTACTTTCACACCTTGGGCAGTCAGACCTGGAAAAGGAGCTTAATTGCCCCTACTAAGTAGTCATTTCAGAAAATGTGCAGATCAGAGTACATTATTTCCAAAACTAATAGCGCTGACTTGGGGGACAGAGCATGTCTGAAGTCTTGTGAATGTTTACAGTTTTTATACATAACTCTCCCACTGCAATATGTTATGCCAGCCACAAAGAGCACTTAAATATCAGTCTCCCACAGTTAATATGTTGCGCTAGCCACAATTCACAGATGCAAAAATTTCAGGGATGGCCTCTTCGAGCAGGCCAACAACTGTAGATCAGATAGCTGACTTCAGAGACATCAATGCCCAGAAATGCTTTGCCCTCACAAGTGCATAGGAGGGCATTGAAGATGTTATTTGATGAAGTCTTCTCTGTGTACAGCTGGGCACCAGAAATGAAGACTTTCCAAATTAGAAGCTACTTTTAAAATTTGGCTCTCTAACTTGCTCAGCAAATCGGAAACAGAACCAGGAAAAGAATGCAGGAACCCTGACTCTGGTGGTAATTTCCTGTTATAATTTCTAGACTAAACTTCTGATTTATTTTTATTTTAACTGTTTGGCTGTCACAGCTCCCTTCTCAGTCAGTGACTTTAATTAGTTTGCTGGCAAAGTTACAACATTCTCTGTAGGTGTTTCACTATTCTGCTTTATGGATGTTTATACTTTGCTCTGACAGATATTATTTTCCTTCCTATATCTTCAGTTTCCCAAACTGTGCCCCACAGGGAATTTCAATTCTCAAAAAAACAAGCTCATTTTCTCTAGTGAGAAACATCATTACGAAGCACTGACAGCAGTGAAGGCAACTCTCCAACTCCCTCCACCCTTCAGGTCCAAGCAAAACAGAAATTTGACTGTATTTGGTGGAAGGCAAAACCTGAGCAAGAAACACTAATGGCCTGAGAGGTCCAAGGCTGGGTGTTTTGTTTTCTTTTTTTTTTTTTTTTTTTTGAGTTGCATAAACATTTCCAAGGAACAGCCTGCTCCTTGGCACAGAAGCAGCCAGCCCTGCCTGGCAGGGTGCTCAAGCACCTGGTCGCTCTGTGACAGAGGTGTCTCAGTGCTTATCCAGCTGGAGGGCTAGAACTGTTTTTAGCAAAGGTTTTCTTAATGTAGTGCCAAAAAGAGCAGGAAGATACTTTTTGTCTTTTGGTATTAAGACTCCTATTTTACAAAATGCGAGATTTACCTTGTTTAAGCCATCATCCTGTGATTCCCTTCTTACTCTGGCTTCATTTGAGTGATGTTTTAATAAAAAACCTTGGCTGATGTTTAGGTCCTGCAATTCCCTCACTGAGCATTATATCTTCTTACCCTTTCTACAGACAGGGATTTATTTATGTTCCTACTTAGCATGGCAGATCTATGCCCCTACTCATAATGGCAAAATATTTTGGTGTTACCATGTTAGCACATGTTGTCCTGTAGCCTTTAGGCCCAGGTAATCTTTGGCCTGGTTTTTACTCTTGGCTGCAAAAGCTTGTTAGAACCTCCATCCTGCCATGTTTGGAATAATATTTAAATTAGGTTATAAACTGTGACGGTGAACAAGGTTTCTATGTTTTTGGCATTGTCTAGAGAGTTGACAATTTTATGCTTTAAATGCTGATTTGACAGGTTTAATCCATAAAACCAAAGCTTCCAGCACTTCTCCTGCATGTGACTGTATGGTTATCCAACAGCTATGTGTATCTTCCTTCAGATATTTCAAATACTATTTAATGCAATGGAGACTGATAGGCCTTTAGGGGTAAGCAAAACCAAAGAGATTTTTGTAGAAAGACCAGAAACTAAGCATCTTGGGTGTGAATGTTACAAATATGTGAAGGGTGAATGTCAGGAGGGATGGGGTCAGGCTCTTCTCAGTGAAGCCCAGTGACAGGACAAAGGGCAATGGCTGTAAGCGGAAGCGTAGAAGGTTCTATGTGAATGCACGTAGAAATTTTTTCACGGTGAGGGTGCCAGAGCACAGACTGCCCAGAGAGGTTGTGGAGTCTCCTTCTCTGGATTCAAAACCTGTCTGGAAGCACTTCTGTGTGACCTGGTCTAGGGAACCCTGCTGTGGCAGGGGGTTTGGACTAGATGATCTTTTGAGGTCCCTTCCAACTCCTAACATTCTGTGATTCATTATTTGAAGTGTGTCTCAGTGTCCAGAACTAGACCTATGCAACAGATTTTTGTACTGTTTCAACTTCAGAAATCAGGGGATTGATTTGCAGAAGGGGTAGCTTTCCATTCTCAAGATACCCCTGGAGTGGGAGCTGTGGCAGCCTAGAGCCCCTTCCCTCATCATGGACCTCATGCACAAACTGAAGCCAGTCTTGGACTGGTATTGTTAGTGCAGAGGCTGAAGGAGGCTCCCTTTGGCCTTAAATTGAGAAAGTAGTGTGGGTTCTGGAAAAGCCCTTGCCAGGTCCTCTGTCCACCAGCAGTTAACCAAATAAAAGGACATTGCTCTCTGAATCGTGACACAGGAGTACATCACCTCGCTCTTCCAGACAAATGCTCAGACAAATGAAACAGTCTTTGTAGATTTACCTAACCAGTGCACATGTTAACCTTAGCTAGATCCAGTGGATGTGCAAAGCCAGTATTTTTTTGTGTGGCACAGTAATGAAAATGACATCATGTTCCATCCTTTGCTGACACCCAGCTGCCTCTATTTTTCATCCTCTTCCTTTCTTCAGCCAAAACCACAAATTGGCCATTATAAGATTTTAGAAGTGTTTTAAGTTGAGCTTTTCTGCTGGTAACTGGCCAGCCAAGCTCGCTCTCAACCTATTGGATTGTGGATCTCATGGAGGAATCTGCCAAATCACTTGGCAGTGACAGACATAATAAAGGACTCTTTGCTTTCACTAGACAAATCTCTCAAAGTATCAGTTTGCAGAGTCAGCAAAACCAAAACAACGCCCCCCACATGCACTGCTTAAAACTAGATTCATTATAAGCAACAAGGGGCAGAGAGCTGCCTCAAAATGAAATGCAGAGGAACAATTTATTTAACATTCTTCATCTTCACCCAAGGTTGCATTACACAGCTGAATGATGTATAGTGCAGGGAAGATGAAGTCAGCATGACGTTGTTATGTGGATGCCCTTCCTGGAAGTACTCTGTAAAGGTCTTGTTATGAGGGTGCTTCATCAAACAAAGCAGAAAAGCAATAATAGCGCACAACAGCTTGATGCAGTGGCTGGCTCCTGAGTGCTTTGCAGGAATGTTAGGACCAGAATCATATTTTGAAATGTGAGCCATCTAACACGCCCAACTATAAGCTGGCACAATGAGGAAATGGCATTAAAAAAACCTAGAACTCATTTTGTGCTACTGTACATAGGTAGTTCTGAGAAATATGAAATTGTGATGATAAAGCATACCCAAAATGGTCAATTAGAAAAGGAAGAAGTAAATATTTAGGACTGATTTGTCATACTGGGTGTCCTGGCATTCCAGTCCTGGCTCTGCAGCAAATCATAGAGTGTCGGGAAATTCACGGAGGTCCTCTGACTTATCTCAGCTCGATGTAGGCTGTGTAGAGAACGGGGACACACTTGCATACTTATGCCAAAATGGCACTTAAAAGGGAATCTCTAGACGATCAACTTTTAAATTTGTCCTTCCTGACCTTTGCATGCATTTAAATCTGAGTATCAACAGAATACATACATAAGTAGAAAGATTATATATTTGAGAAATTTAATATAGCTGGTCTATTTTTCCTTGCTCTGTGTAGTCCATGTTACCAGTGTGTGATACTGCTGATGTGTGACACTGGAGACATATAAGGTGTTTAAATGAATTGTCACTAAATCTCTAGCTAGTACATGCAATATAGGAAGAACATCTGGGGATACAGAAAACGAATTAATGCTTTTTTTTAGCCTTTTTGTTTCTGTAATTTGTGCATTAGTGATATGATGAAAACTCTTGGTATGGGTCAGTTAAAAGCAAAGGGGGACAACTGTCAGAAAGCTGAATCATTACAGCATTACTATCTAAATAAAATGTATATTTTATTTGCAGAACAATATATACTATGGAATTTCTAGATGTATTGGATATTCCAGACTAGGATTTATGACAAATAAAATTGTATCTGAGCAAGATATGGCTGAAAAATAAAGAAAACTCAAAAAACATATTTGTGTAGCTTAGCAGAGAAGGCCAGAAGGTGTTTTGTTTGACTGGGATTTTTTTAGTGGTCTGTCTGGTAAAAAGATTTAGGGCTCTTCAGCTGCTGACTGGGGAGTCTACTGTATGGCTCTTATCATCCCTGGAAGCATCATAGAATCATATCATAGAATGTTTTGGGCTGGAAGTTACCTTAAAAATAATATAGTTCCAACTCCTCTGTTATGGCTAGGGACACCTTCCACTACTGCATTCATAGAAACAGTCACTCATCAGTTGTTACTGATCTGAAACCTTCTACCACACTTGTACTACTTCTGTCTTAGTGCATGTGACTTTGTATTCAAGTCCGAAATAATGAAACTATTACAGTCAGGCATCTGATAAAATTGGTAGGATTTCTCAGCACCTTTTTTCTAGATCAGCATGCATATTGTAGTCTTTCTGCTCACTGTCAGTGCATTAGGCTGAGGAAATGGGGACAATGAGTTGCTGGAGCTGAGGCCTAGCCTCCCAAAGAAACATAAAATTAGAAGTGGATAATACTGCTTAGGTTCTCTCTGTGTCTGCTTTTGCTCTAGAGGTCAGCATATACTGTGCTCACCTTATGTGGGCAATAATTTCACAGTCGAGTGTATACAGAGCTTTTGCTCCTACACGCATTTCTCATTTTTTTATTTCATCTTCAAACATGTACCTCTACTGAGCATAAACCACTCCTGTACTTTCTTGCAGTCAGTGTCTTTCTAGCAGGGTGGTGTTCCAGAGTGTTAAACAAAATGTTTACGTTTGGTAGCACACGATCCACAATAACATTAGTCTTTTTATTTTGCTTGAACAAATACCTTATCTCTGCTGTTACAAACATTTCCATTCTGCAAGTCTCACTCTTTGGGAAAGTATATCCATTAAGCTGTGTTAATGAGTTTTTACAGGTAAATTTTGAAATGGTGGAAGACCAATTTTGTTTGTCATTTTAATGAGTGTATTTCCTGCCTGCTTTGAAAAATCACTGATGTCAATGTATTGTGCCTTAACTGCTATTTTGATCTCATTTCCGCAATGGTAAATCAAGAGTAAGATTTGGCAGTATTTGTTACTAATAACACGCACATGGTTTCTGATGATGATTAAAGCAATAGGCATGGCTGTCACAGACATGCTGATCAAAGCCTAGAAGTCCAAGAAGATGGCTTGGCAAAGATTCTAACTTTTAAATCAAAATTTAGTTTTGCAGATTTTTCAGAATCCTAGCCATGCTTTTTGGAACAAAGGCTTTTCTTCTGCTACAAAATGCTTAGTTGACCTGATCATTAGAACCATCCTTAGGCCAAAGTTATATAGCGCTTCTGTGCTAAGCAAGTTTAAAGCATACTATTTGCAGAATCGCCAAATATTAGTTACCATCTAATGTGTCAATCACTAAACACGGAATGCTCTGAGAAGTTGATAGTGTGGGTTTCCCTCTTTGTGAATCCCAGTCATCACTCCACAGCTAGTATAGAGACAGAAAACATGTAAAAGCTCAGTATCATACAGTCTGAGAGAAAACCTGTATTTAATACTATTTTGCTGTTTTCATAGACCTCTGTCTTAATGGAAAAAAAAAGACTTGGAGGTATTGACACAAGCAAGCAGTGTAATGGAAAAGTATTTGGGAAGAATTGTAATGTGGTAACAGGACTGGTGTTGGACTTTGAACACCTGAATGGAGTATGTAGCCATAACATATCCTGTCTGATCTTGGTCAATTCATATAATCAAACCATACCTCAGCTCTTTCTGTGTAGTGGGGAGAGGTCCTTTTGCTGTTCCCTGCCACTTCTGCAGTTCTTGTGGCATTGTATAATCACTTTGGGCTACATGTGGTGATGTAGCTTGTGTAGCATAATGGAACTTTGAACTTCATTTCTGCCATCTAAGCACTATTATAACTTACTATGCAAATAACACTCACACAATTTTCAGTCAATCCTTTTCACAGAACAAAATTTGAGTGCATGGGGTATGGCACAGAAACATGTTCTCTCTAGATGAAGGTTGTTCATGGAGTTTTAATAGAAGGTGAAATTCCCCTTGTATTCACAATTCTAACCTCAGATCTTTTTTTTCCTGAATGTTTGCATTAATTTTCTGGGTTTTAAAATTTCAAGCAATATGCTTATACATTCAGTCATATTTGTATTATATACAGGGCAAAAGGCAACAAGTATATGTTTAATGTGTTTGGTAGACTTTTAGAACCACAGAGCTCAACTAACCCTGCCTGAACCTTCTGTTAAGGAAAGCTGCAGATAACTATCTTAACTGTACTTCAGGGACTTATTTTACATGTGCATGCAACCCTTTGCTTGTTGAATGACAGTGAAGGAGCTCCCAAACTGACTGTCTATACTTGCAGCCAATTATAGCTTCAACACGTTTGTTCCAGTAGGACCTTGAAAACAATGGAATTACTTGAGCGTATAAATAGCTGCCTAATGAATCTTTCTTTGGAAGTATTGCATAACTCAGCCTAACCCAGAACCTAAAATTTCAAGAACAGGGAAAGAGTAGGTCTCTAGTCCTTATGCATGTGAAGATAACCATCAAAATGTGAACCAAATGTTAACTTGCACAACAAGGCAAGCATACTGAAAATAATTTTCTTAGGGAATTGTGTAGTGAAAATTGTTTTCAATGTATTGTTTAATGTAATACGAAATAAAAAGGCAGTTGGGACTAGAAAGTGGGGATGGGTAGTGCCTAAATGAACCTGGGTCTCTGCTGTATAATTCAAGTATTGCATGTCACAGAAAATAGGGATTTGCATATCAAATTAGGCCTGTGGAAGACTTAAAATTACACTGGCCTGCTGGGATGTAGTGAGGCACTTCTTTTCATTGTTACAAGATCATATTCTTCCAAACAGCTTGAGATAAAAGGAAGTGGTTGAAATCTTTCTTTCCCCTTCTGATACAAAATTTTCCATGCTGAATTAATTATAAAGAAACTAGGAATGTATTCATTTTAATAGCTTCCTGATGTGTGGACTTTTTTTGTCACTTGTCATATAGTGCTTGAAAACATATGACGGCATATGTTTTCTTCCTCTCTCTTTCCCCTTCTCTGGTAGCACAGTATAGAAAATATGTTGGCTTTTTTTCAGTAGTTGGTATAAGAGTTTGGGAGCAGTGAGGGTCACACACTTACTGTAACCAGCATTACCTTTTCCAAGCTGAGGTCAAGAGTCATATTTTTGGACCTGTTTAATTGGTCCACATCATATGGCTTCATGTGGGTTTCAGATTTCTCTTAGGGCTAATGTGGCACAGCTGAGGCACTGCCCTAGTGGTGAGCTGACAGGTCTAAAGATGATCTGTCCTTTAAAAAGTAGTGGAGTAGGTCTGGTAGCCCATTTGTCTGCCCATAGGTCATGGGACCCTTCTAGAGGCAAAACAGGAAGGCAAGCAGATGTTACCAGAGGTCATTTTATTCCATATCTAAGTGAGTGGCAGGTGCTTTTGAAGCCCCATTCAAAATGTGGGATATTGCCTTCTGCTTTCTTGCTGTTCTGAGATGTGCTTACGCAAGTCTCCACCTGAAGAGAAGATTTGGATGTGTTAGTGTTGATACTGTGATGGTATTCTTTTCCTTATTAAGTGTCCAGGTAAATAAATGACATAAGACTGTACAGACTAGATTTTATGTGCCACTATTTGGTCAAAACAAATTTTCAAAAGAAGATTTGGATCAGGGAGTTTTCCAATTTATGTGGTGACCATAGAAGCTTGCATTACTTCTGGGTTTATGTTTCAGCTGAGACCCTGAGAACTCTTCATGTCAAACTGCATGTAGAATAATAGTGTTGTCTCTACTATTTGAACTGCGTGTGAGAGCTGCAAAGGAACTTCAATTGCAGACATGGCAAATTATAATCAAATGTAGCTTAGTCTTATACTGAGTGCATCTTGATATAACTTTGGTTTATTATAATTTACAGAGAGGAGTAGAGAAAAAGGCCTGTATTAAATATAAATAGGACTGTAGACACTGACGGGAGACAACTTCCTCAACAGCCTGAGTGGCTTTGTAAAATCCTGTATGACTATCTGTATCTTTTGGTGCCTTTATCCTTTTGTAAGGCTGGACCTGTTGTGGCTTTCCTCTATGCCATATATTTGCTGGGCTATGCTTGTTGAAAGTACTTGGGGGGGAAGGGGGAGCTTTAATACTTCTGTGAGCTTAAGAAGAAACCTTAACTTGGAATCTGCTACTTTTGTTTATTCATTAGAAGCACAGTCTGATGTTCAAGAATGTCAGGAGAGACCACTGCTTTTTATGGTAGGGTACTTTTTCCTTTGAGGCAGAGTGGTTTGTAGAACCCCTATGACATTGAGACAATTACAATAAATTATTTTATTTCAATTAGAAGCTTTGACATCACTCATATATCAGAAAGTAAGATTAACTTCTTTGTCTAGTTTCCAAATGTAATTGTCATCTGTTTTTCTTCTAAAAAATTGTAGCTCCCAGCAAGGTCAACTTGATACAACAGATTTTAATATCATTAATGAAGAAAGAAATTTTTAAGAGCACACCAATTTCCTCTGCAGGTTCCCAAATAGTCTAGGCCCTGGGCTCTGATTGTGGCTGAAGGGTGAGCGTGTTGTTCTCTGCAGGCTGGACAAAAGGGTGTGCAGGGGAAGGTATTTCACTGAGAGACTGAGAATATATCCGGTGGGAAAGAGGAGGTGGCTAAGCAGAGACTATTTGAATTCAATTGAAATTGCACAATGCAATATGAAATGCAACTTCAGCAGTATTACCACTCAAAATGGCTTGTTTTACTCTGATTTGACTTTACACTGCTTGTTGCACCCTCTGAACTGACACACTTTTTTTCTCTTCACGTGTGTATGAATCATAATAATGGTGGGTTTCTTCCAGTCTGATTTAGAAATGCTCTTACTCTTGTAAAGGTTTTGTCTCATCAAAACAATTCTTGGAAAGCAAAGGAAAAATTGTTAAGACAATAAGGATGAGTATCGGGGGAAAGATGTTTCTAGAAGAACTCAGCCGCCTTCTTTCCTTCTTCCTTGGAAGAGACAGGTCTCTTTCAACTACCCACTAAATCCTTCAGGATCCAGGGCCATTTTCGTGGCAGATCCTGTACACCTGTAAGAATAGGTATACCTACAGTAAGAAAAATCCAATAGGAAGAGTGCACATCATGAGGTGAAGAATATGATCTTGTGGTTAAGGCACTGGACTGGGCCTCTGCAAGCCTGGACATAGTTTCTGGCTTGACTACAGCCTCTTTTGGTGGGTTTGTGGAAAAGTTACTTGATTTCTCTGTGCTTCAATTTTTCATCTGAGTACAGGCAGTACTAGTGTACCTCACGTTCTGGGATTATAATTAATGTTTGTTAGTATAAAAGTGAGCAGTTATACTATTCTCAGATAAGGGTTTTGAACAAGACCGGTCACCGCTGACCCTGACCTCATCTTTTGCGCCAATTTCTAAAAGGCTCTCCTTAACAGATGTTTTCTCTTTCATGCATGTTTTCCATACAACCTAGATGGTTAAAGTAGTCAGAAATGTTACTTTCTATTAACTACTTGTGATATCTCTACTGAAATATCATTTTAAAGAATAAAACCCCATGTTTCAGAGCGTAAGACAAGTACATATGCAGTTGTTATAAGGATTTCTTGCTTGGGAATTCTCTATGCAGAAGATAAGCATGAGCCCTTTTTAGAAATCTTCCCATTGCTACAACACAAGGACTGCACTCAACCCTTTCTAACCTCCCCACCCCAAACCAGCATAGTGGTGGAGGCTCCAAGGACACTAGCACACAGAACATGCTGTGTCTTGTCCTCCTCCAAAATGAAATACCACAGCAAGAGTGTCATTGCTTCTAGCTGGAATGGGCCCTTTGCTTGAACTATTAAGAAACCAGGAAAAGAAATAAAGACCAGATGAGCAACCGCCCTCCTTCCCTCTACTTCAGCCTCCTTCCCTCCTCCCTCTTCCTTCCATTCTGCCCTCCCCTTACTGTCTCCAAGATGACACACAAAAACACTGATTGAATCAGCCTGCATTAAATTACAGCATTTTTTTTGAGCCTGGAAAAAGACATGCTATGCATAGCCCAAAAATTAAACATGACTTCAGCTGCTGATCTCTAAACTGCATAATTGTTTATTATATTTAATAATGTGAAAGGAACTATTTTTTTCTGGTCCCCAAATTCTTTCTTCTAGAAATATTCGGCCAGGTTACATGTAAGGGTAACATGTAGCAGAAAGTCCTAGAAACCCACCCTTTCTGCCCAGAGCAGCCATGTGTAACTTCATTCACCTCAAGAGCCCATCACTTGAGAGTTCCTTGCTTGTTCACTTGCTTTGGACTCCTGTGTATGTGCAGGTGCCTGGGAGTAACTCCCTGCTAGAGTTTTTTTCTGCTGTTGGATCAGTCTCTCCATTATGAGAGAGCAGGTTTTTATCATCTTAATTGAAGTGCATCAGAAAGGTATCACTGTTTTAAACATAACATGGCACCTAGGAGATGACTGATGGAGAGAAAAGATGCAGAATGAAATTTATAGCCTCTTCACTGATTCACATTTGCCAAAAAGTTGGTTATGACTCTTTATATTTTCATTACTACTTTGTTCTTTTAATCTGTCACAAAACAAGCCAGGAGAAGGATTGTAATTTAAAAGTTTTTGGGTAACAGAAAGGTTACAGGTTGAATCAGGTCATGGATACTGTGTGTCTTGGTCCATAACTTTGGCTTTTGAAAGAAAAATCTCTGATGTGTTGAAATTGGAAACTCATGTCTGACTCATCAGGCTGCCTGGCTGTATTCTGAGAAATTAAGTCTTTTGGACACCTATGTTTTAGGCTTCTTCTGTGCAGCTGTGTAGCAGGAACTTTGAGATTAGGGATAATCATTGCTGTTAAAAACTTCAAATGGAACCTCTGTTTTGACCGGAATGTAGTCAGAAAAGTCAAACAAAATGGTAACTGTCTAAAAAGTGAATAATGCAAGTAGGTGACATTTCTACTCCATTTTTTTTGTTACCTCTTTTCCTGGTCCTTCTTTTGAAGGCAAAACTTCAACCATTTGTAACCTTCATAATGTGTTTGCACAGTGGCTTCAGACAGCATTTCCTATGTTTAAGCATTTTACTGTCACAGACACTCACACATGACATTTCCTTATACATACCTAAAATCTTAGATCTTGAAAGTCATCACTTTCCTGCCTTCGTACAGAAGAATAGCTGTCACTGTAGAAGTGTCACAGTAGGCTGCTTTAAGCACATGATGTTGGCAGTACCCCAGATCTGTTGCTAGCAGATGACCCAAAACAGGGCAGTAGCCTGAAGCAAACTGGTAGTTCCATATTCTTTGACTCATGCTCACCCCAAGCAGCATCAGGAGGTGGACTGGGAGATCAACAGGCCTTACAGAGTAAATAATCTTTCCATCAAAAGGGAGAAACTTTTTTCAAGAAAAAAACCAGGCCAACACCAAAGCCCACTACCAAGTTAAGTATCTCTCTTAACAGTGAGCACGTTCTATACCATAAAGCACATGCAAGGAAAACTGAGTTGTTCAGCTACTGTACACGCCCTAGGAGCATTGTTTTTCCTAAGGTGCTAGTATACCCACCACTCTTAAAAATGTCTGATTCCACTTTTGTCCTGGCAGACAGTTTCAGTACCCACAGGCAAATAAAGTGAAAAGCTCATTATTGAACAATAGAAAGGATGAATACATATTCTAATAGAAACCTCATGAGAGCTGAGGATCCACCAAGGGGCTGTAGGGCACAGAAGGCTTGACAAGGCTTTGTGTATGTTCAGTACTTTTCATGGGAACATGTTCGTAACCAAGTCCATCTTCAACTTTTCTGAAGTCTAAGGCAGTCTTTCTGACACAGACAGTGAACAGGCTCCTGCAAAATGTCTTTACTAGACACTGTCTCTCTTTTTGCTCAAGTCTAAAAACCTACTCCTTTTTGAAAGGTTATTGTGCAAGAGACCTCTTGTATAAAATACTTGTCATAGTGTTTGCTTCAGAAGATGGTTAGAAAGGTGGGATGAAGATTTGGGGAAGGGAGGTGGGCAGTTCTTTATACTTTTTACTACTGTTTCCCCTTTCATCTTTCACTCTGATTCTCTTTCCATCAAGAGATGCCAGTCCAAGGGTAGATTCATACCTGCTCTGCTTGTAGAGATGCAATAGCAGTGAATTTGCCTTGATCTTGGAGGGGAAGAAAAAAATCCCAGATCACTGAGAAAACCTTATCAGGAGTCTTTGATTTTGTTTTTCATATTAAGGTACTCTTTCCCTGTTGCAAAGGTGTATTTCAGTAGTGATATTGATTGAAGAAAAATCAATATGGAATGATAAAATAGAAGATAACTGGAAACAAGTGGTCTCTTAAGTCTATGAGTGTTATTTTCCCAAATCAAGGAGTACTGTTGAGGCTGTGCTGTTTTGGTAAGCCACAGATTCAGACTCTTCTGTAGAGCTTGGCACAGCAACAAACATCTTCTAGCCCCTTGATTTATTTTTTTGTCAGTATTTCCAAGGACCAGTTAACTTTATCCGCTCTGTGTTTCAGGGGGATGTACAGTTCAGTGTGTGCTTGGTGAGAGGCCCATTATCCTCCACAGGCTCAATACAAACCCTCAATTTTAAGAAGACAACAAAAGAGGTGGCCGGTCTGGGTTTCCGGTCTCCCAGGCCAAGCCAGCATGGCGGGTTCCTCGTCCTTAGTGCAGCTGCCCCTTTGTGTGCTCTGGCATAATCAGGAGGACTTGGAAGGAAGCTGACACAGGTGTGCCATGGGGCCAGGGATTTGGCTGGAGGCTCTGCCTCGAGTATGTGCACACGTCTCCCCAAACACAGGTCTTGTGTTCGGTCTTGGCTGTGGCCTTCAAGGGCCTCCTTGTCATGGCACAAACAATGGCATCGTGCAGCCTCCCTTGTGCGCTGCCTCCTGGCCAGTACTGGCCAGAATAATCCCCTTTCTCAGCCTTAATACTGCAGCAGAAATGTCATCCTTATTCTGTAACGCTGGCATTTGTCAACTCGGTGGGAACAAAGAGAGCATTCATTGAGTGGGAGACAGGCGGAGGGCCTTAGGAAAAGCCCTTTGAGGGGACAGAAAATGTTCTTCTGTCAAACTCTGAACTCCACCGGAGCTGCTTTGTCTTCAGGTCTGACCGTACTGGAGACAGGGGGCTGCCTTGCAGGGACCACATCCTCAGCTGGGGTCACAGAGCAAATTCACGTTTATTTTTAAGGACAGCTGACTATCAACAAATGGTCTTTCTTTCCAGGGTAGACCGAACTTTAATAGTTGTAGAAGTTTACTGCTTAGCTGAGTTTGCTCTTGCTTGGCAAAATTAAACCTAAAAGAAATGGTTTTATCTTCACATTTACTTTATGTGTAGATGCAGTTACTCTAATGTCAGAGACTTGTATCTCCTGTCCAACTCTTAGCAATACAAGGCCCTTTCCAGTAGCGAGGGACAGTTTGAGCTCTATCAAAGGTATCAGTAAGAGGCAGCAAGATGAAACAGAAAGCCTGCTCTTCCTTGGGCATCCTAGTAAGTCCTGCATGATGCTGAGGCACAGTAGACATTTCCATTGGATACAAATATGTCAACAACCACCTACGGAAGAGATCAAGCACCTCAGGAAACTCCTCACAAGCAGCATGGACTCCTCTTGCCCTTGCTGTTGAATTAAAGTAGATGGCTCAGGATAGCACCACGTAACCAAGAATATTCCACTCTACTGAAAAAAGATCCAATGGTTTTCTAAATATCACATCACCTACTAGCACTGAATTCACTTAGAAATCTCTCTGTTTGGAGTGATGTGCAGAGGTAATTAACCCAAGGGTATTTGTGTTATGAAGACTGCTTCAACGGACATCTGGGAAGGCTTAATCATTTCAGGCAACCTTATTTTTCTATTTTAAATTGTCTTCTAATGAGGCTACTTTAAAGCTTTATTATACCTCACTGCAGAGGTTGCTGTATTTTAGTGAGAAATTAAATGAGTTTGGTGGGCCATTAATAACATACCCTGTGCTATTTCCTATTCTAGAGAACTCGCCAAATCATACAGAGTATATCTGCTTATGTGAAAAGGCAGCTGCCTTTGGGGTTGAGAGCAGTATCAGCCAGTGCTTTGCATTTTGCTAACTCTTCACAGTAATAAATCTTTTTGTCTAAAAGTATTGGAGTATGCTCAGTATGTATAGCCTTCAGGAAGAGAAGCTTGTTCTAATAGTTATCAAAGGCAAGGCTGTGTGACAATGAGATTTCAACCAGTGTTGAGAAACTGAAACTGTTTTATCATAATACATAAACATTCTAAGTGTAAGGTTAATAACCGCAGTAATAAGAAAAGGACATAGAAATTTAAGGATGTATTCATTAGGCATTTAACTTCTGTGCCTAAATGGATACAAATGAAAAGTGTTATGTACATTTAGCGTGGGGTATACTATTCACATAGCAAATGTAGAGAATTTTTCTTAAAATTGTGAATGTTACCGTTCAGTTTGACACAGCATTATTGCTCAATGGATCATCAGTGAAGCTGTAGTTGAATGGCTCCATGCTAAATTTTTAGAGCTGAAGGAAATTGACAAGAGAAGGCTCTGGGACAGTGGGATGTGTCTTGGGTGACCCCTTCCTAAAGACTGGTGTAGCCAAGCCAGTTTGGGAGGAATTGTGTTCTAAACCATTCTAGTTCTTTCTTGAAGATAAAAGAAAGAAATGTGTCAAGGACGGTACTGTTAATTTATTTTGACAGTTCTGGGAGTGTTTTGGTTGTACAACATGCTACAGCTGTCAGACTGGCCTGTGGGCAGCATGTTCCACTTTCCTAGCATGTATTCAGGGAGACATGCAAGAGATCACTTTAGGGACTGCCCATCATCCACTTCTTTTTAAGGACATGGTTCTGCATATGAAATGGGGATATAAACAGGAAAGGCCTCCTCCTTCATCTTATCTGCATATGCAGTAGAAGGGGAGTCCAGAGTGTCTTCACTTCCCTAAGTATCCACAGTTAAGTGCTTTATTTCTAAACCATCACTTAAGACTTGTGTTTAAAAAGCAGGAACTGAAGTCACGTCCTCAAAATCAGGCAAAGCACTATTTGAAATTCCCTTCCCTTTCCTCTGCTGTATTCCATACTTCGCTATAAGACAGTGGAGTAGATATTTTTCTTTTCATGTTAACAAATATACGAAGAATGAGTAAGGAGAACTCTGAAGAGTGCATGGATAGAGAATTTAAGGATGATAAGCATGATCTGTAGGGAAGTCCATAGAAAGAGTGGATTAAAATAGAAACATAACAATGTGTTATGAAGGAAAGAGATGTAAGAAAAAGTGTGGAATCACATATTCATTGTAGCAAGTATAGCAAGGAAGTGGAGTGTTAATATGAAACAAACTTGCAGGGATGAATGTGCCCATTGGTCAGAAGTGCATATTGGTGCTCTCTCAACAGCTTCTCCAACAGTTAGCAGTGTTTTCTGCTCTTTCGCTGAGTCACTGTTTGGTTTTTTTTCTTTCTTTTTCCCCAGTGGGCTCTATTGTTAAAATACTACATGTTAAAATAGTGCTCATCTATAGAAGGGGGAGTGGGATACCAACTGCCCAGTGTTTTAAAGTGAAAATAGCAGTTGCAATATCTGTCTTTTGTTTTAATTCTTTGTGCTTCAGCTTGATTTGTGAAATGGCAGAACATTGTTCTGTAGCACATGAAATTAGCAATCTTAAGTGCATTAAAGCTCCTGAAATGCTTTAGGAGCAGCCTCCAGAGTTTACTTCATTTGCTACAACTGATAATATAGCCATCAGGTTTTTTTCTTATTACAGATGTGTGAAAATATCTCAGGGCCATTAGACACAGTGAACCCTTGTCACTCTGTTTAGCTTTATGATTTAATAGCTTTTTCAGCATATTAGGATAGAAGTGTGAACTGGGATTGATTTAAGGAAATTACGATCTTCAGCCATCCTCTGCAAATATTCAATGTTAGTTTCCCCCTTAATCAGGATGAGAATGGAGCTCGTTTCTTACTATACCTGTCTTTGTGCTGTGTTTTTCAGGCTTTATGCAGGTTATTTAGCACATTGTTCTTTTATATAAAACTTGTAAAGCTTAAAACGTATTTTAAGTAGGGGTAGGTAAGGTAATCCAAAAGAGCCTACCCAAACTTTTTGATAAAAATTTGAACCTCTAATTCAGTTGGGATTGTCCCCTAATTAATTTGTCTGACACCTTGCAGTTCGTGCCAGCTGAGTGATCTATTATGACTAAGTTTTTCAAACCAGAGGTGTTTTTGAATAAAGAAAAATAAAAGGATTTTGCTGCCAGAAGACTAACCACACAAGGACTATCTTTCAGTTCTCCTATAAACCAGATGTTTCGTTGCTTCTTATAGAGGAAAGAGAGATCAGGTGATTGCTTCACAGGTTGGCCTGAAAGAGTGAGCCTTTGGCTTCCAGTCAATAACTTTGGGAAGTGTTTTAGAAATGCACAGTTTGACTTGGGAAAGAGGCAGCACTGAATAACCAGCTTGGAATCATACTTGGCAAGAAGGTTGTGATGACAGTATATTTTTGAAGGCACTATGAAACAAAGAAGTGTTCAAAAAAAGGAGATATGCACAACAAATTCCAGGGCAGGAGAACAGCTGCAAAAATCTTTTCTGCCTTTGTTTGATCTCTGATTTTGAACTGAATTGCACAGTGCCTGCAAGCAATGCCACTATTCATACCTGTCTGTAGAAAAGTTGGAACTATCTGCAGCGATCTTAGTGCGTAATGTATGTCGACTAATCTGCATTTTACAGGATTTTATAAATGAGGACAGGTATTTAAGGTTATGAGTTCAGATTTTACAGTTGTGACCTCTGCAGACTGTACAGCCACTGTCAGTGGGCAGCACCATTCTGCAGGGGAGGTGCAGAAGGGCTCAATGTCCTGCTTGGTGCACGACATAGTGAGGAGGACACAAGAATAGGAGCGCTGCTGTTTGGTGTTCATACACATCTGTCACTGGGATAACTTGCAGATACCTGCCTGCCTAGACTGCAAGTCCTGTCAAGTCATTGGATAAGCCATTAGACATAAGTCATTAGACATGGAGGAGCAGACAGATGCCCCTGTTTTGATGCTGTAGTCCTGTAGCCAGACCAGGCATACACACAGCAGGAGGCACACTGCTTGTGATGCAGATGTCTGCAGCCTCTGCTCAGGTGACTGGGGTGGGCCATGGCAGCCCTCAAGTGCTGTCATAAAAGCTGGGTGGTCTGTCCCAGCTAACATGTAAACGATTTTGCAGCTTTTTGCATAGGCTGCTTCTTTGGAAAACTTTCCCTCTGTATTTACTGGAAACTGTTTTGGGACTTTATTGAAGGATACATTTAACACTGTATAAGAACTGTGCTGAAAATTTAAGGCAGCCGTGTTACAGCAAAGTCAGTTTCGTAAACTTGTGGAAGAAATTGCTTTCAGCCACAGCTCAACAAGATGTTTAAGTGTGTGTGGTCAATATAGGAATTTCTTCTCTTTCTCAAACAATTAGTTCAGCTAAAAGTGGGTTATGCTACAAGTGTTTAACCAAGAAAGAAAAGGTAATGTCTCTTCTGCTGACTAGTGTGATGGATTAAGGAAGAACAGAAGTAAAATTGCACGTGAAGCTCCTGTCTGGCAGTGAGAGTTTTCAAACTGCAGTTCAAAACTTCTCCCTAGAAAACCAGTGATAAGATTGCCTGGATTTGAGCCTGAAGTGCTTGTGTTGTGGACAGTAATGGTTGCCACTTCCTGGCTGGGAAGAGGACTGATGGGAGGATGGGGACAGTATGGAGCTTCCAGCAGTTAGGAATAGATTATTTTAGGATTTGCACTGATGAATAGGAAGGACAAAAGAAAAGAGTTGGACCTTGACAGTAAAAGAGTATATAAATAAAGTAGATACTAATTATTCATGAACCTGTTAACTACAGTAAATAAATAAAAGCCTCAGAGCACAGAGTTTTGCACTCATCTTAATATGATAATTATCTTAAGGCCATTCAGGTAGGTATTAGTATCCGTAGAGAAGAAGGATATATTCAAACCCATAAATGGAGAGAGCCAAACAGCCCCTTACACTGAAGAAAAGAGAGAGTTTGCAGAAGGAATTAAGCACCCAAGGCTGCTTCCTCAGACTGCCTTGAAATTCTTGGCCTAATAGTATACTACCGTGGCAAGGTGTATAATAGGAAGAAAGGGCCTGTGATTATTTTGGCCAGTGTGAAGATTAACTTCCCTTTGCAGCATCTGCACATTTGTTTTGCATAAGCCAAGAGCTTACTCATGTAAACATATTTCCAAAAACAAACAAGCCCAGATGCCAGCTGAACCAGTTACATGAAGATCATTCAGGTGGCACTGTCTAAATCAAGTCCTTACACCCCAGTGCATTCTGATACCTGGCTACAGAAGCAGCAAATCAAACACTGTTTTCTCCTGTATTATATGCAATGTGTTATTCCCCCTTTGTTTCTTTGGTCCTTTCTTAGCAGAAATTGTGGGGTGCAGTATCGAATTTTGAAGGGAATATTCTGAGACCTTGTGTTGCAGATCAAATGTCACAAACCAGACACCAAATGTACACCTGTTGTAGATGGTGCAAAATTTTGTCAGCTAAATGGAAATAAAAAAGTTTGTGTATTACATATGAGGGGGAAACAGCTGTCCAAAATGCTGACTAGAATTAAAGGCAGGTATGACTTGTGCCTCTGTTTCCCCTCAGCAGAGAGGGAGCAATATGTTTGTTTCTCTCAGCCTTGCCTATGTGTGCATCCCTCTTGATGGTCAGCTCCCTGAAATCTGTTCTCTTCCAGAAAACTGAAGAGTAAATGAGGTGAAATGACCATCAAATAGCCTGGCCTTATTAGTAGTTAGAGTTCTCTACACTCATGTTTATTTTCTTTCCTGATATGACTTCTATGCTCTTCCTTATCCTTCTTTCCTTCTCTTTTCAAGATTGGTATTCATAATGTTTAAAAACTTCAACAGTTGAGGGGGAAAAAAAAGTATGTGTAAAATCTCCAAGTCATTCTTCTCTGCAGAAAAGCAGGGCTCTGTGTCTTATACAAATGAAGCTTTCTTTCCAGTTACACCTCTCCCCTCTCAGCACTGTCCTCCACCCTGACTACTTGCTCTTTTAGTCACATTATGACAAATAGACTTCTTTGTGTGGGGCTTGGTGGTTAGTAATAACTCAGCCCCATGAGGCAGAAATACAGCTTTATAGTCTATGTGATCTGTCAAAAGTGGTGATATGTAGGACTGCACTGTAAGTAGTTGCAGGAAATGCAACTTACAGACCTAACTATTAAAATGGTTGCAAAAACAGACACAAAACCTGTAGCAAGTAGTGAAAAAAGTCACAGAAATCTGACTGTATACAACTTGCAAATTATTTTTAAACACAAAATTTCACCAGTGAACTGTTTTCAATTAATGATTTGCCAGTTCCATTCAAAACAGAACAGGAGATTCCAGTTGAGCATAGAAACTGTAGCAGATGAGAAAATATTATATATTTGCTTTGGGTTCTTCTGAATTTCAAACCAAAAATGAGGGTGACAATTTTGTTTATAGTACTAACAGCTTGCCGGGAATTTGAAAATTTGTCTTTTTAACTCTTTTACAACATCAGAACTGCAATTGCTTTCCCAGACTTGACTGGGGACAAAAAAAATGCTCATGACTGCTGGAAAAAGAGGTGTTCTCAAACAGGGAGCAATAGCAAACAAACACAAACTCATTAAATATATTACTAATACTTGTAAAGAGACCACAGGAGCTGAAGTGTTCTGCATATTGTGCTGATTCAAAATGAGCAGAAAGATATGCATCTTTTGGATGCATAGAAAGAAAGGAGAAAATATCCTAGAAAGTTTGTTATCCCAGGTTAATTGGCATTAAGACCAAAGCATTTCCATGCAGTATATTCTGCCATAACACCATTTGGCAATCTCTCTGACCCTTCTTTAGTGCAGTGGAAATCTTCTAGACAGGACTTCTGGTTTTAAATATATTGTAAACATAGATACTTAACTATATATTTAGTTGAAAACAAACTCAAAATGTCCTCTCCTTGTTCTTAGTGAGGATTGTGATAACCCTTAATCCTGAGTGTCATTATTCCTGAAGTTAAGACTCCCCCATTAAAAAGGTTGTTGCCCTTGGTGAGGAATGCTAGTGAAATTGTTGGTGATCCTAATAGGGGAAAGTAGGTACCCTTAGGTATGGCCTAGTTCATGAAAGAATTCAAAGATGAGGATTTTATGGACCACATAATCAAAGATGTTTAGACTATCCCATGAATTTGGTGAACGTGTCTGTAGGATCTCAGCATGTGATCCAACCTATACTTCTGGTTTGTGGAAAGCTGCAGATGACAAGCTGACTCTTGAATTGCTAGTGACACATGGCACTTTTCTTGACTAGCTTCCAAAGAAGTGTAGGCATTATATTCAGTTACATGGTATTGCACTAGAGTAGAGAGGTGAGGAACATACAAGCAAAGGAGGTTGGATGATTTCCTGCAAAGAAGGGCTAAATTGCAGTAATTGGAGAGGGGAAGAAACATTGCTTGATAACTGTGATAAGCTAGTCTCAGTGAGTGAAACTAAAAGAGCACCTAAATTTGACGGATCTTGGGATTGGGCTACTCCTAAAACATTTTCCAAAGCTCTCTACTCTGGCTGCCAGAGTCAGCTCTTGTTCCTGTTCAGTTTCAAGCAGCTGAGCTTCATCCATTGAATTCTTCACCCCACTGAACATGGGCTTGCTAAGTAGAAGTGGTATGGTTGCAGGCAGTGAAAACTAGCTAGTGCTTTGTGTCATGTATACATATTGCTTGTGTTTAAACACAACCACACAGATACTGTCAGAGACCAGAGGGAAAACTGATTCTTGTGGGATGACGCAAAACTGAGCCAAGGAAGGGGAACTATTGGAAGTGCTGTTCCTGTTGAAAAAGACTGGAGCCATCTTAACACATCACTCTGGTTGTCTGCCACCTCTTCTTGGTGCAACAGCTGTATCTCATGGCCAGTTGTGTCAAACACTAAGGAGGTGCAGGGTGAAAAGAATGGATTGGTTCTCTCTTCACTGCCAGAATGAGGTCATCCATCAGTGCCATTATAGTGGTTTCATTTGTGTCCTGGCTTGCATCCAAGCTGTGCTGGGGCTGCTTCAGTTAGCTAACGCAGACTCCCTTAATTCTTGTAAGACATATATTTCTTGCCACAGGCAGAGCATTCCTTCAAAGAACTGTATTTTTATCTATACTTTTGTGAATATCTGTCAGCCAGACAGGAAGCTGTTCAAGATGTTCATACAGGGAAGGAATAGATTGATTTGAACTTATGCCATACAATTAACCAAGCCTTTCATAAATATTAAAAGATTAGGTATGACTGTCCTGGTTAAGTTGCTACTGCATTGTTTTAACCCTCCCCTACCTGCTTCTATCCTTTTGGTACCATCAATTCTGTAGACATTTGGGATCAAAAAACACTGGCAGAAAAGGGGGGGGAAAAAAAAATCTTCCCTAGTGTTACTACTGGGCTAAAGGCTGGATCTGGGATTAAAAAATTATATATATTTATAGTACTGGCCACAAAATGGCTTAATGTCTACAACCTGCAGTAGTAGTTCCTCCAACAAATTCATTTACGGTTTCATATTCATCTAAAAGAAACATAACCATAAAATTGTATGCAAAATACACATTGTACTCCACTGAAGGGGGGGAGGAGACACAAGACTTCAACAGCTCCAGAAAGCCACCTCATTAGCCTTAGGCTCAGCAGCATATCTTTAACAAGCTTGCAGGTAACGTTTTAAAGCATTCCCTGCTTATTCAGCCTACCTAAGCAGTGTCCTGGTCTGTTTGCCTTTTAAGTTTAAACTTGTTAACCTTCATGAATATAGTTGGTATCTGCAGCTCACAGCAGATACTTATATATTATTATTTTGTTTCATTATGTCTGTATGAGTAGAGTTTTGCTTTAATGTGTGGTCATTACAGTGAAAAAGTTTTATGTATAAATTGAAAAAGGGTGAGAAAAAGACCACTACTTGCTGGCAATACAAACAAATTGTCAGGGCCCTATGTTTCTGTAGATTTCTGTAATCTTAATAGAAATTAGGTGGTATAGTTCAATATAGCACCTTGGAAATTAATGAAGTGTGCTTAGTATTCAGTGATTACTCAAGATGTCAGGGGCTTGAACAGCTACCCCCTAGAAAGCTCCTCCTGTAGTCAGAGGCAAGGCTAGCATTGCCATTCAACCTGTGGAGACAGGCTAGGCCAATTGAACGCCAATAGTATTTCATACTCTGGTACAGATTTGATCAAAATAGCTAGTATTATGAATCTAGTTGTGCTGAACAAGTCTCCTGACCGCCAAGTCCCTAACCTTTACAAACTGATATAACTGTTTTTGCTCTGCAGATAACCAATCACCCATTTGAGGTCAAAACTGATAAACGTAAGTGCCAAAATGCATGTAAGACCACATTCCTGAGAGCATGAGTATCTGTAAGGGTCCAACAGCACAGCATGTCCTTGTTCTGCCTTCTAGCTTTAGCATTACATATGGACCTATCTTTTTTTCCAGAAATAAAATTGTGAATCTGGGAGCATGTGTGGTTATTTAGACATGAAATGGCAGTTGCTTTTCTTTAGCACGTGTTATGAAGGTTCAGCAACTTTAAAGGTCACTTGAAGATGAAGTCCTAAATCTATTGCACAACTCTATTCCACTCTTCGAAGGAAGTTAATGAAAGTGAAACCCACAGAATAAGATGATACATCTAAATGTAGTATAGTAGTCTTGCCTTGTATGTGGTCAGCAACATTGGACTGTTCCATAAAGTTCAAAGATGGTCTTTTGAAACAGAAGCCTGCAAAGAGCAAGGACCTGTCACCCCTCATCCCTGCCAGTGAGTACCAGCTTTAGTCCTGGAGCTAGCACGGTTAATCCAGAGTAAAGTTTATTTCACAGCACTGAAAGTGGCAGCCCCCCTCAGCAGTCTTTGGTTTTGAGATGAATTTAGCTCTTTGTAATTGCCAATGTACCACCTGCACTAGGAACAAATTTTAAAAAGTAGGTCACAACTGCACATGCAATTATTGATTGCGCAAAGCAGGCAGGCTATAAAAGTGTCCTGGTGTATCTGCTTTAAGCGCTGGCATGCAATGTCAGGAAACCCAGAAAACACAGGACCACCTGTGGAGTCCTCATTGCAGTATGATCCTGTTAAGTTAATACTCTTGAGGCTCTCTGCTGACTAATACTGCAAACATTACAGCCAGCCAGGATTTTAATAAATGGGACACTTACGTGGGGCACATGCTAACCCTAAGATTGCTGTGGAAAGCAAGCACAAAAGTAAGCAAGAGGTTAAAAAAGAAAATGTCTGGCGTTTTCAACAGCTGGGTTCTATTGTGAAAGGGTCATATGGTGCCAAGGAAAACAGAAAATAGGAAGGCACACAGATTTGTTAGTTTGAAGTAATTGACCACATGGTGTCCGATGGTTTGTGTTCTCATGTTTTCCAGAGCTAGGTCCCATGGGAGCTGAGGCAGGGGTTCCAGTTCCTAGCACTCTATTGTTTACCCTGATGGTTTCCAGATGCTGGAGACAGGGACAGTGAAATCTTTGGGAAGCTGCCAGAGAATGAAAAAGACTAAAGAAAACACTGAGGGTATTTTTTTCATTTTATTTTTAAAGAGACAGCACTTCTTTTCACTAAGACCACGTTCATTTACAGTTCTCCTGCTTTCTAAGATATACAAGTGCACACTGCTGCTCTCTCTGTCATTTCCCTACCTCTCTGTTTCTGTCTTTTTGTATTTAAACAGCTCTGTAATGCAACTAACCAAGGGAGAGCAATGTAAGAAAGCTCATTTAGCTGTAACACAGTGGATATGCAAAAATGGCCAGGAAAACCCAGCAAAAACTTCAGAGCAGGAAGATCACCAAGTGAGTCTGAGCAGTGATGGGAAAGCCTCAGAAGACTGTGAGTTTAAGTTTGCTTTGGCACTGCTGGAAGAAGTTTGCAGAATTCTACAAAGCATTTCCAAACATCTGAACCACAGAAATCAGGGAAAGGGAGCAAGAACAGGAGAGCAGTGTAGGCACTTCCATTGGCAAAGCCAGAAGCAATAAAGAGCAAAATAATGAAAAGTAAGAGTAAAATAATGAAAAAATGCAAATGCCTAGTAATTAGCTCTCAGCTTCCAGAAGGATGAGGTCTAAAAGCAGGAGTTCAATGTTTGGGGACTTGTATTCTAGTCAAGTTTGGCTGCCAACCCTCTGAGTCAGAGTAAGTTTCTTCATTGCATCTACATGTATGTATGTACTTCGGGTTGGGCAGAGACTGTGGAAATCCACAAAAGAATTCCTGCTGCTGCCTTCACAAGCTGGTGAATGAGAAGGCTGTCCTGTTCACACATTAGAAATATCAGATTGTACCTTTCCTTTTGCTTTAATGAAGGGTGTCTGCCGTAGTCATGTCTTTGCATTCTTTGCATCTCCTGAGAGGAGTGGTAATCTCATGGGAATGGATGTCTTGCAGAAAAATAACTCCTCTAAAGTACTCTTCATGGAGAGTTTAATTTGCCAAAATAAAACTTGAGCAAAACCCACAAAGTTTGGAAACAATCTATGAGCTTGATCCTAGATATAGTACTAACTGCAAAAATCCACTCATGTTCTTGTTCAAACCCGATCTATACTCAAACCCCTAGGTTAACTGTTGCCTAGATTTCAGATCCCCCGATACTACCATTCTCTGCTTATTCAGTTTCTTCCAAAGAACCTCTTGCAAAACCCAAAGATGCTAAAACCTGATTCTCTTTCTGGGCCTAAGGTACAATGAAAGGGCACAAGTGCCTTTCCTTTTTCTCCTTCCTGTCTCCTGGACAGGCTGAAAAGGGCCCTTATGTCTCTTTCCTTTGTGATTCGCTAGTCCTTATGTGTAGGACTCATAAAAACGAATCATTCAGATTGGCTTGTTTCTCGTCTGCATTTCACAGATTTTTTTTCATGTTAAATGTACTCCTTTTTCTTATTGTATGTGCTAATATTAACACAGATGAGCTGATTCTCAACACTGCAATCAAAACGGTTGTAGAAAACAACTTCTCAGCAGATGCTGTAAACAGGACTTTCAATGTCAGACAGTACTTCAGAAACTGAGAGTGGAGTGTGTTTGTACACTGGTCTGTACGTGTCCAGAAGTTCTGCGTGTCACACATCTCAATGCATATACTTGGTGAATCCATGCAGAAATGGCATATGATGAATAAGTTTATGTATGTTTGATGACATGCTAAAAACATTACCTGTCTTATTTTGTCAAAGAATTGTACTACTTTTAAACTATAAAACGGGATCAGACTATGTTGAATACTAAAGGAGCACAGTTTTTTTATCAACCCCGATGTGATAAAGTGCAGTCTCAACCTTCATTTTTCCACTTTTTAGAAAAACAGTTAAACCGTATTTGAAAATAGAAGGTTCCCTGTGATTTCCTAATTAACCTCTTTGCTAGTTCCCAAATAATGTGTAATAAATGAGCTGCAAGCCTATTTTCCTCTCCACAAACTGCGAAAAATTTACGAGCTTGGTATAACCTAGTGTTTGAATCACATCTTGAACAGTGCTTGTTATTAGTAACCACTTGGGGGATTCCTTATCAAGATTTTGTCTTACACTGTAAGATGCTTAATAAGTGTACATTTTGCTAATGTAGATCTAATGGTAGCTATGGTAACCATATCGTCTTCTCTGAGTTGGACTTCTTTTTTTTTAATCTTTATTGTAACAAAAGGCGGTTATTTTCTTCATTAGATAGTTTCATTTTGTACAAGCATGTACACGTCAGAGCTGCTGTAGTAGGTCTAGCAAAGGTGCTAGCCAGTCTGTGGTAGCACCAGCAGTAGAAGTCAGAGGACAATACAAAACCAAGTTAAACATAAGATGTGCTGTCTTAGCCTCCTCTGGCTTGTAATTGAGGCATGCTCTAAGCCAGAGGTGTTATCTTTTTCTAAACTCCATTCTGACCTTGCTTCTCAGATATGCAATCTGAGAGCACTGTACCTGAGAGAGCATAGCTGACAAAAGAACAAATTAATAATCACGTTGTGAATGTGCTAACTAAGTGGTAGCATTAGGTCATAATTCACTTCCACTGAAAAAAATCACAAGTGACTGAAAGCTCTCTATTTCTTATTTTGGGTGGAGACAAGGAACAATACAACTGTCAAACACTACATGAAAATCCATGTGTTCCCATGCTTCGCCTTCTAACTTGAAAGATGCAGACAGGATCAAAATGACTTACAGTTAGCATAGAAAACATTTCTGTTCACAGACTTGCAATTTTTGGAGGCTCAAATGGTATCAAGTAGATAAGCAAGAATGTTTTTACAAAAGGCTCTGTTTTCTCCGAGGTGTCTTGCTTTAAACATGCTGCTTGTGTTGGTGGCTTATCAAGACATGCTTTTCAATCCACTTCCTGAAAGACAAACCCCTGCAGACAAAAGCCAGTACCACAGCTCACTCTCTTCCTGTGCGCTGATCTTACAAGGGCAGAGAGAGAACTGCAGGCAAGGCTGGGCAGCTTGTGCTGACTCACCCTGGACCTGGGGTCAGCCATGGGGAAGAAGTACGATTGTGGTACTGTCATGGAGGTTGTACAGTTTCTGCAGACAAGCAGAAGACCTTTCCTTAGGGGCTGTCAAGTGAAAAATTAAAACATAAACCATGATTGTTTTTTGATCTTGTTCCTATCATGTAAACAGAATAAAGTATAGGGAAAATACTTTGAAGTAGAAAGCATAGCTCTTGTTTAACTTAACGTGCTAAATTTGTTTATTCTCTATTTTTACTTTTTAAAAGACCATTTACTGCAAAAGCATAGAAACAGATTTGAAGTCCTGTAGAGGGACTGCATTAGTTTGTGAGAATACCTTACCTCCTTAGCAGACTTGAAATGAACAGGTGAATAACTGAAATTACTCATTAGTATGCATGGAAAGAATCAAGTGTATTGGGCAACAGAGGTTAAAGTGGACAGAGTTTAAAAAAACATTTGATACATGATGGGGTTTTTTGTATTTATTTTCATAACGCTAGATTTGGTGAAGATGGTTGATAAATGATTCTTAGCTAGCCTAAACAGATAAATATGGGTAAATGTGGCTTGATGTCTTTCTAGTGGCTGTGAATCCAGGTCCTAGTGTTTCCCTCTTAAACTTATTATAGAGATGAACTGTATGGAAGGATATTTACTGCAGTCCATAAATACTGTTACTGTAATTTTGACTGCCTTTCTTCCTGAGGGGTATGTTACCAATTCCCTTGCACCTTCTGCTTTTTCAGGCACATGAATGAGAGTTCCAAAAGCTTGACAGAAATTAATATGCTTGGGACTGCAGGGCTTTGCCAAAGCAGTATGAATATCTAACACACTGTGTTAAAGCTTAGAGGCAAAATGGAAACCTTTCAATTCCATTGCACTTTCAACTGCTGCCAACCTGGCACTCCAGTGTGCAAGTTTTCAATCAAGCTTGGTGTATTTTTTTTCCAGGCAGACTTTTTCCTTACTGTGAAAACTGACTGCTCTATTTTAAAACAACATTTCATTTATGGTATGTAAAAGTGGCTTGAAGGAGCTCTAGGATAAGCTTTTGGTGGCTTAAAAATAATAAATAATTACTTGCTAAATACATTTTTTCTCTTCATCTATATATGCACTTTTATTATTGGAGAGATGAGATTGAATCCTGGGTATTTACTTGCCTTTTTCTTACATGTGTTACTGAAACAATCGACATGTTTCAAATAATGACTGTAAGAAGGGGCATCATGTGCTCTTTAAGCAGCCAGTGCTTTGGAGAATTTCTGGATTTCGGCGTTCAGACATCATGTTCAGATGTTTCAGACATCAAGGTGTTTTGTTTTTACAAAGTACAGCTCATCAATCTGTTTTTCAGGTGTTCAACACACCAAACTAGTATTTTATTTTTTGTATCTTCCATGATTTTTCAGAAAATTAGAAGGAAAACAACAGCAAATTCAGCATATAGTGCCCAAAGTGAAGGTAGTTTATCTTTTCTATAATTACCATAGCTTACAATTAAACATTTAAGAGTTTGAACTTTTAATCTAATGCCTTGCATTGGCTCTGGAAGTAGAGCTCTGATCAAGACAAGAAATTTTAAATAGGATATATTGAGATATGTATTTGTTAGAGAGATGGAAAAAGAGAGAGATACCTACATCTGTCTGTGACTCCACTCTGCTAATAAAGTGCTTGCTGCAAGCAGCTGATTCTCTTCAAGCACATCTGACCCAGCAGATGTCTTAAAGTTAGGGAGCTATGACCTCAAGCACTGGCTTATGGAGAGGTTGGCTTCCAAATAGGAGCTCCCAAAGAGACAGTCAGGGAGAGAAAATAAGAAAGAAAAATGGTTTTATTTGTTGCATCCGGTTAACCGGTAACAAAACAAACAGAAAGACATACACAATTATATCCTGGATTTCAAGAGCTTCAAATCCAAACTTTGTTTGACCTGGTTACTCTGGGCTTGCTTTAGAAAATGAAATGTTGTCTTTCCTCCTAGGCCTAAAAACTGTTTCCTGCCTGGGATTTATGGCTAGTGGTGGACCTCAAAGGACTGCATAATGTTCAGTATCTTAGGAAGTAGATTTAGCTGCAAACACAAACTGAAAAGGGGATTATCAGCAGATTTCTGCAGTATTTGTGTCTATCATGTGTAGCAGACTCCAAGGAGTTTTCTACTCTCTTCTTTTGGCTTGTTTATATTGAGTAAATTGCATGTCTGGGGATTGTATGCTGTGGTCAAAATGTCATCAGCTAAAATGTGAGCAGTTTTAAGTGGGTTTCATTGCTCTAAAATATTCTGCATTAAGATACTATCTTGTTCCCATACAAAATATGGATGTTGGGTATTTCTGCTGCCATTGTTTAATGGCTGGTTTTTTGGTTGTGTTATTTTGTGTGTGTGGTTTTTTGTGCTTTTTTTTAAAGTTCGAGCCTAAATTAGGGGCTTTCTGTATATATGCCCTTAGAGCTATGTGTTTTCTTGTCAGAATGTGTGAACAGATTATGGTACAGGCAAACCATGCTGCTCATAATCCATAAGGAAATCAGATAGCAGAGCACTGAGTGACCTGTGTGGTTTCACAGTAGGCTTCACGGAAGAGGTTGTGCTGTAGAAGTCAGTGGGAATAAAATACAGCACCCATTGGGATGAACACGAATAGAGGGACAGTAACTTCTCATTTGTAGTTGGTATCTGGTTTAGGGAGAACTGAATATAAAGTGCTAAGAGACTGAGAATCTTATAGCTGATGCAGAACTTATTACAATCAGTAATATTTTGCATGTGTTATTGCATTTTCCTTGGAGTACTATACAAATACCACTTTGAGTTCTCAATATTCCTGTTGCACATGGGAATAAACCTGTGTGGTAGCACCTTATCTCCATGGCACCCTGTTGTCAGCCCCTCCAAAAACCCTGATATTTTTGAAAGCCACTGTACATCCTTCTACAGAAGTGACAAACAGGTCACTTCAGAGAGAAGTGATAATCATTGGGAAATCTTGGTCCCTGTACATCAAGACGTTGGCTGCTGCCAGGAGGGAGAGGATGCAGCTTCTTCATCACATGTAGCTGTGCTGCACCTGCTTGTGTGGTACCAGTGTGAGGTGGGATTCAAGCCTTGTAGCTCCTCCAGAAAAGCCATACCTGTGGTCTTGTTTCTTTAATACTTTGGTTTCCTTTCTTTTGTATGTATCCTTTATCTTATCTAGAAAGCCACTATTGTTTCTCAGGTTATATCACAAAATCCAAAGCTCCTACTCAGAAAATATGTATGCAAAATACTGAGTAAATATAATATTCTGCTTCTCACAGTAGGCCTCTGCCTATATATATATATATACACACATATATACACACACACCCCTATATATTTTTGGGTATAAAGTGCACAAAGATGACTGAAGGAGAACCTGCATTAAGGGAAAAAGAAATCTTTCCAGAGCTAAAAGAGGACCTGAAGGAAAGAAGGTTTAATTCTACTATGCACTTAAGACATGCCAGTGTCTTTATTTCTCACATTTCCCCATAGATTAATCCAAAAAGTTACCTTTGGCTTAATAGGAACATGGTAAGGTAAAGTTAATAATTTTATACCCTTCTTATTATAGCAATGTGGGTCAAACAATAAAAAAAACAGTGTAAAAACATAAGAGGAAAAATGAATTAAGTTCTGTTACTGAACAAGAAAAGCTCTCTTTGAACTTAAGGATTAAGGACTCCAGATGTCAAGGGTTAGGGCTAGGCTTGCCACTAAAACCTTACACTTGAACATCCAGCCTAGTATGGTAACTGTGCCAGTAGGAGCTGTGCTTCATTACCAATCAATTCTGAAACAGCCCAAACTTTCATCTGCTGCTAATATTTCTTATCTCATATCTGGAGTATAATTGACCTCAGAGCCTTTGTATCCTTGGCTCCAAAATCCTACAGGTCAACCTTGAGTCTTCCCCTGGTGCTTTCTGCCAGAAGCTCCAGGTAGGCCATTATCGCTGGCTGCAGGGTAAAGCGTGTTTAATGTCCTGTCCTGTTCGGACTGGCCTAAGGGCTGCTATATGAATGATCTCAGTTGACCTGTTCAAAGGCATGGTTTTGTACAGGGCCCCAGTTAAAATTGTGTTTTCTTTTGGATCACCTAACAGAGAGGTTTTACAATCTGACTGTAACTAGGAATACACATTCTCTAGAAACCCACAGCTCCTAGTAAGGCTTGTACATCACCATCACCACTGATGCTGTGACAGAGGCCCTAAACTTGACTCAGTGGCAATGGGAACTAGATTCAGGAGCTGGATTTAGGAACTCATGGATCAGAATTGAAGGCAGAGTCCTCCTTGGATGCTGGACATTGTAGAAGAGAGAGCTTGACCCTCATAAGCCCTCAGCTTTATACTGAATAGGACTTACACGGAATAGTATACTTGGTCAGTTTAAGGTCACCTGTCCTGCCTGCTCCTCCCTGCAGTGCAGCCTTTTACTCTGCAACCCCAATGTGGCATATAGGATTTAGCAGTGACCTTGGTCTGCATACCAATCCTTGGTACTAACTATAAACATCTAGCCTTATCATTTCTAGAAGCAGATACTGTCATGCAAAAACATGCTTGTCAACTTCAGAAATTGCAGTTACTTAGACTCAGCTGAAAAGTAAAACTACTGAACAGAATTAGTCCTATTTCAACTCGAACCAGAACACCAGAATACAGCAAAATATTTGAGAAAGTAAAGGTTGTGTCTTTGGCACTTGATACCTAAAGCTGTACTGAGTGTGTCTTCTGTCACAAGCCTAATCAGACAAGCAAGGAAGTTCTTAAATACATATTTAACTTCAATAGCCCATGAAAAATTATACTGAATCAGGTAAATTTTGCTGGATTGTGGTCTTATGTCTCCAATAGTGAACTTAATTTGAAGGAACCTGAACTTAGTGGCTTTTTTTCCTCAAAGAGTAAAAAGGGGTTTTTTTCTCAAAGAGAAAAAAAATACATTCTTATCTCAACTCAGTTTCATTCCTCTGTGTGAGTTGTGCATGTGGGGAAAAGTTCAGTGCTTGTACTCTTCCTAACAAACTGTTTTAGAGCAGACAAAAGAGAAAAGAACCACTGCTGAATGAGACTCTGTTTCCATTGCTTAAGATGGCTCTCATCTTGCTGTAGAAATACATGTGAAAGCAAAAGAGACAGCTGCGCCTAAGAGCCCAGTAACCCAGAAATTTCCTGTCCCATTCTTTCCTAAGGAGAATGCAGGAATTTGGGAACTCTCAAGACAAACATGCATCTATATTCCCATAAAACACAACAGTACAGCTGCCAAGATTGCAAGATGCCACAGAGTCTGTAATTGTTTCAGAAACAAACTGTGCTAGGAATAGATAATCTTGCCTTTTATTTTTATGTAAAACTATACTTAAAACTTTTTTTTAAGATTATACATTAAATCCAAATGGATGCTAGGGTAAACAAACATGAAAATGGTTAATTCCTAAGCTCTGACTGTTTCATTGAGACTGAGATTTTGGGATGTTTTTTACTGTAGTGCTTTATGATATTTGCTCACATGCACCAGAAACATCATGAGAAAAGACCGATTGTTGAGAGTGGGTGTTGTCTTTTTTCCTGTGATGCGCATGGAGGGTTATAAAACTAGAAGTAAACATTTGACCATCACTCAGGACAAAGATATTTTTCTGTTGAGTTCACTTCAGATGTAATTAAAATCAGAGCTCTGGTACCGACTGGGATGAACAGTCATAAGAGACCTTGAATGTTACTGATGTAACCCAGACCTTCCCGCAGCTGTGGAAACTCGAGGCTGTATACCTATGGTTTTGTTCTCATTCAGTTTGAGCACTGGCAGGCATTCCATCTTTTGCCTGCACAACTGTGGCTTGTCCTCTGCTGCAGCCACCACTGCTTCTTGGAGTGAAACAGTGCCTGTGTACAAACTTTATCTTAGATCTTAAGCTGTGAAAAAATGACAGCAGGCACAGAAAGCCTGTTTCAAAGTGACGTTTCCCCTTCTACCATGGAGCACTGAGACATTGCTCTCTGGATCCTGACTACAGGTAAAACCTTATATGCAAGACTCGCCAAAACTCTGAATGCACCTGATTTGGACTAGCCAATGAAATCTGTTGCTCCTTTCTCTTTCTTTCTATCCTTCCTTCCTCTGCACCTTTTGCCATTGTATAGCAATGGTGGAAAGAGGGAAAATGAATAAAAGGACTAAAAATAAATGATCAAGGAAGTTGATATCCTCGAACTAAGTGACTGCTTTTTCCTGTTGTATTTAAAATCCATGCATTGAAACATTTTGTAAGTGTAGGTCTGCAAATAGGTTGCTGGCTTCATTGCTGTAAATTGAGCTAATCTCTTGTTACCTGTTGGTGGTATTTCTTCATAAGAATACTCCATCACTAGTAGAGACCAGTTCAGCAACCAGTTCTGATCAGACAAAAATGTTTTAAATATCATTTTAATAAGACCTTGTGCTTGTCTTCATAGGGGTTTTTTGTTGGGTTTTCGTTTTGTTTTGGTGTTTGTGGTTTTTTTTTCTTTTCTTGGCAATAGATCTGCAGTGTTCTGAATTCTGAAAACATACATATTTTTATTAAAGACTACTTAGCTTCTACAATGGAACTTCGCTCTCTCTTTCAGAAACTAAGACCAGTCAGCTAGAGTTTTTGTAGGGAAAAAATACTAATCTTGTGTTCCAGTCTTGCAATTAGATTCATGCAGGATGACCTGTAGTACAGTTGGGAATTCCTTTGAAGTTTAGGGGAAAATCTTCATAGACACAAGGATCTGACTGTAAAGTAATGACCTTGAAAATGTATGTTTTGTCACTTACTGTAAGACCAGAGCTGCAGCCACATGTTTTGATATTTGAAACAGAATGTATTAAAAAGTCAGTAATTTTCCATTAATGAAATACTGAATAATTGTTTATTTGGAATTAAACATCAGCTTTCCTTATAACGAAGTCAAATCCAGTTGGCAGCTGGCCACGAGCGGTGTCCCTCAGGGGTCAGTGCTGGGGCCTCTCCTGTTCAACATCTTTATTGATGACTTGGATGAGGGGATAGAGTGCACCCTTAGTAAGTTTGCAGACGACAGTAAGCTGGGTGGAAGTGTTGATCTGCTTGAGGGTAGGGAGGCTCTGCAGGGGGACCTTGACAGGCTGGATCGATGTGCAGAGGACAAGTGTGAGTTTTAATAAGGCTAAATGTTGAGTCCTGCATTTTGTTTGTAACAACCCCCGCAGCACTACAGGCTTGGGGAGGAGTGGCTGGAGAGCTGCCTAGCAGAGAAGGACTTGGGGGTGTTGATTGACAGGTGGCTGAACATGAGCCAGCAGTGTGCCCAGGTGGCCAAGAAGGCCAATGGCGTCCTGGCTTGTATCAGGAATAGTGTGGCCAGCAGGAGCAGGGAGGTGATTTTGCCACTGTACTCGGATCATTTGTATTAGTTGAAGTACAATAACAACAAAAAAAATCTCATCTCCATGAACCAGGCATACATCTGACAGAGACACCTCTGACTGCAAAATGTGCTACATTCTGGCCAAGCTCTCTCTGAATAAAGAAATACGGGGTGAGTGAAAGCACTGCCCTGGAAAAGTGAGTAGCAGTAAAGATGTACGAATGTGAGAGAGACACTTCTCTTCTGGTTATTCTGCTTGTTGTAGATCAGGTCTGTAGAGACTGTTATCTCTTTTGATTTGGACTATGATGAGGCCAAAAGTTTGATCTGGGAAAATAAAGGCTGGTCAGCCTCCCTTAGGTGCCTGGAAAAAACAGGGGGCACATCCTCTTGGAAGCCACTTCTGGGTACATGAAGGAGGTCACCAGGAACAGTCAGCATAGATTCACCAAGGGTAAATAATACCTGATTGCCTTCTATGATAAAATAACTGGATTTGCAGGTAAGGAGAGAGCAGCGGGTGTCAATAACTTGATTTGAGGCAACCTGATGACAGGTAGCAATGAAGTGTAGAGATTCAGAAGACTGTTATGAAGGCCAAATAAACACTGGGACTGCTTAGACACAGTAACTCAACAAGTACGTGACAGAAGTGTAGAGTGGGTAAAATGGAAGTTCTCCTAGCTCTTTAACGGAGGAAGATGTTAAACTGAATTAGAAAATAACACACTGAAAATGTTTAAAGAAAATATGCATTGTACAATGCTTAGTTATGATCTTTGGCACTCACTGAGACTGACAACCAAATTGGATTCAAAATCAGAATCGAGGTTCTATGAAGAGTGAGAACAATGAGTTAGGCATGGTAAAAACTCTTCTGCAATTAATAAAAACCATTATGCTAGAGAACATACAGCAACTGGCAACTACAACTCATAAAGTGTATCTTTTTCACATTGTTTTAAGATTTTATATACATTAGTGGATTTTTTAAAAACTTATTAAGTATCTGTTTAGTCACTGTTCTTTACTAGGAGTGTTTTCTCTCTTGAAGCTGTTTCTATTTAAATCCAAGAAAAAGTGCAAGGTATCTATAAGGTTTTTGCAGTGCTGGGCAGAACTTATAGAACAGTTCCAAATCTGATAGTGGAAGATGATTTCTCTCTGGAAAGGGTTGGAAGCATGAATCAAGTGCAGGATGACATGAGACTATAGTTGCAAGAAAATATGGTGCTGTGGACAAGTTAGTGAAAACCTGGATGCTCATAAGAAGAGGACACTAACAAAGATGCTAGTGTTGGGGGGAGGAATGGAAGAGAATGTAAAGAGAATAATAGAGATAGATGTGAAGTTAACTAAAGTGGCATTGAGCTGCAGGCATGCTGCTATTTTAGTCCATCTCCTGGAACTACAGGGTTATTTACTGGAAATGTAGCCTAAAATGCATTCTTTGTGTAATGCTCTAAGTAGGAAGCCACCCCAAGGGATGCAAATTACCAAATACTGTGACGCGCTAGTGTAGAAAATAAACCCAAACAAACCAGGACTCTCAAAGGCCTATAGCTAAATATTTATTTCAGAGTCAATTTAAAACCAGAATTTCATCCAGCAAGAGCACACAGTAATCTTGCAGGTCTAACTTGACTCTGTTGTTTGCTCACACTGCATTTCTGGCCTAGGCAGATTTTAATGTTCAAAACTTTGCGGTCTGCAGAGGGGTCAGTCCTGTCTGCACCAGGTAACTGAAAGGGCACTTGTCACAGTTCTTAACAGTACAACACCTATTCAGCAGACATTACAGAAACCAATAAAAACTATAACCCATGTCTATTAGAAAAACTACATGGAACAGGATTTATGATTTAAACTAGGTTTAAATGGTATTTTAATTATTAAACATCTGTGTAATTCTTCAGCCAACCTCAAATTAAGATGCTCTGGAATTCATCCAGTTATTCAAAACCCATCTGGACATGCTTCTGTGTGACCTGGTCTAGGGAATCCTGCTGTGTCGGGGAGTTGGACTAGATGATCTTTCAAGGTCCCTTCCAACTCCTAATATTCTGTGTGATTCTGTAATGTGGTAAGTTTACCTTTCATGGATTTGAAACAGATTCTTACTGCAAATCAATCTGTTGCTGATATACACATTTTTAAATATTAAGATTTCTTCAGGGGAGCTTTGTGAATGTTCCTTCCTCTCACTGAATGCTTTTTTAGTCATGAATAACCACAGAGACACAAACGCAATTATTTTTTGAGTCTGTGGTCCTCCTGAATAAAGAGATGCGTCATTGTTTGTTTTCATCTGTGGGCACCTATAAAACTGTGGTCTCTCCGTTGTATTTTTTATACCTCACAGATACTTTGTGTTAGGTGAAAATGCTGTGACAGTTTAACAGTTGAATTAAAATCCTTGGGTATCAAAGTAAGGAACAGTAGTGCATGCTTCTGTTTGTGTAATTTGGTGTTTACATGTGCAGCATTTTGGCTATAAAACACTGATCAATTTTGGCAGAGCAATTGAAGCATTAGAAGATTTAATTAACTGTGGAAGACTGTAATCACTTTGCTACCTCAGAAAAAAAAAAATGGAAAAAGAGGGGAAAAAAAAGGAAGGAATAGGATCACAGTGCGTTCTCCAAGACTGGCTATGAGTTTTTGGCCGCACAAGTAATGTGTTTAAGTGGTTGCCCAGGAAAATGGGCTGTAGGCAGCACAGTTGGTGGGTTTTAATAGTTTTGATTCTAAAGAAAGACTTTTAAAAGTTGTGACTGCCAGGACGGTGAATGGAGAAGGTTTTTTTGATTAGTGTTATTATAACAAGCTTGGTTTACAGAGATGAATGTCATGACCCCCATTTTACAGAGGAGAAACTGAGGCATAGATGCATAAAAAGATGTGCAGATCAGGAATAGAGCCAGGAGAAGAACCCAGGTGTCCTGGCTCTTGGCTCAGTTCCTGATTTCAGCCACTTTATGTTTCCTTTTAACAGACAGACATCCAAATACCTGCCCTGACAAATTGATGCTTATGTATATATTGTTATTATTAATGCAACCCTGAGGCAGGACAATTTAGTGCAAAACCAATGTTTCTCTAAGTCATCTAGATTTGGGGTCTGATTTATTTGCTATGAAGGAACCACTTTTGCCTTCCTGTTACGACTGCTGCCATGTGGCCCCTGGCACTGCTGAATCACACTCATACACACTGGTAATATCTATTAAACGAAGCGCTTTTGTCAACTATCAATGCTCGACAGTGGAGAAAATGTGACAGGAGATATCTTTAGTGTTAAAAGGGTTGTTACACAGCAGGTTATATGCACTGCTTGAAAATAGGAGTTTATGGCAGTTGAGCTGGGTCTGTAGTGATAAGCATCTAGAGAGAGGGCCTAGATTATAGACAAGGGGCCAGTTGGTGTGCTAACATCCCAACCTACCTACTTCTCTAAAGCTCTACAGGTTGTTGTAATACTCTCTAGAACTACAAGGGTCAGATATAAAATCAGCGGCAACTGCAAAAACTCACATACCCTCCTACTTACTAATAAATATTAGGGCAGTACAAGAAAAGAGATATATTGCTTGAACACAAAGAATAAGACACAGACGTGGCATGCCTATAAACCAAAAGAATTGCAAGCTGAAAGCAAGACAACAGTTGTAGGAAACAATGGGACTCAAGTGTCTCATTCGTAAGGTTCCTTCAGAAATCATAGTGAAGTATGGGAAGTTTACTGGATGTAGCATCATTCTGAGACCCAGCATCTCTTGGAGGCATTGTGGGGAATAAGGAATACACAGCTGTCTAAAAACTAAGCTCAGGATTTGGATTAAGATCTGGTTTTCAGTCTTGTACTCTAGGAAAAAAAGGGTCACAAACCACCTAATTACCAACCTTTAAAATGACTGTAGGTGAATTTATCTCTGAAAGCTCTACCCTGTGCCATTAACCAACATGACTTCCTAATCAAATATTCTTAGTAACAAAGCAGAGACTAGCTGGAGAGAGGAAGGCTATTTTAGCTACTTTAGGGCTTGGATTTCCACTAGGGAAGTGGACTTTCACAGAAAAATGCCTTGTCTGAAAGGGAAAAAAAACCCAAACCCAACCCAACCAACCAACCAAAAACACCAAACCAAAAAAAAAAAAAACAAACCCACAAGCAAAAACACACACAAGCAAAAACACACACAGAGAAAAAAACCCTCATGAACAAACAAAAAAAAACCCACATAAAAAAACCCCAAACCCCAGTTCATTTGGAATTTCACCCCTTGGATGCTAAGCTCTTCTGTTCCCTGTCATGCTAGGCTTCAGTTTCTGTTTTACGCTCCTTGAGACACTAAATGACCAGACTGCAGGTTCTTCCACACATACTCACATACTCTTCTGCTCTATTTGCCTCCCCCTTTATTCCACTGGGATAAAGAATTATTATTTTGCTGAGAGGGAAGAATGTCAATGATTGTGTGCAAGTTAAATGCAGAACCTGCTTACTGGAGGTTGCACACCTTAAAGATAAACATCCTCTAATTGTAAATGCTAGAACTGCCCTTTTTTTCTTGAGCCTGCAATTGGAATTTGTGGAAGAAATCTGAGTGCTTTGATCCTGACTCACTACTGAGGCTTTGCTTAGTAAACATTCCAAATCTTTAATAGTATCCTGACAGTATAAGTGAGCACACGTGAGGAAAAACCCATACCAAAAGATTCAGAGATGTCTTGTATATAAAATTTAGGAGTGAGCTCAGAATAAAAAAAACCAACTAAGCAATCAAACAAAACCAAACTTGAATTCAGAAATATTGGATGCCCAGGAGCTTATGAACCTCCAGGTCCATGGTTTGGATTCTATCCTTTTCATAACGACAAATCCAGAGCTGGGCTGGGCTCAGACACTGAACAGTTTGCTCAGGCAGGTTCAAAGATTCTCTGATCTGGTGGTCTGAAGCTGGGATCCAAATCATTTCCAAGAAAAACTTACATTTAAGTTTTTTCCCCTTGTACTCTAAGGGCTTAACTATATTGCTCTTGGCTAATGAATATGCATGCACATCAAAGGTGATCTTCTATTGTAAGAAAATATGTTACAGACCCTACGCAAAGAGAAGAAAAAAGTCCTTTATATGTTTTGAAACGGTGATGTAAATTTTAGAGTGAATTCTCTGGATGTCACTGGTTGTTGCTGCTCCATGCTGCAATGAGAAGTGTATGAATATCAGGTTATATTTCCCCTGTCCTTATTTACTGTATTTCATGGGCTTTAAACACTATTTCCTGAAACTAGAAATCTAGCGTAAAAGACAGGCCAAAATCCAGGAACAACAGTAAAGTGATCAGCCATAGCACTTTCTCTGTATACCTACACTACTTCTTCTTTCTTCTAATTTTTAGCTGATGTGATAGTGGTGAAGTGTAGTGAGACCACAGAATTATTTTTCTTAGCTGTGAGGTATGGTGGCTATGTGTTAGGCAAAATATATATTCTCTCAGACATGTCTCAAAGGGCCTACTCATAGAAGCGTTTACGTGGAAACCACAACTCCCTGAGGAAAACAAAATTAGGGAGGAGGGAAAATTTCACTACACTTGCTAGAATTTGCTATAACCTCTAGCACCAGACTGTGTTCTAAAAAGAGCTGATTTTATTTTTTTTTTAAATGATACATTAGAAGCTGGGGAAAGCCATGCATTGAAAGCACACAATCCTATGCTAACCAGGTTTTCAGCTAATCTGCAGAAGGAGTGTTCTGTTGGAATATATCCAACATACCTGTACTCATTTGGAGTTTATCTGACTGTAAGAAGACACATAATGGAGGCATAAAAAAAAAAAAAGTACTTCTCTGAAGATGCATTTTAGCCAAAGATGCCAGCCACTCTGCTAGCATAAGTCAAGGCTATGCAGCTGTTAAGGATGGTTTGCTTAGGTATCTTTGCACAAGGGAGACCTGAAAAGTTACCCATCCAATTTAGTGTTTATTTCATGCTGCAGAGAGAAAGGAAGAAAGAGAGGAAATCTTTTTCTTTTTTCTTCTCTCTTTAAACAATATGTGTGGGATGAAACAGTTCTCTCTGAAACCAGCAGGAAAGCAGAGGCAGGAGATGTTCCTGGGAAGTTCCTGGATTTTAGGGAAGTGGAAAGGCCTGGGGCATCTAATGCCTCACAATCTGTACCACTGAAACGACCAGTAGAATAGGAAACAGACTGAGAAAAGCTACATACTGTTAGAACAACTCTGGCATGATGGCATCAATAGTAATTTTAAATAGCAAGCAGTAACTGGCTTAATTGCAGTTACAGGAAGGTTACACACATTATAACAGCTGGCATTTTGGAACATGGCCTACAAAATACACTAAAATGGTGTGTTACCTCAAATGTCACTTGGACATTTTATGTATCTACATGCAGTCAAGGCAGGTTGTTTGCCGCATCCCGTTTCCTTTTCTGCTACATAAACAGAGCCCAGTTCTATTTACCTTAGTAATAAATTTACATATTTTCACATCCAAAGTGATGGAAAAAGGCTAAAAGTCTACTAGGAAAAGAGAACTAAACTGAGATTTCTCTCCCCAGAGCCCAACAAACATGCTGTGAACAGTACAGCTCACCACTGCTTAGCCTGCTAATCTTCCATGTCTCTGAAACCTGAGACTTGGTAAGCTACAGCAAGACTTAGAGCCTGTGAGTTGAACATGGCTTAGCTCCAGTAGAATCACCTGCTCGCCTGAAGCTGATTCTTTCTCTCCTGGTTTCAACACATTTTCAGTTGTGTTCACAATTAGAGACCTCTTTTTCTTCCTGTCAGGTTCTCCAATTTGACATACACAGATTAGTTTTACTTCTTAAAGCCTGGGTATACCCAGGCATATCTGTATCTCTAGACAGATGGGAAAGAAAAAACACAAGTAATAAAGACCAGATCCAATTCGAAATCTCAATTTCAACAAAAAAAAATGGTTTAGCCTTTTATGACGAGATCCTTAAGTTAGAAAGTTTAAACCAAGATAGAACCGTTGTTCCTATTTTGTAAGAACTCATAAATAACTTTAGTGGAGGTTCCATGTTTGCAGATAGTTTTAAAAAATTTCATGACCATATCCTTCTTTCAGGTGCCAGCACAATAAATAAATGAGTTTAACCTGAATATTGGTAGGAGAGAAATCTTTAGAGGAGGGAGAGGGATAAACTTGCTCTCAACATGTAGAACTAGGTCTTTATCTGGCTGCTAGAATCATAACGGAAAAGAGAACCCAAAAAAGTCCTCATTATATGAAAGAAATATTGCAGAGTTCTGTTTCCTGGAGTTGGCTTTAAATCAGAATCTCTTGTGTGGGTGAGACCTTAAGAATTCCTTTAAACATGACTTGGCTCACAAGGCATCTGCAGAGCATTACTGTTTAGATCCCAGGACCACTACTTCTGAGGGTTCTCTTTTCCCTTGATTAAGTACTGTACCATCGTTTCTTCACCAAGGGAGTGGTTTCCTCATTTGTGATGTGGTAGCTTTTGCCAGTTTTGGAAATTCCAGATTGAAAAAAAAAAAGAAAATATCAGCGTCTACACCACATTGTTCTAATTATGTCTGAACCAAAAATCGTTTCCATTATCTAGTCAGTTCTCTGATCTGCAGCTGAACTTTGCAACTTGACTGGCCTTCTTTTTTGCCCTGCTTTAATATGCTAAGAGCTTCTATGGGAAAATAAAAGTTACCTGACTTGGGACAAATGTTGATGGAGCTAACTGTATGTAGGGGGGTATTAGCAATTTATTTAAATGCATTTTTAGACCTGGCTCAGCCCTAGGAAAAGGAGGCACTAAGCTGCCCACACCTCCACCATGTTCATCTGCCTGTTTCCTTTCCCAGGCAGCCACATGAGCTATGGAAAGAATTCCCTGGCTGGCAGCAGCCTGGAAGGTGGCAGGAAAACAGAGACCAGAGCTGCTCTCAGCCATGCAGCCCCTGCGAGGCCTGTTTGGAGCAGAGATAAAGTTCAGTGTCGTGTGGTTTCGCAACTGGGTTCACAGTGGGGACTGCTGTTGTTTACTTTAGGGGGAAGATGAAGGCATGCAAGGGAGAAGGGAGTCACTCCACCATGTGCTGCCAACTGCTTGACACCCTGCTGCAGCCCTGTTCCTAATGATTTATGCAGCTGCTGGATGGGGTCTGGTTTCAGGGGATGTGAGTTGCAGGAGCAGGTGGGACTCCCGGGCAGTGACTACAGACCTGGGACAAAACAGAAAGAGAAATCTGTCCTCTTCCCAGGGTGGTGAGAGGTCTGACAAGGAAGTATTTTGTGAGCTTAGCTTTCCCACGTGACACCAGCCCCAAGGATCCCTCCAAAGCCACCTGCCACTTCCAGGGTAATAGGAGCCTGGGTAAAAGTGCAGGAGAACTAGTCCAAAGTAGAAGAGCAAATGTTGTTGTGCTACTCAACATCTAAGGTAATTACTGCAGTAATTTTTCTGTGTGTTAGAAGTTCTTTGTTTGGGTCTGTGTGCATGCACATCCTTCCAACTCATCAACTCTGACATGCAGCACCTGCCAAGCTAGGATTTTAAATCACCTCCCACATTAACTGTGGCATAAAGAGGGACAGGATACTCTCTATTTACTGCTATTCTGGGCATTGTTCTCCAGTGCTTGCTATCAATGTTTTTACAATTTAAAGTAATTTGTAATTTAAAGCCACAATACCCAGGCCAATGATAACAATAGTTCTCCTGTTGAGCTCTGCTGAACTTCACATCATCTGCTTTCTATTCCCCCTCTCCCTGTCTGCAACTTGATGCATTTTGCCAGTAGGCTGATATCAGATATAATTTTCAAAGAACAGCAGATTCTGTGATATTCATTTAAAATGTTGGTTTTACAGTGAAGTGTATGCATAGAGGAGATCATTCTGGGCAAAAGCTTTGTGGTTGAGGACAGGGCTGGAAAGGGCTGCCTTTCTGGCAGATGCCTGGGACTGAACCTGGCTTCTTAGTTCACACCTCATTCCTCTGCATGCCACTTAATAGTCCATGCCAGGGACAATGAGCTACTTACCTCAGGCAGGAGATGTGCAGAAGGTTAATGCAGATGGAAAGCTCAATGTCTCAGTTTGGTTGGAGTTAGTGTGACCGTTGTGTGCATTTTGGTCTTTGTGACCCTAGGCTTATGATTAACTAATCTTTAATTTCTGTTTTAAAAAGTCTTATTCATTTTCCACTTGGGCTATAGACCTTCATTATACAATATACTACTTTAAACATGGAGGTTTTAACAATTTCCTTTGGAAGATGACATGTTATTGGAAGGAAGTCTGGCCTTAGAAAGAGAAAGAGGGGGGCAAAAAGCTTTTAGACCACAATTTCAAAGTGACCTCATTGGCCCTTCTAAGTGAGGTAGTGATAGACTGTAGGATACTACTATGTGTAGTAGGTGTTCCTGGCATCCTGCGTGTTGCATATATTTTTCCCATATCTTTGTACTCTGGCCAGACCAAGATTCATGTTTGGGAAAAGTTCTCAGGACATTTGGAGTCTCTAGTCCAGCTCTGAGCTCCTTTTGCTCTGTTAGTTTTGCTGACGGAGATGCTGGAGAAAAGCTGCCATGAGGGTTGCTGAGTAAAACTTGTGAAATGAATGGGGGACGTTGAGCAGTCTTTGCCTGTGTATGTATGGAAGTTATAGCTTCTCTGCTTGCAGTTATGCTGCGGACATAGTGAAAACTGTCAGCTTTATGTATTCATTTTTGTCACCTATACACACGGGTACAGGTTGATTTCACTCTCAACCACTTCAAAGAACTGAAATCCCTTTTTTCGCATGAGTGATGCATACCTGGTGAGTGGTCCCCATCAGTGTTTAAGAACTGTGATAGAATTCTCAGAAGACTTTACCACGTGATACACATTATTCTGTTTTACCACTCCTTGCTGGCACCCTGCCATCTTAGCTGCCCTCTAGCAAAAGGGATAGGATGTTTGTATCAGAGCCTGCAAAGATGTGCATAGCCCTGAGTTCTCAACAGGTGTTTATATTCCCACATCTACATGTTTAGCTGTTCAGCAGGGGAAATAACTGGGACATGGAGGGCAGAAAAAACATCTCTCTGCCACCAAATGGCCCGTGTTTGCATCATATCAGTTTTTGAAAACTAAAAATCCACCCTGCACTTGTTATTTTCAGGATTGCTACCTAAAGGATGGGATCTTTGGTTCCTTTTTTGTACAATTGTACTGAACTCCTGTCTCTTCTGGGAGATACCTCAAAGAACTTAGTGTAAGAAGACCTGTAGGAATGTGTCTGGGCTTTGTTTTCTGAAATAAGAAGCTTCAAACAAATACAGAGAGATAAAAAATAATTGGGGTGTTTTTAAACCAACATTATCCTCTATTTATTGTTAGCAGAAAATTGCAGCTGTGATAAAAAGACCATGCCCCAGTGCTAGCAGGGACCACCACAACAGAGTGTAAAGGCAGGGACTTGTCAGCTTTAGCTAGCAACCAACACCATAGTTCTCTTTTAAGTTTCCTTTGAAATTCAGCGATCACTGTGTTTGTGTGGGACACACAAACACCACGCACTAAATACGAAATGTTTTAGCCGAGGACTGAACTCCAGTCTCACATACCAAACATAGCCTCAGAAGTGTAAGCCAAGGTTCAGTACTAATGACTTAGCCTGTATAATATCTGATCTCTCAGCCGAAGCTTCAGATACAATTCTGAATTGAAAATATTGAGCTCTGATATTTATACATGAACAATGAGGCTGACACATGTCAAGAGAAAATTGCTGGTACAGTTGTTCTTCACTATGCTGGCAAGAGAGTATTTCATTCTGGATCACCAAGACTTGCAGCCTTCCCTAAGTGTTTTTAGGAAAAGTGGATTGAAGTTTTTTCAGCTCATTAGAAATGCATGCAAAGAGTTTTACATACATTTAAGGGGAGAAACAAGGAGTGAGGCAGACCTGGAGAATCACTGTTACAGAGGCAGTTTCCACTTTATCTGCAACATTTATTCTTTATGCTAATTGATTTTATTTGAATAGAAACTAATCTTAAGGATGATATCAGGGTCATGCCATTCAAAGAAAAGGAAAATACTTGTAATGGACATAAAGCTCCTTAATTCCTCTTAACAGCAGCATAATCCTATATTCCCCTAGCTTAATTAAGACAGTATAGTTGCTAAATAATAATAATATATGACTTTACATTGAAGCAAACTCTTCCTAAATTATTAAGTGTTGAAGATGATACACTTTATTTATAGGAAGGTCGCTTCTCCTATCTTTTAGTAGGTTTGTCTATGACATCTGCTCTGAATATTTAAAGCATTCAAGCCTTAAGGTTATTGATACTTATTTTAATGTGGCTAAAACAATAGACTTGCAAGTGCAAAAGAAATTTATGTACATTGCTTAGAGTATTTGAACGTAATATTTCAATTCTTGCAACAGTGTCCATTAAAGTATGATTGTATTACATGAGATCACGTGTAAGAATTATATCTGTTCAGTGTATCTTATCCGTGCAGGCTCATTTAAAAGCTTGCTGGAAGCCAATGGACTTTCCATTGCCCTTAAGTCAGGCTTTAGATTATTCCTTACTGGTCATTCAGTGGAGTATGTGGCTACCTTTGTACAACTGGTTAAGAAGTAACCACCATGGGTCTTATTTTTTTAATGGTGACCAACATATTTAGGATAAGGGATCTGAATCACACCCTTGCTGGAAAATGAACAACACTCATTCTCATTGATATGTTTCCTTGGAGCGGGTCTTTGGCTAAAAACGTAAATAGTCTCAATCCTTCTATGTGGCACACGATAATTAAGTGCAATTTTCCTTTCTTCCAAGAAAGCCTGGTGGCTAACTCTTTCCTGCCCAGCCTCGGTGGTGTGATATTGTATTCCTGAGGCCTGCTTGGGACTACTCAAGGCATCGCTGCCAGCCTGTGCAAAGTTGTCAGTGCTGTCTGGTTTGGTTTCTGGGTTTCTGCAGATGTGGTCTGTAACAAAGTGTGAGAGTCTGTCTTGTAGCAGCCTCCCCCCATATAGACATGTCCTGGTGGGCTCTCACATATGCTGAGCCAAGCAAATCCAGTGGCCACCAAACCTCTTCTGTTTATAGTAAAAGAAAATAAGGAAGTCTCTACATAACTTGCCAGATCAGTATCTGCAACTAAGGAAACAGAGGTTGGATCTTGTATACTAACACTATGCTTGAAGTTGAATTACTGCTAAGGTGGAGATGGGAGCAAACAAAGATGCTTCAAAGAACTGTGCCACTGTCTAATCATCAAAAGTTGAAATTGCAAGTTCCTAACAGACTCTGGTTTTCATTTGTGGTTTGTTCTGTATACAAATTAAAGAAATATCTGGATGCGATACTGAGGCTTGCAGTGTTTGCATTCATGATTCAAGGATTTGCTTTGCCTGATCATGCCAGGAGAGGAAGCTCTCTAACTCCTCAGCTTTGAGGTCACAAGCCACATTGCTAGATTTATTAGATAATTGGTTGAACTATTTGCAGGAAAGGACTACAATATAAGAACTACAAGTGGCTGTTTTGGGCTTCATGGTTTTGGGAGCTCTGCAGTCTTTTGTGACTGTGCAAAAGAGCTTGTCCAGCTTGCTAGCAACAGCTTTCTCAACAGAAGTAGCCACTCCTCAGATCTCTGGCAAATTAAAAGGCCAGATCTAGCCATGCTGTTCCTTAAAAGTGGCATAGCCACAGGAACAGATTTGTGACAAGATGGCAAAAGAACAAATCCCACCATAAAAGAACAACAATGAAAGGCCGTAAGGGAGAAAAAGAAAAAAAAAGAAAAAGAATTCCAGAGTGGGCTGATGTGCTTATGCAAGACAATTTACACAATCACAGCATTGTCCAAAGAAACAAAGATATGGCCTTGGGGAAGCCTCTGCCATTTTGTAAGTAATAGTTAAAAAATGCTTGCACTGACTGTACCAAGAAATGCCTGTAGAGGCAGGGGCCCTAATAGGGAGCAGCAGGCAGCACCCTAGTGGGTAAACAATAAGACATGGCTCCCTGAGCAAAAGACTGGCCCCTCATGAACACAAAAGGCTTTATGTGGAGTTGCATGCTCTGGCCGTATCTCTGAGCCATGCAGCCTCGTGTTGGCCTTTGCTTCTGGGCTGGATATATTCTTAGGGATGCACAGGGACAAGAGGCTTCACAGCTAGAGCTTCCATCTTCACTGTATATTATTGTTTGTGTCTCCAGTGTGTTGGGAACTCAGCATGCTCAGCTGTGTTTTTAGAGCAAGTCCCTCCAGCACGGCTTCTTTGTTCCTGTTCTGCTCCAATCTGCTTGTATTTAGGCTTCCCCAGCAGGGTGGGAAAGCTTCACAAGTGTCAGTAAAATAGTGCTCTTTTTTTCAAGCTAAGAATCTAGTAAATGATAAAAAGCACTTTGGCAATCAAGTGCTGTGGAAAAAGGTGTTTTTGCAGTTAGGAATATAAATTATTGGTGACTGATTTGAGAATTCAGTAGCTGACATTTAAAACAAGCAGTATCTCCCCATGGTCACCGAAGCAGAATGCCTGATTGGATAAGGTAGCTTTAGAGTGCTGTGCTGACTTTCCAAAATGCTGGTATTGGGATTTCAGACCATAGGAATCCTAGTTTGATGAGGCAACTTGTGACAAGATCTGTTGTTGCACAGAATTTCTTTCTGTTCTGTGTTGGCATAGATTAAGATATAAACAAAAAGTGGAATTTTATAAAGTTACAAATAAAACTTAGGAAAATGATCCATAAATTAAAACCAAACAGTTATGATGTTTTCCAAATGAGTCTTAATATATCAAGTACTCAGCTTCACGGAACTGCTGCAGGATTTGGTGGCAAAATCCCAGTCTAATGCATATTTTGCTAATATATAATTAAATATTTTGTAGATTTCAGAAGTAGAATAATATGTAGATCTACCAAACATAGATTCCAAGGCAGTAAAGAATTATTGTGGCCAGTTGTAAGTGAAGAGTGTCAGGCTACTACAAAGTGGCATTGGGTGTTGTTTTTCTTACTATTATTATATGTGGGACTTTAGTTTAAATGTCTTAGAAGAAAATCCATAACAGTAAGGTATAGCTGTCAAGGTAGAAATAGCAGGTGTTCCACTATTTTAGCTATTTTAAGTCAGACTGCACAGAGCACTTCAGAATAAAACAGCAGCATCAGCCAAGCAAATGGCAAGGTTAGCACAAGGGACTGTTCCATTTTGGGTTGTGACTGTCACTTCCCCCAAGCCTACTAACACTATCCATCCTCTCCATACTCAGGCTTTCAGTTGCACATAGACCTGTGTAAATATCCACTACAGTTAACTAGTGTGAAATTTCATCACATGTCTCTATTTTCTGATATCCTCACTTTCTAGTCACAAGCTTGATAAAGATGAGATGACAACCCTTCTCATGCCCTTGGCTGGGACAAGATGTATAAACAGTGATGTTTCAGTCAGTAGGTTCAGCATCAGAGAGGAGCAAATCATTCTGGCATGGATATATATGTGCAGGCTAGGTGAGATTTGGGTTTGTGTGACCATGTAAAAGGAACCTTTAATGCTACCAATAGCATCCAAGATACCTATACTCATGTAGCCATAGGTGCTTATGCACATCTCCAACAGTTCTCAATTTAGCAAGTGTCTAACTTTAAGCCACTGCTTTGTCACTGCATCATCTTAAGCAAAGAGCTTGCTGGCACAGCACACCACATGAGGAAGAGCACTGTTGTCCCTGTGCTTCAATCTCCATTGTTTCCAGATCCTTCTGTGCTTCTTTATATTCCTCAAATATGCACTATGGCCAAACCCTTGGAAATGTTTCTTCTTCTCCACTATGGTTTTTTGAATAATTTGGTAAAGACATATTCCAGTATGTGTCTCTGTAAGATTATGCCAATTTGTTACTATCCTGCCTGAGAAAATGCTCCAAATTGTACTAGTGACCAAGGATTACACATGGTAGTTTTGTTTCAGTTTTTGTTTTTTACTCAAATGTAAATTTTCTAGGATCAAATGGCTCTATAATCAGGAAGAGGTTATGAAAGAAATATTTCCCTGAAACACTAAGGCTAAGAAAGCAGTTGCCCTTCCACCCTGAAAAGAAATAATAATAAAAAAGCAAACCATTAATTAGAATGTGGAATTGACTTCAGTGTGAAGCATGGAATCTTCACCACTGAGTCATTTAAAATGGGACAGCAGGAGTATGAAAATCCTATGCTAGAGGAAGATTGAGCTAACCTAGTTGGCTGAGCAGGCATTCTCTGGCAGGATTTCTAGAGGTCTGCCGCACAGCAGATCAGCCATAAACCCAGGAGCCTGTTATACCAGCTGAAACATTAATGAGGACCATGAATATGTTGAAACAGATTGTCCTTTGAAAAGAGCCTTTTGGGGGAATTGTCACTGTTTACATTTGTAATTCTGTAATGGCAATTTTAGGTTTATGTATAAACAATGGGAAAAGTGATCTAAGCAACACAAAGCAGTATTTTATTTACTTTTGAGAAACCTTTTGTAAAACTTGATGTTTACATGACAGTTAGCACTGTCCTCCTGCCAGAAGGTATTGAAAAGAAAGGAAATGAACTGTGCTGCCATTTACACCCCACAAAAAAACATTTGATAGCTTAGAAAGATTTCTCAGTTTCTCTGGTGACTTGTTTCTAATGTAAGCTTGCTGTCTTTATATTCTGGTCATGTATGAAGCCAAGCAAAAGCACCACTGGAAAAAAAAAAAAAGAGAAACTGTAGGGCCAAATCCATTCTAATGTAGTTTTATTGCAGTTAGTGGAGTTAGGCCAGAAAACGACTTGTCCTGAATAATTTGGGACAACAATGAAGTATTAAAATGAAGCCTAATAGAGCATTAGAGCTGACAAGAGTAACAGGAATTTATTTGCAATTAACTTTCACTCAGAATATAAAGGAAAATGGGAACTTTCCAAAGCTGTAATGAGCAAGCACAATCTCTGTCTTCCCCGAAAAGGAAGCTGGGCTTTCCCATAGGTTTCCATAAATGTATCTCTCTATAAATATACACTGTTATCTCCTGGTTTTGATCAGTTCACTTGTCCATTTAGGTCCTTGCAACAACTAACTTTTAAAACTGAGCCCTTGCTAAAGCTGTCTGTGCTCTCAAAGTAAAACAAAACATTGCATTATATAAAGGAAAAACAAAAAGAAAAAAAGTGTGTCACTGGTCTAGAGAGCAATAAGAATGACTTAGTAGGACAGATGCACACCACATCATATAATAAATATATCAGTACTGCATGTGGAATTGACACCGCAGATGTGCCTGAGCACTCTTGATGATTTAGCACCTTTTGCTGTGAGATAAAGCTGTGCCAGATTAAGACAGAAAGCAATCCAGACAGCCAGACTATGAAATGCTTTCTCAAAGACCATAAATAAATAATTTAATGAAGTGTTCTGTTCTTTTCAATACTGCACGTTCAATACTAAAGGACAACAGGTGCTTCATGATCAAAGTTCTCCAGTTACAAAGATGTGTAGGATATGGAAGCAACAGTTGTGGGGGGTGGAGGACTTTTTTCCCCTGATTTTTTCCTGTGGATCCTATCCAGAAGCTCTGGGTGTTTAATGTAATTCTCTTCTGCACAATCCAAGTAATTTATTTTTTTAGAGTAAGGATTCAAGGAACTTTTATTTAAACCCCTCCAGGGCTAGTAGTTAACCTGAGAATTCTTCATTGTGATCTGGGCTATGATACTCATCCTTTTTAATCCTGTTTGATAATGGCAGAATTCACAGAGGTTTGCATAAACATTGCTGCCTCTAGATTCCTTCCAAAAGTTTTCTAGGCCTGCTAAAGTGAATTGGAAACACTTTTAGCATCGCCTCTGTCCTGGTTATATGGAATAAATTGACAACAGCTTTTCCTCTACCACTTATCGTGCCTGTTTCCTGTCCCTCTGCAATTCAGTTTAGCAAAGGTCTTCAAACATGTAACAGGATTTGGCAAAGCCAAATATCTATACTCTTTTAGAGCTCCATAAAAGGTTATCTGGTTTACTATAGGCTTTTGCAAAGAGCAGTGTTTCATCTGATCCAATTAAATCAACTGTTTCTAATCCTTGACAAGTATTCTAACTCCTGTGACTGAAAACAGTAACTTCTTGTGCTGTTTCCACAGTCAGCACCTAACGATGCATGAAAACAGCACAAGCTGTTGATTAGGTCACTAGTCAAGTTTGAGGAATGTAAATGCAGGGTTACTTGAGCATCCTTAGCTGGCCTCATGTTCTTTCCTAAGTTCTGAATTGCTGCTGTTGTCCTGTACTACTCCAATGACCTCTAACAACAGTAACACCTATACTAGCTAGACATATTCGAGACTAAGTATGGTATTGCCACTGAAACTCAAAGTCAGTTGAAATCTTAATTTCAACATCTTTTAAAGGTATTACTGCAGGTTTCTAAAATGGTACAAGAAGTCTCATAAGGATGACTTCTGTAGAAAGTAAATTCACAAGTAATGGAACTGTTAGGGCTCTGTGCAGAACATTTGCCTCTGTCTGCTCTGAAGGTGGACGATGTATGTATTCTTCAGACTGGGTTCATCACCCTTTGTTCAGGGTTCCCACTTTTGTTGCAGTAAGTTTACCAGTACCAAACAATAGAACTTCTCTCCATCTGACTCCTTTCCATTTCTGCCCATTATGAACCTGGCTCTGAATGTGTGGTATTTCTTTTGCTTCTGCTTAGTACAATACACTGAGAGAAACACAGATGGTGAGAATACCACCACTTGTAACAGAACAGCATAGTGAAAGTGACTGCTTTGGTGAGTCCATCTGAAGCCTGACACAACGATCACTGTTTTGTGGTAACTGCCACCCAGGCCAATGCCAGCCCCGATTCCAGTCCTTAACTCCTCCTTTGGCACATTGATAGTGATGTGGAACTATGCAGTGCTATTTTGTGCTTGTCACGGGGACAAGCAAGGATCAACTGTTGACTTCCTCTTGGGCTAATGTTTTTTTTGTGGCATGTACCTTTCTTCTATGAATACGAACATAACAAATTGAGGTAATGAGAAGATTGCAGTGTAGTGTTCTACCAACTGCAACTTGCAAACTCCAGGAAAGACTCTAAAAAGGATTGAAGGTTTGGCAATAAACTGTCTGTTTCTTACTTGTTCATTTCCCCATGATTTTGCTAGAAAGAAAACTGTTTCACCCTTCCTTTATTCTGAATCTTATGGATCAGAACAGGATCTAATAATGCAACTTGTTTTAATCAAAATAGGCAGAGATAGCACTATTACAGAAGTCTATTTTTATCATCTGAGAAACAGCTGTAGTTAAAGCAAGAAATAAATTGCAGACTAAATGAAATTTCAGTGGTGCAGGGTATGGTTATCACCTGTCTCCAGAACGCAGTCTGAGAACATATGTGTACATGTGTTCTGGAGTGAGAACAGTTAGGATAGGATAATGCTCTGTGCTACTCTGAAGAAAGACTGAAAGGCTCTGTCCATTCATTTTCTATTTGCTTCTACTCCTCAATCCAGAAAAAGCCCACAAGGTTTCTTTCTATAAATCCCTCAAACTTCAATTTTTGGTTTTGGCAGATGATTGCACTGAACAAGTGTTAGCAGATAAACACGGTGTGAGAGAAATCAAGCAGGTGTGCCTGCACAAACGTCATTGTGTTTAGAGTAATGCTGCAGATAGTCATAAACAGGTTAGAGAAGAAGTTCAGGGGAACAGTGTTATCAGAAAAACTGGGGGAAGTGCAATCTTAACTCTCTCTGCTGATTGTTAGCCAGAGTCAAGATCATCAACTTTATCAAAGGGAAAATGCAGAGACTCTATTCATCTGGGTAGAAACAAAGCTTCCTGGCAAGAGGGCCAGAGATTCTTTCCTATTAACCCTTGTGTGTGCCATGATTCACTATTTTACAGGGAGAGTAAAAGCTCCAGAGAAGAAAAGTCTGGTATTAACATTATTCAAGCTTCCTGCTGTGCTAGACCTGATAGAAAACCACATATAGAGTCAGTCCCTACTGCCCCACTGAGTTTATCCTATAGATAATGACATAGACTGAGGATCAGGAAATCACATAGGATTACCTTTGGTTTGGGACTCTGTGGACTAGAAGGTATCAGCTCTTGTAGCTACTGACTACAGTGGCTACATCAAGTCTGCACTCAAATCAGCCACAGTGCTCTGGCATCAAGTGGGCAAGTTCTCAGGTAAAGTAGACAGTGTTAAGGTAGATTCAGTGTTGGCTTTATGGATGGCACGTTTTTCTCCTTAATTCAGATTTGTCTCTTTTAAGATTCAGACTTTATTTTATACTTTCAGTTTCTTCCTGTGTAGAAGCATTAAGCTTTATATAAGGCTACAAGTTTACAGCAGCAGAGAAAGGAGACACGAGTTAAAAATCATTTAAACCTGCAAATAACAGCTAGGAATAGATGAAGTATGAGAAGGAACATGAATCTTTCAGGCTGTAGCTGAAGATCAAACACATTCAGAAAAGCTGATTTTTCCATTACTGTTTTCACATGGTTTTGCCTCCAGGCTTCAGGCAAGACCATAAGCAAAAGTGCCAAAATATTATGAGAAAAGCTGCTATTGCAAAACTTCTGGCCTGACCAGAAGTAGGAAAATCTCATGAAAGAGAGTTCTCGTCTGCTTTCCAGCCCTGTTTAGCGTGTCCACAAGGCTAAGCCAGGTTCCACTTGGAAGTTTTGAACCATATTTGAATTCTTTTTTGGTTTCTCATGCCTTTTGTAAACAGTACTCTGTAAACCTGTGGTATGTCAGCTGTGCTAAACTGATACACTTATCCCCAGACCTGTGCAGACCAGCAGTGATGAAGTGTTTTTCAGCTCTTGTCTAAAAAATATTTATCATTTACTACTAAGCAGATGTTCTGAGTTTATTGCTGTAAGAGCTTTACAAAATGACAGAAAAATACTTTGGCCATGAAAGCTTAGACTCTAGTAGGTAAGATGGGATTTTTCCACTGTTCCTCATCTATAAAACATGGATAGACAGTATCATTAACCCAAGCACATACAACTAGTCAGCATTCAACCTAGATTTTTTGAATCCCAGTCCAAAGCTTAAACCACAAGACCATTCTCTCACATCCAAATGAATGTGCTACACATTACAAGTCTAAATGCAAACAAAAATATCTGAAAAGCTTGTTGTGCAGGAAACTGGCTGGGATTCAGTCTGTTGCCTCAGTGAGTTCACAGTCAGCCTAACTCCCTCAAGCTGCATAAGTTTTTATGTTCTACTGCTGTGCCTATGGCAGACAGTAAGCAGAACTGATTTGAAAGTCAATATGAACAATGTCTGTGCTTATTAGAAGAAGGGGAAAAAAAATATAACTTCCAGGTTCTGCAACTAGCGAAACCAATTATGACCTGCAAAAAAAAAAAAGATGATATTTTTGAGAACACATGACTGTGAAGTTGAGCGCTGCAAATACCGAAGAAAGGGAAGAAAGTTGGAATAGCTTGCTGACTCAGCGAACCTCTATGGAAGTCAGGTTCTCCAGGAATTTATTAATGACTTCAGGGTTAGTTACTGAAAGCCAAGTTATTTTGCTCTCTTTAAAGCTTGGTATTTTAGTTGCTACAATGTAACTGAAGTAGTAATGGGATTCCCATTAAACATTCCCCTTCTTCAATGCAATAAGCAACAACAGTTGACTTCGATGAACCACAGACACATGGTCCAGTCACTCTTTACATTAAAGAAATAACACAAAACCCCCATGCTGTTTCCAACCTATATTTTACAGTTACAACACATAGCCTTAGGCAACATGCTAGACTGAAGTTCCACGAGGACACACACTTACTGAGGAGGACCTGGCTATGGTTTTAAAAAGCACAAATTCCCTGAGGGGTATGTGTAGGGTACTGCAGTGCCTCAGGGCAAACTGGTAGAGCCAAGGAATATATTTCTGACTGTGCTAAAAAGATGCCCATGCTAAGTACATCAGGCAGAAGAAAGACAGCTCTGTTTTATGTGATGAGAATGGGTTCTAAGGGCACATTACTGCCTTCTTGTAAAAAAGGATCTTCTTTGTGACCAAAATTCCTTAGCCTACTGGACACTCCAGCTAAACTGGGGAGGTCTGCACACAATCTCTCTGTTGTATTTCTGGGGTGATTATGTGGTGCTGCAAAAGATGATAGCAGATGGGACAGTCCTCACTGAACAGTGGGTCGGATTATCTTTCTTTAGCCTTATAATATATTTGTAACTTATTGAGCAGAATTGAATTGCCTAGGCTCTAATACATGAGGCAGTATCAAAGAGCAGTTTCTGATCTAAAAGTATTTTAAAATAGTCCCCAGTGTGGCCTAAAGATGCCGTGATGCTGTACTCCACACTGATGCTGGACAAATGCAAAGCATTATCAGTAGATCTTATATGCCAGATGCCACGAGAAAGACCAGAGTCTGTCATGGAAAACTTGAGATATTTTATGAAGGTTTCTAACTTTCATTTTCCTTATTTCTTTTATATGAAGTAGTTGCTTCTTCCACTGTTGACATTTCCCATCCTTGTGGGACTTGGGACTCTAGTAACTACGTAGAAGAACAATACCTAGCAGAATGAATCCAACACAAATAACCATACTATAATTGTTAATAGTCTTGCTCCACTTGTAGATAGAACAGTGGCTGCAACTTTTTTAAAAAGTGTGATATTAGCTTTTGTTAGCCAACCAGTGCATTCTTCAGGGTACCATTGTGCTCTTCATTTCACATAGTTAACTGAGAATTACAACTTTCCTCCAAAGAAGTAAAGGTTAAGATCTAACTTTGATGGCAAAATAGCAAACCGTTGCCTTCCAGAATATCTGTTCTCTGTTGGTTAACCATCCCCAAGTGCTTTAAGCACATATTCTCCAAAGTAGTAGGGTTTTGATTGGAGAATATTTTGCACAGACCCATCATAGTTATCTGCCAGCTGTGTTGGTTTTCTTTCCAGAAATACACTGTTAACTAAAATTACATGATCAGTACCAAAACAAATTATTATTTAAATACTTAAAAAACATCATCCTTTCCTCAATGGGCAGGACTGCCACAACTTTGAATTGCCACTGCACTTCAACATAAGATGGGGAGCTTTGGACCAGAAAGCTTAGAAGAATGTGACAGCATTCATCTCACATTTCGGTCTGCAACTATGGAATTGAAAAGCCAGTCATGGTATTGAAGGGACAGTCACACGTGGGAATGATGTAAAAGTGCTTAGCTGGATTTAGTTGGCTGAGATTGATTAAATCACAAAAAATTGTCAGGCATCTTGCAAAACTCTTCTGTTTGCATGCTTACAGAAACAGATACAATAGACTGTATCTTGCAGATAGGTTCTGCAATACACAGCTTTCAAGTTTCAAACCCCTGTCTTTAATGACATGAATGGTACAGTTCACTGTAAAAGTGAAAGTTGTCAGTGTAGCTTTTCAAAATGTCCCCTGGCAGAGAAGTACAACAGAACCTGCCTCCACCTCCTACTCTACAGCTAACTATTGCAGTATTTCAGACCATGTTTCATTATAGATATATTTTCTCCATGCAGGCAAGGTATGTACTTTTTCATTTTTCTTGCTGCCGTCTTTTCTCATCCATCTCCTTGGTTGCTCCTTCCAGGAAGCAGATGATCAGCCAATTCCTCATGTTTGCATGAGATCATACTACAATTGGTGCTTCACATAGACTTTGTTCGTTCTTTAGTCAGCATCCTGTGTTTGGTGTTGCTAAGATTGACGTGTGTAAGATGCAGTACAGAAAAAAGGATTCTCATGTGCTTTGTCAAATGTTAACATACCCTACTCACTTTCCAGAAGATCTAAGGTATTTGCCCAGACTCCTGGGCAGAAGCACGTTGGTGCCTGTTCTTTTGTTAACATATCGAAAGGACATGATCTTGTAATATGCTATCCAAAAAGTGGATCTCTGCAAGATATCTAGATACCTGCAAGAGAGGGATGAGGGAAATGTAGTTTAACTAGCATTTCTAAGCCAAAATTTTTCATAAGTGGACTTCCGTCTTAAGTCTGGTATCTTTAGTGACACTCCAGGGAAAAATAATCCAAAAGTGTATGCTCAGCTTTTCTGTTGAAGGTATTCCCTCACTGGTGATGATTACAGCAGTGGAGAGTGTCTTCTAAAGAGATGCAAGATATTAGTCATTAGTGATGATTATATATGTATATATATGTATAGCAAGATACAGAGATAATCTAAAGATTGTGAGAATTGGACTCATGGTAAAACATAAAAACTCGAAGACAACATTTTTCCCATTTTTTCCCATTGACTAAAGCAAGATTGTAAGATTGATCTGAATGAAAATTTCCAAGACCAAAAGGACATAAGAATGCAGCCTTTATTCAGACTACTGTTCAAATGAACCTGTATCTGTAGCCTGTAATAGGTTTCTTTCAGTTCCGCAGTCCATCAAGTTATTTGCTTTCCCTTGAACTTTGGCAGAACATTGGTGTACTTGCTACGTTTACCTTCTCCTTCTGAGGCAGACTTTTCCAGAGTGAAACAGTGTTAGTTAAAGGTAAAGATAAAACCAAAAATACTCTCAAAAATGGCCCAAGAAGGAACCACCACCATGATACAACTCTCTCACCAAAATGATGCACCAAAAATATGGGTCTTTAGTGTAACTGCTTCTTATTCCTTCCTGATTCTTAGTTCCTGTATGTCTGGACTACCTTAAGCCACAGCTCTTGAAATACAAAGTTGAAAGGGAAATTGTAGTTGGGTTGATTTAATAGTGAGAGAGAAGTTAGAATGGTGACAACAACTTTTGCTGGCACTTAGAAACCATTAGTTTGAGTGATGATATAAACTTGTGTGTGTAAAAGGTGTTCAGGATTGATTTGTAGGACTTAAAAATGAGATCTTGGCCTTAGACTAAGCCCACAAAGTGTGATTGAAAGTGTAAGAAGCCGATGAGGAGGGAGAAAAAAGATTTCAGAGAAACCTCTGTACCAGAACAGCAGAACAACTAGCATCACAAAGTCAAACATCATTTGGCAATCATAAATGCCAGTGAAATAATTTTTTCTCCAAAAATATTTGAATAAGAAAACTGTTCAGAAAATAATAGTTTATTTCTAAATGTTCCATTAGTTGGACAAAAAAACCCCAACAAACCTATGTTGTTTTAGCTCTGTTAGTTCTTTTAGTTTTGTTATTTTTATTAAAATAACAAAAACCCCATGAATTTTTGTCAAATGCAACTTCAAAGTGCTTTTCATCTAAAACCTTTTTTGCAGAAGTTTTCTAGGGTTTTTATTTGTGAGTCTTCATAGTTAAACATTTAAGACATTGTATTACCTGTTTGTGATTACAAAATATTTCTATAAGTCAAGGTACCACAAGCAGAATTTTAACTACACTAATACAAACAGTTATATAGACATGGTTCAAAGCCAAACATTTTAAGTAGGAAGGCTTTTATATTTTGGAAAAAATACTAGAACAGCTTTGACTGTTACTCACAGGGATGACTAGTAATTCAGTCTCACAAATTTAACATTTCCTGAATCATCCTCATAGTTGATTTGTTTTTAATGAGGTGCTTTTCACACTGTCAAAAGCAGTTTAGGGGTGAGCTGAATCTGAAAGTAAAAGTTCTTTGTTTTTGACATGTGGATGCTGAAGCAACACCTTTCTTTTGTTTCAGTTTGACAATATTACATGGAGTTGTAGCCAGAAAGTAGAAGAAAGGTAAAATAAGGACTAAGAAAAGTCTGCAGAGGACGGTGTTTGGGGTGGTAAATAATGAAGAGGTCATTTAATCAATACAGTGATCTCGATCACTGAGTAAGATGCTCACAACCACATTTTAGCATGGCCAAATGTAAAATTTGAGGAGTACAACTTGTTATCTTAAGCCCAAGTTTCTTCTCATTCTGAAAATGACCTTGGACAACTGCTGCTAATCAGCTAAACTTGTGTTCCCAGTGTGATGCTATGAAAAAAAATAACATTTTTCTTCATTGCTGATGATCTTGTGTGCTACAACTCTGCCATTTGGTTTGGGTTTTAATCAAGATTATTCATTAAAAAGAAAAAAAAAAAAGGGCCTTCAATTCTCTGAGCAATTAGGTCAGCTGTGCAGAAACAAGCAGAAAGTTTACTACTTCCAAAGACCTAAGTGGGTTGTAAAAAGTTGAGAACAGAGTACACATCCGCTGCTGGCCAGCTCTGCAGCACTGCCAGTACATCTGACCCAAGGGTCTTAGTATCAGCTGAGATGCTACTATTCAAAACTTGTATCTCCAGCCTTGGAGAAACCAGACAGCTTTCTAATGAGGGGCATTGTGCAGAATAAGAAATATTTGGCTTATGAGAAAACCTATAGCAAAGTATGAGGTATAATAAGGTCAAGGGAGTTGCCTTACCTCTTTTGACTCAAGATTCACATACTCATTGCGCAATTTGAGTTCTTTCCACCACATAAACACAACAGCTAAATAAAGTCAGAATGCCATGCTGGCTGAAATTCTCAGCTAAGAGTATTACCTGGCTTTTCCTGTTTGTTATTGAGGGCCAGGTCATCTAATATTACAAACAGATGCATCCCCACAGACAGTGTGGTACTTCTTATAGTGCCCATATTCAGTTATTCATACAGCAAGAACCGCCTTAAGTGGGAATAAATCAGGAATGAAGGGTTTTTTAAGAAGTGGTATGGAATAAATCAATTTTACAAGGAGAAAGTGAACATTTACTGCTGGACATTCAACTGCTGGCTGACAGTCTGACTCGTGGAGTCCTACAGAAAGCTACTATGGGCTTTGTCAGGAACTTCAAGTTGCTTTTCCATAGATCTAAATCTATAGATTTAACTCTAGGGGCTCACTGCATTTGGCTTTTTTCCTCATTGTAACATAACCACCCAAAGTATGCTAAAAAATCCAGAGATGAAACCACTGTGTCATAATTTGCAAGATGTGTAATAGCAGATAAACATGTTTTATAGAGTGATTAATAAAATGACAGCGATAAACGAAATGACAGCCACTGGAGATTTAAAGAGAAAAATATTGGAAAAAATGTTGAGTTTGGAAAAGCTAGATAAGACTTGTGTCTCTGGGAACTGTGCACAAGGAATACAGGAGCTGTGTTTTCCATTTACACCTACATTAGTTTCAGTGCACCAAATATCCATTCTTCAGCCTTAATTCTTCTACATCAGTGGAACGGACCTTAGAAAGGAGAATGAATGGGTCAAAGTATTGATCTTAGGTACTCTGGAAAAGGAATGAGAGATCTGACTGTAACAGCTGGATAAGAAGGAAAACTGATTGCAGAAGAATCTCAGAAATGGAGGTGATATAAAGAGAAGGTATGACAGGATGCAAAACTTGGGGTCAGCAGGGTCAGGACCTCTGTACTTTCCTCCAATAATTCAGCTGGAGCAAGAAAACAGTCTGTCACTGAAGGCTGGCCATCCAAATTTGCTTCTGTCTCTCTTCAGCTCCTACTGAAACAAGTAGGTCTTTTCCACAGACATAGATGTGAGTTACTCTAAGTCCTTATTTAACTAACTGTAGGTTGATGCTGTACAATGCCCTTTTTGATTATTTTTCAACAGTTGGTAGTCTTCAGGCAACAGCTGTCTTCTCACTTCTCACACCTCCCTGGCTTTTATCTCTTCTACCTTCTGCTTTTGGCCCTTATCAGCCATAAAATGTATATAGGGCTTGTAAGAGAGAAGACTATGGGGTAAAGAGAACAAGGCATGATAAGAAATGTTTATGAAGAGTGATTCTTTCACAAGATACTGTTCTTCCTCCTGAGAAAGATGGCCAAGGTTCAAGGGACTGAACTACAGTGGTTTGCATCCTTCATCAAAAGGATCACCTAGTCTGTCCTCCCCAAGAATAGAGACTGATTACAGCTCTGCCACAGGTCAGCATTCTGGTTTCTGTGCACACTGATCCTGATCAATCTCTCTGTACAACCACCAGATGAACCAGTTAAAACAACACAGGCTCTAATGCAAAGTCTGCAGTCTGCAGCCTGCACCCAGCTCTAACCATCCACCATCACAAGTAATCACCAATGTGAGCCAGGGTTCAGATAAGATCATCTCATGAGTAATGAAGAGTTCACTAACCTGGGCCAAATGTATAGTACTGAACAAGTACTTTGAAGTGCCTGTAACTACAGGGCTGTTCCCTTTGTAAGAGGCAGAAACGTTCAGTAGCTCTGTTTGTTCAGTCTAACAGCAGGGAGCTCTGGAGTCTGTGTGGATGCTAGTAATTCTGCTTTTTCTCGATAGTTGAAACATTCATCTCCATCATAACAGGTACAACCACAGTCCTTCACGGAAAACATTACAACATTCCCTGAAGTGAAGCTGTGGCACTTGAAAGTCCCAAATCTACAGATCGCTGTATTACATCTCAGCAAGTATGGTTACCAGACTTTTTCATCAGAAGTAGCCTGGGTCACCTGGCCCCCAGAGCAGAGGTAGAACTTGCCCAGGGCTGCAATCACTTCAGTCAGATGTGGCTGGGAGAGGTGCAGTTGCTTAGAGAAGGCCACTCCTGTTAACCACTCTGCTTTCTAGCACAATGGAGCAACACTCATCAGTAGGCAAAGGGGGGGCTTTCCTGGGTTACAAGCTGAGCTGAGACAATGTTACATGATCTCACAGGACCTTAGGATGACCATGAACCTTCTTCCATTCCAAGTGCAAGGTATATATATCTAACCTAATTTTTCTGATGTTTAAGGAAAACAGTCACAGAACAGAAACACTGTATTACATGCACAAGATTGACCCGAAGAAAAAAACTGGGAGAGCAAACCACAAGCGTATGCCTTGGGAACATTCAGATGCCAAATTATATGAAAGGGGAACAGAAGTGAATAGAACAGATCAGAGTGACTGAGAGGTAACTTTTCTTTATGGGGAGGCCATCAGCCTGTCATCCACGCATCAGGGAAGTGAGTATGTAGAACAGAAGCCTGCTGTCACAACAGAACTGGCAGAGCAACCTATAAATTTTTTCTCTCTATCTTGCCAATTTTAGAGGAGTGTGGCTGTGGAAATAGAGGTGCAAAAGTAGAATAAAAGCAACTTTGTGGCTTGTTTTAGGTCATATAGAGTTGAAATGAGTGAAGCTCACAATCCCTCACAATCTGTGCTGATGCAAACATGCCTCAAAGTGTCAAAGCAAACACTAATGCATTCTAATCTTACTGGAAGTACGGAATACACCATTTCAATTATTCACTTGACTGAAAACTACTGGGAACATTCCTTTGAATTAGTCACATAAAAAAGCTGAGTAAAATTGATTTTTGGTAAATATTTCCTCTAAAAATGAAATTTCTTTTTCCAATTGGCTGCTCAGTCCAAGTCTGTCAGTACAGAAATTCCTGACCCCTTCTTCTCAGGCCAAAGAAACTAAGGGCTATAAAAAACTTGCTCCCTGAGGATAAGTCTTGATCTTCGAAACAGCTTGGGCACCTTGTGTACGGCTCAGCCTAGGACCAGGGTTAGGCTTAAGGTGAGGGTTGAAAGAGAGGAAGCCCAGAGTCAACAGCTGTGAGATTCTACAAATTATCCTCCAAAATAAACGGGAGGTTGATGTTGCAATTTCTTCTCCTAGGTTTATTAAGTCTTTGGGATTAATTTGGACCCTGAAACAGCAAAGCAAGGACTAAAACAATTTAATAATTTACATAACTTTACTTTTTTACTTCTGACTTAGAACTGCTATTTGTGACGATCAGTGTAATTTTTCAGTAGCAGCACTGAATATGGGATATACTAGGTCTGTTTAGGGCTCGAAGTAACTGGTAACACAACCTCTCCATTTCTTCTCGCTTTTCCACCAAGAACCTTGACTTGCTATCACTTTTACCTCCAAACAATTCCCCTGCTGCCATCTGCTCTCTGAAAACACACTGAAATCTAAAGTTTCAGACATTCTAGGAATCTTTCATGATTCTTTTTTTTTCCCCCCAGTCTCTGAGAAATCTGATCCACCAGATGGGTGGGAGAGCTTATTGTTTCTTCGTCTGACATCTGGTTTTCATTAGCAGACTCATGCGTGCTGAATCAGGAATGGGAGCTCAGAAGAAAGCAGATGAGAGTTAAAATTATGTTAATGCTAAAAAAAATTGCCCCATTCTCCTTTCCAATTTCACAAACAAACACAAAATGTGAGTCATGTTGTGAGCTCAGCATAAACAGTACAGCCCTTATTAGCTGTACCCACTTACACTAATATTGGATATATTGTGCCTCAAGTAGCTACATTGTATCTACTTATATATGTTGATATTATTTTTTTACAAAGTCTTACCCATAGTTTTGCAATAATACCACCCCTTTTCAGGTTTATAGTAAGCATCTCTTGTCTTCTATTTAAATAGGTTCGGTACAGTATGCAAGGAAACAATTTATCACAATAATTTATCACAAACCACCATAAAAGTACAGTTAAGACTTGCTGCTCTGGAGACTGCTGTAAATGATACCAGCAAGGGAAGCAATTTTTAAAAAATTTAACAGGATTGGTAGCACGGGCCTTAAAGTCAGACTGTTATTAATTGCCGTCACTGAACAACAGAAATAATAATAGAAGCAGTAACCCTCAGCTAGACCAACACATGGTGCTATGCTAACAGCCTCTGGATGACTGTTAGAGCTCATCTTATTTGTTAAGGCCGATGATTGCAGGCATACAACATCTATCTTTACAGCCCACCCTGTCCTTCCTTTCCCTGCCCCCAGCACACAAGGACCTTTAGCTCTCAGACCACGAGTGCCACGCTATCTAGTCACAGATCTCAGCCTTCTAAGATCACTAAGCAGAGATGAGGAGACTCAAAGTGTCATTTGTGACTGGGTTACACAGAGGAACAGGGATTGACAAGCAGGTTTTGGTCATGTTTTAGAAGATCAGCTGGGTCTAGGATAAGGAATCAAACAGAATTACAAAATGGTGAAAAGCTGAGAGGGCAGAATGATTACTGATACTAGAGAAAAGCTGAATTTGGAAGTCAGACCTTCACAGAATCACAGAATGTTAGGAGTTGGAAAGGACCTCGAAAGATCATCTAGTCCAACCCCCCTGCCACAGCAGGATTCCCTAGACCAGGTCACACAAGCGCTTCCAGACGGGTTTTGAATATCTCCATAGAAGGAGACTCCACAACCTCTCTGGGCAGTCTGTTCCAGTGCTCTGGCACCCTCACTGTGACTCTTACAAGTCACCTCAAGAAAACTTCACACCTCATTGAAACAGGCCTCTGTCCCTGCTTCAGCCTACAGATTTGATGTCCACATTGCATCACATAAAATACAACTGCATATCATGAGATTATCAAAAAACTGATAGCAACTTTTAGTCACTAAAGCAAGTATGACTAGCATGCTCTAAAATTGGAGTGTGGTTATTTTTTTTATGTGTAACAGCATCCTATGTTATCTCAGGATACATGGATACCACCATATAATAATACAAGCTGTATTTCTCAGTTGCTGAGAAAGATACATCCTTGTGACAGATGAAATGCAGGTGGGTATGTATTTCACCTGTCACAGCCACATAACAATCTCAGGACAGGAATGAACTCCTACATTTATGTAAGTAACCACTTTCAAGGAAATCTGAAAATTCCTGGGCTTGATTCTTCACTTCTTTGTGTTTAGTGTAAACACTTTAACAAGTAGCAAGGGCAGTACAAAAGCCAGTGCAGCCATTTTGGTTGTGGCCTGCCCTCATGTAAAGTGCAAAGACAACCTAGCTGGGAACGCCTGACATTTTTGGAGGAATTTTTCATGAATATTGGCAAAAATGATGAAGACAGCAGTGCAGTTTGGCCATTTAGCTCTACTGTATTGAACTTTCTTAACTAGAATTTGCAGAAATCTATTTTAAGTAGCAGAGCTCTAACTTATATTAGGAATACAAAACACGGGTCTGCAAAGACTACTATCAATTTTTTTTTAAAAGCTCTTTAAACCAGTGCTACCTTTCAACTTTAACGATGAGTCTCCTTTGGCCTTCTACTAAGGTGGTTTTGTTTGCCATTTCTTTGAAAGGATCCTTTCTCTCCCCTACTCTCTGCTCTTCTAATTTCCTCAACTGTGTAATCAGGCATCTAGGAGTAAGAGTAACATGAGTGAGTAACCATCTCAGAGGTTATCTCCTCTCTCTTGAAACCTTCGGAGGGCCTCCTTTCCTTGTCCGTGTAAGATCCGGGGGCAACATTTGGGAGTGTGCATTGGGGCTGGGTGTTGTTGGCTGCCAGGTGGTGTGGGTAGGCTGGCTCAGGTGGAAGTTTTGATTTGTATGGGCTGTTGCAGAGTTATATCTATAGCTGCACACCTGCAATGTGGGTTAAAATTAGAAAAGGACTTGAAACCAGTATTTTTGTGTATGAAACCTTTGAACCTGGGAAATGCTCAGTGTCACTCTGAACTCGTGCAAAATTACAGCTTGAGAACACATCTACATCTAGTGGAAATGCCCTCTTTCTTTGCAGAATGAACAAGGAGTTGCTTACAGGGCTCAGTAACATAAAAGATCTTAAAAGGTGCTAGCTGCTGTACTCCTATGCATGTTTGTGCAGTCAGGGAATGAGTTAGAAACAAAGAGTAGCAAGTATCTTGTGGAAAATCAGATGCAAATCTGAGGATGAACTAGTAATCAAGATTGTCATTTCCCAAATGTCTGTTGTTGCTGCTAAAACCCACAAATGTTGCAATTTAAGTTTATGTTGATGGGCTTTATTGCCTTAGCTAGTAACTCGGTACTGACAGGGCTCTGGAACAAAAGGATTATTCTTTGTTTTCTCTAATTACTATACAAACATTTTTAGCTTTCCTGCCCCATAAAAGAAATTTGGAAGGAAGAGCTTGTTTTTTTAAGAAAAAAACAGCCTTGTACAAACCTGGGATATGTCTCCTTAAATAACAGTCATCAATCAGTAACATGAAAATTGTGAAAATTTCAAAATTTCAAATCAGAAATGCCAAGATATAAATGTTTGTTTAAGTGAAGCTTGTAAAACATTACAAAACAAATTCATCCAAAACAAATCTGGTCCTTTTCAAAGTGGTTTCTTTCACTTCAGATGTCCACTTCGACCTTTTTTGCTTTTTCAGCTGAATACCTCGTTGAAACAGAGATTTTCCTGCAGAACATTCCTATTGAAAAAGAGGTATTTGATTGACTTTCTAAATACAGATTTAATGAAGCTACATTTTTACAGGGAGTGTTTATGCATGGACATTTTGACAGGTGTTATTTCCAGAGGTTTAGGGTCTTTTGTTTTCTCAATTTGTTGTTGCAATAAGTGCTTGTTTACATCAATATTTATGTTATGGCAGTATTGTATTTTGCAAGTATATTTAAAAGCACAGTGAAGAAGGATTGTTGTAGACATTAGAGCTGGGAGGTGCAGAGATCTTGAAGAACAATCAGTGATCTCTTATTGCAGAGTGTGGAAATTTAGCTAATCATCATAGAATCAAAGTATCACTACATTTGGAAGGGCTGTTGGGAGATCATCATGTCTAACCTCCTACTCAAAGCAGGACAAACACTGAGTTCAAAGACAGGTTTCCTAGGGCTTTGTCCAGTCAGATCTTGAATACTTCCAAGCATGGATGCAAATTCTGTATTTCATACTTATCCAAAATTTATGAAGCAGGAAAACATAGTTCACATAATCTTCTATTACTCCTTTCTTATCAATCTGAATAAGGAATTGATAAACCAGTGTGGTTTTGGCCTGCTAGTTCTCTATCCACCTTATCTATAAATCAGCTTGTGGAGAGCTGGAAACCAGACCTTACTTTCCCTCTCAGGATGAATGCTTGCAGTATCCATTTCCAAGTTACGGTTTATCAGGAGTTTTACTGCAAACCAAGTGAATACCAAATTATTAGTAAACAGAGTTCAGCTTTAGACCAATGCAAGCTATGTTCAGTCTACTTCAAAGGACTTTGTAAAAGTGACTATCTCAGTGACTTTCACAGTATTTGGATCTGATCTGTTGTGCATGGGTTTTAAATATAAATGATGCAAATTTAAGACAACTAGTTGTATTCTTAGTACACAGATATATAATGGTAGAAACATAAGGCTGGGAGATGCCTTGGGATGTTCCCTTGCTTGTCCCCGAACAGGATCACCCGCAAAAATCCTGATCTATGTTTATCTATACTGTTCTGAATGACTTCCAATGATCAAGAGCCCTCCCAGGCACTCTATTTCCATGCCTCACAGTTAGAAATAGTAGCCTATTTGAAGTTGCAGTACTTTGGACTCAATAGCTGTGGATCTAGAAAGCAAACTGTGCTCCCTTCATGCAAGGTTTTCTATGAATGTGTCTTTTTGTGGGAGCAAACAACACTGATTCTTCAGTCTTTCAGACAGAAATCATGTTTCAGAGACCCCACATTAATTTTTCTCCTCTCCAGTCTTCCCTGAATTACTGTGCTCTACCTAGACCCAGATTAGGCTTTACAAATGCTGAAACTTTATTCAGTTTAAATGCCCTCTTACAGTCTTTGCTTTTGTCACATGTTGACATGGCATTTCTAATAGAAAAAATAGAAAAAAAAAAGTTTGAACTTGTATCAGTAATAAAGACTGAACCACTGTAATAACAGCTTAGTGATGGTGTTGAAGGAGGAGTTTGGTTTTGGCTGGTCTTCCAGACTTTTGGGAATGTAATATTGTGTGCTAGACAGGAAAGGGGCACAGACACAGTTCACTAGATATGTCTGTTTTCTTTTTCACTATCTAACTGCTCTTATTCTGGTATGTTAGGGTTCTGTGTCTTCCTTCCAAGCACCCAGTTTATCAAACAACAGGACATAAATGCCACATATTATAGTCATAGTTTAAAAACTAGTACTTTAGGAGCATGCACTCAAAGCAGGGCTATTTGAATCCCCCCTACTCACATACAGATGTCTGAGTTACTTGCTTCTCTGATAAATGGTTTAAACCCATGACATGTATAGCTTAGTCAGAATTTCCAAAACAGAGCACAATGGGTATGTTCTGATGTTTCAAACTCTTAAACAGCTTACATTTCCAGAGATAAAATGGATGTGGTAAAATTACAGCCCACCACACTTTTGTTGCATGATTTCTGCAAATCTTCACAATAAAAGTAGAACTGATCTGAGTAAATATATCCAGCTAATTTAGGAAACTCAGAAAACTTTGCAGAGCTAAGTTCAAGCATATGAGAAAAAAAAATCTGCAATAAATTCTGTAGTATATTTGATATCACAGAGTTGTCAAAGCGGTTGGATGTGGTGAAAAGTAATTTAAAAAAATCTTAGCCAAGTCCAAAACATCTAAAATAATTTCATGCAGATTCTGAGGGGAGAAAATACAAATTAATGAAAGTAGTATGTTGTATATAAACAAGACTTTTGAGAGCCTCAAATTGTCCCAGTAAGTTGTAATGTGGAAGTTCAGTATGTGCTTAGGTATTTACAGAATGAACACCTAAGAATTACAATTTCTTGTAGAGATATAGTTAGATGAAGAAATATCCACCATACAAAATTGGTTAATGTGTCAAAATGTATTTCAAAGTAGAGAACGAAGAGGTTGGATAGATATAGATTTATTTTCTGCAGTGCCACATGCAGTTTGAAAACCACTACATTCATTTCATTTCATGGCTAGGCTTCGCGAACGAAGATTTGGGAAGGCCTCTACCCACGTTTGTTGCACACGCGTTGGTGGCTAAAAAGGCCAATACGACCACTACATATAACAGAGGCTAACAGCATTTTCCTCCTTGGAATACAGATTCTCTCTCATTACTAGTCTTACTAAAATTAGTGCTGCTGCACCAGAGGTGAGTTTAGCTGTTGTTTTCTTTTGTTATATGTCCTATATTTTCATCTTTACCTCTCTAAGAGAAAGACTAATTGTAGTGATTCAATACTGCTTTTTTCATATCAGGGGTTCCACTGTCAGGCCTGTAATAACTCTATAAGCCAATAGAACTGAAGCATAAACAAGAGAGACCCATACATCACCAGATCAAATGCCAGCAAGTATACTATGATTAAAAACTGTGGAACTTGCAAAATTGAGCCCTACAGAGTTTCAAATTCCTGAGAGACTGGGGAGATTGGCCCCTTGAGTCACAATACTGGTATTTCATTCTGTTCAATGACGAAAAGATGTGTTTATTTGAAAGCCATCACCTAATATCCAAAAGACTACTGTAAAATGTAGCAACTGTCAGAAACTATTATTTTCAGAGTGAATTTTAAGATTTTTCAGTCTCTGATCTCCTTTAATTCCAGAGTTCTCTGAAACAGCATCTTCCTCTTATATAGAAAAATACATTTCAAGGGGTTTGTGTTTGTTTTGTTTTGTTTTAAAATGAAGAACTTTAAGCTAAAAGAAAGTTAAAATCTTTCTATCTTTGTAAAGGTGGTAATTTGTTCCTCACTGCCATCTTAGCCATCATTTGGTACCTGGAGAAAGCACAGCTGTGGACTCCTTGCAGACATTTGAGATCCTTACACAACCATAAGGCACAAGATAAATCAGATTAATGTTTCAAGTGTGAGAGTTGCTGCAATCTTGCAGCCAAATAGCTGCCTGCTGAGCCAACTCTACTGCCAAAGACCCGCTATATCTGACCACAGGGAGGGACAGCTTCAGGGAAGCATGATCTGGCAGACCCAGCTATGGACTAGGAAGAAAGGACTAAACTCAGCTTGACACTGATTTCTTCCACATCCTGCATGAAACCACAAAAGCAGATCTATGAAAACTCAAGCAGCCACAGTAATTACCTACTACTCCCATTGACTTTGAATATGTGTTCTCAAGGCAATTCAGTTTTACAGGATCTGCTCTTAAGATCACTGCTGGCAATGGAAAAAGTCCCAGTGTTGGCCCATTAAGATGGATCATGTCATACATTTCATTAACAGATTTAAAAATGCAGTGCAAAATGAGGCTAACAATGTTTCCTATTACGTATACACCTGTGATATATGTTTGTACTTCCATGAGTATAGTGTAAACACACTGTGTGAACAGTTCTGTCTCCCAGGGACTGGTCTAAGTAGTTGCAGTGCACCAGGGGTCTGATGGCAGAATGGTGATATCTGCCCATATTTATTTTTCTTCCACCAAGTCTCCATGATGTGAGTGTTCCCTGCCTGGGTAGAAATTTACAGGAATTGTCAGGAAGACTTTTTCAGAAAGCGTGGCACTGGCATAGGGATCAGAGCTGTCTCCTTGTTCAGCATTCAGAAAAAACATAGCTGGAACCATGTCTCTTTTGAGTGTCTAGGTCTAGACACTTTTTTGCAAGAGGAATTGACAGCACTTGAATAAACTAAGGACAGGGAGGACAGTAGATGGAACTGGTGCTTGACAGAAACACAAGGTAGGGCAGTTTGGAAACTCTGAAGGTAGAGATGCTTTGCTGGAGCTCCAAGCTTGGAACTCTACAAGTACAGACTTTGTTGCTGCTTTTGCTGTTAATCCATTGATGCTCAAATTAGTAAAAGGAGTGACATGCAATAAATGAAGTCTAGGATTCATGTTCATTTATTTTCTTCACTGATTAGATATTGAACCATGGAATATGTTCAATCACTCAGCTACTCTTAGAACCCAAAGCAGGTGTTTTATTCAGAAATGTCCATATATACTGAATCTAACACCATACCCCATTATCTTGTGCTTTCTGCATATTAAACCTGTATGATGGGTCTGAGTTTAGGGTGGTGACGTCATGGAAGGAGGGGCTTGTCAATAACATCCCTACATAAAGGAGCAAGTTTTGGTTTGTATAGTCCATATGTAGTACAAATGAACACACTTTATATTTCGTAGGATTTAAAAATACAGACTAAAGTGATAAAGGGTGAAAATAGATGATGTAACTTTTTAAAAAAGGTCTTCTATAGGTTTCTACATCTGCTAGGTAAATAACATACAGAATCATATATCTGAATGATTACTGCCCCAGAGCTCATCATTAGTTGTCCTGGCAAGGGAAAGAAACATATGGTTATCATATAAAATGTACATTGGCACAGTGCCTTTCAGCACACAAATGAGTAAACAAAGTTTTGACAAACCTATGTATTTATATCTATATAATGCAACTAACCACTAGTAAACCAGACAGGAAAAGTACTGATACCTCACTTTCCTTGCTATTTAAAGAGAAATATTTTCTACATTTGATGGCACTGCCTATGATAATTTAAGAGCACCACTCTATTAAGTTTAAGAACACTGCTTTTACTTTTATTCTCTAGACATTTTTCAGTTTGTTCAAGTCAATGAGAGTTCTGTACGTGAGAGAACGTCAGATAGCTATGAGCAAGATGTTATTCTCTGAGCCACTGAAACTCAAAAATTAGTTCAGAGAAAATGCAGATATGCTGTAAAGATGACACTAAAAATGACACTAAAGATAAAGGCATGGTGTTTTTTAGAGACAATAACTGCAACAAATAGTTTTTGCAAATGTAGGCAAATTGGAAATGATGAATTGCAGTCTAACATTGCTTTCTTTTCTGCTAGTTTCTAAAACAGAAAACACACTTTCTGTCACTGTAGATCACACATACTATGACCTAAAATAATAGAAGTTTGCTAAATCCCATTTCAGTTTCCAAGCAGATCATTTTGGACAGGATATTGGACAAACTGCAGATACCTCAGGCATTCAAATACTAAAGCTGGCCTTTTTTGTTTGTAATTACTTAACCTCCTAGAATGTTATCATCACTTAAGATATAAATCTGAACAGATACGTGAATGGTATGCCATCAACTTTTACAGCAACACAAAAAAAGAACACACATCTTTCCAGCATTTATAACAAACAAAATTAAGGGAGGATATAAAATCTGAAAGTTGTTACACAACTTCTTTGTTATGTAGGAAAAAACTCTGTAAAACACCCCATTTCAAAATCTGTTTCTTATTAGACAGTTACTTAAAATAAAAATACCATATGATTCACTGATATGCATTTTGTCCAAATCAGATTAGTTTATCTCTTTTCTGTCTAAATTTAAATACTTCAGAAATGCATACCTACAGCCCTTCTTGGTAGGACTTGCAAAACAACTTTCATTTTTGACATTAGTAGCAAAACTAAGCATCAAAATCTAAGCTATTAAATAGTGCATCAAATGTTCAAATTAAGAAATCAGTTATCGTCAAAAGCAATGGTAACAAACAGTCTTTCTGACAAAGGTCTGACCCTGCCATCATTGGTGCGCCCTTCTTATGCACAATGTTTTCAGCATACTGATGCACAAAGAGCCACCCCGTAGATGTCCTCAAATTTAGATAATATAAGGGAAGCGTTTATGTTTCTGCAAACATTTAAGTCATCTTTGTTCAAGAAAGCAGTTATGTGCTGGTTAGACCATAAAACACTTGTTTATGTCAGAAATTTCCAGTAAAGCAGAACTAATTTCACATCACCTGTTCCTTAAGTAACAGGAAATTTGATCTATAGAAACAGATAACGTGCACACACAGCAAAAGATATTGATGAGATCTGTTCTGGGGTGCCATACATACATGTAGTCATGCATGTGCAAGATGAAAAGCACAAGAGGACAAGAGGTGAATAGAGAGTCCATCTACTTTTGGTGAGGAGACAGCAAACCTGGCTTTGTTAGTCCTACAGAATAAATGCCAAGGGAGTATATGATTGCTGTCTATTAATACAACCTGAGATAAGCACCAGGGAGGGAGAAGAGCTATTTCAGTGGAGGATAATGTTGGCATGAGAACAAATGACTATGAAGTGGCCACGAGTTACATTTGTCCTGGAAACTTGAAGATTTCTAATGAAGAGAGGAGTAAGGTTCTGGAGCAGCTTCACACATCAGCAGTAGCAAGGGAAAAGTACTGAAATACTTCCCAAGTAAAACTTGATCTGTTTACAAAAGGAGCTGTATGATATGGCTGTCTGTAACTGTAGAAGACTGCATGCAGAGAGCAAGCAGTCGCCTCCTGATCCTGTGTTTCTTCACTCATTACTCACTAGCTCACAGGACAGCCACAGAGTACACCCTGTAGGAGGTCTTTTTATCCTTGATTTCCAGAGAAATTGAAGGCATTACTAACGAAATCTTAAAAAAAAAATACATAGGATGTGCAATTTAAGTTAATTAAACTGTAAGACTCTTAACTTGTCTGCATCTCCCGGATTTCTATGGGTATGTCTTCAATTTTCTTTCTGTTGTTTAATGCTTAGTGCCTCAAACTGTAAAAATACCTACAAAATAAACAATGAATTACTGCTCCAACACTGATAGATCCACTTGGAACCATCTGTGTGAGCTGCAGCTTGCATGTGTTGACTGTCAAGAGACCTGTTGCAGTCATTTGGTTTCTTACTCAGCATGGCACAGCCATCTCCCCCACTTCAGCACTCTTTCACTCTGCCACATATTAAGTATTGTAGTAGTTTTAATCCACTTGTTAAGTAAAGCATGTTGTTACGTGGTCTTATCTCTATATTTTCCTGTAACGTGCTAAACCAGGTACATTAAACACAAAAGCAAACAAACCAGAGTATTTCTGATCTCTTAGCAAAGAAAATGTCATATTTTTTCCTAAAGACAACTTACTCAATGCATGTTGAAATAATGCAAAGTAAAAATATTTTCAAGTGTCACACCCAAGACTGCAAAAGTACTTTAATTCCACAGCTTTTGTTGGAGTTTATGAAAGATATACAGCTAAAGTCCATGAAGAAAACAGTTCAGTTTATACATAACAGTATAAGGAATACACTTAGTTAAAACTCATCTGACATAAGACTTGATTTCATGCTGACCTTACCCATCTGGCAGATGCTTTTCTGCCTGTTTTGACTTATATGTGTCTGACACCCTCAACTGTGAATTAACAATAGTTAATTTTCTGTAGATTAATTATGCCAAAAGTCACACATTAAGAGGGTAGGAGGTTAATGACATAGTGAAGTGGATGCTAGTACTGTCCACATCTGTATTTCTAGAGTATTGGCAGCTCTTTAATTTCCTTGGGACTTTACATAGAATATTGTTGGAGTTGTGAAAGTTTAAGCCAGCAACATGACTGCATCCAGCTGAAATTTGAGAGGATGGAGAAACATTGTACACTGTGGCTTGGAGCCTCAGAAAAAAACCCTGGCAGATTGGGAATGGTTTTAGCGCACACTGGGTTATACTTTTCTACGGAAATAAATATTGCCAGCTTTGCCACTACAAAAACCTTCTAGGAGTCCAAGGCATCACCTTTTGCCAAGCATAGCAAACCTCCTCTATGAGATGAAAGACGTTTTACACCAGAAATACTTGGAGCTTGTGTTACTGCAACACTGATTCAACGTTCTCATCCAGTGCAACAATTTCTTCTCCTTTAGCATATGAATCTTGTTATGTTTCTATTAAGTGCCATTGCCAAACTGACTATACAGTGCACTGCTTGAAAATGTATTTTACACAATCTCTGTGATAGAAAATTACATAGGAGGCATTTTAAAGGTTTCCAGAATTTACTTATTCATGTGCCTAGATTAATATCTTTTGTAATATTTATTAGGTAAATGAAATGGCATGCTTTTTCCATCAATGTTGTTATAAAAAATAGATGAAAAGAACACATGGCTAGCTTGGCACTTTGTCAAGGTATTTCTGCAGTGCTACTCACTGTAAAGAAGTATTTCAGTCAAATTCTGTATTACGAAATGAAAGAATGGTGAAAATTTTCATGAAGATTTTTCCAGAATATGTTACTTACCTGTGGGCAGTCTTTGATGTAGTGTCCCTTGTTAAAGCAGAGGTGGCACAGGTAGTTAGGAGGTGGCCTCTTGCTGGGTTTTCTGGCTTCTGAAGAAAGGGATAGGTCAGAGAAATGCTCAGTGAGGGAGCTTAACCCATCCACAATGTTATTAAGAGAGCCATAAGGTGATGCACTCTTGTACAGACTGCTGCTCAGAGCCTGCAAAAGTAGAGAAAAAAATCAAATGAAGCACAGTGCTGTATTAAGTGTTCTGATACTGATCTGGGTAGGAGAGGGCTAAAAATAGCAGAAAAATATGATTTTTAAGTTTGGTGATTATTTTTCATTCAAAACATGGTTGCATACTTGAGGAGAGCAATATACAGGCCATTAATAAAGAGGTTTCACAAAGGCACTGCAATGGAGCTGGGTGCCCCACTACTGATGAAACTATCAAGCTTGCCATGGTTCACTTAGTGGAAAGGTTTTCCACTAAGCAGCGATTGCTTTCTTGTGTTTGATCATACCACATTCATGGTATAGTTACAAAATGCAGGCAAAAAGCTAAAAGAACAACTCACAAAATGGAACTTTTTGTGTCCAATACTACTTACATAAACAATACTGAAGTCAGGGAAATTAAAAGAACACGAAGAAAAAGTGTAAAGTAATTTTTAATTTCAAGTCTGGTTAACAAGACAGCCAACACAGAGTCCTATGTTCAAACAATAACAAGAAACATTCACATCTACATCTGTCTCGCATTTTCTAAGGGGAAACCTGCTGTGATTTAAACAGTTCCTGATAAACAGTAAATACCTAGTTTTTGTACTTCACCTCAATAGGATCTTCACTTTCTCAATCTGCAAATCAAGATCAGGAGCTCCTAATTTGCCGTTCAGTAGTTTCAGAACAGCAGGAAACCCATAATCACCTAAAAAGCTAATCTCCCTAACGGAGATAACAAGGATTCATTCACTTTATTGTGCTAAGGCTCCAAAGGAACTGTGTAGTTCCTTCCTGTGTAGGAGTTTAAGAAGTAAATAATAACTTAAAAAAAAATTTGACATGGCAATGACTTACTGTAGAAACAGGACAAACTATTGACAGTCCTCTCCACCCTGAAATGATGGGACACATTTCACAGAGTGTTTCTCTGTTAGATCTGATACACCTCACGGTAATGCTATGCTCATGTAATCCTCCTGGCATCAGAGAATTACTACTGGCTTATAAGAAAGTAAGAAGAGGTCGAGTCTGTGCCCCTGTGGAGACCTTGTTTTTAGTGACATTAAATCACAATATTTCAAGGTAATCTTTATATATGTTTTCATCTGTTTCTATATGTTATATACACATTGAAGACATACACTGAAATTGATTTGGAGAGTTTGTGAAATACAACTGAAATGGAATTGCATTTATCCCAGAGATCTCAACCATTCAGAATGTCTGCACAGTGAGTGCATTTTCTGGGTGACAGACACATACCTCAAGAATCATACTGAAGCTCTAGGCACAATTACCTGGATGAGTCCCAACTACCACTGAATCCTATCTCACTGCAGATGTTGTGGACTGTATACAAAAACTGATCCTAAATAGCAGGCCACCACCATACAGATAATATGCTTCACCCACCCTCACTACAGTTAAACACAACATGATGAACTCCACTGACCCCTCTTACACAGCTGAAGGTGGTGCATGGCAGCAGGATCAATTCAAAGGGCCACAGAATAGAGTCTGATCTCATGGGGGACTTCACACATGTCCTGGCACTGAAACGTCCATCATTTTAACCCCAGCAAGGCACAGTTCTGTGCTGGTGCAAGACATTCTGGCTGCTGAGAGGAGAATCAGCCACTTTGTTTCAGGGATTAAACTTGTACATTTTAAAATTAAAAGCTATTTCAAAAACTAATGAAAAGGTTTTAGCTGCTTTAGCCATCAAGCAACCAAACATACCTCCAGTGGTCACTGGAATTTATTTTCTAGGATTTATTGGACACTATTGGAATGAGAAATTCTTGGCCACAAAATGTTAAAAGGAAGGGGAAATGCTATGGATGCCAAAATAGGATTAATTAAGGGTCTTCAAGAAGTTCTTGTCTCCCCAGGAGCCACTTTTACATATACTTGGGATAATACAAAATCTTTCTTTTAAAGAGCCCCTCTTGCAGAGAGATTCTTAAAGGTACTTCACATGCATTACACCTATCAGCAGCTTTGCAAATTCCCTATTATCTGATTGTTATAGACAGGTGGGTGTATGAATACACAGACTGTGTGAAATCCCAAATTCTCTACCCGTTGCTGAAATCAGGAACACCTCCTGGGGATGTAGAATATACAACTCCTGCCCATCAGGAGGCTGCTATTTCTGCCCCCAAGGCCAACTCAGTGACAAAGCAAAACATACCTATCTGCTGCATTCAGTTGACTTCGATTTAGACATATGGCTTGCAGTAGTGACTGTTTTCTTTTCTACACATCCTTTGCACTGCGCTATAACAAAGCAATTTGGCACCATGACTAGATAGTATATAATTGACTTCTTTACCACCCCTTCTTAGGTTTGTGTTCAGGTCAATGTGTAGGGTGTTAAGTATAAGGGTTGCAATGACCACAGTTTTGCCCACTCTGTCACTAAACCTTTACAAACTTTTGTTGGTTCCAACCATGGCAGCCAAAGGCCAGGATCCCATCAGGCTAGTGGCTGTACTGACGCTAAACCATAATCTTAGTAGCCACCAACAGATCTGTGGCCACAGTGTGACACGTGCCTCTGAAAGTGGCCACCTGGTTCAGCTGGCAGGGCATTTGTGCAATATGTGCCAAAGCTGGACAGGCCAAAACATCCAGTCAACATGTGCCACCGTGAAATACTTCCCTGTAATCATGTCGAGACCCAGTGTTAAGAAAAGGAAAAGACACAAATAGAACACCCCAGAAGATGACAGTAAAGGAGAAGATGGACATTGCCAGCATCACCAGTGCTTGAAAGAACAGTGAATTCATTACAGAAAATTCCTAAATAATCCCAAAATGCAATCCATCCCTCCTGGTACAGAGGCAGGCAAACTGCTTCAGCGGTTCCTGCCAATCTGACCAGGAAAATGGTCTTAAATCAGTTTAAGTCCAAGTCATTCTGAAAAACACATCAATCTGACACTTGAAAGATGCTATAAAGAGCACTAGCGCAAACGGTGCTACATCCTGTTGCTAGCTGTATAAATCTCCAGTTCTTCAGAAGGAGATGAGGAAAAAAGCCTTTCCAAAAAGCCAAGTTATATAATAAGGGTAGTGGTGGGAAAGTTCAATTCGGCCCTTGGAATCAAATAGCAAAAGCTCACAAACATGTAATGAATGCAATGAAAGAAAATGGTGATTTAGCCCATTTTGTCTTTGTAGAAGACAAGGGGTGAATGATACATAAGACAGGTTTATTGTTTGTTGGTTTTTTTTTATCTGGGGCATTTAATTGAGCAAATTAGGACCTCAGCTGTTACAAAGAGTTTGCACTGCTGTGAAAGTGATTCTTATGAAGGGTTTTGAACAAAAACTTTGAATTAGCTTCACATTCAAAGGGGATGTCCAGAAGATGATCAGAGTGACAGGGATAGAATGTTGGTGGCAGAAAGCAAAATAAAGAGGAAGAAGAGGTAAATGCATTCTGACTCATTCTAGTTTCTAGTATATTGGTACACACCTGGAAGGTGTGAGGGAGACTGCTCCTTTGATAAATCCCACCAAAAGCAATGACTGCTTTGTGTTCACAGTGTGCCACTAGCAAAGCCAACCAATTTCTTTAAAAAGCAGACAACAAATAATACCTCTTGAAGTTTTATTCTGAGCTATAACAGGATAGAAAGGATCTGGCAGTGAAAGAGTTATCACTCTCAAGAAGCCAGAGAGCACACTTCACCTCCTAATTACAAGGCTCATCTGGCCAGCTGCAATGAATTCAGGATTTCCTTATCTTGCTGTACTGGGAGGAAGGGGGACCTGGTGCTAAAACTTAGAAGCTGGCTAGGTGGGAAGTTTGAGCTGATAACGTAAGTTTGTTTATTTGCTTTTTCTTCCTATGAAACTTGTTGACTTAGTTGAATGTGAACCAAACTCAAAACCTGGTGCTGGACTTTCCAAAGGTAATCTTTCTGCTCAGTAGGTCTTTAAACCGTATCTTGTTGGTGGCAATGGAAGGTAAGGCTTGTTTTGTTATTTGTTTGCTAAGTGTTTCCAGTTAAAGGGCATGTAATCTGTAAGGTTGCAGTGTGGTCCTTTGTGAAAAAGGCAGCTATTGTCTTCTATAGCTTTGTTACTCTGACTTCCAGTTGGGCAATGTAGTGACTCGAGGGTTCCAGTATCTAAGTCACCTTTAAGAAATTCCTAGTCAAATGAATGATCTGGCAAATGCTTGATTCCCTTGACTAGTCCCTGCCCTTCAGAGACAGCTTTTGGGATTGATGTGTTAAGGTGGACATGAAAACAATGAAACAGAATTTATCTCTTTAACTTCTTCTTTTAGCAATGGTATAATGCCAAAAATAAATACAATCTTTCTGTCAGGAATCTGCAATGAAATATATAAATGAATAGGTGGCAAGTCTTACTTTCCAAATTTCCCTCTAGTATGGCTACTACTTTAGATGTAAATGTATTTTTTTTTGAACAGGGAGTAGAAAGTATAGGTAGCATGATAACACTTGTATTATGACAAAATTTAATTCTGGTCAAAGATGATAGGATTACATATTTTTCAGAACAGCTGATATTATTAAGCAATGGCAACCTGTTTATGTGGGAATGGCACCTTGTTGTTAGGATGTATTGGAGTTAAGAGGCAAAGCTTTTAGGCATGTGACTGCAACTGTAGAGGCATATCTGGAAAATTTAATTGCTGCTATAAGTTCATTTTGTGACTGCTGGACCCTTAAAGCAGTGATAAAGAGATACAGATCCACCAGTTACTTGAATCTGGTTGAAGTGGTTGATAGACTGAATCCGGACAGTGCGGATTTTTTTTGGTGCTCTTGGGGTTGTTTGAGGGTTTTTTTAACCAAGAAACTATACTTTGACAAAACACTCATGCCACACTCCTTCTCCCCAAATAAAAAAAAATTCTTAAAAAAACAAAACAAACAAAAAAACAAACAAACAAAAACACAAAAAAACCCATTAAATAAAAACCTACCACCCTCCAAAAACTACACTGATCGCCTTACAGAATATCTCACCAGTTAAAATACAGAAGAGAGATAAAGAAATATTTAAACTGCCCAAACAAGCATGAAGAAAATAGTACTTCTTCCCCTCTTTGAAGTTATCTGCTGTTTAAGTGCATAGCTAGAACTGGATAGGGAAAGCCATATAATTCTCCCAGACTGTTGGATTCTGTGCATAGTATCCCTCATCACAGATGTCCTTCTTTGTTCCTGCTACTTTTAAGTGGTTTAACATTAAAGTTGGCAGAGGTGGCTACTCCTCCTCGACAGGATAATTTTCTTTGGATATGGCATCATTATTTTGACTATTCCACGTGAAATCCACTGGATTAACATTACAAAAAGCAAAAATAAACAAACAAATCTTGCAACAGTCCAATACTAAAAAAGTCTTCCCTATTTGCAGCTATTTAAAAGTATCTCTAAAGGACATACAATAGAACCTGCTCAGTCTACAAGTTAGTGTGATTTGTGCTAGTGGTTCTCTCTACATTTGTTTTAATTACACATACTGACATGATAAATACATTTTAGATAAATACATGCTTATATTAAACTGATATCACTAATATCTACTTCTAAAATACTTTCAGATAGATGGCACTAGGACATTTGTTTTGCAGAAACAGTTTCTTAAGGAGACAACTATGAATGCAGCATGACTTGCCAGTTGTGAAAAAAGTCAACAATAGGATCATGTATCTGTAATCCGGTGGATAGATCTATCTAATCCAGTTATTCCAGACCTGGCAGCTTGGCTGGTTGTGATGTCTTGGGTTGTAGCTGCTTATCACTGCTGAGACTCTGCAGAATAGCAAGTTGGTGCAACATGCTTCTCAGTGTATGACTGGTGTGTACCTTCAATTCATAGCAAGGCTGAAGAGCAATGGATGCTCCCATTTCACCTTGTTTTAAATCCACTGACCTTTTCACATTTTGATCTTAAACTTTCAATGAGCTTCACTGATCTTTAAAAAAATGCTGCTCCCTGTCTACAGAGGTATAGAAGTGACAAACTACTGATGGTTAAGAAGTTGCTCAGTCACCATCTTTAGGCTTGCTAAAGCTTAAGTAGGCCTCTCAGCTCTCTGCTAGTAGTGGGATCCTCCTTATTTCAGCTTCAGTGAAAGGTTTGCTGTGGATGTCAGTGGTGAGACTTGTTTCACACAATGTGCGGGGACCTCACAAAAGGCCTTTAATAGCAGATGTGGAAAGGTGGGAAGGGGGTGGAATAGAGATTTCCTCTGGTCAGAGGTGCACAGTCTTGGAGGAGCATTCTAAATCTTGCACGAAGCTCTGCAGGGATCCTTTCATCCACTGAACACTAAACAACTGCCCGCTTATGTTAAAGAGAAGCTCTAACACATGAGTACTATATTGGGGACAACAGAGACTATTCATATCACAAATTACTTTAACACATCCCCACAGGAGCTTTCACTTCTCAGCCTGTCCCCAGACTGCCTGCAGCTGAGTCTCATCCGGGCTGCAGACTGCCAACCTCCCTGACCTTTCTGAGAGAGGACCACAGAGAGGACCTCTGCCAGATACCTCAAGCCCACTGCCTCCTCACAATGTTGAAAAACAAGCCTATTTTGTTGAGACAGGGTTCTCGGGCAAGGAGGAGTTTATGAAGGTTCATAGCTTAAAGTTAGGGGAGAAACGGATGGACATGTTTTGACCCCTGCACTTTCTGTTAACATCTCTGTTTCCTGCAGGAAATCTTGTCTCAATCTGACCTGCAGTTTGAAAAACAAGACTCAGGTTTCCTCTCATTTGGTGGGTCTTTTGACACCCCAAACATAAGAAAAATAACACCCGGAAATAGATATGTGCCTGTTCAAGACACACTTAGGGAAGCATCTACCTCCTGTGCAGCTCTTGTGTGATGAAAGTTTTTGCTAAGAAATGTCCCTTTTGGGTTAAATAGAACTTTAAGTCTGAGACAGTTTTGTTTATATCATTTACATTCAGTAACGCCTTCTTGGCACAGAAACCTCTGCGATGGCTGCCAAAGTTTAAAAGAGGCGAAGTTAAGGTCGCTGTCAGAGGTAGAAACAATACATCATCTGCCCAGAACGGGCCCCTCGCAATGTGCTTAGGGCCTCAGTTCTTCTCATGGGAAGACAAAAACTTTTATTAAATTGAATATAGTGAGGAAAATAAATTAATTCCATCTCCTAAATGACAGGCTGGAATTTCATTTTGTGACTCCAGTTTTTAGCTAGCTTTATCTAAATTTAAAGCCACCTTTTTAATGAGTTGTGAAACAGTACAGCTTGGTCATCCGAGCAAGTAAATAGAAAACTTCACAATCTGCTTCAGTTAAATCATAAAATAACAATTGAACAATCTGGTTTCCAAGTAGATGTAAAGATTTTTTTTCCAGGTTGGGTCTATTAGAGGACTGTGTCTATTACTCTCTCAGTTGCAATGTATGTTAGAAGAAGACAGTTATAAAAACACCTCTGTATTTCAAGGACCACTGATGCTTCAGACGTCTTAAGAGCTCTTACTAATCCCCCATTTTCAGGACGCAATGACTGTACAATAGTTCCTTTTGCTTTCTGTTCAAACACAAGTATCCTCAGCCCTAATGATTACACACAAATAGTCACCCAGCAGTCTGGCTTAATGTAAAGAAACATAGGCCCCAACTCCCTTGCTACAATCGCAACAAAGTTAAGGAAACCTGGAACCCCAAGGTTGGCAAAATAAAGCTATGGAAGCAAGATGATCCCTTTCCAATGTTTGCTTGGTTGGCAGTTAGCTGGATGAGAGATTTCCAGATTCCCACGATCCTTCTAGAGTATTGCACTTGTGTTCATTCAAGAGACACCAAATCCTGCCATACGCAGGGGGTAGGCATAGGTGGTTGTTTAATACATCAAGAGCGTACATTTTCTTTGGATATGAGAGCAAGAGTCCTACACTATGAGGGCATTTGCTTATCTTCAAAATAAATCTGTAGAAACACAAAAAGTATTTCCTAAGATACAGGTTTGGAAGACCATGCTCTCTTAGCAGCAGCAGGTGAAAGAGCTAAGAAAAACGGTCTATAAGAGGATCCTTAAAATTCCTCTTAGTCAAAGTATAGGACCTGTTAGTTTTTGCTTACATCAAAACACAACAGAAAATAGTGGGCTAGGCTTGTAATATCTGAGGACTTAAAAACCAACTAATGGCTGTGCTGGACTGGCTAGACAATGACGGACATAGACAAAGCCCACGCCTTATAACCCTGCATTTATTTCGCTGTCCTTAAGTGAATCTGTCTATAATTTTAGGCTCTACTTTTAGCAGATCACAGATTGCTTGTAATATTTCTGAGAATAAAAAAAAAAAACAAACCAAAACCTTCAGGAAAAAAAAGTGATCCAAGTTGTGACTCTTATGAAATACTCTCTGTCTGAATTATGTCAGAATTACTGTAAGATTTAAGAATCTTTGTAAAACTTAAATGGTTCCTTTGATCCATTATAAATTCTCCGGAACTCAGAACCTAAGTAAACTGCAGTGAAGCAAAGATTTATATTAATAACATTTAACTCAATAATTTCATTGTGGCTTTCTAAAAAAGGAAGAAAAGCAGTTCAGGAGAGTGGCAAAATAGGCATCAGGCTGCTGGCAATTTTCCTGGGGAAAAGAAACCTAGAGGTACAAATATTCACTGTTACATTTCACAAAACAATTCAGAAGCTTTAAGGTGACACACAGTATCACTTTTTAGGAAGTATTTATGCATATGCATCGAGTTTAGATAAGAGAACACATTTTCTTTTGTTTCTATGCAAATAGGTATTATCAATATTATACAATTTAGCTTTGTAATATCTGTGCCTGCAATTTTCTGTAACTGCACTGTGTCATTGTGTTTTGTGCTGCTTAAAGCAGCACAGAAAACATTGTCCAGTCTTGAATTTAAATATGGCTTAAATCAGGTGTTAGAGTCCTTTTATGGCCCACTTACACTCTGGACTAGAAAACATTTCTTTGTATTAATCCTCACCTAGTGACTGTCAGTAATGTGATCTTTTCTTCTAATTGTTTATTACCAAAGTAACAGGACCATTGATAAAAGTTATTTGCTGGAACAACTCCATAAAATCCCCCAAACAAAAAAAAGGGGGGGGTGGGGAATGAAAGGATAGGGGCATTGGCTTTTGGATTAAAGCAGTTTTGTACACCTTTTGGTTATTCATCCACTCATCCATTCATTTCATACACTTCATAAGTTATTGGTTCACTTCAGACTTGATTGATCATTTGTGCAGTTCACTGGAGAAGGATCTTCCTTTTCTATTCTGAATAACTGTCTGCCTAGCAAAAGAGGAAGGAATGAAAAAATCATTACCCAACACCGTTACATCACCCCTTTGTTTGGGTGCCTTGGGATGGAAGACACTGTAAACTCATAAAATAACTGTAACTAAAGGCTGTGTGTATAAAATAGAATTGTGACAGGAGTTCTACATGCTTTTGCCTCCAATTATGGGGTTTTGTTTGTTTTGGTTTGTTGGTTGTTCGTTTTTTTTTTTTACTTACTGCCTGGCAAGTTTTTCAAGATGTGGATGTATTTGTGAAACAGAAAGTGAATGCCAGTTCTCTTCTCAATTACAAGGTTGCATAAATACAAAGTCATAGAATCACAGAATCATAGAACGGCTCAGGTTGGAAGGGACCTTAAAGATCATTTAGTTCCAACCCCCCTGCCATGGGCAGGGATGCCAATCATTAGATCAGGTCGCCCAGGGCCACATCCAGCCTGGCCTTGAACATCGCCAAGGATGGGGCATCCACAAACTCTCTGGGCAACCCGTTCCAGTGCCTAACCACCCTCCTGGAAAAGAAATCCTGAGTGATTTAAAAGAGTTGGCAATAATTTTCAACTAATCAGGAAGAATACATATAATTAGTCTATCTTCTATTGCTAGCTTTTTTTTAACTTATCAAAAAGAAATCAATAGGAAAGTAGAAAGCTCATATCCCTCTTCTGGAAGACTTCATTTAGGTTCAGTAATTAATATTTTAGCTCTTGCCAGCTTTCCAAACATAGTTCAAGCCTTTGACGTGATACTAAGTAGCTGCAGAAGCCTATGAGGGATAATGCTTTTGTTGCCATAAAGCCCAGTTATAAATCATGTTTGAGCTAGTTACAAGCTAGAAGCAGCACAGGTGCACTGCAGAGCTACAGCAGCATTTGGTTCAGGTGTGGGGAGGGTAAGGAAGCAACAAAAGATAGGCTCTGGCTGTTAGAGTAACCTCCACACATCTTTACTACTACTTGCTTATGGGACATTTCTGCTGTTCTTACTCAGGTAAGGAAACAACATAACTGTATTTAAAGTACTTGCTTAAGAGAATCGAATTTGACTCTTGTGTATTCCCTTCTGCAATCAAACTGCTATTAGGTAATTCAGCCTCAGTGTGAAGAATAAGAATATCTACCATATGCTGTACAGTGCACTTAATTAAAAACAAAATTCCTGGAGAGCAGCAAGTCTACAGCCATACCTAGGGGATACAAATGGAAGAGTGTAATTTGTATGATAAGTTGAGGTTCTCATTTATACAAAATATAGACCTTATTTTCAGATACCACTTCCTATAGTACCTTCACATATGTTGTTCTTCTTGCCTGGCAAAAAAAAAAAAAAAGGGGGTTTTTCAAAGGCAGAAGTAGCAAAGCCAGAGGCCACAGCTGCAGAAATAGGAACACAGAACAAAAAAAAGAATGCTTTGAGGCTTAAAAAAATGAATTTTTGCATTTTAAAGCACACATGCAACTGGAATTGGAAATAGAGCAGTTGTTAGCTCAAATACATGTATTAAGTTCTGAAACTTTGAGTCCAGGATAGAGAATGGGCTGTGAAAGCTGCACTTTGTGTGCTAAGGCAGTATCATCCAAAGGGCTCTAGAGCTGGCTTGTAAGGGTAGATGGAGGTGTCTGATGCTCCTAAGACCCCCAAACATGGATTGTCTTCTGACTAACAGAGGTTCAGCTTCTTGGAATCCCTTACAAGGAGTAATATGAGAATTGACATTTAATTTCTTGAAAAGCCATTTGAAAGGAGTTTACTGGCACTTTAAGTCACCACAAGATATCTATAACATAAAATCATCCTAAGATAGAGAGCAGAGGAATTGTTGAGCTATTGTCTTTTCAATAAAATTTGTAGAAGGATAAGGGCACTGAAATGTTAGCACTTATGCGAAGAAGAGAAGGAAAAATAAAGATGAGGAAATCAATCAAATAACCAAGATTATTGAAAGATACAAACATGTACTGCAGGCAACCTGTACACAGCACCAGTCTGACTGCCAATAAATATGCTTAAATAAGAGGAGATAATATTGTGGTTGTTTGGTCTGCAAGTGAGAAGCAAGAAGTAGTGACTGCAGTGCTGAGCACATTAAGCTTTCGGTGTATCAGAAATATGCTCTCTCTTAGAATAATATTATTCCACAAGATAAAAGGAACTGGAAATATTTTGGAGCATATGGCAATTTCTGTTAAACTGCATCTCTGTTGTATTTGCCCTAGGGCCTTACAACTACTGGTGGTCAGCAGCCTCTTCTGAGGTGTTTTGTTCTCTTTTTTAAACCTTTTCATCATGGCTGTTCTCAGAAATATGACATTTAATTTAGTGGGTCAATAGCCTGATCTTGTACAGCAATCCCTGTATTCTTCTGATACTATGAGAAAGGTGAATTTTTTAATCTTGTAATCATCCTCCAAACTAATTAATCTAGGCCAAATAACTTTGTGAAGTATCAGGATAGTGTGTATGCCTTTATTCTGTGAAAGAAAAATGGAAAATAGTTTTGTCTGGTATAAAGTATATTTTCTGTAGAAATGCCAATTTCCTTCTATGCATTTTTGTTCTTGACAGTGTTTCATGGGATTTTGTTGCTATTGTTAATACATGAATGTTCCTGTCATACTAACTTTGCTTTTTTTGGAAGATGCCTGATAAACAGTATCTATCCCAGTTCTGCAGACCTGCTTCTGTTTCACAGGAGATTGGACATTATTTTCCACAGTACACTCTCAACTTTTTCTTTAATTCCGTAAATTTTCCTTTCTGAGTGAGTGATCTGCACCTTACCATAGCAAACTGAACTAGCTCATATTCTCTAGTTCCTGTTTAGTTCCCCTCTTGCCTATAAGGACTCTATCTGGAAGTCCCTGAGTCAGAAACGTGAACTGCTTTTTGAAAACAGTGATTATTTTCTAATCAAGTCTATGCAGTTGTTTGTGCTTGAATGAGATTTAGTTTAAATCTGGAAAGTGGCTGCCATAGCAGGTTCTAGAAAGAATTCCTCTCTTGAAAGACATGCAGAGTATTGCACATGGGCGTAGAGTTCATTAGGACACAGGCTCCTTCTCATGGGTAAATGTTGGCTTGTGCCAGAATTAGCACTGAAGGTTTAAAAAACAAGATTGATTATTATAATATGGTGATTTCTAGCTACTGGTTGCTGTCTCTTTTTGACTGAAGTCACTGCTGATCTGGTAGGAAACCTACTGTGAGTATGGAAAAATATGAGTTGTTATTCTAGGTTTCTCAATTATACCACTCAGCAGCACAAAGCTACAGTTACCTGGCTGTGTCTCAAATGCATCAAATCCCATGTAATCAGCCCCACAACAAAACCTCAAATACTTGGCTCTGATGGATGGTGTTATAATGAGGGTGGAGCTCGGTTCAGTAGCCAGTTTAAGGCATCTTAATGCTCTAACATGCTTTCGTTTCATATCTAGGACAATAAACACTGCAATAAAGCAGGTCTGTTTTGCAAAATGAGTCTTGCATACAGAACAAAACACTCATTGTCACTTTACTGTTTAAACCTTTATTATTGCTTTTTTGCCTGGTACAATGGGCTTTTATGCACCAAACAGCTGTGTTCATCATGTTTATTTAGAAGGCGTCCATTGTAGTGGAAAAAGTCTGGAGGACAAAAATCTTGGTGAAGTGCAAGACTACTCTGTGGGTGCTGGCACTCCTATTTTTTTTTCTGTCCAGTTCCTTCGGTCAGCATGCAAGTCACATACACAGGCACTGCCATGCAGACTTGCAAACCCTGTATAGTAGCAACTTTTCACAAGTGCTGTCTCTTATTCCAAATGGTATCCTCCAGAAATTTTCAATTGCAAGGCAACATATAGGATGCGTGACTATTTTATACCTTGTGATCCTATCATTTCTCAATCTGTTGCTATTTTGGCCCCTCATTAGGTCACTTTCCAAATATTGTGTACAGCTATGTGTCAATCATTGTCACAGCTCGGCTCCAAGCTAAGCCAACCCAGAACAAAACTGGGAGGTTTTTTTTTTTTAAAAAAAGCCAACCAAAGTATGCACTGTGTAAAAAAACAGTCAACAGTTTAACTGTGGAAAGCTATGTGTTGTTCTAAAGATAGCATAAGCCCACTTGATGCAAAAGCAGCATACAGTAACAATGCTCCCCAAAATAATTTTATACAGCTGAAATACATAGTTCATACCCAAAGGCATCTGCAAACAAACAGATGTTAGAATCTAAAGAATTAAGAGCATGACGTTGCAGGAAACTCTTGGGTGACTCCTGCCAAAAAAACAGTCTAGTTTCGGGAAAGAATGGAGTATGTAACATATTGACAGAAATTTTTTGAGCAACAGTATCTCTAACACCTTCTAAACCCTGGAATGAAAGCTGCTGTATGAGCGACCAGCGTTTGCCTGAGGACCTAAAGGGTTCCCTGCTTTCTTCAGGGTATATCTGGCAAGGCAAATGCATTCCCAAGCCATATGAGATGACTACGCCCCTTTCCCTCTTTTCAGGTTACCCTGTATTAATGTGTAGCTCTGATGAAGGAAACGCAGAAGTGTCTCTATCAGCCACATGGTTGATGCTACTGTTGTTACAGGGTGGAAAATGAACTGGCTTGATCTTTTAAAAATGTTAAAATATGTGTGTAGAATGAAATGGTTCTCTGTTTCCTGGAGGTGAATGCTCTAGGTTTTCTACAGAGTTGGCATTCTCAGTTGTCATTCTTGTGCCTCAAGAAACTGTCATGAAGTTAAAAAGAGCAGAATAAAGTTGTGTCCATACAGATCGTGGATCACAGGAATCCATGCAGAAAAGGTGACTGCTCCACTCGGAGCTGGGGCTGAAGCAGGGGCTTGGGGAAGGCCTGGCATACTGGGAAATGGTTTTCCAGAAGAAAGGAGAAAAGGTTTTTGGGGGAAAAAATTGAAAGAAATGTGAGCCAAGTGGAAAGGCAGTGTAACAAAAGGATTAGCCCCTACTGGCAAGCAGTATAGTAGAAGCAGAAAATGATCTCGGGGAGGAACTTTAAGGAAAAGAAGACTGTATCTCAGAGACTGTTTCAAAGGCTTCCTGAATGTGGCCTCCATTTATTTGGGTGTTCCCCGCCCCCCCCCCAAGAAGAAAAAGGACCCAGTGTGAGCAGAGTGTATTCCAACTTGAACAATCACAGACCTGAATGGAGTCCCAGGCTGGACAGAGTTCATGTAGGCCAAACTCATGGAGTTCTGTCACTACCTGGGCACCATGAAGGTTGTAAGCAAAGCAGAAAGGGGCAAAATCTATAGTTTTTAATCAACAGGTAGGTAGGTAGCTGGAAGTTTAACTTGTACTGCCTTTTATCTTTTTGCAAAATCAGCATTCTTGTTGAGTCTGTGTTTTTAAACTGGGTATGTTACGTTGTGCTTAATGAGGCTGGGTACATCAGATTGAATGGATTTTGAGGTATATACTTACAAACTAGCATCTCTTTTGAGTCTGGATGTGTTCTGTGAAATTCTTAAGGAAGAAAGTATTTCTAATTTAGGAAAAGAGAATGTGTATCTATAACTCCAGCTCTTAACTGTTAACAGCTTCAGGAATTTGATTTGTTGTTAATTAACACCCCCATGCCTTTGTTGATGGAACAGGTGTGTGTATTTTGACTGAGAATCGCTTTTTAACCAAGACTTTAACATAAATGGTGCTAGGAGGACTCTGAAGGGTGATTCTGTGGGCAGTGCCAGAATGGGTCAGAAACATAATCCATCTGACCATCGTTAGATGGAGCCCCCATTGAATACATCCAGCAAGACCTCCATAGTACGGAGTAAAACCATAGTTGGATCTTTTCTGGAGAGGCTGTAAACTATGGTGTGTGAGGTGCCACTTTGCAGTATCTCCATGCATGTGAAATCCCTCCAATGCAGAAGTGCTTGACCTCAACAACTTCCTGCAACAGGGAGTTCCACTGTGAATTGTCTTTGCATACCCTAGATTTTTAGCTTCCTTCCTTTTGGTTTCATTTAGTCATGTTCTTCTGTTATGAAACGTGTGCAAAACTTTTTAAACTTCTTTCACTGTTTTTGTCATGTTCCTTTTTATAGTTCTTCCTTTCAGACAACGCTAGCCTCTGATCTCCCTTATGCTAGGTATATTCTTTACATGAAGCTTTTTAAGATTCACTTAAAAAAAAAAATAAAAAGGGAGGGGGAGGAAGTGGGAATTTGAATGTTATTACTGATATCAATTTCTTTCGTGCCCTCGCACCCCCACCCCCGTACCTCTGGCACCGTCCCGTCCGCGCAAGGGAAATCAGTGTAACCATTTACCAGACTGTCAACACGGGCGCCCCTGGCCGCTGGCAGGCGGCGGCGGACGGCTTCGCCAATGCCGCGGCGGCGGCACTGCCTCGCCCCGGCCCGTTAGCGGGACGGACAGCGCGGGGAGCCGAGCAGCGCGCTCCAGCAGGGCGGGAAGAGGTCGGGGAAGGAGCCTGAGCTCCCGGCCGAGCCTCTCCAGCCGCCGCCGCTGTCCGTCCCGCCGGCGGGCTCGGTCCCGGTACAGGGGAGCAAGGGGAGGCAGCCGAGGCATCATGGCGGTTGTGGCCCGGGGGGTGTCCTGGGGCAGCGGGCCGAGTCGGGCCGGGGGGCTGAGCGCCGGGCAGCGGTGGCGCGGACTCACCTCGCTCCGCTGGAGGTGGAAGAAGCTGTTGAGATAGCTGGAGCTGAGCGAGGAGCCCAGTTCCGGCGTGCTCTTGGTGTAGCCGAGGTCGGGGTGCTGAGACGAGGAGGGCTCGGGTCTGAAGGCATCGAAGGCGCTGGCCTGGTGCGTGTCTTGCAGCGAGAGATAGACCCAGTTGAGGAGCTGGGCGGGCTGGTAGACGGACGCGGTGCTGGTGTCGATGGCTGACAACAAGCTCATCTTTCCCCTCGAGTTCTGCCGGCGGCGGCTGTCTCCACGGTGCCACTCCCCCTTCCCCACGCTCCGTCCGGCGCCGCTGCCCGGGGTGCTTTCTCCTGGCTGCCCGGAGGAGAGGAGAGGACGGGCCGCGGGCTCGCTGCCGGGCCCCGCGCCGCTCTCACTCCCCCTAAGGCCGGCGGCGCCCGCCCAGCCCCAGCGCTCCGCACAGCACGGGCATCGCTGCTGCCGCCGCCGCCCGCGGGCTCCACAGGAAACTTTCTGCNTGTGTACCGGCGGAGGTCCCCAGGCCGCTGCCCGTAGGTGTCCCCGGCCTGCTGGCGGCTTGCCCGTCTGGTTCTCGTTGGCCCGCTCCCTCACTCCTTCCTTCCCTCCCTCCTCGGCCTTCTTTTTCCTTCTTCCTGAAGGTTTTTACGCCGAACACGGGCAAAGCTCTTCCGAGGGCTCCTCTCCCGGCTGCTTCGGGGTTGTCTTTCATGCTGCGAGTTTCGCTGGAGATCTCGTCAGCCCGCCCTCCATTCTCACTCTCATTTCTGTTCCTTGCCGGTGCTGGGAGCTCATCGCATTCTGAGATTCCTTCTCATTAAATCTCTGTCAGAGCTCCAGATTTACGAAGTCTTGCTCAGCCACTGAGGGTGTGCCAAGCCTTGCAGAGTTAGGCTTTCCCAAATAAGGCAGGCAAGCAGCGCGATGCTCCCTTTGAAATCCATCTAGGTAGCCCTGGCGCAGGCTCTGGGGGAGCCTGGCTGCGGTGGGATACACTAGACCTAAAGCTGAGTGGGCCTTTTAAGGAGTCGGTACCACAAAAGAGGATGATGAATGATTCTCCTTTTAGGAAGGAGCCTGAGTAGGTAAGCTGGTAATTACAGTTCATAAACTCTTCTGTGCTACTGGCTCTGCAATGAGCAGAGTGGAGCAGGGCAGCTATTTCTCACTTTGATACAAACACCGTAAAAATCAAACTAGGATTTTTCTTTTTGAAACCAAAGGAACTCCCAGGAGGTAACTTAAAATCTCAAGCAAAGGTCGTTGTGCTCTTTCCTGAGTGACAGGAGACTAAAAATTAATCTGTCTTCCCAGCGTGGTATTGGGGAAAAAATTGTCTTTCTTACTTAGATAACAGGAAAAAAAACCCCTTTGCAACATCAAAGTCAGCATCTAGGTTTGCCATAATGAGCCATACATCTCTGACAAGGCTGAAGAAAAATCGCTGTTCTGAGAAGGCACAGTTACAAGCCACAGAAAATGCAGGTCAGCATATGCACAGTAGAAAACACTATTAAATTGTCAGCTGCAAACACCAAAGATGGATGCATTTTAGTTTTACAGCAGGTAGTAAGGCAGCACAGCTATCTTGCAGGAATTTAAGTGAAGGTAAAGACTCTTGCTATGCAGAACTGCAAGGCAAGGTGAAGTTTGGAACAGGTGAATCAAGCTTTAGCAGTATTAATTTTTTTTTTTTTTAATGACAAAGTCCTTGAAGCATGAATGCAGTTTGCTCATTTGTAAGGTGCCTTGCTTTTATAAGCCCTTCGGAGCACATCTAAATGTGGGTGAATCATCATGAGAAGGAACAAACTAAGCCAGTGTGAAGGGTCTTTGTAATTCTGTTAACCGTCCACAGCATAGAGTCATATACTCCCTAAGGTTGGAAAAGATCACTAAGATCGTCAAGTCCAACCATCAACCTCTCACCACCATGCCACTAAACCATGTCACTAAGTATAACATCTATATATTTTTTATAGTGGAAGAATTAAATTGCATCCCAAACTCCGTTGCATAGTGTTTTAAAGAAGCGAAAAGGTGACAGGGGCTTAATAAATTGTGGGGGAGGGTTTTCTGGAATCTGCTGGTAAATGGAAAAAGAACAAGAAATACAGATCGCATCTGAGGAACTTGCTTTCCTGGCAGACGGTGATAGTAAAGTAGGGTTATTGTAGAAAGTCTAGGAGAGGGAACTAGGCTGAATCTGCTGGGTTTTGTTGCTGTAGAGTTTTTTGTAGGCATCATTATTTATTCCCTAAAACACATTTCTGTTCTTATCACTTCTCTTTTCTACTTGATAAATCAAAAAAAAAAAGTGTTTTTATTTAACAGCTTCACTGTTTACTCTCTTTAGTAAGATCCTGTGAAACAAATGGGAACTCTGAACAAGCAGGAAAGATAATGTAATAGGGTTCTCTCGGTAATAGAGGTCAAAATGTAGAGTGCTGAGTTGATACAATGTTTTGGATGAAGAGTGTTTTGCTACGTTTTGATACTTTTTTCCCCGACTGTATATAACCTTCAGTGTAGTTGTTTGCTTGATTGGATTGTTTTAGTTAGTACAGTACAGGTTGCAACGGGGCAAGGGCAGGCAGAGTAAGAGAGCATTTATTGCAGCAGTTGCATTCAGAGGTGCAGCAACCCCCTATGATGTTGGGGATACCATGTGCTCCAGCAGATGCATTTAAATGTTGAAAGGTTTTGGCAGTAATCTCCCTTTGTTAGTAGCTCTGGTGGCTTCTAGGAAGCAGGCAGAGGAATGAATAGATGCTCTATTTAGCATATCAAGAAAGGGAAAGGTTTCAAATGCCTCAGCTTTTAATAGCTTAACTGAAGAGAACCCACGTTTGGAGATTTCAGTTGTCATCCTGGTCTTCTATTGCAGTTTCTTCTGGAAAACAGTTTCTAGGCAGTTCCTGTCCCTTTATGGACTTAATACTCTTAACTTAGAGTAACTTAATTGCTCTTAACTTAGCAAAATGCTGCTACTGCATTTGCTACAGTCCAATTATGTTAAAGATAGCATTTTCCTTCATTGTGAGTCCCCTCTTTGTTCAGCTGTAGCAGTCAAAGGTTAGTGAGGAAATGATTGGTACAAATGGTCCATTTAGCCACAGCATTAGAGAAAAAAGTTGTCAATTTTATGTGTTTTCCTCCAAAATATTAGAAACAAAACTGTACAATGATACAGTCCAATGGCTGGAAGATGTCTTCAAGACAAGTGCACAGTTCCTATTGATTATGTTGGGATGGAGCATGAGTGAAGGCCAAGTGTTGACTTTTGCACCTGGGAAAGATCAACCCAATGTAGCTGTATAGGCTGGGGACTGACCAGTTGAAGAACAGTGAAAGGGAAAGGGACTGGGGGTCCTGGTAGATGGAAGGATGACCATGAGCCAGCAGCATGCTCTTGTGGCCAGGACGCCTAATGGGATTCTGGGGTGGATTAAAAGGGGTGTGGCTAGTAGGTCAAGAGAGGTTCTTCTCCCCCTTTACTCTACCCTGGTGAGGCAGCATCTGGAATATTGTGTCCAGTTCTGGGCCCCTCAGTTGAAGAAGGACAGGAAACTGCTTGAAAAGAGTCCAGCACAGAGCCACCAAGATGATGAAGGGGTTGGAACATCTTCCTTCTGAGGAAAGGCTGAGGGAGCTGCGTCTCTTTATCTTGGGGAAGAGGAGGCTAAGGGGTAATGTCATCTATGCTTTTAAATATGTGAAGGGTGGGTGTCAAGAGGATGGGGTTGGGTTCTTCTCAGTGGAGCTTCAGTGACAGGACAAGGGGCAATGGCTATAAGCTGAAGCATAGGAAGTTCCATGTGACTACAAGAAAATTTTTTTTCTCAGTGAGGGGGACAGAGCACTGGAACAGACTGCCCAGAGAGGTTGTGGAGTCTCCTTCTCTGGAGATATTCAAAACCCGTCTGGACACACTTCTGTGTGACGTGGTCTAGGGAATCCTTCTGTGGCAGGGGGGTTGGACTAGATGACCTTTTGAGGTCCCTTCCAACTCCTAATATTCTGTAATTCTGTGATATGCATCAGCTATATGGGATGTGTATCACCCTTACGGTGCTGAAACTCTTGTTTATTTATCCTCCTGGTTTTATTAATGGATAGGGCTAATGAAATAAAAAAACAACTGAAACTGCAATGTGAAATTTTAAACTAAACTGAACTTTAAATAATCTGAACACTTTTCCAAGTGACTTGGAAAATAGAAGCCTTGAAACACGTCAAGGACAAATACCGAGGTAGGATCTAGTGTCTGTTCCCTACATAGGGGGTGATCATGTAATTTATTGAAAGTGACCTTATAATTGCTCAGTCAGCCTGTCCCCTTACTGAGCTAGACCTGTCCAGCTGCTTTCTTCCCAAGGCATCTCTGCAGAAGTGACAAACATAATTTTCCAATTCTGACCAGGAGTACTTGGTTCATAATCTAATGTAGCTATGTTCCTGCTTTCAGTGTTTACACATTTAGGTTATATTAGCCTTTTAACTACATATGTGGGGTTTTTGTTGTTTTTTTGGGTGGGTTTTTTTTGGCATTCTTCAAAAATGGATGTATCCTAATACTAAGTGTCTTGGATTCTGGTGCTTTTTAAGGTGTCTTGGTCTGAATGGCTGTCTTAGTCTTCTTCTAGATTAGATAATGCTCCAGAAGGAAAACAGAATAAGAACCTAGAACGGCTGGTAAGACTAGAGAAAAGAGAAAACTTGAACCCACCACTGCTTTCCCCAGTTTCTGTAATCAGGATATATAGAATGCAATTGGCTGTTCAACTACAGTGTAGCTGGAATATTTAAGCAAATGTTTTCCATATGCTGCAGCAAAGATTCTTATCTTATTATGAAATAATTTAGCCATGCAGTGGAAACAGTGTGTAAGTGCTCTTCACATTATGAGAAGGCATTTCAGCAGAGTTGTAAACTGTAGCAGTACATCTGTGTGTGGCACTTCAGTTATGGACATTACAGCCACTTGTGCCTGCTGTGTAAGCACAACAGTTCTGCTGCCAACAATAAAACATAACATAAACTAAAGTTTGTGAAAACAAGTCTAGGAAATGTATGTGCCCTGGGCATGCTGCCACCATGTATTTTTGCACCTATCTAAAGGCTTAGCTTGCAGCTTCATGCTCAGGTACAAAAATAGGAATTCTTGTTTCCTTACCCTAAGCTGCTCTTCCTCCTGTAGCTTTGACTTTAAAAAGTTCTGCAAATGGATGAATATGAGTTTATAACTTATTCATAAGTAGAATTTTGGTAAGCATATACTATATGCAGTAATGATTTGTTGTGAGTAGTGTGTGAAGCACATTTCCTGCAAGACTGTCTCAACTCATTAAGTGGGTAACTGGTGTAAGAGATCCCCTTGGAGCACACGAGTTTTGCACCTGGCCAGTTTATGGTTTCAGGTCTTTGGGCCTCCTCACGTACTCCATATTAAAGATGTCAGTCTATTGCTGAGTAATTGCATGAAAGATGCCCTGGATATGTGTAGCTGTGTGACAAATACTGGTTAGATTTTTGCATTGTTTTGCAAAGCTTCCTGCAGGCTCTTCAGCTGCAGCAGAGGCTTCTGAAGTGTTTGTTATTTCAGTTTTAAAAGGCAGTAGCTTCTCATCTATAATACTGATCTGAAAGTTTCACATCACATACCCTTTCAAGAGAGTAGCTGAGGCACCTCATCCCTTTTATTTAGCTCATCCCAACCCCTTTCTCTTGCCTGACCCAGGAATCCAAGTAAGAGGAGAGGAACTCCAAGGAAGAAGGCAGAGTAGGGCAGCAGCAGTTATGGAGAGGAGAAGTTGGTGCAGTGGCAGCCCATGTGCCTCACCTGGAAGTATCTGCTTTGGAAACACTGCTGATGCTGCCTTGCCAGCCTGAGAAATGGCAGACAAGTGGGGAGGCCCAGGGAGTTACTGTCACCTGGGAATACCTCTAACCTGCCTTATGCTGTAGGAGAACCTTTACTGAGGGTGTATCTTAGATGCCCTCAGTGCTTTGTAACTGACTACCAGCTGAAGAAGATAGGTGCTGTCTGCAGAGCCCCTCAGTGTTAAAGGTCTTGGTGTTAAAGCATGCAATAAAAATACTCAAATGAGTTCCTGAAGAGGAAAAAGATGAATCTTTATTTGATTTTTTTTTTTAAATGTGTAGAGGTTTTCATGTACCCTTTTGTGTGTGCCTCACTACTTGTAGTATCTCTTCACATCTGCTTCTCTTGTTAAATCTATGGGACAGCAAGCTCCAGGAGCCAGACATAATGCCCAATATTTTTCCCCACTTTTTTTCTGTGCTTCCCTGAATCTGGGAGATTCTTTCTTCCAATGACTATAAACTTCCTGAGTTTGCTTGTAGAGGTAGTACAAGACCTTGAGAAAATAAGAGAGCAATTGCAGGAGACAGAAAAGAATGACAGAAAGATAAATGAAATGAAGATTAGTGGATGGCACAAGTCATAGTGGATAATAGGAGATGAAAAGGACAAGATGGTCTGGTGGGACCTGTGAACAGATTAGCTGTGGTGGGATTGTATCTACAAGTAGCTTTTGATTAATGTATTTTTTTTTCACTGCTTTTTGTGGAAGTACTGATTGTCCTTAAGTCAATTCAGCTCTGGAAGCAGTATTTTATTCATAGAATGGGAATCTGCTTGCACCACAGTTGTCAGAGAGAATATGGCTTCTGCCTGCATCAACATTGCACACTTACTGACTTCTTAATGCCTTCTTTATGTACCCAGGATTACCTGCAGGTTTGTTGTTTTTTTTTTGTTTTATCCCCAATTTCCATTAGGTTAGATAACAATGAATATTTAATTTGTTCACCAGTATATGCATCTTATCTGTTCTTGTTGCCATGTTGACTCTAGAGTGGGCATTTCTCTCAGGTAGCACTACCCTTTTTGTAGGAAAGTTTATTTCCTAGTTACTCTGAGGTGACATGTTATATCAGAATTGGAAACTCTCCAAGGCAGTGTTAAGCAGTTCTTTGCATGAAAAGAATGAATTGCAGATCCCTGAAGACAAAAGATTTTTATTTTTATGTCTTGAAACTTGTTTCACATGTGGGCTCAATTCTTGTCTTGGTCAGCACACTCACATGCCTGCAAAATCCTCCAGGAACAGTTAGAGTTTGTCTTGTGTATTGTATGGTTTTGAGTTTGTGATACAGGCAATGGAGTGATGGTAAGTATGGATTCATTTACAGCTCTGGACAGGAAGAAACTGTCACCTAGTTCCATAGTTCTCACTATAGAGTTGCTTGTCCCTAATCAAATTTACATTCATGTTAGCCCTGTTTAATTCAACAAAAGGCAAAATGTGAACTTCTATCAAGATGTATTTTCTTTGTTTCCTCAATACAATCCTAAATGAGAAGGATTGAGTTAAAGTGAGGATTATAGTATTCATGCTTTAGGGAAAAATGTCTCCCACTCTGGTGTAAAACTGGGATATTTTGAGCTATATCATTCTTCTGAAGAGTCTACTGTAGACTCTTACAATGAACCTCCTAAGTCAAGACTTGTACCACCCTACAAATACTAACCTGACACTTTCTCATTTAGTGAGGCAAGTAACTTCTTATCCTATGAAGGATATGAACAAGCTACTAGTGTCTTTTTCTTAAACATAGCTGTTAATTTGAAGGTGTTAACGTGTACCACCTGGTCCTGTGAGGATGGGATTAGCCAAGCCTATTATTAACACTAACAACTTGTTGAATGAAAAATAACAATTAAAGCTGAGGGAGTCTGCCAGGGTGTAATTGCTCCAAAGTTAACTTTCCAGTTGGAATATCATATTTGCTAGGAAATATGAAAAGCCAATGAATAGATGATATACTCTTTGATGAACTAGTGAAAAAAGTGTGGAGTTTATTTCCCCACTTTTAATACTGATTGCACCTTGTTTTCTTTTACTTGTCTGAGCTCAAGCTATAGGCTAGGGCCAGCTACAGAGCTTGTATGTGACTGTGTAGTTACAGAAATGCACTCTCCAGCTGATACATCCCCACCTTGCTGTTTCTACCGTGATATCCCTGTCACTGTAAACTTCTGAGTGAAAAACTCTCATCCCTATCAATGCTGGCAGAGGCACTCCTTAAAAGTACATAAAAACTGAATTGCTAGGTAAAAAAGGACATCAAGAAATGGGTGGATGTCCCAGTATAATCCTAATGCTTACATCACAAAACATAGCAAAAGGTCTTGCACATTTTTATATTGTGAAAACATAAAGGATAAATACAGAAAATCACAGTCTTGTGATGATTTCCATCTACACTGATTGTCTTTTGTGCCTCTAGGTGGAACATCTTTCAGGAAGGTGGCTTCAGCTCATCAGCACAAATGCCATACCAGTGATGTCAAAGGTACGTGTGTGTTCCTGACATTGACAATTCCAGCTTCACTAATGACACAGTTATGTATTGTGTTAATCAAAAATATTTTTCCCAACCTTTAGCAAAGATTTTTGATAAATAAATCCTACAGCAAGATTTTATTTAGCAAAATTTATCCAGTTCTGGGAAGAAAAGCAACGGTACTTGAGTGAACTCAGCTATTTTTGTTAGCTGCTTTTTTTTTATTGGTGAAAATTCTCATACAAAATACCCTGTCTTGACAACATTTACACAGAAAAACCTAAATTAAAATCAAACATATTCAGTCTCTGGGTTGCAAAATACACCTAGATATTTCCAAAAAGGAAAAAAAAAAATTATGGTTAATATTTATTTATTTTATATGTGTGGAATATGCAATTTGTGTACTACCACTTCTAGTACATATGACAATATTGAACCTTCTTTCTGTATCTATAGCTTGTTTTTAATTAGTTGCTGATGTATTTTGAATTAAGAACATGGTGGTGAGTAAGAGTTCAACTGCTGTTAAATAGTCTGCATTCATCTCCCCTTTCTTGGATTCAGAGAAAAGTAGAATTAGGATTTTTAAAAAAAAAAAATTAAATATTAGAAGTCTACTGTTTTAAGATAGGATATTGTCAAGCACAGATTACTTCCAAAGAAATGGATGTAAAATCTGGTTGTTTTCTGGTCTGAAAGCAGGGATGCGCAGGGTGTTGTCCCTTGTTAGTGAGAACCAGGAGTCTGGAACAGCTGTAGCTTCTGCAGGAAAAAGTTGATCTTCTGCTTCATTGCTGGTGTAATGTTACACATGTTAGTCATTTTTCCTCTGGTGTAAGCATATGTATTTTGACTATATTTATATCAAAGTATAGCAAAGTGGGGATGACAAATGGTAACATCTATGCTGAGGCACAAGCACAGGAAGGGATCATGCTTTTCAGTCAGATTCTTTCTAGGTCATGAGTGACTTGAATGAAGATGTCAGTATCCTGCATCTGTTTTCCTATCTTGCCAGATGTCTTGAGGTGAGATAAGAGGATTCATGCAGCTAGAAAAAACCCTAGTTATCTGTACTGCGTCTTTTGTGTGTCAGCAGAAAAATACCAGGCATACCTTGGCAAACTAAGTATTACCAAAAAGTTTCACTTGGTTTAAACTTACCAATGTTTAGTAAAGAATATAACAATATATATGAAATAACATCCTTTGTTTAACTTCTTCTAAACTTTTCCCCTTGATGAACTAAATATATGACTGTCCTGAAAATATTGCCAAAATTATGATTCTCTTAAAAATCTTTTGAGAATAACTGACAGTGGCAACAAACATACCCAGTAAAAAGTTGTGGTTTGGTTTTAATTTGTGGTTAACTGTGGCTGGGGTGTCAGCTGGAGGTGCAATTTGCAGAATTACATCCAAAATAGTAATTTATTTTCAGTTGTATTTGAGCAGCTTGAACTGGTTTCAGATTTGGTTCAATTCTTTATTTTAAAATATCTTTATCTTGTACTGTTTATGTACTTCAAAGATTCTCTTGTTCTCTCCACCATCATAATTATGTTGAATTCTTTCATATGAAATGGCTCTAGAAGGCCAATAAATAAATAATTTATGCTATAACCCCTAAAGATCTCTTTTCTGTAAAGCTTGAAGACCGTATCTTAGCAAGAAGCTTGGGTTACATTGGGACATTTTTAAACTGGCAGTCATGCTTTTAACACAAATAATTGGTTTTTATCAGAATAGCAGCCAGTCTGCAAGGACTAATAAATTCTGCTGCGTTATCCAGAGATATCCAGTTGTCTCCGTGGAATCTATAATGCATTTCTAATTGGACTGTCAAGGTTCCCTAGTACATGCACATACCATCGAAACCTTGAAAACCATTTGGTTATGACTAGGTAGAAATTTAAAGAGTCATATATCCTGCAAAGATCTCTTAAAATTTTATTTCTGGCTTGTAGTAATTCTCAGAGATTGGGGAAAAGGCCTCATTGTTTTCAACCTCATTCTCTAATCATCCACACTTTTCCTTCCTGGATTCTTCCTTATCAGTAAACTCTTTGTTCCCTTTCTTGGCCTGTAACAGTTTGAGTGCTTACTGTTTTGAAAGTCTATTTGGGGAAATAACAGTTCAACCAAACTGGTGGATAGCATATAAGGTTTTATCACCCTTGTTTGTTTGTTTGTTTTAAAGGAGGATCAATAGACCTGGCATCCACACTCTACTTGTTTCAGGTTTTTTCTCCTCAGGGCAAGATCTAGTCTTGCCATCTAGACCAAATGACCACCAGCAGTCAAAGCACATTTTAGCACAGCTTTGTGTTTGAAGCACGCTGTCTGTACTCTGAGATGTGACTAAAAACAGGATGAGGAAGAACAAGTGCAAGAGTTATGACAGAAAGCGTGTTCCTGGTCTGGATTGAAATGTCAATATAGATGTTCTCTAGGTGAGCCTACCTGAGAGCACAGCATGAACAAAACTGTTCCTCTGGCTTTCCTCCTTGCTCTTGGAGATGATGAAGCATATTTCTGCTGTGCTGGTCATGGAATTGGAGGCAAATTCCCTGGCTTTCTTCCTCCAATCCGTTTAGGATCAGTTATACCAGTTCTCTCTCGTGTGGTCGTTGGTTGTTTTTGTTTGATCATTTGGAATTTTTTTTTGTGCTTTTTGTTTTTTTACTTGTATTGGGGTTTTGTTGTTTTTTAGTTACATAGCTTCTTATGCTTTCTTCTCTGTGGAGGCATCAAAGAAGGCTCTCAGCTGAGCATTGCTGCTAGCAAGAGTTTCAAAATGGTAAGATGTTCCTCCTGTGTTTTTGAAGGACGCAGAATATTATATGAAAGATTCTCATATTGGCATTTCAGTAATCATAAAATGTTTTCATGCTGTTATACCCTGAATAGTTTGTCTTCACTTATGCTTTTACGTTTTTTTTTTCCATTATGTATCCTGTTTATCCTTTCTGTGAGGCTTCCAGAAGGATTGATGCTGAGAAGAGTGGCCCAATGTAGTTCTGATGATCACTTATTTGCTCGGAATGGACTATCAACTATGTATTATTTGACACAGGAAACTAAACAGCCATCAAGTCAGGATTTTATCAGTAGTGTGAGCCAAGTTTCAACCAGCAAGGGAAGAAGAAAATGTCCCTATATCATTCTCTTCAGGTCCGAAAATATTTTTTCTTTAATGACCCTCAGCTAAATGGTACTCTAGGATTACTAAGTACTTTACCAATATTAAGTAAGGCTGAGTATATCCATTTGATTAGTGATATTAAAACCAACTCTGTAGGTATATGAACTTGGACCAGCTAAATGACTTGACTGTGGATAAACGTGAACCCTCAGCTGGCAGAGCCAGCCAAAGGTGTGACCTTGAATTTCTTACTCCGACATCTAATCCATATTGCAGGGATTCAGAATGTGTGCTTTAACAGCAGGTACTCTGGAAATACATCCCTTCTCTCAGTCTGCATTTGGGTTGCAAAGCCTTCTCCTGCCTTTTCCTCTGAAACAAGAACAATTTTCAGTAAAAAAAACAATCCCAGTCAGCCTACTTCTGAAATGTATCTGTCCCACTGCATTTTCTCCTCTTTAAAGGGCTGACTACAATCTGGACACATGAAGAGTATTCCTCCTTTATTTCATTTTCCTGTTTACCTTTAAGCTAGTTTCTGTCTTTTCTGTAATGAGCTAACTTGGCTGCTAAACCTGCTGGCATCCCCAGGGACCCAGGGAGCAGGGCAGTCATCTGAAGCCTTCCCTTTACCCTGCTTTGCAACATGAGTTTGAGTGGGATGGTTTCCACCGTTTATTGGAACTGGGATTAAGAGTGGCTGTGTTTTGAGTGACAGACGCTACTGGGGAGCTCTAAAAGCCTTCATTTCACTTATTCCTTTCTTTTCACACCACTCACAGTGAGAAACAACCCCACTGTGAAGCTGCCAGTTTAAAGAACCTGTCTGCCTTTTGGCACCTAGCCCTTCGGGGTGGGATAGGCTTAAAATCTTAAACTCACTTGCTGCCTGTGGAATACTTCTGGAAACCAAAAATAATGCTTTTCTGTTCTTCCCAGGACTAGCTATGTGTGTTACAGCCACCTCACTGCACTATGTCATCTAACGCTGATATCCCTTCAAGCTATCACCAAGTGAAATCAAGGAAAATCTAAAATGTCAGTGGTGGCTTTGGATCTCTGCAGTAACCCGGGTTTGTCTGGCCACATGTGTGCTTGTGGCTTTTAAGTGTCTACTCAGACCCTGAAGTTTCAAGAGTAAGCTAGTAATTTATTACAAGCTTTGTACTTTAAACATTTTTTTTCACTTAAAGTTCTACTGCCACTGTCCAACTTCTGCTTGTGCAGCAATGTCAGGCGCAGGCTAAACTGGGATACTGGTATTTCTGGAGGATATTGTTTAGAATTAACAAGAAAAAAATCCCCCACAACCAACCACCAACAACAAACAACACCCCAAACTCCCTAGCTCTCAGCACATGCCTTTTTTGCAAACCATTTTTGCTACTTTGTACCTGGAATATTTCTAGCTTTCTTTTTCCCATTGGCTGGTCATGACACATTCCCAGAACTAATAAGCCACCTTATCTTCTAACAGGACGAAGGTTCTGGGTCTGCCATAATTGCTCCTAGTGTTCTGGCTACACCTGCAGTGCTTCCATCTCCTGAAAGAAGTCCAGCATCTGTTCTGTGAACCACAGTGCCTAGCTATTGTTTGCAAAAGTACTAACGATTCACTTTCTCAAATATATCTGTATAAGAGGTCAAGACTTGACAGTTCTTACTGGCAAATAATGGAGAGTTATTTGGTTTTGACTTTACACTTCATGGTCATTTATATTTTGACTAAGAAATTGTTTTTTACCATCTTTTCTTTAATAACCCTAAGCTCTTTTTGCATAGTAGCGTTTTAAGTATTTATACTGTGTTTCAATACAAGACAACACAGAATGTACTCTTCCTCTTGATCTCCCTTGCTCTTCTGTTTCTTTTTTAGATGAGAGTTGCATTGTGTATTTGTTTAGCCTGACAGACAGTTGGTGTAAGTATTTCCAGATTTATATTTATAATTTTTGTTTTAGTTTGTTGGGTATTTTTAGTTTGATTGTTTTTTATGTGGTTTGGTTTGGGGGTTTTGTTTGTTTGCTTCCTTGTTTTGGTTTTTTAAAGAACAATACTTTGAAATTCCAATCAGAAAGTGCTGCACAGTTGAAAAGCTTGCTGTAATTGCACCACAGAGAATAACTGCTAGTTCTGTCTCAAACAAGGAGTTTGAAAAATCAGACTGGGTAAGTTAAAAACAGGTATTAGATTTATTGCCTTCACAAACAGCATGCTTCTATGGGGCTGAAGAAAGTACAGCAGTGTTTGACTGCAGTCATGAGGAGTCCCTGCTGATCAGACTGCTCTGTTCTCCGTCTCATATATGCTTATTGCCCCTACTTTTGGTAAACTCACTGGACTTCTGATAATGTTGTATCTCCAAGTATGGGAAATGGTTTCAGGCACTTTGTCTCAAAATTTCCTCCTCTGAAAGATAATGGGTAACTCTGAGAACATAGTATATCTTTACCACCAGTTGCAGGCTAGATGTGACCCAATAACATGGCTCAGAAGTTCAGAGGCATTGGTCCTGTTAAATATTGTTGTAATTTACCTTGTCTGTTTTTTAATGGTACAGACCAAAATTAAACTCAAAATTCATTTCTTATATGATGTTCCACTAAAGCATCAAATTTGTTTAATTTTCATGTTTGCTCTTTTTCATTTAACTGCTACCTGCTGTGTTGTCATCAGCATCTTCCTTGCTGTAGGAAACTTCTGGCTGTGTAACATCTGCACTTAAGCTGATGGAGGGCTGATGCTTCAGGGCACTTAGGCAGTAAGAGGCAGTCTGCCTGCACTGGCCAAGTCTTGTGTTTTCCTGTCAGCTACATATAAGCCATTGTTTGCACACAGTTTCAGCTGAGAAGCCTTGGGAGGGAGAGAATGGAACTGAAATGTAGTTCTTGTCAAGACTGCATATTTGTATGGACTCCTGCACAACTGTGTGCTCAGAAAAGCACCCAGTGATTTACATTGCCAACAAAGCAAGCTGTATAGAATGAGTAGCCAATCCTTGTAGTATAGTGCTGCCATGTGATCTACAGCATAAAAATGATTTGTAGGAAGAACTTGACAAATGGTTCTTGAGAAAATAATACATCTGCAAAAAAACCATGACAAAACAAAAAATTAAGATTGGAGTAAATCACTGAGTTTTATTTTGGAAATAATTTCCTTCAGAAATTCATAAAGAGATTTGCTTATTTCAGTATTTGTTTTTATTCACCTGTAGAAGAATAGATTTTGGGTTTATGTTGTTTCTCCCCTAGCAGGAATATGTATGTGTGTCTCTAGTTACATGTGTGTGTGCTCACAGCTACTTATTTTCCTCATTAATATTTGTGAGAGAAGTCTTCACAATGCCTTGTGATAAAAACAACTCTATTATTGCTTATTCTGTTAACTTATTAGCATAGTTAAATTGTAGAGGGAAGGAACAGGTTGGTTTTCTTTATGCTACTTTTACTGAGCAGTTGATGCTCTTTAGCTCAATTTTGGACTATGCTGTACTTTAACAGTTTAGTGGGAAACTAGTGAAAAGTTATGATTATTATAAAGAAATTACTTGTAGACTACAGTTAACTAGATTTTTTTCAAGTATTGTGTTCTATAAATCTTTGAATTGACTGAAGCTATCTACTCTGACAACCTTTCCTACATCTGTCTGACCTGCTTTGTTTTGTTTTATTTTTTACAACACAAATCAAGACAGCCTTAGAAGGACCATTGAAACAGAAGGCTCAGGGGAAAAAAAATTAAATTTAATTGTTATTAGAAGAAACAAGGTCTCAGTTGTTCTAAGCATAACAAAACCAAAAGTATAGGATGCCAACATTTATTTCATTATGCCTCATGAAACAATCTACAAATGAAAAACTTAAAACAGCTGCTAAATTTTAATGTACAATGCTAGGACAGGTTTATTTTTTTTAAAAAAGTGTTATTTTCTTTCTCTAAAAACTTACAAAGTATTTTCTTCTGCTTTGAAGCAGTATATTTTGAAATACTTGAACTTGCTGCCTCCCATTTCAGGCTATACTTGGCTTAAGGATAGAATGACAATCACTCAGACTTTATCCAGCAGCAATTATTATAATTAACAATTGCCAGTGTCTTTGTTTTCAGGCTTAAAAAGTGGCTATTGGAATGATGCCTCCAGTTGTTTTGAGCACTGATTACTCAAGATCCAGTCATTCTGTGGCTTGCTCTACACGGACAGTGAGTGAGTTTCTTGGAGGGCTTTTGATGACAATCTGTCAGCAGGTAAAGTAGCTATTCCTTCCCAGTTCTCACCCAACCCGAAATACAATATAAGTGTAACAGCCTGTGGGGTTTTTTTCATCTTTTCAGTAGCTTATGATTAGATCAGATTCCATGGGAAAATGATGTACAAATATAACCTGGAAAAAAAATATTGTTTTTTGATTTTAAACAGAAAAAGACTATTTTACCATGGGCAAATTTCTTTTATATTCTTTTTGTTCTTTGATTGTCTTGCTCAGTATCTAACACATGACATCTGAGTTTTGAAATTTAGCTCAAGCTAAATCGTCTTGCTGTATTTGTCAAAAAACCCTTGCGTACTTCATAAAAAAGGGAATTTGTTACTCAATGACTGTGCATGACCTAGTTTTGTTTTTTGGTGTGATGTTTTATTTTGGTTTATTTTGGGTTTTTTGTGTTTTTTTTCCTTTTTGTCTTGCTCTGGTGTCTTGAAAATAGTCAGTAGTTAAATCTTCTCAGTACTACAAAAGCCTGAAATTTTAGCTATAGATTTTTGCACCTGGGAAAGACCAACTCCATGTATGAGTATAGGCTGGGGGCTGAGCTGTTGGAGAGCAGTGATGGGGAAAGGGATCTGGGGGTCCTGGTGGATGGAAGGATGACCATGAGACAGCAGTGTGCTCTTGTGGCCAGGACGCCTAATGGGATTCTGGGGTGGATTAAAAGGGGTGTGGCTAGTAGGTCAAGAGAGGTTCTTCTCCCCCTTTACTCTACCCTGGTGAGGCAGCATCTGGAATATTGTGTCCAGTTCTGGGCCCCTCAGTTGAAGAAGGACAGGAAACTGCTTGAAAAGAGTCCAGCACAGAGCCACCAAGATGATGAAGGGGTTGGAACATCTTCCTTCTGAGGAAAGGCTGAGGGAGCTGCATCTCTTTATCTTGGGGAAGAGGAGGCTAAGGGGTGACCTCATCTGTGCTTTTAAATATGTGAAGGGTGTGTGTCGGGAGGATGGGGTCGGGCTCTTCTCAGTGAAGCCCAGTGACAGGACAAGGGGCAATGGCTGTAAGCTGAAGCATAGGAGATTCCGTGTGAATACACGTAGGAATTTTTTCCCAGTTCAGGTGTCAGAGCACTGAGACTGCCCAGAGAGGTTGTGGAGTCTCCTTCTCTGGAGATATTCAAAACCCGTCTGGACACACTTCTGTGTGACGTGGTCTAGGGAATCCTTCTGTGGCAGGGGGGTTGGACTAGATGATCTTTCGAGGCCCCTTCCAACTCCTAATATTCTGTGTTTCTGTGGAACATTGTTAAATTACGTGGCCACTGAGATGAAGGGGATTAGTTTAGTTTAGCCTCTTGAGTGTGTATGTCAACAGAGGCTATGTGTTGGTAGAAAGTAAACCATATGTATTTATCCTTTGGCTAAGGGTTGGCCACAAAGCAGCTTATATATACAGCAACATACCCTGTTTTCCAATCAGTAAACCACAAACCTTAGTGTTATTCTTATAGGACCACACTTCTCCAGTATGAAGAGAAAACCATGTCTAACAGTGTTTGTTACACAGTATCTGTACAGTCATGACTGTGCCAATGAACATTTAGGCACTCGTGTTTTGGAATTCTAACCACTTGCATTTTTTTTAAATATCAGTTCTTAATCTTAGCTGTGGTAGCAAATATTCTACATTTAAATAGTTTGGCTAAAATTGCAGCATCTATTTCTATACACCTATTAGACACACTCTGTAAAATATTTGTTAATGTGGTGTAATCCTCTTGTAATTACCTATTAGGACTTGCTGATGTGTTCTTTCTGTAAGAAAGAGAAATTATTTTCTTTCTTGCTGCTATGCTGCAGAAGTACAAATTACTTATGCTCTTAAGCAAAAACAGGATGACTAATTACATGATGTGGAGAACTGAATTTTGGTGTCAGTACTGTGCACAATGGACTTCTGATAAATGATTGACAATGTCCCTATACAGCTGTATTTAAAGAAAAAGAAGAAAGAAAGCTTTTTGCTGCTCTGCAGGATATTGAAAGCATTGTGTGTTGGTAAAGCCTGCTATTTTGAATGAGTTTCATATCAACACCAGAAAATATTTGACTTGATTTTGTTAGTTTTACAGCAAAATTTGGCTTTGGGATGTTATCTTCTTTGCACCTTGCGTAACAATCTGCAGGGAAAGTGCTATCTTTACCTATCTCAGAAGACTATGTATAACTCTCATAACTCTAGATATATTACTGTCTGTAAAGAAGTGTGAGATCATGTAAGAACACTCTAGAAGTCTGAATTTTTACAACTAATGTTTTGGCCATTTTTCCACTTTCCACTCAGTGCCCAAGCTTCTCCCCTCTGGGGAATTTGTTTTCACTGCTTTGCTTGCCAATCTTTCTCTTTCCCCTGAAAGACCTTGATAAACTAAAATTTTTAAGCGTCTTAGCTGCTGAAGTATCTTCTTGGAAATGAAACTTCGAGAAGTATTTCACTGCTTCAGTTAAAAAGGGCTGCATTGTTGCTTAGAAAGCTCCCGTAAATGCTGTATTGAAGCATCTCATAACGAACAATGGATACTGGGAAGTAAATTAACAGTGATCCATTGATTTTTTTTGTTTTTTCTACATTTCTGAACTGCTTGCCTGTTTTCAACTTCTAAATAGTGAATCAATACACAGTAAAGTCTTGATCTTGAAGAATAACTGCTGCTTTGCAGCAGGACATCTTGTGGTTAGGGCCATAGAGGGGACTTGAGAAGACCTATATTCCTATTACTTGTTCAGCCATTGAACTACTCTATGGCTTTAGGAAAATCACTTCTTTCTTTTAACTTCCTTTGTCCATTTTTTTTTCTTGGTTGGATTGTCTGGCCTTTTTACCAAGGGACTATCTCTCTTTTTTTGTGAAACTCAGCACAAGGCCTGCCTGGATAGTCCAGTCACTTCTGTGTAGGTCCATTACTGTGTCCATTACCATAATCCTAAAGCTCAGTTGCTAAGATCAGAAATTGTCATATCATGTGGTTTGGTGCTGAAAAGATACATAAGGTTCACCATTCTCTTCCTTACCTTGAATTGTAGCTATTTCACTTGCTTGTACTTTGCTTTATGATAAAGTTAAGTGCTTTTATAGTTTATATTTCCCTCCCTACCTTGAGGCTGGACACAGGGAGTTCAAACAAAATTAGATGTTTAGGAAGACTAAGCACAAAACCTGCCACTAAGAACATAGCAGTTTCAAATCAACTTCATGTCCAGTGTCTAAAAGTCATGTGCAAAATGCTGTTGTGCATTATCAGTACACCAATAGCAGTTCAACTGGACAGGTTGGGGTAGCTTTGCAGTACTTAGCTCTAGCTCAGGGTTGTTGTCAGTAAGCTCTAACTATGCCATGTGGATTGCAAATACCTGTTATTTTTTTTTAAATGAGCCACCTCTAGTGAGGGGAGGTCTTCTCACCTGCAGTACATGAAGCAGGTATTTCCTAAAGGGATTATCGCTGGCAAAAAATCTGACATGAATAGAAGGGTAATGGTTTCCTTTACTGTTGTGTACTGCAGAGGAACAGAAGGGAAAAACTAATTGCTTTTAAAAATGTTTTCACATTAACTTCTTAGCTTAACAAATTTTGCTAAAATATTTTCATTGTGTTTGAAAAAGGTACTCTGTGGTGAAGAGCACAAAAAACTAAAAGATGCTTCTTGGAAAAAAAAAAACCCAGACCCAAACCAACCAAACAAAAAGGCTGAAAAACCCCAAATTGCGGCAACCATCAAAAAGCCCTTAATTTATCAGTTCTTCATCCCCTCAGATTATCAACGGCATGGAGTATAAGTCTGTATCTGGCCTGGAATGTGCCAGGGGTTGCCCCGGCTGATTTTTCTGAAACAAGAATTAAGGTCAGGAATAATCAACTGGAAAAATACAGTAATCAAAAGAAAAAGGGAACGCTGTGTATTGTACCCAGAAAATAGACTATTGGCTTTTTGGTAGTCAAATATAGGTGTTCAGGAAGTTGCCTTCACCCACATACCTCTTTCTTTCCACTGATGTGCCTCTTTAATTGCTTAAAGAAAAGCTTTTAAACATGTAAAGAGTTTTCATGATGGGATCCTGGGTATTTCCAAGCTCAAATATATTTTTATTGCTGCCACCCCAACCCCATACTACACGTCTGCAGTAGTATGTAGTTTTGTGCAGGCACAGAAGACCTTTTGATCAAAGCTTTGATAGTGTGTTTTCTCATGAACATTTTCCAGTGTATTGTATTGATGTGTGGGTTTATTCCCTTTCAGTGTATTCAGTAGTTTTCTTAGGAAGGAATAGGAAAAAAAAAAATCCCTGTGGCTCTGTGAGTTGTCTACAAAAAGACACACCTAATTAATTGACCACTCAGCCCTGCAGACATGGCTGGAATATGGTTCAGTTCCCTCAGCACTGGGTTTAACTGTTTAATTGTTTGTTCATATTTCTTCCCCTCTACTGCTGAGAAGTAGCAACCTTACTAAAAACGCACTTGATGTTACTAGATGCCTTAATGGATTTTTTTGAAGAAAAGTTGAATAAAAAACTTCACCTTAAAATGTTGTAAAGGTGGTTTAACTCGTCGTGGAATTTGAAGATGGCAGAGTCTATGGAAATGTTTATTCTTATCAACTCTAGTGTGCAAGGTATTGAATTTTGCCAGGAATTGTATAATCTTTCTAATATCTTTGCCTAAAAATATCTTCCCAATTGGAAAAATACCCCTGCAACTGGCTCAACTCCAGTGATTAATCAACCTCTGCATTAAAAGTGGCTTCAGCCACTCATTATCAGTATGATTTTATTAATTTTTTATATTGTTTTTTCCCCTCCCAGGTAAAGGGGTTTGTTTTTTTTTTTACTTACACAGTGTTTCTGTTCTATGGAAGTTGTTTTGTCCTGTAGTCACATTGGCTTTTCCTTTTGCTAGATTATACAATTTGAGTCCTTTTATTACTGATTAAAAAAAAAAATTAAAAGATTTTTGTTTTAATTTCTTAAATGTTTCCTTTTGGTTGCCAAAATGGCACGGATGTCAGATGTACACAATATTCTAGTTTACCTCAGCAATGTCATATACAGAGATAAATCACATTCCTGCTAAAAATCAGCACATTTACTCTTGTTTTTATATCAAAGAAACTAGATTGCCTGGAGCACAGGGAAAGATCATGCTGGTTCCCAGTTCATTTCAATAGGAATTTGTCAGTCTAACTGCGTTCCTTGCTTTTGGATATCAAAGCTTTGTTGCATACCTTTCTGGATTTGCAGGAAGGATTTCTTTTCTACAGATAATTAAGTGTATTGGAATAAATGGGTATTTTCATCATCTGCCTTCTCAAAAAATCGTCAAGTAATACTTGAAGATTTTCTTTATAATCTGAATCCTTTAATGACTTCCATATACTTCTCTTCCCTGTCTCTCTGTACCTTTAGTCTCAAAGCTGTGGATAGACCTTCTCCATGTTGCAAGTTTAAAGTCAGGTACTTCTAATGTGTGTTGCATACCATATCTGCAAGAAGTGCATGGAAGCACAGGAAGATGAATGATGTTCTTCAGTACATGCAGTTGTTAACTTTTGACTTTGCTATGTTTATGTTGAATTAAGGCAACACTTAGAGAATAAATTGACCACATTAGCACGTACATGCGTAACCTTTCTCCACTCCAGGTTGAAGACAGCAGTTGGCAAGTGATAATGAAAGGCTCACAGGGTAGAAAGGAGATACTCTACATGTTATGAAAAGATGCTATCAAACATGCTGTCACTTTTCAAGATGCCTCCCTCTTGCCCTACATACTCCATTCCTCTCTTCACATTTGGTGCATATCATGAGTTATGACAATTTAACTTATGATCAATATGATTAGCTTTGTTCTTACTCTTATTTTGAGGTGGCTTCAGTTCCATGCTTCTCCAATAAGACAGTTCTTGCAAACTTACATTTGATAGAAAGAAATGGGCTAGACTTTTCCAAGCTTCGCTGTGGTGTTCTGTAAGTTCCCATTTGGAAAGTTATACTTAAACAATAATTGCACTGCTAAAAAAAGCATAAATAGAAATACTAGACTGGAGATATCAAGTGACTAATTTGGATGTAGTGTTTTAATATTTGTACGTTACAGGAAGGTGATAGAATAATGAAAACTGGACTTTTTTTTAGTTATTATTTTAAAAGAGACTACTTGCTCCAGGTATTCTCTTTTATCAGCTGAAAAAAACAAGAACATCTTTTTGAACAGTTAAACTAGAAAAATCTGGCTTGTGTTGCATTGCAGAAATCTAAGCCTTTAGCACTGTACTCTCTTGATTTTGGTAAAAAAAGATGTTATAGTCAGAATAGCATGCCAGATACTATTTGACTTCCTTTAAGGAGAAATTGGTATAAGTTATCAAGCTGCACTTAATCTTTTCCAAGCACTTCTATTCTTTTTGATATAATCTTTGATGCTACTCACACACAGAATTACAGAATTGCAACTATTTGATGTGTATGAAGAAAAATACAAAGGGAAACTTGCCTGGAAACATTTCTGCTGCAACAACATTCAGTGCTGCTAACTGCCATAGGGTCTATTGTAGTCTCTCATGATGTACTAGGGTGCGAGTTAGTAATGTACATCCTAGGAACCCTTCTGCTGAGGTGGTTTTTTGGGAAAACCCTAGTGAGAAGCTAGTTCAAATTTCTTTAAGATATCTGAGTTGGATATTCTTAGAACTAGGCCTTTGTCTAGTACATCTAACTATTGGCTCTTAATAATCAGTTGATTTTTGTTGAGTATTAAATGGGTCATGACAGGAATACTAGAAAATGCAATGCAAGGGTTAAAAAGCTGACACCACAACTGTGCAAACAATGTCAAGATGTTCTTCACACCATCTCCTGACTGGTTTGCATTGCCCCCTATGTGTTCAGAGAATGCAATAAATTGTATATACCTTATTTGCAGAAAATACATGCGTTTCTAATGTGGATTATTATGGGCGTAACTTACTAATGATCATTTAAAGAGCACACTAAGACTCATTCTGTTACAGACCCTAGGGCATCAGCACTAGTTTGAGGGTCCAAGAGGATTGTAAACTATGATTAGCATGACACATACCAGTAGGTGTGTCTTCAACGGAGGAACTGCCACGGGGCTATTTTTAGTGTAGCTATCAGATGTCATACGATGGAAAATTGCAAAGCTCTGTTCCAAAAAATCCTACAAAGCCAGACAGGATGACCTCAAAAATATAAGTAGATTTTTAAGACTGTACCAAGAATGAATATGTTCTCAGAAAGATGAAGGGCAATTTTTGCTGGTCGTGCAGTTGTTACCCTAAATTGTGGTAAATCATAAATTCTTTACATTTGTTTTGGAGTTTGTTTCTCTTCCTCAAAGTTCACAGGGTCCTAATTTACACCTGCATCATGTAATCTCCTACCTATTTTAAGCCTTGGCTGCACAGACTGAACTGATACATTACTGCCATGTACAGTTCAGTGCCATCTACTGTATGTTCTTTATGATAATTTGTACAGTCAAGAGTAATGAAGAGATCCTTACACAGGATTGTTTTCACTAATCATGCAAATAAATGGATGCCATTTTTCTTATTTTCTAATATGCACATTTCAACCAATAAAACAGGAAACTATTAGTCATGTGCAGTTAAGGCTAAAATAAAACTGGAGTAGCAAGTATATATGATAGTTGCCACATTCATTTACAATATAGACTGCATATGCATATATAAATGCTTAGGCACCTACTTTGTGTAACTACACTGAATTGCATGCTACTGAAGAAACATGCTGAAGACTGTAATGAGAGAAGTAACTATGCTGCAAAGCTTGGCATGTGGCTCCATGTTCTTAATTTTAGTAGTATCTAATCTCTCTGTGGCAGTAATGCAGCAGCTCAGTTTCCAGAGTCAGGTGTAACTTCTTGTTAAAGTCAAACCTGATTACATGAGAGTAGGAAAAATCCTAAGGATATTTCTTAGAAATTGCTTCCTAAGCTCATATAAAAGCATATGTCAGAATATGTGTTTGTAAAGAAGAAAAATGAGAGTTTATTTGAGAACAAAACTTAAATATTCTCTTGCTTCACCAGTACCATGTCATTGTTGTTATTTTCCCAAGGTTTTTGTATTTCTGATATGGAGGGGGAAAAAAAAAGATGATTTTACTTTTGAAGTCATAGCCATGAAAGTTGAATAGCTGTATAATCATAGTTCTGCATAGGAGTTTTAATAGCTTAGTCTTGTTGTCTTTGTATCACAATTGATACATATTTTATTTTAATCCAGGAAATAAATGAACAAAGCCTAGATATTGGTGTCTAGCAGCAAAACTTTACCTGAAAGTGTCTGTAGTCTGATACATGTGGATCACGCTTTACCAAGTGAAGTCTGAGACTCTGTTTCCTGCAGTTTACTGGTGGTGATCCGTAAGGGTGCTTGTAGGTTAACTACATACGGTACAGGTTTTACTACTCGTAGTATTATAAAGGAGTTATGGGACTGTAACTCTTTTATTGTCTATCTGGGTCCTTTCTGAAAATCAGTATTTTGATGGTAATGTGATCTCCCCATTTCTTGTTCTAAGTCTTTTACTTTGCTTCCCAGCTGGAATTTCTGGCTTTTTCCTGTTTCAGAGTGTTCTGTGTATGGTGGCTCTCGGTATTTGTAAGTTTGCTGTTCCCTACTCTGTAGATTGTTTTGATAAAATGTTAGTGCTTTTCTGTAGCTTAATTTTCTTCCTTTTCTTTTGGCAGCTTTCTTTAGCTCTTGGCAGTTTCAGTTCTTTGTCCAAGCTGTCCAGCAGAAGGTACTCTCATTCCAGGAATATTTCTCAGAAAGGACAACTTTTGTTGCCTCTCACAGAAGCTTCACAGATATCCACACAATGTTTTATTTTCAACCAACAGCCTGTGTAAATCTGTAAGATCCAAAGGAGTCTTCTCGCTATCAAACTGCAGCAAAGGTGAAAGTCATCTCTTTCATCTTACTTTCATTACACACTGTGTTGAGCAGTTAATTATCAATTTATTACAATTAAACTGAGATTTATTTTTTTCTTGCCAAAAATCCTGTGCCCCAGTCTTGAACTGCAGACATTAGATGGCCTTTTGAATGGAAACCTCAATGCTTGTGGAATTATACATATAAAGTTGCTTTTGTACCTAACCTGTAACAGAATCAGTAGCTGTGTCAATTTAAATGATAATTTGTTAAGGGTAGGATTAGTAAAAGCTCACTTGACTTTGGGAGTGGAGTTAGAACCTTGCTCAAAATCCCATGTAAATCTCCTGTGACTTCTCTTTAGCTTGTCCTTGTTTCATTGTGTTCAGCTGGTCATTCAGCAGAGGTTAAAATTACACAGACTGAATTAGGCACTGAATTAGGGGGGAGTTTGTTTGGTTGGGTTTTTTTAAAGTTAGTCATGTATATTACTCCCTTGCAACTTTCAAGCTGTCTTTCCAGCAGAAATTCATTGCAGTTATAGTAGCAGCTGCTATTTTCTCTTACTGTAAGCATGCATTCTCTGCTGCTCATTCCTATCCCTCTGCATATCCAGTTTCCAATGAAGAGCTGTTAAAGGGTTACCTTGAGGGGAGATGTCCCCTACTTCACTGGGCCTTTTCTGACTAGAAATCCAAATGGATTTTGAATGTAAACTTCTTCAAAAACATCAGGACTCATTTTGCAGAATATTCTGAAGCAAGCCCTCTTACCCACATAACTCAGCATAGGTTTTATGTGATTTGGTCATCTTAAGCTATTATTACCTCTTAGACATTGGAATCCGATATGAATACTTGACTGTTTTAAAAATAAATAGTGTCTTTCTCCTTCTTCTGTAAAGAAGGTAAATAATTCCTGTTAATAACTTGTATCTAGTAACCTAGCTGGATTACTGAAGCCTATCTTCCCCCACAGATCTTGGAAAGAAGATTTTAAAAATTAACTGGCTCAACTCTTCTATTTCTGATCATATAGGTAAAAGTGAGAGTTTAATCTGACATAGATGGTAAGTAAATGGTTTCTTAAGCTTCCACCAATAGGACTGTAGAATATCAATTGATAAGCTTCAAACAAATTTTAAAAGCTTGGAGTATAATAAATTTAGAGTTGAACTCAAGGTTAGAAGCAATAGATTGCAAATGTAAGGTGTAGTGGATGATAACACTGAACAAATGTTTATTCTGTTTTTTAATCTTGTGTACATAGATGAACCACTGTTTGTTTTTTCTAAAAAAAAACATGAATTGAAAGTATATAATGAGCCTAATGTAGAAGAAAATAGGAGCAGAATATTAATAAAATATTCAGGTAATACCAGATTGAGAGGAAACTATGGATGTTAAAATAGGATGAGAATTAAGATGCTTGAGTAAGAAATTAACAAATCTGGTTTGCCATGGATCACTGCAGCTTATATGCTGTCATTCTTTTCTGGAAGGATAATTAGAAACTAAAAATACAGAAGGGTGGTAATAATGTCATGGCTTAGATACGTTTATTCAATGTTCTGGCAACAAAATATATGTGGTGCATGCTTGGGGTTTGGAGGCACAGAAGGTAGTGATCAAAACTGGTCATTCAATTGAAATTCTGCACACAGTTATAATATTTGGATAACATGGACAGACTAGAATATATATGCAGAGGAAAGATCAAGCTCCCAATTATCACTTCATATAGTACATTAGTAGAACCATGAATAGGGAATTTAGTTTTTTTTAAACTCTCAAAAAGTTGAGGTCTCCCAGCAGAAAATTCAAGCTAAATGTTGGCAAATGCTTATACACAAACTCTGGTGAGTGAAGTGAGTAATTAAATGCTAGTATAACAAAGACTAACAGGTTGTAGTCAGGGAAGGGAAACTTTTCTGCTCTGCTGATTGTAAACTCTATTAGAACGCAAAGATGGAGGCAGTGGAACCACTTTTTCAGATACAACAGTAGTTTGGCTGGAACCACAAGTAAATGCACAGCTGAATCAGTCTTGTTTTGTTATGGAATACAACTATACAAATCAATGATGTTTATTCCCCTTTTCTAGCATCTATGATGTCACTTTTGTAATAATACTCCACTATAGAAAGATAGATAAAAATGTTTCCTTTGATATGTTTCTTTAATGTACTGCAGGGGTGGGAAGTTACCATACTGAGCTGTCAGTCCTGGAGAGTAAAATCTTTTACAATGCTCCATAGGCAATGGCTGGCCATGGTGAGGGCTGCAATGGTAATTAGGTTTTATAGCACGTGTATCTGTGGTCTTTTTACAGTCTATTGCCAGAATGTACTATTTTAAGAGGTAAGCATGTGCCTGTTGAGAATTGATCCGAGCTCACCTGCCAGGGCCTTGCATGCTACCAAACAGCTGTCAGAAAAGAGGATTCAGCTCCAGTCCCGTACTGAATTTCATGCAAGCAGTCTCTGCACCCTGTTTATGGATCTGCCTGCACAGACCTCACTGAGGATTGAGGCAGGAATCAAGTTGTTCCCCGTAGCTGTTTTTTCATTGTGCATGAAGTGAGATGGTCCATCTTGGAAACTGGATACAGTCTGACGTAATACTCTGTTGCTGGGATCCTGCAAAGTGCCAGAAAGAAATAATGATGTTTCTATATGTTTTCTTAAATTCTTACTTTGAATCAATTTCCCAAATGTTAAGCTTAGAGAGCAGTGACCTACAGGACGATGCACTGTTTCTAGCTCAATTTTGTCTATGTCCTCCTTTCTTGATGGCAGGAGCAGGCAAGCCAGGTGCCTCTAGTGCAGAGATCCCTCTGCAGCAATAATAATGCTCCAGGAGGGAAGGGAGAGCAGCCTTTGCCCCAGGCCCCACATGGCTAGGACTCCCACAAATGAAGGCTGCCTTCCTGCGCTCCTGCTGTTCTGTCCTACATACTGGAAAAGTTTTTGCGCAGGAAAAAGTTTTGTTAATTATGCATAATGACCCTCTTTTGGGGGACTATCACATTCTATCAATTAGTCAAAAGTCCTGCTTTATAACTCAGTTTCATGTCTAAGGAACAGCTGTATTTCAAGATCATGACTCACTGAGGGACAAACCTGACAATTTCAGACAATTTCTTTATCATCTTTAAGATGCTCCAAAGATGTTCTGTGGCCAAACAGCAATAGAAATGTGCACAAGGCAAGGATAATCCTGGTTAGAACTGTGATTCCAGCAGTCTTGGAAAAAGTGAGACCTGTGCCAAATCTTCAGGTGTAATTTCAGTGATACTTGGCTGATACAAACCTTAAAATTATAGCCTTTTCCTCTGCGCCAGTTCCATAGATCATTATCAGGCTTTTCATATGGATGTCTAAATTGCATCTCCACTCAAACTGATTATAAAGCCCCAAAACTGTGGTTCTCATCAGCTGTTTTCTTTATGCTTCTCTTAGTAATTTCTATGCTTTTGGTTTTGCTCTATTTTTAAAAAGATTCTTTCAAAATACAACATATTAACAGAAGTCTCTTGAAAATGCTAGTTCCTTTGAAAACCGCATTTTATCTGCAATATAGCAGAGAAACAGAGTTTTGGTAAATCACTGGACATGCTCAACCTTTAAATAACTCAGAAGTGTCAGAAAATTTTGGGGGGTGAGGAGCAGCATAGCCTGCCTTTTTGCTCATAGGTGAAGCAGTTTACGGAAAAAGAATAGTGATGCCAGTTTTAACAGGTGGTTCAGGAACTACCACTTGAGTACCTCTTGGTTTTTTAGAAAGGAAGTGTCTGTACTGAGTTTCTGGCAACCAGCCTTGAAAAGCGCTAGTAGAGCTACTCTGACACAGTGACAATTGCCCTGATTAAGCTATGAACAAAAACCCAGACTAAAATAGTGTTGTATCTGTTGACTTTGCATTTAGGGATTTGAAAACCCTGTTTAAATCCTGAAGTGGTCTTTCTTTGAATTCAGCTTGTCTCAGCTGTGGGCCTGAGTTTTCTGAAGGAGTCCATAGAAGATGACAAAGGTTTCAGTCAAGAGTGCTTTTCTTCGGCTTTATGTATCTGACTCAATTGCACTGGTCTAGTAGTAAATCAGTTCAGAAGGTTTGTATGTGTAGTTTGTGTCTTTGAAAAAGCTCACTGTGTTGTCATGTGCAAAACAGGAAGTGTGTAATGGTATGAACCCCAGAGGAGCTGATCCAGGGCAGTCTCCTGACCTTGCAGAACACACACTCGAGCCTCACAGTGAAAGCAGAAACATGTAAGTTAACCACAGAAGCTAAGAAATATCCTTGTCTTCATGGTATTGCTTTAACACGGAAAGTTTTTTACCTGAGAAGCTGAAAGACAAATAACACAGCCTACAAGCTACTGCCATAATGCAACTCTCTTCATGTTGTTTTCCTTCTTAGAATCAACATCATAACCCAGCTTGTTTTCATTTAGCAAGCAGAGTGGTATTTTGGAGTAAATGACATACTTTCAGATTTACGCACTAGTGGATATCATTGCTGTCCCCAAAGAGTAAGAAAAATGTAAATACCAGGGAGGGAGAGACGTGATTCAAGTTTTCCTGAGCAGGCAAAAGCAAAAACATTATTTAAAATTGGCTAGAGATTTGATGGAGAACAGATACTTTGCTTCAGAAATTATCTCTTCTGGACCAGACCGGTTGTCCACGTAATTTTGCACCTGCCAGAATGAACACAAGGCATTCTTACAACCAAGTGACATTTCACTCTTGTCCTGCACAGGTGTAACAATAGGATCAAAATCCTGTTCTTATCAATATCTTAGGCCACATTCCTTAAAATACAAGGTCAAGGTTTTATTTCATATTAAATTAGAATTAAGGGAAGAATACCTTATTTGAAACACCTAAAGCTACATTCTGATTTTCATATAAGCTAATAGTTATAACTAATTATTTTCAAAAGACTTGGGAATATATTTGCAGTCAGAAACTGTCAACTTTGGAAGTTTTCTATTTTTCAGTGATAAAGCCTACTACATAGAGATGTACTAAATATTTTTAGACAGACTAGTACTAATATCTTCCTTTGAAATTTTAGTGGTTTCAGTAGTGTGTGTCTTCACCCACTGATTGAAACAATATTACTTTAGCAGCCTTTCTGTCAAATACAATGCTCAAGTTATTCAGTGCATCAGAAACATTTAGCTCTGCAGTTTAGTCTGTAAACACTTAAAAGGTTGGAATGTTTATCTAAAATGGACAGATGCCCAAAACTTGCAAAGCTGATGTTTGCGGTGCCAACAAGGAGTAAAAAATGAAGAGTTTTACTCATCTGACAGCAAAGAAGGAAAAAAACAACCCTCATATTTGGCTCCCATCAATGATTATATTCAGTTTTGTTTCAGTTCTGAGTTTCCTTGACACTGGCTTACCTATCATAAACTGATTTCAGAAGAGAATTGGCTGGGACTAAGACTGCCTCTGGAATCTCAGTGTAAACCCAGGTCCCAGTGAAAGGAGAGAAGGGAATCGATGCAGGTAATACTGCTTTTCTATTTTTTTTTTTTTTAAGACTCACTGTGATATGTCAAGCTAAAAAACCCCCAGAAGTTTAGAAGTTGCCTCATGAACCTGCAAGTCTTAACTGCCATAAGTGAGAAGGAAGGAGCTGCTGTCACACAGATGTAACCGTAACCTCATATATTTGTCCTTATGATACTACCAATAAGTCACCACACCTCTAGACAACTAACTACAATTGTTTCTCAGTTCTTCGTTTGGTTAGTTAATAATTCCACAGAACTCTGCTAGCCCTGGCAATATATTGTATTTGTAAAGAGTTTACTTTGGTATAGTAAGTATAAAAATTGTTTATTTTTTGTCTTCCTTCAGTACACTAAGATGCTGGGTCCAAGCTGATCTGGAAAATGATCTATATCATAACCAGATCAGCTACAGAAATCCTCTCATCAATTCAGAAGATAACTGGTCACTTCGTATGGAGGGTAAGCAGCAGAAACAGTAACAATCCATACAATGGCTCCAAAATACTAAAATAACAGAAGAATACTTCAAAAAAAAGTTTGTTCATGTTATAATGAAAAAAAAAAGTGAACTTGGGAAGGTCTTACTGTATACAAGTTAATTCTGTTGTGATTAAAATTACACAATATTTTCATGAAATTACAACAAGGAAGAAACGTTGGGTTTGTGGGGTTTTTTTATTGTTGTTTTGTTGGTTTGGTCTGGTGTTTTGTTTTTTTTCAAAACTGCCATTAGACAAGCTCTGAATACAGTATCAGGAAAGAACTCAAATGAGTTTTACAGTTAAATGTTGATTTGCCAACAGAGGGCAACTGCATAGTTATCTGACATAATTCTTCTCAATGTGTTTAAAAGTCATTACCTTCATAGACATTTCATAGCTGTGCCCATAGATATAATTGCTGTAATGATACAAACGGCCACTTGAATTCTCCAGTGCACTTCTAGTGATTGGATGGCTGATATTACCCCATGTTTTGATCTGCTAAATACCCTGAGGTGACTTTATTTGGCAAACCTTTTTCATTTTTGCCATTAGTGCAATGATAGTTGCACAGCAGGGCACCGTTCACTATTTGAAACCTCTGTGAATATCCTTTCGATAAAATTTTGGTAGACAGTAAAAGGACTCCCTCTGTTGGCAGTCCTATGTGTAACATAATTACTGCTGCACAGATCTTCCTGGCATACTTGAATTTTGTGAAATCAAGAAAACTTTATTAATGCAGTTGAGATTAAAAAAAACCCTACAAAACTAAATAAAACCAACTAGCCACAATCTGCAACTGTAAACTTTGACACCTCCATAATTTTGGTCTATTTACATCTGAGCATCGCATACAGTATTTTCTCTTAACATATTTTTCATTCCTTGGTGTAGGATTAAATTCATATTGAAGGAAGCAGGAATTTTAGTGGCCCATATCTGTGCGTGTTAATTATTTGTAGGGGTGAAATAGCAAAACTATGTGAAGACAAAATGCCTTTCTCTGTTTCCAGAAGAGGGCTCTGATTCACCACGTAATGTATTTTAATAGACTAAAGGTCTCAATCTTACACGTTAGCACTAAGCTGTCATTCCTTTGTGTTTTAAGACACCTCAGATTAATAGCTTTTTCTGATGGCAGCTGCTTTGTAAAAATCAACAAAAGTGGTAGGTTTTGGGGTTTGGTGTGGGTTTTTGTGTGTATGTGGTTTGTTTGTTTTCATATTACTCTTAAACATGATAATGCAGGATATAGTGAAGCTTCCTCCCTTACAACTTCAATCAAAGGAGGTTTGCAGGACTTAAGAGTGAGGGGTGCAAAACAAAACAAACGAACAAAAGAAGTGCTTGAGGCCAACTGTAACCATCTAGGACCGTCTGAGTTGGAGAGAGAAGGAAAGAGAGAAGAATTCTTTGGCCAGGGTGAACTACCATCACACCTGAGCCTGTGTTTTGCACGTTCCCCTGGTTCCATACACAGAGCTGAGGTGAAATGCCACCACTGGGATCCTGGGTGAAGCTGCGGAACAGCCTTGTGCAATGCGGCATGCCTGTGCTGCTCACTTGCCATCAGGAGACTCTGGCTCCCTGCAGCTGAAAGGCAAAGAAAGAAGTACGTACTGACTCAAACTATCAGCTAAGTAGGCAGCGTTTGTTGGAAAAACTCTCTAACATAGATCTGAATTTACCTTCTTCCCTTTACATAAATACTGTCTCATTGTTGTCAATACTGAGAACGTAAAGCTGTTTTTATTCAGTTTCAGGTATAATATTGTGTCATCCAGCTCTCTCAGGATCTGGTCCCTAGTCTGTGGTTAAGATAGTTACCTGGGAGGCTGGGACACCTATGAAAGGTGGTCTTTCAGAGCTTGCTTTTCTTAATGGTAGCAGAATATTTTGAGCAATCTTGGGTAAGATATTATCCATGCTAAAGATGGGTTGAATTACATGGTTTTTCCTGAATGTGGGAAAGGCTCCTGAGTGAGTCAGGGCTGAGTCATGGGAAGACTATGCTGCTTCTATGTATAAGGCCCACCTTATTATGTTCCAAGAGCTATGCTCCAAAGAAGTGTTTTGCCACAGCAGGATGTTGCTGCAGCTGGAGGTATGGTTTGAGGAGGTGCTGACCCACATCATTACTGAGGTGAAGGAGCCCCTCAGAGCTTGCTGTGCACAGATGACCTTTGCAGGCATTAGGTGCAATGATCGGAAGGTCTAACAAGTTACACTTTTAACTACAGTTTGAACTGTGGTTTTGTTGCCTTGGGATTTTTTTTTATTAAGCCTTCCAGTTTGGACTAATAATTACAAAGAAGATTTGTATGGGTAGGGTATTCATTTTTATGTAGTCCTCTTGGTTTTTATCCTCACACTGAGGATAGAGGAATGATATTTGTCTGACATTTTAGGGAAGGAAATCTGAATCATGGACAGGCTAAAGTCACATATTAAGCCCATAGCAAGCTAAAATTACCCAGGTCTTGATGTTGATTGAGAAGTCAATTTCAGCTCCATGGTTGTTTTGACATACTTAATATATGAATACGCTATGGGCACCCCTTTCCCCACAAAATAAGAAAGAAGGGCATACAGTAGATGAGGGAATAGAAGGATAGTTCAGTATAGTGTATCCTAATGTAGGAATTAAAGGTGAGGATAGATGAGCAGAAGATATGGGAGAGGGTTCAGGTCTAGTGAATAGTACAGTAAAGGTAAAAAGCTGTGGATGCATGGCCTGACAGGAGGACCTGTAAGGTGTCAAAGCCAGTATCAAGGCTAAACAGTTTTGTGAGCAAGTGACTCCAAATCCCATCCTCTTCTTCTATTAGAAGTGAAAAGTGATGAGAAAGTAAGGAGGAGTTAATTCACAGAAACATTGCTGTAAGATAATAGTATGGAATAGTTATGTAGGAAGCAGGGGCATATAAGAATTGAGATATTTGTTTTCTAAAATTGTTTCCCAAACTGTATGATGTGACAGTTGCAGCCATCCTGAGTTAGCAGGTACTTTGGTTCAGGCATCAAAAATAGGCCTGGCAGAAGCCAGCCCTGCTGCGCAAGCCTTGAAATTGTGCTAAGCTATATATTCTCAGGATCCTAAGGAATGTAGGTCATGTCTTATTAGGAGTTAACAGTACCACCGTGAGCTGGGACCAGATGAAACTAAAACTGTAAGGGCTGCACATCCACATGTACACCAAATGGGAATCTTACAAAAATTGTAATTTTAACTGGAGAAAATATCCTTGTTTGCCTCCCTCTCTATCAGCTGCACAGGATGGCTTCTGCAGTTACCTTAAGAACAGTGTGCTGGAGTGGTTCTGCTTAAAGGCTGGGATTAGGTTTCCCAAGCTGAGCTGATTGAAAGCCAGTCCTAAAAGGTACATATATAATATAATATATGCATAATGAATATGTATGTAATATAGTATGCTATAGTGCATATTTCGGCATACTTTTCCCTTTGTAAACTCTTAAAGGCTGCAGTTACATTCTGCTCTAGAGACTCAAATTGTGACATAATATTTAGTCCATCAGAAAGCTGTTACAAAGTACTTTTGATATGAAACGTGTTACAAAGACAAAGTGTAGTCTTTGATGGAAATCTTGGAGGTTTTAGATCTATCCTCGTGGCAGGAATCCACAATACAGCTAAGCCAATCTAACAGGGATGAAAGCAAGCCTGGCTAGAAATGAAAGATGGAAAGGAGAGGGTGGCCTTGTCCTTTTTTGGCAGCAATGATACTATGACTGTCTCCGTGGGAGTATCAGATACAATGTTGTTGAAGGTGAACCAAAGTGGTCTTTATTGTGGAGTTCCTGCTAACATTTTGTCTTATTTTAATAAACTCAAAGGGAAGCTATAGTCCAATGTGCAAGTTATATTTAGCCCTGTAATTCTGATATTCACATATCCTCTTTTTGAAAATGCCTTCCATATTTGAAGTAACTGTGTAATTTTTATGCTTGGGGTGACAAAAATCAGCACTTTTCAGATTGCACTTTGTCACTTGCTTGAACCAACCACCTATAAGGTATTAAACAGCATTAAAGGAAAGAAATAGTGGGTAAAAGAATTACATATATACATTGTTGGAGCTAGATCTTCATTCTAGCATAATATAAGAGAGAATGACATTTTAGCATTTAATGCCCTTACTGTTCACTTTTGTGACTTGTGACTGGACAACTGTACATATCCACAGAAAAAGAAACATAGTAATATAATATACCAAGACAGGTGATTTCTATGTTGTAGTTTTGGTGGGTTTGGTTTTTTGGGTTTTGTTTGTTTGGTTGGTTGGTTTTTTTTTTTAATCATGAGCCACTTCTTGATGAGGGACCCATCAAAAGCATAACCAGCACTTATTATTGCACATGGGCATCCTGTTGGATATTGCAGAAACTGTTACATCTATGCCATGTAATTCCTTCACACATGTGTCTAGAATATATGATCTACATGGAACCATTATTATTTCTCCGTGCAGTTATTCTTGTGATTCTTACTATCTCAGATTTTTGCCAAAGAATGGGTGAAATTCAGCAGGGGACAAAGTTCACTGCTCTACTTTAAAAAAAGAAAAAAAAAAAAAAGGAGGGCCTAAGGGCCTTGCTGTCATCTGCTTTCTTCTTCCAAGACATGTGTTTTCCTCCAAGAATGGAGACATGGGTGTCCCTCTCTCCAAGAACATCAGAAATCCCTTCCCCCTGTGGAGCAGGTAAAAGGCCCAACAACCAGAGAATGTGGTGTTGAATAAATATTGAAGCCTTAGTCACAACATTCCTATTGCTAACAAAATTTTCCCCAGAGCTTATTTTTTTGCCTCACATGGCAGTTTGGGAATTTGGACTTTGTGAAGATGTCTGTGGAAGTTAAAGATACTCTTTTAGGTTGCCTATGTTTCCAAATAGGTTATACTATATTGCTTACCCCTGGATCACTTCTCATGGATTTTCATAATTTTGGTGAATTTTTATTGATAAAACATACTGCCAAAGCTACTGCACTATGTCTTTTTCTTTTGCTGACAAGAATATTTGATGCCCATAACAGCTTTTGCAGGAAGAGGATTTGCTCCAGCCAAAGCTCCCAAAGAGTGTGGGCTTGGAGGTTATCATTCCTGTGGAAAAATTTCCAGAAATGGAATATGTTATGCCAATGCCTCACTCCCCGCCTGTCTGAAAATGGCAGCTGGTGAGGTTTCCACACAATGCTTTACTTGTCAGAAAAATATTCCATATGATGCCATAGCTAGCCCAGTTTCTTTTTATGAATGCAGCGTGAAAGGTGTGGGACCTCTATGAATCCCTCTATTTATTCAGCCTCAGTAGCTAGAACAGAGCCAAACCTGGACCTTCGTTAAATCCTTGGAACACTGCAAATGACTTCAAAGGAAGCACAACTGGTTCCGGTATAAATACTGGGCTGGTTGCAGCAATACAAGCTTCCTCATACATCAGCCTAAGCATGATACTCAAAGGGCTTTTCTACATGAGCAAATAACTACTTATGTTGCAGAAATATGTTATTTTCCTAATCCTGCTGGAAGAAGTAACTCTTTGGTAGAGGTCACTGTAAGGTATTTCTTCTGTTCCCTCACAGCTGTTGCATTTCAATGATTGGCCATGATGTATGTTGAAGCTGTATGGAGGAGAAAAAAAACTGCCCCTGCACTGAGAAGAGTTGGTGAGTGAACTGGGCATCTGCTTTAAGAAGCATGAACACATCAATCAAAATTAGTTTAGATCTAAATTAAATTGCCTGTTACAAAGCATACCAATGAGGGAAGCAAGCACTGGAAAGGTGGTTCTGAGACCATGTTCACAGAAGTCCCAGCTGCAAGGAAGAGTTTATTCCCTGCTCAAGTTGTATAATGCAGTGATTCAGTCAGCAATGTTATTTGATGAGTGTCTTGGCAAAAGAAATTTAATTGGAAAATGCTAGGCTTTTTATTTTTTCCTTTTTCTCCTTTTGTTTTGTCTCTCTAAATGCTTCCATGTGAGCAACTTCACTCATCTTTAAAGAATGCATGTAGGAAAAAAAGATACTTATTGAAGCGCTTAGCTAGTAATGCGTGTATTAGAAAAAGTCAACATGAAAAACTTCCTTCCTCTAACATTTCTGTTGAATGTTACTGACGGAAATGTGTATTTTAAGCAACAAAATGGGGCTTTCTGTTCCATCTTGCCCAGAAAAGATGTTTTCTGAATATTTTATGAATTCCTAGTGAAAGCAATGCTTCTGGGTTTAAATCGATGTTATGCTGAACACTTAAAAACCTTAACTTGGACTGTAACTTCCTTGATTTCGTTTCACTGCACCCGTCACCCAGTCACTCAGGAGATGAAGTATGGCAGGGGACAGCCCAGGCTGCCCATGTTATGGGTGGCGTTACTTTTTTCCTGTTTGTTTTGCATTTTTTTATGAAACGAACCTCTCACTAGAAATCGCCTTTTTGTCAAACCTGTTCTGTGGAATTCATCAACCCGTTTCCAGCCCGCGTCCGCCCAAGCTGCCCTGCCAAACGCCTCCTCCGGCCGGCGCAGGCCGCTGACAGCTGCCTCCCATGCTCTGTGGAAGCCGGTCGCCGAGTAACGCCACGTCCCTCTCGGCCACAGCGCCCGGCCTGGGCCGCGGCGGCGCTCCACTTCCCGACCCCGCCGGGACAGCTGCTGCAGCGGCCACGACGACCCGAGCCCGGCAGAGACCTCAAGTTTCCCACCGCTCTGCCTTGGCCTACGTTTCCCCGCCCCTGGCCTCCCCCTCGCACCGAGGCTGGCGTCGAGATGGGCGGAGCCGCGTCAGTATCGGCCCCTCCTCCTGTTCCTGCTGCCACCGCCTAGCAGCGCGACCGAGCCGTCAGGAGGGGCGGTGGCAGTGGCTCTCGAGGTTCCGAGGTAGGAGCGATCCCCGCGGCAGAACGGGAGGAGGGGGGAAAAGGACGAGGGCGCGAGTGCTACCCTGTGCCACGGGGCCGAACCGAAGCGAACCGGGTTGGGCTGGGCTGGTGTCGCCAGGCTGACGGGAACTCGCGTCCGCCTGAAGAAGGCGGCAGGAGCCGTGGCGCCCTCGGGGTGACAGGCTGCGGCCCAGGGGCTGCTGTAGGAGGGCGTCAGGGTCCGCGGCAGCTCCGCGGTTCCTAGAAAGCTGCTGTTATTTCGTAGGCAAATGAGGTGGTTTCATAGGAAAATGAGCGTTGTGCTCTTGCAGTTGGATGCTTTGCCTGTATCCTCAGCTTAACTGGAACTCTTGATTTTAATGCGCGTGGTTAACAAGAGAAAGCAGCCTAAGATGGTAGTCTTGTCAGAGCCGTTACACAACGCTTTTTCTTACCAAACACCCCTTTATACGGGTGACTTGTAATGTAGTTTACTTTTTCTTACAGTACATGGACTTAAAGTGTCTTAAAACCGAAACTCTTAAACTCTTGCTATACCTTATGTAAAACAGAAAACTATGTGTAAGGCAGAAAACAATATTCAGAAAAGCAGAGTTTCTCCCTATCAACATCCTGTTTCTGGAGAAGAGAGGCAGGGCAGCGAGGGGTATCTATCTTCTTGGGTTATTTTTTCCTCGTTTATCAGGTTAGTAGTAGTTCCTTGAAGGCTCTTCCTGATAACGAGGAGCACTTGGGGAAGAAATCTTCTAAAGGGAGTGGCAGAACCATGGAAAGCAGCTCAGCTAGAAATGGGGGCAGATGCACTGGCGCAGAAAGACCGAGATGAAAGAGTGGAGATAAAACAGAAGAGTCAAAATAAAAGTTCTGGTGTAGTGTGTTTTGGTGAAGGCCGCTGTAGGAGGTGAGGGGTTCATTCCCTGATAGCTGCCCAGCACACAGTATTGTCTGTTGAGTGAGTCAGGGCTCTACTGGAGCATGCACAGTAACATCAGAAATGGTACAGAACCAGTGCTAGTGTGTAGCTGCTATAAAGCTTGAGTGCATGAATGCTTCACCAACAGCGTGACTATTTCTATAATTTCCTGGTTTTTGAGCCGCTGTAAGAGTCATGCAGACTACCCTCCTCTCACTGATGCATCAGATAACTTGCACTGGGCATTGCTTCCAGTTTTGCCTGTGGCCAGTGCCTGCTGCATTTCTGCTGATTTTTTTTTTTTCCCGGAAATGCCTCTGTAGCTTGTCTTGTTGTCTTCCCCCCAACCCTGAAACATCATATATAATACTGTATGTAATAAATATTCATCAAGATTTTGAAGGTCCAGATGATTTTGTGTCTATGTCAACAATGATATTTATGTACCTTTCTCTTGCCTGAACTCAGTATAAGTTTACGAGCCAAAACGTCTCTGTGAAACTAGACTTAAAAATTCTGGAGTAGTTATCACGTATGCCATGTCGCTTCTTCAGCTTGTTCTCTCTTCGCTGTTGTCAGTTTATTTGAAAGCAGGTGTCTTTGATGTAAATGCTGAATTTCCTTCAGGCAGTTCCCCAGGCTGGGGAGAAAGTGCAGCAATTAAGTATTTACAGTGTATTACTTCTGGTTTTGTTCCATGTTTGTTCCAGATTTTATGAGAGCTCACTACAAAATCTTGATGGGAGGTTAGATCCCTGCTGAGTCAAGCCTGAAGTCAGCTACAGGTCAGAGAGAGGGCTTGCTGTTGTCCTTCTAAGAGACAATTTAATTACATGCTTATGATGACGAGGCAACCAATCCTGCCTATGCTTAGCAGCTGATTTTTTGCATATATGTGTGAAATTGTATCCATACTATACAGCTGTCACAGATGCTGAGTGTGGACCAATGCTAATCTTCAGATTGTAAGAATTTAGACTTAGGCTTCATGTGTTGTATTTGTTATTTTAAAAGAAAAAAAAAATAATTCACAATCCCACATAATCCTGCTACCTACCTGTTCCCTGTACAGTGCAGACCACCACTGTGCTTTCTGACAGGTGTCAATGTTTTTTCGTAAGATAATACAAAGAAATGGAAAGAAGTGCTTTCCAGACAGAGTTTCTTTTTATATTAAAAGCTTTTTTTCTTTTTTTAAACTACAAAGTGTAGGTGGGGTTTTTTTGAGGGCACTGGGAAACTGTCACCAGTAGGTCACTCTGTTCTAGCTTTAGCTCAGCTATTGTCTTGAGGAAGCACCGAACTTCAGTTTCATTCCTTCTTAGTATTCATTTCACCACTACAAGAGGTGGGCCTTTAATTCAGGCTTTTGGATTGGAGCTTCTGGCAGGTTTAAGAACTGTCAACCAAATTGATCTCATATTAAACATCCGAATGAGTTTTAAATCTTCGTGAAGCCCCTGTTTGTGCTAAACTTTACTATAGTCATTCACTCAGTATGCATGTGAAGCCATACTTATTGTGATTAATTTATGCATCTAATTCACATTCCCAAAGACCTCTCACTTGGGTAAAAAACCATTAGGTTTCTCACTGTGGCCTAGCAAGTTGCTATGAATTAGGTGCTTCAGTTGCCTAAAGGAAACACTGTGACTATCCATTTTCTGGTTGCTACAAATAACAACTTTTAAATTTGGAAAGCTGCACTCATTCTGTAAGCACTGCACTTATCTGTAGTCCAAATAATTGGTTATTGGCTGCACTTGACAATGTTTTGAAAATACTCAGTTTTCCATTAGCTAGGAGAATATGTGTATCTTACAAATGTTAGGATGTAGGGGGGAAAATACTTTTTTTTTATAAGCTTTAAGGATTAAAGTTTGCTGATCCCATGTACAGACTAGATTTGAAGGCTGTAGTCTTGATTTCTTTTCACTTTGCTTGTTTATGGTTGATGTGAAATATCTGGGTCTCTGGTTTACTGTACTAAATTGCTTCTTTCTTGAATGTGTCAATTCCTGTGAAGAAGTAATTGATCAGTAATTCTTTGTAGTCAGGAGTGAATGAAGCATGTCCTTTAGTTCACCAAGGAGTAATAATCTCCCTAGTGTTGCTGGAGAGTGGAGTGTGTAAGCCCTTCACTGTCTAGAAAGCATGAAAGCTGTCACCTTTAAGAAAGGAATATGTTTGCACACTCGTATATATCTCTCTGTCAGCTGGGGAGTCACAAGGCTGTCAGCCTTCTGCAGAGGTTTTGTGTGCAGCATAGGGTACGTTTGTACAGCTTTTAACTAAGGTTCTGTGCAGGTCCTGTAAGTGTGCCTTTCTTTGTGGGGTTGTCACTTGAATAGCTTGGTGCTGTTTGGCTTGTTCTGCAGTCCCAACAGTAGGAAGTACTGGCAGAGAACCAAGTGGAAAACTTTTGTCATCCTTATGTTCCTGTTGCCTTGCAGGGCTGGGGAATGCTGGAGCCCTCTGCTTTGGCAGTAGGGCTGCTCCCCAGTTCTGCACTTCAGGCTTGGGTACAGCAGCTAATTAAAAAACAGTGGTGTGAAATGAACAAGTAGGTATTTTTCTAGTAACTAGTTTAGAGTACTGAAAGTTACATTATTGCTTTAGCTCTGTAGGGTTACCTGCACAGAGTGTACTTTGTGAAAAGGAGCAGTTGGTATTTACCAATTCTGACTGATGATGTAAAAATTTGTTCTTGCATGGTAGAACTTAAAATAGATGAGTGTAAATCCATGAGGCACTAGCCAGTTGAGAATATAATTCAGACTATTTATAGCATGACTGTTTTTTTGCAACGTGTTTTTTTTAAATGACAAATTATGAGTTTGAAATAGAACAACCTTGTTCTATTATTTCTTCAAACATCTCAAACCTATTTTGGTATTATTTCTTGCTTGTTGTGTTGTTAGGAAAGTGTCTTCATCTGTGTTGTCATATATGTTTTGAGTGTCTGTACTGTAAATACTCCAAGGAGAACACAGCAAGAGTGTGCTACAAAAGCAAACACTTGTATCAAGGCAGACTAGGAAGGCAAAGTGAACTTGATATCTGGAATTAACTCGTGTTTTTGCTGCACTTGGATCTTAAGAGTCTGTGCAGCTCAATTAAGTTCTTTGGGTTTTGTTGCCTTCAGTATATATGTAGGGTCTAATATGTAAACCCAAAGAGATCTATGATCTTCCCAGAAAAGTCACAGGTGCTAAATGAAACTGTATGCTGGGGGAAATGTTTAGCTACACAATGATGAGATACTGCTGCTGAGTAGTAATGTTACACCACCTTTTTTTCCCTCTGCTCCATTATCTGTCATTTGGACTCCTAGGACAAAAGCCCATAAAACCAAGCAAGGAAGTATGTTTCCTTCTGTTCAACTGCTTGCCATCTGTGTGATTCAGTGCTGTCGATGGTGTTACCTTGGCATCTCCAGCAGACCCACTTCTACTGGCAGCTGGAAAATGAGGTTGGCCTACCTGCCCTTTCAAAGTTTGGTGCTCTGTGAAGGATGTGGGTGTTGAGTTGTCAAGTAGATGTACTAGTGAAAGGAGAGTATGCTCAAGCTGGGATGAGCCTATCTCATAAAGGAGACAAGGGGGCTGGTTGCTGGAGCTTTTGATCCCTCTTTGCTCCTGTAGTGTGACAGATGCTGGTTACTAGATGTTCAAAGAACTTTGTCATGAAGTGGCTGAGTTGCCTGTTACATCAAAATTGTCCTTTGCAGGCTTCTGAGGTCTTAGTTGAATGTGGTGTCATTTTTATTTTATTCTGTGTTCTCACTAACCAATAAAACCAAGCAATAAAAGGTAGTAGCTGTAGGTCAGGGTGAATCATCTGGGAAATTCCTTGTGTACTAGATTATCTCAGAAGTCCCTTCTAACTTAAGTTAGAAGTATTGGTCCAGGTAGCATCAAAGCATTTTTTTCACTGTCTTAGGGAATCTTATTTTGGTCATATATTCTTATGCATTTCTCTGTTACAAAGAATATTTCTAATGCTGTTCAAATTACTCTTCAAGTAGTGTTTAACAATATAAGATATTTGAAGTGGGCCAATTTTATATGTAACTTAAAGTATGAGCAGTGTTTTTAAAATTTAACTTCTTGGTGCTAGAGGTTTGAGAATTACAGTGCAAACAACACAACACCTTGTGTTAGCATCTCCTGCAGTAGTATGACTTTAGTGTCATGGTTCATGCTTCTGTCACCAAAGATTATCAGTTAAGTGAATGTTCTTAGTGTTTTTCCAGTTCGGTTGTGGCTTATGGATCCATCTTCACATTTATCTGTTTGTTGTTGGATGTGGTACCTCTCTTTTACTCTACCCTATTTTGACTAAGACTTGTCAGTGCTGTCTTTCCAAGGCTTCCAACCCCACACTTAACCCAGCAGGTCAAAAAGTGCTAGATTATCTTCCAATAAAATATTTCTGTAATAATAATAATTATAATGGTATTAAATTAGACAGCTCATCCAAACTGGTAGTACTCCTGACTCTTAATACCAGCAAGCAATTCACATGTATAGTTTTAAAAAGCTCCCTTATTTGAATCTGTTACTGTTTCGCCATCTAGTCAGAGCTATGGCTTGGTTTGGGTTTTTTTAAGGAAACGTCTTTCTGTAGGAAATGGGTCATGTGTTAGTACTCTTTAAATACACTTTTTTGGATGCAGGCCAGTAAAAATGCTTAAAGCTGAACTATGAGTGATAAGTTCTGTGTGAAAGAGGTTGCCTGAGTTTTGGCTGGCATGAACTTGGCTCCATTAAGCCTTATTAGAAGGGGAACTCATTCTACTATATTAGTGTTTTTGTAGTGGAAAAAAGGCCAGACAGGGAGCAACACACACAGAAGACTTAATGGAGAACCAAATTGCAGGGCTTTTTTTCTGTCAGGATGAAAAATATTGCATCTGGTACAGGAGAGAATAAGTTCTATGCTGCAGTGAATAAGTCAAAGATAAATCTTGCTCAGGCTGGTAAAATAGCAGTTAGCTAGTATGATGCTGACTGTGGCATGTCCTTGTCTTGCAAAAGCACAATGATGAATGCTTCAGTTCACCTCTGATGAAAGTCCACAGCATATTGTAAGGTGATAAATTCTTTTCTGCTGGTTTCACAATCAGGGATAAGTCTTGGAGCAGGTTCTATAATTTATAGCTTTAGGCAGCCCTTTGTACTACATCCTGGTAATTAATCTGGAGGAGTAAAGGCCAAGGGTTTAACTTTATGCAGTGTTCATTGGGAAACAGTCATAATTAAACAAGTTATTTTGAACAAATACAGGTTATGGTGTTTTATGTCCTCAAATTATTGGACCTTTGTATAGCTGAAGCCTGAAGAGCAGCCACTAAAAAAAATCCAGGAATGGGTGTGAATGCAGTTGCTGAGTTTATTTCTTTTGCATCTTGAAACGAAAGTTTTCTGGCACCCTTAAAATGTTAATCTTTATTATTGCTATCATTGTGTAATTTGTAATTTTGTTATAAAGATCTCTAGTTTTTGTCCTTTCCTGCTCTGCTGTGGCTTAGAGGAGTGTATTTTCAAGATTCCCACTGAAAACATATCACAGATTTAATCTCTGTGATCAGGTCTGTTCCCTCTTAGCTTTGCCAAAGCAGCAGAAAAATGCTCAGAGTCTGAGTGGTTCCCGGTTTGCAATGTGAAGCGAGATAGCCATGCCCACTGCAGGAGTAAAACCTCAGATCTATTTTTAGACTTCTGAGGTGGACCTCCAGGGTGAGCACTGGGAACAGTATTTGTTCTGTATTTTCTTCAAGGCACTCCCTCTTTCCATGTGTGGTTTCGTTGCTTGGATTTTTTTCTTTGTTTTATGTACTTCTACTTTTATGGCTGAGCAAACACAGACCTTGCTGTTCCTGTATCCTCCCACACAGTATTTGTATAGCAGAGTGGACTTAGGCATCTTCTGTTCCCTGCCTGTGTCACCACTTTATTGTCAGCAGGCAAGTGCTGTTCATCACTAACAATTTTAGTAAGATTTTGGTGGTGTAGCAAAAGAAATCTAGGAAGATGGGCTTAGAAGATGAAATGGAGACAAGGTTGTGGGAATGGTTGGGAAAGTTAACTTAGATGGGTAAATATTTACTAAACTAGAGAAATGGCCAACAGGGACTTGATGAAGTACAGAACATGTGGTGATCAGGGGGATTTTTGAACAGGAGAAATCTGTGTGTTTGTGGATCTTGTTTGCCTGGAATCAAACCAGTGTGTGAAAAATTCCCCTGGAAAACTCCTAGATAAATGCAGTGTTCAAAGGAAGCAAGTGGAACATACATAGATAAATATAGGGGGTAACTTTTTTTTATTATTAATGAAGTTAGCTATTATTTCTCCACATCAGCTCTAAATGCCAAAAAGCTCTTTTAATTTCTTTCAACTTCAAAGGAATGTTCTACATAGGATTAAAAGCAAGCAAACAACCCTGCTAAGAAAAGCAATGCCTAGCCCATTGTCCCCCATTCTCTATCACAGAAAAACCCACACCTTTTTTCCTTAAATTTGTACCTAAAGATTTATTGAAGACATCTTATATTTTTTAAAGTATCTTATCATTATTGTACTTACAGCTAAAAAGAAATAAAAATAATTTATTTTGCACATGAATAAAAATAATAATTAGTATATAAAATATGTATCACTTGTATGTATATATTCTTTTTCTCACAGGAGGGAGGAAGCTACCTGCTTTTCTTCCAGCAGAGGAGCAGAATATGTGTTTTGCTTTCAGCTCTAGTCAGAAGTGTTGAGTTTTTGCTTTCTGGTTTCATAAGCTTGGGATCTTACCAGTCCTTGTATGGGTAACAACACACAAAGCCTCCAGCAGTTATGATTTGGGATAGCAATTTCTTGGAAGTACAGTTTGGAAGGATTTTATAAACTGAATTTGCATCTACTTCAATAAACTGGCTTTATCAAGTTCTGTAAAGTTGCAGTGAAGTGCAGTCACATTTGAAAGTGTTCATGTTGGAAAATTGTCTCTAGAGCATTGAAAAAGGCCCCATGTAGCTGCTGCCATATCTTTCTGCTCTTTATTTAGCCTTGGTGAACATTCAAAAGTAAAAATACATTATTTTGCTGAACCGTAGGGGTGAGCACTAGAGACCTTTTTCCAGTACTTAGCCTCCAGCATTAAAAAGGGATACACATAGGAACCAAATTTTAACATAGGATGGGCACTGGACATGCTTGGAAAACTAAACAACTAAACTTAATCTCCGTGATGAGTTCTGTGTGTGGAGTTCATGCCCCCTGGTGTATATTGCACAGTAATTATATGCCAGATTTGATGCTGTAGATCTTATATGCTGTGTTTGCATGTGAAATAAAAAGTTACATAAAGCTTAGTCATAGAGGAGTGCTTGTATAATCAAAAGCTTGTTGTCTTTTCAGCTGTAGCAGCCTTGATATTTAAGTTATTCCAAAACTCCTAGATAGCACTACAGTGAAAGATCTCATTGAAAACCAAGGTTGAAGGGAATGTGGGAAAAACATCTATCATGTTAGGAAGAGTGTCTTGTAAGCCTCTGATAATGATGTAAAAATTTCTGTGAGCCTTTATCCTTCAGATATACTCTGGTTATGAACAGTGTCATGTTAGCTAATCTATAGTCTGTGTTCTTAAAATTGACTATGCAGAATTGGACCATGACACTTGTAGGTGATGAGGTTTAAATCTAGCCATTTGTGATTGACAGTTTACTGATTTAAAGCCTGATTCTGTAAAGTATCAGCAAGTTTCCCAGCTGTGTGTACTCCTGTGGATCTGGGTGAATTGTAAACTCACTGTTACACCCACGGGAAGAGGAAAAGAGCATAATAGTAGGGTAATGGTTGTGACCTTGGTTGACCCTGCCTTGCACTTTCTGTTGTAGAGGGGATGGAGAATGAACAAATGGCACAAATGGAAAGGCAGTACTTAAATTTGTATGCCTAGAATTTTTTTTTCCAGTTAAAGGTAGCCCTTAATAGATTTACTGGTAAACAGGCTTTTTCAAATGCTGAGAAACTGTGTTCACTTACTTGTGGAGTCTGATAGACAGTTGACATGCTGGAGTAGAGGTAAGGTAGACCAGACTTCCCATTATAATTTCATTACTCTCTGTTTAGAAACATAGAAACATCATCACGGTTGGAAAGCACCTTCAGGATCATCAAGTCCCACCAAAAGACCCATACTTCTGTTTTCTCTAAACCATCCCCCTGAGTGCCACAACTACCTGCTTTTTGAAAACCTCCAAGGATGGTGACTCCACCACTTCCCTGGGCAGCCTATTCCAATACCTCGCCACTCTTTTGGTGAAGAAATTTTTCCAAATATCTAATCTAAACCTGCCCTGGCACAACTTGAAATGAGTGCAGGCGGCATGAAGTCCAAACAGTTTTTAAATAAATTGATTTTTTCCTGATCGTATTTTCCTTTAAAAATACAAATAAAATGTTTTTCTGTTCCACTGTGTTTCTGCCAAAGAGCCATGCAAACCAGAAAGGGAAGCTAATATGATTATGCAAAAAAACCCAATCCCACAAAAACAGCACACCCTCCCCTGAACCAACCCCAAAACAAAACAGCACAGCTGAAATCCAAAACATGGCAAAACAAGCCAGATGCAAAAGGCAGTACTTCAGAGCAAAGAGTGGAAAGAAAGGAAAGGGATAGTGTTTGAGCAGAAGTTTAAAAATAGACTGGGAATTGTCACTAAAAATAACCTTGAAAAAGTTAAGACTGATTGTGGGTGTTTTCTCCATCTGGAACAAGCTCCTTGAGTTACTTTTATCATTCTTCGTGGTAGTTTCTTTGCTCTTATTTTAAGACTTTCTGTATTTTGCAAAACAGTTTCTGTTTTGTCCTTTTAGCTGACCTTCCTTTATGACCTCCACTTCTGTTTTGGACAGCTAGTGATTTCATGCACTACTGTGCTGACAGACACTATCAACTCTGAGAGATCCAGTTTGTTCTAGTGATCTTATCCTTTCAGTAAACCCTTCATATTTTATGGCAGTGCTGTAAGCATGAAGTGTATCCTTGCTACTCTTTACTCTGACTTGCATTTTTGCAGACTTGTATTTAAATGCCTTCTAACACTTCTCACACAGTTACTCACTGGAAGGTGTGGCTTGTTTGTCAGATGCCTTTCTATGCTTGATTAATAAAACTATTCTGTACAGGTTGCAAACTTCTGGTAACTTTAGTAGCACAATAAAGCAAGCATTTTCAAGTAGTACTTCCTTAATGACATCAAAGACAAAGCAAGCCATAAGTAGTAACTGAAACAAATAAGAAAAATAGTCTGAGGTGTGACTCTACAACTGCTTAGGTATCTGAACGTGGTTATTGGTCCAGCAAAAGGAAATGGAAAGAGGTTTCTCAGGGAAAAGCCTGTGCAACTTGTGCAGTTAATGTCTAAATTTTGATAACTGGCTGCAGAAAATATGTTGTCTATTAATTTTATATTGTGTAATTAGTGAAACTTTACAGAAAATAACTGTATCACACATACTTTTCAGATCTTCGCAATGAATTACCCTGGCTATCCCCCAGCGGGTGGATATCCACCAGCCGCCCCAGGTAAGTTGTTAAGGTGAAGAAAACATTAAGTGGCAGTGGTGGTCCTATCTGGAGCAGAAAGGTGGCATGGATGAAGAGCAAGACTGTGAAGGCATTAGGAGATGGTCATAATTTGACCAAAATCAATAAAAGTCAAGGAACAGTGTCCTGTCAGCATTGAGTCTCAAAGGCAGCTGGTGAGAAAAATGAGTACAGGGAGAAATCAGTCAGACAATTTAAAATCACATCCCACAAAGAATTAGGGTTTTAATGATGACATTATCCCTTATTCACTATTCTTAGGTAGATGGCTCTATGTGGAAGGGGAAGGGCTGTTAAAAAGGATGTGAGTTATAATATAAAGCTGATGAAATAAGTATTGCTTGGTATGAGAGTGAACTTTATGGTTGTTGGTAATGGAGTTTACAGTTGTTAGGATTGTTGGTAGAAAGAAAGAACTGGAGTCACATGGGTATGGTGAAATGTGGAGTTAGGCAAGCTAAGTCAGGAAGGAGAAGCAGTGTACAGTGAGAAGGCAAACCAGCCTGGAAGGATAAATCCTATTTCTTGGCAGAATATTCTGGTTTAGACCGCTATGGAGACAAGACTGTATTGCTTTGTGAGCTAAGTTTTGTGACTTGGGTAGCTGAGAATGATCTGTGTTGTGCTTTGTAGACATCTCTCAAATTAGCAGCCTAGAAGAAATAATATCTGCCTACTGGAATGCCCAGACAACTTTGTAGTTTAAGAGAAACCACTTAAAATATGATGTTTACAGCATTAACTCTTGAGTGTTGAAAAGCTTTCAAATGTGTTTCGATTTGTTTTAAGCGAGAACTTGTAGACTTCAATGATAATTAACATGATTAGAAATATCCAGTGATGCTCTTCTTTGTATCTAATTGCACTGCATCTCTTAAGTTGATTTTTCCTTCTGCCAGACTGCTAGTGTTGAACAAACATTCCATTAGAGTGTAAGCAGTAAGGAATATGCTTTAAAAGGTGTTTTCTTGTTTCAAGACAGCTGTGTTTGATTTCAGGTGGCAGTCCTTGGGGTGGTGCTGCTTATCCACCTTCAAATCCACCTCCAATTGGTCTGGAAAATGTGACTGGTTATGCCAATCAGTTCAATCCCAACTACATGGCTGGAATGGTGAGTTTGCTTTCATTTAATGTGTTTTACTGTGACTTCCCTAAACACAAAGATATGTTTCTGTCATTGCCACTGAGAAGTTTATCACTTGAGTTCTGTGCCTTTTTACATCTAGTCTGTTTAGGTGTTGAGCATTCAATATCATATACTGAAGAAAACAGTTACTGCAGGCTATTTCCTTATTTAAGGAAAGCAGACCACTAGTTAAATGTTGAAGTTAAGAGCCTAACTTCAAAATTCATATAACTTGTTTCTTTTCCTGTGCAGAGGAATTGGGGAGCAGACTATTAACACTGAATATCCATGGTTAATATATTCAGGCTGGCAAACACAGTCCAAATTTTGCCTATTACCTGAATTTTGGCCAGTCTGAACAAGGAGCAAGGCTGTGGAATTTGAGGTATCAGTGACTCATCCTTGAAAGAAGCTGTGATCTGCTGTCTCTTATGAGCACTGATGTTTAACAGATGGCAGTAAAAACCTTTTACATTGAAGAAGATGAAGACATTTCCAATGTGACTGTTTTATTTTTTTGCATACAGTAGAAGTGAGTGGCACTTTTGACAGCTTAGTCTTCAAAAATCTGTTATATTGCATAATGAATGCACAGTTTGTAGGAAGATATTTGCATTATAGATGCCTTTCCTAGGCAAATTAAGTGATTTGGCAGCTAGCAAAATGAACAACAAACTATTTAGGGTGTGCATAGCAATATCCACAGCAACTAGGATCTGAGTACACTGCCATCATCAAATGTCAGTCGTTCTGGTTCTGCTGTAGAAGAGAGTCCAGGTGTGTCATATGGGAAGATGATACTGCATGTGGAGTGGAGGATGTTTGTGTCAGTTTCTGCAGGTGTCTTTCCAGATGTAGTCCAGGAACTCTTGCTAGTAGTAAACTACTAACGCATCTAGTGCATCATCAAGCAGCCAGAGGTTGCTCATAGTAAATCCCTGCTCTCAGATGATGCTGTGGTCAAGTAAGGTAGCCATGGACAGAGAGGGGATAAGCACAGTTTTGTGTTGCTGGGGTTAACTGGCATAGGTTTTTAGAATAAGAAGTGTGTGGCTATTGGTGCTTTTCCATGGAGGTGTAATTCTTGGTACTGTGGCAGATCTGTATCTGTTAGTTCTGCTTCTTGATATGTGGCAGCTGGTGATCACAGTAAAGCAAGAGTCAGCTGAATACAGTTTTGTTTTTCCATTTTGCTTGCTAGTAAGACAAGATTGTTGTAAAATTCTTTTGCAGATGCAGACCTACCTGTCTGTGTTGGTAGGTAGGGAGGTTGTACTGTTTTAAGCATGCTATTGAAACTCAACCATTTGTACACCTCCCCATCTCTTGGTTTTTTGGCTGTCATTGCAGGCATCCAACCTGGCAGGGACCTTTGGTGGAAGTAATGTACCACAAGGCATGTATCCTTCAACACCTGGAGGTTATCCTCCAGTCCCTCCAGGTGGCTTTGGGCAACCTCCATCAGGACAACAGCCTTCTTATGGAGGGTATCCTCCGCCTGGGGGAAATCCACCATCAGGAATGCCAGCTTACCCAGGATACCCAGGTAGCACTGTGCCAGGCCAGCCCACACCACCGCCTGGTCAGCAGCCTGTGAGCTACCCAGGACAACCTCCAGCAACTTACCCAGGGCAGCAGCCCATGCCAAATTATCCACCAGGCCCAGCTGTGAATCCATCTATGCCCTCTTTCCCAGGAGCTACAGGGCCTACAGTCTCTCCTGTAACAGTAAGAGCATTCAGTGCTTTTGTTTTGAAGTGTGACCATGTGTATGTTTCTCTGTGTTTTCTCTGTGTATATAAGTGTAAACCCACTGTAAAATTGAAAAGAAAGTAATGAAAAGAATTTTGACTAGAGATGAATCCTTTCCAAATGCAAGCATGCTTATTTGACTTGAAACAAATGCTGTTTTACCACATTATCCAAGAAGAAAGATTGACAGGAATTCATTTCGCCTTTTCTAACTTAACAAAGTATTACCAGTTGTATGTAAAGTTTTATAGAATCATAGACTAGTTTGGATTGGAAAAGACCTTTAAAAGGTCGTCTAGTCCAACCCCCATGCAAAGACATAGGACATCTTTAACTAGATCAGGTTGCTCAGAGCCCTGTCCAACTTGACCTTGAATGTTTCTAGGGATGGGGTATCTGCCACTTCTTTGGCCAACCTACTCCAGTGTTTCACTGCCCTCATTGTAAAAAAAAATCTTCTTTGTATCTGGTCTAAATCTTCTCTCTTAGTGTAAAACCATTGCACCTTGTCCTGTTGCAATAGGCCCTGCTAAAAGATTTTCCCTGTCTTTCTTATAAGTCCCGTTTAAGTACTGAAAGGCTGCAGTAAGGTCTTCCTGGAACTTTCTTTTCTCCAGGCTGAATAACCTTAGCTCTCTGAGCCTTCCTTCACAGGAGAGGTGTTTCATCCCTCTGATCAATTTTATGGCCCTTTTCTGAACTCATTCCAGCAGGTCCTTATCTTTCCTGTGCTGGGGACTCCAGAGCTTAACACAGTAGTCCAGGTGGGGTCTCACCAGAGTGGAGTAGAGGGGGAAAATTGCCTCCCTCAACTTGCTGACTATACTTTTAATGCAGCCCAGGATGTTATTGGCTTTCTAGGCTGCATGTACACATTGTTGGCTCATGTCCAGCTGTTTATCCACCGGTATCCCCATGTCCATCTTTGCAGGGCTGTTCTCAATCCCTTCCTCCTCCTGCCTGTATTGATACTGGGGGTTCATCAAACCTTAATTAGTTGGACAGCAGATTTAATACTGGGGAACCTTCCTGACCTTGTATTTTCTCATATTTTGGGTATAGAAAGGAACAAATTGTTCAAGGTGGGTTTTCTTGAGTTTTCTCTGTTACTTTTCAAACAAAAAATAATAACCATGGTCATCTTTCCTAAGCAGTAAAACAGTCTTTTACTGATTAATACTAATATGCAACTCAACTTGGTTTGATTTTAGCATGGAAACCGAGGCACAATCACTGATGCACCAGGATTTGACCCTCTGAAGGATGCAGAAGTCTTAAGGAAGGCCATGAAGGGATTTGGTGAGCAGTCTGTGTATATATTTCAATTAAAAGTGGAATTGCAGCTTTGATTCAGCACCTGATCTTTCTCCATTGTTATGTGTGCTCTGAGTGGGCTAGTTCACGTGCAGTTATCCTTGGATATCAGAAGAGTTATTGGAAGTTCATGCAGGCATAAGCAACATCTTGACTTAGGCATTTGATTTGGGGTTTGGGTTTTTTTGGTTGGTTGGTTTTTAATATTTTACTATGTTTGTGATTGGGAGTAGAGCTTGAAGTTCTGCATTTGTACACAAGAGGACATAAAGTATATGAATTAAAGGCATACATGACCTTTGCTTGAGTTTAGAAGAGAGAGGATCAAATGAAACAGAAAGGTGAGTCCTCAGATGATGTGCATGCTCATTCTGTGGTGTCTGTGTGCATGTGCAGGAACTGATGAGCAGGCTATTATTGATTGTCTTGGAAGTCGTTCAAACAAGCAACGGCAGCAGATCATCCTGTCCTTCAAAACAGCTTATGGAAAGGTAAATACGTCATAAGAACAGAAGGAAGAAGAAATAAGAGCCTACATTCCCTCACAGGAAGTCAGAAGACTTAGTGTTTGGTAACAAAGATTGGAAGTTGCTTAAGGGGAAGGTGGTTGACAAATCATAGCATGTTTAGGGTTCTGCTTTTACCCACTCTTGACTTTTTCATGTTTCACTTGAAACATATTCAACAGTTTCTCTGGTAAATGGTTACTTTAACTCTTTAATCTCTGCACTTTATTTAATTGGTCCTTAATTACCTAGATGTACATATTAGGGTTGCTAACTGGATTAGCTTTACTTTGAAGATATATTACTGATGGTTATCCATAAAGAATTCTAATTAAAATCCACAATTGTGATGCTTACATTTGTCAGTTTTGGTCTCTATGCATTTTTTTTCTTTGTTTTTACTTACTAGGATTTGATCAAGGATCTTAAGTCTGAGCTGTCAGGTAACTTTGAGAGAACAATCTTAGCAATGATGAAGACTCCTGTCATGTTTGATGCTTATGAAATCAAAGAAGCTATAAAGGTTTGTATAGGAGATACAAATTGTAAGATAAAGGAAATATTTGAGCTGATACAATTTTTAGTAACCATTTAAAAGCTTGAACTTGCATTCCCTCCACTCAATCCAGATATTCGACCCACTATTTGACTGATCTGTATCCCGTTTCTTGGAGATAGACGATAATAGAATAGAAAAACATTATTCCCATAGGTTAAAGACTGTTTAATGGGTTTGTGTTGTAACAAAAACTTTATTAATAAATAAATACACAAAGAAAGGCAGAAACTGAGTTCTAACAGTCTCTGCATTTCTCTTATTACATAGTATTGAGTAAGCCACTGAGGTGGTTCTCTTCTAAGCCAGGTACTGTGTGAGATGCCTTTGTTTCTGGGTTTTTGCTTTGAGTTGTGGTGGAACTGGTGATAAAACCACTGAACTTAGAGTTTCCAGTGTCTTTACACTCAGTGCTCAAGAATAGTTCAGAAAACTAGATTCATAAAGATTTTGGGCAGGAAATTTTGTTTTCATGATAATTTTAATTATCTGTTCAATTTGTATCTTCAATATGTATCTGTGCCTCGGAAATGTGTTATAAGTAGCATTTGAGGTCCTTGCTTTGACTTCTTCTATAACAAGAATACATTCTGAATTGCATTTTGTTGTGTAAATTTAATGCACTTCTTTTATACTAGGTTATAGAAGTAAGATGAGACTCTGAAGAGTGTATTCTCTTTATGCTTTGTTTTAGGGTGTTGGTACAGATGAAAACTGTCTCATTGAAATCTTAGCTTCTCGCAGTAATGAGCACATTCAGGAACTCAACAGGGTCTATAAAGCAGGTTAGATTTGTTACAGTTCCATCAACATTTTCTTCCTTTTCTTCCTTAATTACTAACTTAACTAACTTAGCAGTATGAATATAGGAAATGAGCAGAGGTATATGATAATTAATGACTGTACCTTTCTTCCAGAATTTAAGAAAACTCTGGAGGATGCAATAAAAAGTGACACTTCAGGACACTTTCAGAGGCTTTTAATTTCGCTTTCTCAGGTACTTGCATACCAGGATTTTGGAGTTTGAGGTTTTGTTTATGTGTGTTCATAGGGTTTGGTTTTAGTTATAGGTTGTCGTTGGGGTTTTTTGGTTTTGTTTGGGTTTTTTTTTTTTAAACAAAACCAAACCCATAACAATAATCATAATAATAAAATAAACCAAACACACCAGTAACACATCTGTATCTTCAAATTCTTTCAGGGAAACAGAGATGAAAGTACAACTGTTGACATGTCTCTTGTCCAGAAAGATGTGCAGGTCAGTAGAAATTCTTCAGAATTTCTGAGTGTAGTCAACTCTATACACTGAAATTTGCCAGTGTCATTTCTACTTACTCTTAGTTATGGATACCCTGTGACTTTTTTTGATGCAGTGCTTAAGTTTCAGTGGATGGAAGTGATATGAAAATCCCTGACAGAGCATTAGAGCCATGTGGCTCCATTACAGAGATGAAGCTCTTGGGAATAGAGACAATGAGGGTTTTTTTATCTCTCATTCTGTCAGCTCTCCAGCTTTTCCAGGTATTGGGTAACTCCATTGTGCCACCTATTAAGGGAATTGTCCAAAGAAATTTGAGGTGTTATATATGTAGACTAAATTTTAATTGCTCAGCATCTGTGTAAACCTTTGGCTGTTATTTAAGGAGCTCTGGATTTTTGCAGCACACAAGGCAGTTGGACCTAGCAACTTCTGTCCTATTACATTTTTGTGTGTTCCATTTCACCACAGAGTAAAGAGAAAACCCTGGATAGTTTCAGCACACTACCGTCATATAAATAGTAATGCAATTAGCTTTCTACACAGTGTGCCATAGCCAAAAGTCAAGAACATCACAGAACATACCTAGAGGCGTAGAAAAAAGCTAGATATAAGTCCTGTTAGGAAGAACAGTTTTCAGGTAATTTGTAAACTGTGTTCCCCACTTTAGTAATCTGAAGCGTTTGTATTTGATCACTTATGCATCAGTAAGCTAGGAAGGTTGCAAGCATAGCATATTGTAGGAAGGTTAGAACTAATTGCTGTTCCAGCAGTACACAGACTAAATATAAAAGGAAGAGAGCCTGTAAGGAAGCAGATCTGTAACTCAGCTTTTCAGCCCAACTGCTTTTCTGAGTAATGAAGTGTGAATTCCCTTCTGTGTTTAGGAGCTATATGCAGCTGGAGAGAACCGTCTGGGAACTGATGAATCCAAGTTCAATGCCATTCTTTGTGCAAGAAGCAGAGCCCACCTCAGAGCAGGTAAAAGTGTTCTCTATGTAAAGATTAACTTGATTCTGTTGTATATACTGATAAAAGTGTACAACACTGCTCTGTGCCTGAATTTCCTCCATCTGTAAAACGTATGTAATGATACCTCGGTGAAAAACAGGGTTAGTTCTACCTAATGGAAAGGGTTCACAACAGTTGCACAGTCTGATCATCTTTCGTAAGTATTGGAACAGATAGAGGTCATACTTGTTCAAGTGTTTCTGTGATAAAAGAATTGAAACACTCGGTGTGCTTGTGTGTCCAAAAGACACTAGCAATCCTTCGCTTCCGCTTTCACTTGCTAGTGATTAGATGTTGTGTTTTAGTAACTTTGAAATGTGCTGCATATTGAGGCACTTATATGGAGAGGAAAGGGATGGGTGTGTGTATGAGAATCTGAATGTTTGTACATAATTTTATTGACCCCCAAAGCTTTCTTATAAGAATTTTCACTGTTTTCCTTGCAGTGATTTGTTTTAGCTGTTTAAGAATAAGGGCAGAACTAAACAAGCTAGAAGGAGCGTGGTAACATGTAAATGGAACAATATGGTTGATAACTTAGTATTAGTCTTTGAGACCTTAAAACTTATCTATGTATACCATAGTACCAAGTTGAAAAGTACAATTGAAGTCATTCAGCATGCACCAGTGCCACCTCTTCTTGTGAAACTGACTCCTGAAATGTTTGTTTTTCATTAACAGTCTTCAGTGAGTACCAGAGGATGTGTAACCGGGACATCGAAAAAAGTATATGTCGTGAAATGTCTGGAGACCTGGAGAAGGGCATGCTGGCAGTAGGTATGTGTCATCTTAGCAAGTTCTTTCCTGGTATTCCACTACAGCTGGCTGAGGTGGGGGCATCTCTGACTCAGCTAAGGATGTTCTTCTTAGTAACAATTCCAGTTTTCTGCTTTTTATGTTGAGCTTTCTGTGAAGTTAGTTGTGGTCAGTAAAGCAGGGCACTTAATTCACCTCAAAATCACAGACGAAACTTTTGCTTCAGGTAGCTGTAGTATTGAAATTTCATGTGTTAATATAGGGAGAGAATTAGTAACTGTACTTGCCATTCTTTTAAGAAGTGATGAGAAATTGTACCAACCGCTGAATTAGTAAGAAAGTAATATTTGTGACAGCTTCAGAAATGAAGCAAAACATAGAAATTAACCTTCTAATAGTTATCGCTACCTCTTTTTAGTAGAAAGAAAACTTAAAATTGTTTGTGAAGGAGTTATTTTTTCCACATTTCCTGTGGTTACAGCTTTGTTAAATCTGGATTTTTAAGTGCCTCCAGTACTTCTGAAGAGTAAAGACTCTGACCTCAAATCTACTGCTGTCCCTTTGGAGACAGTCATTAGTTTCCAGGAGGCTGGGACAAGGTCTCAAGCTGTTGTGCAGTAGCTTTATTTGGAGTGGTTTATTCTAGATAAAATTCTGCACTTCTTTCTCTCAACTTCTGTCTCTCGTCTCTTAGACCAGACTGCTTCTTTACATCGGCGTTTCTTGTTTATTGCTGTGAATTCACTGTGGTATCTATAGCTGCTGCTTTAAAGGTGTTGTTCTTTGGGTTTTAATATGGTAGTGACTAGAAAAGTCAAGAAACAAAAACCAAAACAACAGCAAAAAAACCCCACCGAAATCACAAAAACAGACAAAAAAATTCCAAAATACCTTCTACCAAAATAAATAGGAAAAGTATACTTTGCATCATTCAGAAACAAGGTAGGTGAGGACATTTGGCTCAACTGCAACAGATTTTTTTCATGGAAGTTTCTAACAAAATCTTAGAAAATGGGAATAAATTTTAAAAGCTTAATTTTTTTCACTTGTGTTTTGTGTATATGTGAAGTATGTAACTTGTTATTACTCTGCTTGGCCAAGCTGTCACTTTAGTGGCCTTTTAATGGCCCAAACTGGGTCCAGCTCTGTTGATGTGATATATTTGCAGACCTTTTCCAGGATCCAAAATTTGTCACCTCAAAAGTATTGTTAGAAAACCAAGCTTAAGGAAAAGGATTTTTTTCCAATGTGTATAGAAAAACATTGCCTTGGTAAAGAAACTGTACTGTCAAGAGTTTGGAAGTCCTTTGACCTCCTAGAGCTTTGCAGTAATTTGACAGCTCTCTATGTAGACACAGATTCAGAACTGAGTCTGTAGTTTGCAAACAAGTCAATTACCTTTTGTGCAAGGATTGTTACTAATATTGACTGAATAACTCCTTTATTGAATAGGTTTTTGGTTTGGGTTTGTTATTTACGTGTGTATATCTATGTATGCACATACATATCTATGTCAGTCAATGCTGTTAGCATCATTTGTTCTGTGAAAGTTATTTTCAGGAAAAACAGGTTTTCTAATTGAAAATATTTAATTTTGCTTTCTTTAAAGCTTTCTGGATTGTAAAACTGGTAACTTACTATAACATCTTCAAACATCTTAAAGTGCAAGTGTGTTGTTTTAGCTAAATACAATGATAAAGAAACATGCATTTCATTTGTCATTTGTTTTTGAATTGTAGTATATGTATCATAGACAATTGTGTGTGGCGAGCTGCTATCTGTCATCTACATTTTCCTATTCAGAAAAGTACTTTTTCCTATACAGTGTGTGCTGCTGTGAAATACCGTTTTAGGTTTATCCCTTTTGTTCTGTATTGATTTTATCTGATTGCTTTTGATACCTTTTTGTGCTATTCTGTGTAGTTTGCCACAAATTGCATGATTGTTTACTTGTCCCTAACGTAGGATCAATTTATAGATCTTAATTCTGGTAAGTGGTGGAGGATTCTTTTATTGTCCTGATTAACATGACAGTAATTTGATTTAGATGAACTGTACTAATTAAATATAAAATCCAGTCATTACTAAATAAATAAGCATGTCAAGAATTTTTCAGGAGTCCTGGTGTACTTTGTGTTTAAAAAGTAAATGTAACTAATTTTAAAATAAGGGTGAGGTTTCTGTCATAGGTGGCTTCCTAACTTATATTAGGACAGAACTCGAATTTGTCATATCTTGCAGATGTGTGGCCTAAAAATCCACAAGCACCACTAACTATTGTGTTCCTTCAAGCCTTCTGCCCCCTCCCCACCCCTTTTTTTCCCTTCGTAAGCAAGAATCTGGTCATTAAACTTTAACGATTCATTATGACTGCTTCACACTAGATGGTTTCTTGTGACAGAAAAGTTTTGCTTTGAGCCATGGAGTGTAATAGATTCTTTAATTTGATTGCAGCTGTTTGGATTAAAAATCATTTCAGTGACTAACTGAAGGAATGGAAGCTGCATTGTATCAAGTGTACATTTATGTAAAATTAAAGCATGTGACTGTCTAGGGTAAGCTCAAAAAATGACTTTGATTTCTGTTTGAGGAGGAATGCTTGATGTCTGTAATTCTGATTTCTTTTTGCAGTTAAGTGCCTCAAGAACACGCCAGCTTTTTTTGCAGAGAGATTACAGAAAGCTATGAAGGTATGTGCCTGTGACAAGATACATAAGCTCGTAGTATGGGTTTTGTTTGGTTTGTGGGTTTTTTTTTGTGTTCTGTTGGGTTTTTTTAATGATTGTACAGCTTAGTGGGACGCATTGTTCAGCTGAAAGTATTATTTTTCAGTGGGCAGATGACTAACAAGATGCAGGTGTTATTATGAGAGGCTGGAAAAATCTAGCTCATTTGATCCATTTAACAAAGAGACACATAGAGCCATACCTTAAACACAGACAGACTTCACTTGCTAAAACACAAATATGCTTGAAATTGGTATCTCTCAAGAAGGGAGATCTAGCTGAAATAAGTAAATAGGCCATTAAACTCACCAAACTTTCTTGTCCCTCTGACAACCCTCCCCCCTTTTTTTTTATCCTAACTATTCTTGCACAGAGAAATGACTTAGTGTCCTACCAGTAAATTTAGTTTATTGAAACATGATAGACCAAGTTCTGTTCAAGATTATTGAAGGCAATGTGGTTGTGCTAGTAAATGCTTGTTTGTTGGGTGATGATTTATTTTATTTTATTTTGTTTGCTACTGCTGTATCATCCAGCATTTCCACACACGTTATTAATACATTATGTTGTTCTTTTATTTGTTTCAGGGAGCAGGAACAAAAGATAGAACTCTGATTCGAATCATGGTGTCGCGCAGTGAGGTTGACCTGCTGGACATACGTGCAGAATACAAGCGGATGTATGGCAGATCCCTCTACACAGATATTACTGTAAGACTTGGAGATTTTATCTTCCCTGCCTTGACATCCTTTCTGCTAGTAGAACATGGGTCCTTATGTTGAATAGCTCTTAACTGCACTGAGCGTAGCTGACTGTGGTTGCTTTGCAGCATTTGTCAGGAAAGTGGAGGCTGAAGAAGTGCCACAGAACAGACAGCACTTGCTTTTCCATGGGGGCTAGAAGAGCTAGAGATGGGAAGGAAGTCAACAGACAAGGAAAGGAAGGGAAACGGGTCCAGAGGGGTTTCAGAGACCTGGTTTTAAGTCTGGTGTCTGTCCCAATCTCTGTATATGATCTTGTAGAAACCACTTAGTCCTCCAACTGAATAACAATGGTGCTCTCTCTACCTCGTGTGTTGAGAGTGTAAAGCTCCTACTATGCTTTTAAAAGGTTGCCTCATCCTTGAAAGTGCACGATTTTGGAAATAGGCTAAACCTTAGATTCTTTAGCAGATTCTTCTGTAACTGTGGAAAAAATTCTCCTTCTATCTTTTGATGTAAGGACTTTGTTTTTAATATTTGAACATAATAAAGAGTAAACTTTCACTTCCTGCCTCTGGAAAAATATCCACTTTGACTATAATGAAAAGGACTCTTTTGATAGAAGATAGCTTTTCAGTAAGATTAGTTTTTTGAGCTATTCCAAGATAAGTAGTTGAACCTATAAAACAAAGTCAGTTTCTGAAGTATATTCGCTGTGGACACTTTGGTACTGGTCATGGAAGGAGCAGATTTTACCGGGTACTGGTATTAGAATGATTTCTAATTAGCAGGCTTTTTATTCTTTTCAAAGAGGTTAACACCTGCTTTCTTAAATTCTGGCTTCATCTCTTTTGGTCATTTATGTTGTGTTTAGGAAATTTACAGTTCTTTTTCCTCTATTTCAAAGCAGAAGACTTCAACTTTGTGTTGTTTTGTTTTGTTTTGTTTTCCTCCAGGGTGATACTTCAGGAGACTACCGGAAAATCTTACTCAAGTTGTGTGGTGGAAATGACTAACCGGAGCATTGAGCTTTTCTTAAAAAAGCTGCTATTTTCATGTTTTTGCTTTAAAGCATTTTTTTTTCCAAAAGGAAATATGTAATGATCTGTTTCTCCTAAAGTAATTACTTTTTAAAAGATATATTGCATATATCTTCTCTTCAGTTCAAAAATAGTAGGTAACAAATGCCAAAGAAATAGAGATATCAAGCTTATGTGCCAGCTGCTCTGGATTCTGTATAGTACTTGTAGCAATCCATGGTCATTATTTCTTTTCTGCTTATATTATGCTGAAATAATATGTTTGGTTTATGGACAAAGATCACAGTTGTGTGATTTAAGGTTTTGTTTTGTATAAACATTACATGCCATTTGAGTGCAAGTTTTATATGTATCATATGCTGAGTTGGTATCATGCTAGCTTACTCCCTGGTATGTGGGAAGATCAGCCTTGAGGTTTTTTGTCTGGTTAAAGCTGTTTTAATGAAGTTTGGGCAAGTTCTTGCCTTCTTTCCTTGATTGTTTTTAAGGAAGATGTGTTCCATTTTTCATTCGTGCTAGGGCAACTGTCACAAGGCAGTAGTAATGTTGACAGTAGTAAAGATTCTATGGTTAATGTTTCAAATGTATGTATGTAAGAAGAGATTATGAAATTAAAGCTATCTTTCTTCTAACTCTTTGCAGATTGTGCTTTTTGTTGTTCATGATGATTTATGTGCAAGTGATGACTCAGTTTATGTAATTTAGTTTTTCCTATAGAAGTTCTCTGCTTGAATCCATAGAATTCAGATATTGTTGTGTTGACAAGAGTTTGGGACTTGTGTGCTGTTGATGAGCTATTGTCTGTACGTGATACATGTAATCTGTAGTTCTTGCTCAGTATTTTTGATTTGCATGTTGTAGTTTCTCTTCTCTGAGTGTTGGAACTCTGAATTTTTATTCTCTACTAGCATGGATGACATTCTCAAAATAGAAACATGTAAAGAAAAAAAAGTACAAGAGGAGGAAGAGGCTTGGGGGTAGGTCTGTGAAAGTAGACTGCTTGTTAATCAAAAATGTGCAAACCCCTCGTCTTACTTCACACAGATACACATGCTCTCTCTTTATTCTGTAAAGGTCAGGCAGGTCTTTTTTCCTAGAAGAATTTATTTTGCTGTTTGTACAAGAAAATGGGGGGAAACGGGGTGGATATTGGAAGTAATTCTGGGTTGCATTGTCACTTTGGCAAGGAAAAAGAGTATAAAGATTACAGAATAAGGTGGCTGTGCATCCAAATGACAAATTCTGACTAGTCCCAATTCTCAACACAGTGTGCAGATAGGACTCCTGTTCCAGTCAATGGCAGTAATCTAACTATATCCAAAGCCAGACCACTCCACACGTACATTTTTGTCAGATAATCTAAGCATATCTTGGGAGGAAATTGCAGTTGACAGTGTATCTTCGTTGATTTACAGATAGCAAAAGTTCACTTTGCCAGGGAAGGAGTAAGCCTTTGAATTAAGGGAAGGTTTTTAACTGATTTAGTCTCAGCCCCCACCTGGTCTTGTTTTCTTACTGAGAATTCTGTATTTGAAATGCAGTTTCAATAAAGTAGGGCTGTTGAAGATTTAAAATATAAAGCTTTGAAGTAGTTTCTAAAAGCAAATACCTGTTTATTAGAAAGCACAGGAATTTAGAAGGCAAACTACAGGTAAGGATTGTTCAAGCTTGAATTCTGGAAAACCAAGCTTATTAAATGAACAGAAGTGTAACTGTTTGGCAACCATACTGTTACATGCAGCTTTCTTCTGTCTTCGCAGTGCTCAGCTGGTATCTGTATAGAGAAGAGTTGGTGTAATTAATTTTGGTTATAAGATCAGGATCAACCTTTTTTGGATAAACATCATTTAAAACATAAATCTTGCTACTTTCAAGTGCGGAATTGTCACTTTGATTCACTAAATGATAGAAGGAAGATCCTATCTGGAATTCTTGAGCTATTTGGCAGTTGTTGCAAACTCCATCTGAGTAGCACTCACTATAGATGTGCTGCAAATATACCCAATTTGATATTCTTTGAACATCCCTAATTTAACAACCTTTCTGTGTAGTTCATGTATCTAGTTCCTTGGCTGGGTTTTTATTTGGTGGTCTGGATTTTTTTTCCCATTTTCTTCCCTCTCCTCTCTTTAGCGGTTGTTGAAACCTGGCATTCAAAACTGGACCCAGCATTTCAGCTGAGGCCTTAGCTGCACTGAATTGATTGAAGGTTTTACTTCACATCTTGGGGAGAGAAAAGGTGACATACTTGGTAATGACATATGCAATACTGGTTTGAACGTAGATTATATCCCACTAGATACTTACCATCAAAAATGTCAACAAGTGGGGTTCCTGGAGAGATTGGGGTATTTGACATTGTCTCACTGAGGATGTTGAGGAGCGATTTGACTTCTGATTCTAGATGCTCCACTGTTTTTATTACCTTCTAATGAAAACAAAGGAGTCAAATGGAGAAAGCAGCTAGTCAAAGGTTCAAGTGGAAGGAATTGTACCAATAGTGTAGTGGAAGTGCAAATCTAACGTCCCATAATGCTTACAGCTAATTTAATTTCTGTTGCGCATTGCAGATTTGAATATTTGTTGTGTTATGCTGGCCTCTAGTGGCTTGAAGTAGTAAAACTTTATTTCTCAAGAGTTAAATTGCAACACCTCTTTATAAAGAATCACCCATAATTTGACTTCTTGGAGGGAGATTTGCATTAATTTGTTTTTGATTCTCTCTCATTTCTAAGTCACCATCATATCCAAGAAAAGAATGTGCAGAAGATGAGAGTAGCTGATGGAGTGAAATATAGCGAAAGAAGTAACGTTACTGTTTGAGAGCCCGCAGCATGCTACCAAGGTGGGAGCAGCTAGCACTGGACATGTATCTTGTGAGAGCTTGAGACACCAAGAAAAAAATTAAAACTTTGCAGCTTTCCTAGAATCTCAGTCATAGAGTCCATTTAGCTCTTGAGTGTCTGCAGGAGTGAGCAGAAACTGCTCTGTCAGTCTTGGAGTCAGCCTGCAGAATTCACATCTAACCATGAGCACATGTGAAACTTTATAAGTATCAGTTTTGAGATTTCTTATATTAAAAGCACAATGGCAAACATCAGAAAAGGCTGATATATAATAGTCAATGATTGCTTGATCAGCTGTTTGGGATTCATCAAGATTGTGTGTTTGTGGTAATGATGGCTTTATAGGTAGTTACAAACCATGACATCTGAAAAAATGGTAAAATCAGGAAGGGACAATGTCTAGAAACATGATTGTTTCTGTTCTTCAGTCAAAAGGATGGGGTAGAGGTCTGTTAAGGCCCAGGAGCCAGCTCTTACCTCTTCAATAATATCTAAGCGTCCATGGATTTTATCGTGTCCATTACACCAGCTTTCTCTTCCCAGACTTCCAGGCAACACACTGATGGGGTCTGCAGCAGCTGGAAAAACAGCCACAGTTAATTATCAGGAGCTTTCTTACTTCTGAAGTGGTATTTCCATACTAACCAGCATTATTTGTGAAAACAAATGTAGGACTCCCAGGCAGAAATTGAAACTCCTAATAACCACCGCTGTTCTCCAATGCTGCGAATGTCTCCTTGCCTGTATATGTTGCCCCGGTTGGTTGGAACAAGGTGTTTTCTCTTGCCAGGGATATTGTTTTGTTTTGTTTGTCTATGTGTTTTGTTTCCTACCTCTGTAAGGTAAGTTTATAGACTGCAGCTGTCTCTACAAGTATAAAACCTAAGCATTGAGGAGGTCTGCCTTACACACCAGTTCCTCTTTGACTTCCTTCAGAAGGAGCTGGTATTGTAAAGCTTTGAAGAGTAACTAAGAAGAGAAACAATAACTGTGTGTACAGCTGATGCCAGTTGCTGAGCAAGTCACTTACATGATGCTATACACAAAGTCACTTACCTATGTCAGTTATCTGTATTTACCTTTCGGTACTCATGAACTCCTGTTCTTTGAACTTTTCGTTCTGCTGGCTCTGTTCTGTGAAAGGTCAGTTCCTCCTGACCTTCATGCTTTAATGGAGACAATTTCATAACTTCGGTGCAACATTCAGTAACATTTAGATTTTAATGTGCACGTGGAACTGTATGGAGTGTTGTAAACCCCACTAAAGTGATAACGTATCTTACTCCATCCAAAATTAGGTGTTGTTCTTGTCTGATGCCTGAAAGACCCTCAATGAGAAAGCAGCAGTACCTTATTCTGTTGTCATTTGATTGTAACAGACAAAGAGGAAACTGAGCTTGTGTTACAATGAACAGTAAAAAACATAAGAAGAGCAACTAGTTCTTTCTTCAGCATTGTTGTGTGAGAGCTGTGATAGGAATTGCTGCAGTGCTTCATCATGGATCTGTGCCAAGATTTCTGGAGCATAGATATCAGATGATGGCAAACAGCAGCGAGGATTGTAGCTATTGCATTTTGGTGGGGTGAGAGATGTACACTGAGTAGGAATGGCCTCCTTGAAATTAGAAGGCAAAGGATGGGGAGGAGAAGAAGATGATTAAAATGGGATCTGATGTACTGGACATTATTTAGAAATCAGTTTGGCAGAGCTTAAGAGAGAATTTTTTTGTTGTTTATTTGTAACAAGATTTTGGTTTGTGGGGTTTTCTTGGTGCATTGACCAGGAGGTGGTGCTGTTAAGACAGAATACCAAAGAATTAAGCTGCCTGTTTACAGAAAACTCCTGAAATATGGCAGGTACTTAAACACTAGCTACTTTGCAGTTGCCTTTTTCCCCCCTTTGTTGTTGCTCTTCGTGTTTTGGGAGTGTTGTTGCCTTACAACTTAGTGGTTAAGTGAACCATGCTACTTCTCAAAATTTTTGCTTATTTACATGGATTTTCCATCGTGGCTGGAACAATATGGAGATACTGAAGGTGTTACCAAGAACTACAGGACTAGTGCAGTGCCAAAAAACCTTTAACAAATAGGGCAAACCTAAGTGTCTCAGGAAGCACTCGATAGCTTTCGTTAGTGACTGATTAAGAGTTACTAAAAACCAAAGCATATTTAGTTCCCAGACTTTGGAGTATGGCATTGGCTGAGGGATGACGCAGCAGAAACCCTTTCAGCCGTGGCCTGCATGTCTCTGTCTGCTGAGCGACTTTCACACCGGAGCAGAGGTGTTCTTGCACTTGCCACTGCCCGTTCACCACCATGCCAGAACAGGGTACTTCAGGAAGGCAGTTGCTCCTGTGCATTGGGCAGCCAGTTCTTTGGTCAGTGTAGTTTTCTTCTGTTTTCTGAGCCTTGGCTTGAGGCTTTGGCTGCTAAAGAACCTCAATTGTTATTCTGTTGTCTGGCTTTAGCTCTTAGCTCAGAGCTTTTATCTCTGGGATGGAGTGTTAACAGGATGCATCCGGTGCCTTGTAAATATGGTGTGTATCTGGGTCACTATGGTCACAGGATTCAACTGAAGCAATAATTTCCATGTTGCTTATGAGAACTATCCTTCTTTGTATTGTAGTTGGTGACAGAAAATGACATGGTTTGCCTTTGGCGCTGACCTTCTTCAGCAACATTTCTACCTCACGTAATAATAGCAGTCACCTTGCAAAGGGAGTATAGAATGGAAGGCTGTAAACCATGTAAGCAAAAGACTAATGGCCTTTTAGGATACTTCCGTGTGCTTGCTCTCCTCTTGCTGAAGGAACATTTTTACAATGTAAACTAGCATTTTTTTCTTGTCTGTGTGTCAAAGCACATACATAAACACAGAAAACTTTGATAGTGAATTTTAAAACTAACAGCTTTAAAAGTAAACTGTTCTTAGCATGCTGTATAAATTACATCCTTAAAATGTGTGGGTATTTTCAACTTCTGACAGCTTAAGCTAGTGTGTAGGAGGCATGTTTCAATGTCTTAAATATCTCATTTGAAACTTAATGGATTACTTCAGGCAGATCTTTGTTGTGACATTTCAAAATGGCAGAGAGAACATTACTGTTCAGTTAATTTCCCATCTGCAAATTTCCACCTGTTGCTTCCTGCAAGCGAGATGTATAGTTCTGTTCTTGAAGTCCATTCCATTTGATGTATTGGTGATTATTTTCCATCAAGAATCAGTGCTTTCTTGTTTAAGATAAGAAAATGACCCTTGCCTTTTTATTTCTGATTAAGTCCTTAATACTAAGTTGATGGTGCCCATAGAGCTGCGTAGTTCCAGCTGCCCTGTGCTGCGATGCAGCCAGGCACCAGCAGATGGAGCAGGAAAATGGAGAATCTTTGAGTTGGGAAAGGTATGTTTAGTAGAAGAATATGCTTAATTTTTGAAAGAAGCAGCATGATGAATAGTAAAGATACATGTATTGTGGTCAGCTTGACTGTACGAAAGCTTGCTTTTATAGCAGGGGATAGAAAGAGAAATGAAGTAAGAATTAAAACAACCTTAACAAAGAGGTTAAGAGCAAAGGCCTTAGTTATAGAATACCTCTTGGTTAAGCTACTCTGCCTCCTGTACATTTGATATATACCCCCAACACCCTAAGGTATTGCTTCTGCACAATCCCTGAAAAAGTCCCCTTCTAGGACTATCAGAATTCCATTTACCCAGATGCTGTTAAATGGTTTGTTTTGATCAGCCAAGTAGTTGCTAATCTTAAGCATCAGAACTAACCTGAGCAATAGTCTTTTTACAGTCATTTGCTGCTATTGCTGACAGAAGTGAAGTACATGATCACACAGATCTGGTAGGTCTTTAAAAGTATCCTTCCTAAAGACTGGTCAACCTGAAGTTACATGCCTGATTATAGAAATTTTTGGGTTGAGTCATTTGGTCTGTGTTATAGAGAAGGTCAAGCTGTTCTTTAACATTCAGTAATGTTCTTTATTGGTCTTAAAGTCTATAAAATTCTTTTTGCATCATTCTATTATCAGTGTGGTTTTGAAAGTTAACAGAAAGTTCATGTTGTGCTCAGTAAGAAAGGAGGAGGGATAAAACAAAGTTGGCCACAAGCCAAATGAAAGACAAGTGAGATTGGAACAGGAACCACATGGCAAATAAGGAAGCCTGAAATCATGTGACAGACCACCAAGGGTAATAAAGGAGAACATGTACAACTCTTCAAGAAAACATCCTATGCTGTGTGTTTTTGTTTCTGCTGGTTTAGGTTTAGCAGTGTCATTTTATTCCTGAGAATATTACATAAGGTGGCCAGATAGAATTTAATGAGAAAATGGAGTAGTACTGAATTTATATTCCAGTAGGAAAAAGGTCATGAAAAAGGGTATCACATTTAAATGGTGAACCCCCTAACCTGTTTGGGAACAATGCAACAAACCTCTGAAGGGATTTGCTGATCTTTGCTTAAATTATTCCTTTCCTAAATGTAAGTGTTGGACTCCATTTTAATATGCATATATAACTTTTATAAGTGTTAGCTCAAGAAATTGCATGTTGGTTGGTGAAGTTAACTTGCACCTGAATAGAGCAAAGGTTCAATTGCTTTGCACCTGAGCTGATAGTATCAGTATTAGTGTTTTGAGACCTAAGACCGTGTTAAGCCAGGACTATTGGTCATATTTAATTTTGGATCGAACTTAGTTTCCAGTTATGTCAACCCTTAATTACATCAGTGTCCTTAAATATGGAAGTACTGGATTAACTTTCTGTACCACTATTGGATTCATTATCAGCAGTGTGCTTTTTAATGTGCAGATTGTCTTTAATTTTTTTTTATGTTCAGGAGCATCTCTTTAGCTGGACACAGAACATCTTCCACGCTGTAATCCATAAACCACTGCCTAATACTTAGCTGTGATTTAGACATCTTTGAACCTCTTTCTAGAGTTCAGAGTTTTTAGTTGCTTAAAGATAAGGGAATTCTTGCCTTTGGTAACTGCAATAAAGACTGCAGGAATTGTAATAAATATATAAAATTTCTTAGCTTTTTATGTACTGTTATAGGTTACTATGCTTTACACTAGAGGCAACTGCAGGGGATTGCTTATATACATGCAAATACATACACACACACATGTAAATATATATAATATATGTGCACACACCTTTATTACACTCTAGTTTTTATGGCAGAATGACCTTGCAGATTCTATAGAAGAGAAATGTGGAATATCCAAAGTGGGAGATGGAGAGTAGACATTGTATATTAGAAAAGAATTGACAGTAGAAAGCTATTCTGGAATTTAGGGGGTAATGGATGTTTGTTTTAGTTTGAGGTTTTTAACAATAGTTTCAAGAAGATACATTAAAAGTTTTTAATGCCTGATGAAGGATTAATCTGTAATCTATACATACACTGTAATACTTCAAGCACTACCTGAATGCCAAGTCTTGGAAAGATTTCAAACATGGAACAAACCCCAAGGGATTCCTCTGGTATCCCAGATTCATGAACCTATGATAATAATGGAAACTTGCTGAAATAAATTTCTTCCATGAAATTTATTATTTTTAATATTAGTTTTAGGAGCTAAATAGCCTAAGTTCCAAACATGCAGACCTGGTTCATACCCTGTTTATCAAGATGTAGATTATGCCACTATGAATATTATTTCAGACTGTATATCAGCTGAGATTGAAGTTATTTTAATTCTTTTTTTTTCCTTGAAAGAGAAGGATCTAAGAGGAAATCTCATGCATTGTAGGATGTATTGCATGAAGTGGGTCAGGTTATCAACCTGCCAGTTCTCACTTCTCTAACTTGTCTGTCCCATCAATGTACATGTGACATTCCATGTTGTGATGCGTTCTGGTCCTACATTGCCTCCCTTGTGCTTGCGGAGTAAGCAAAATCAGAAATGGGACTTGATAGAAATTGTTCCTGCCTGGGAGGTGGCTACCATGTATTTCTGTGTAAACACTTTGTTTGGAGAAATTTTTTGCTATCGTGATCCATGTCATTCTTATTTCACATGGCAGCTTCAGCTCTCAATTACCCAGCAGAGGAGACTGAGAGGGATGTACAAGGCTGGGAATAATTCATTCTGCCAGTAGGCACTTTTTCTCAGGCACAGACAAATGTGAGGTCCCTGTCATGGCTGTCTGCCAGAAGCATAATTACTACTTGAAAAACCACTTTTCTTCTTTTGCTGTGTTACCAGATTGGTGATTGTAAGAAGCACTTAAGTTTTGTATATTTCATTCAAAAGAATGAGGATGACAATAGAATGTTTCTTTGAGGGAGCTGTTGGCTTGGAGTGTTTCCAGCATGCTGATCTACTGAACAAGAAGCTGGGGAATATCCTCTTGTGCTTGCTACTGCAATGGGAAATGACTACAGGGAACTGGACTGACAGGAGTCATGAGCTACGTAATTTCCAGGTAGGTTAATTCATTCTCTAATTTAAGATGGGATACCCTGGTGCTTTATGCTGCAAACAAAAGTTAACCTTTATTATGTATTTATTTCTGTGTGAATATATATTTGTTTTGGAAACTAAGGCAAAGTGTTAGGAGGATTATAGCTAGTAGCTGTATAGGACATACTTGTGTGTGGAGAAGGGTATGAACTGTTTTAGGAAGAAGAGGAGCTGTGTTGTAGCACATGTAAAGAATGTAAGTTATGTAGAATGATTGAGCTTAAGGCTGCTTTAAGAATGGAGAGGCGAGATACATGAGTATTTGATGCCACCATCAATTTGAGGATGGCCGCTGGTATCTGGGAATGAAAACGTTTTCAGTTTTGTGAGGGCGTGGCCTTCATCTGTGTTTAGTAATAGCTGCAGTCATGGGGAGTGAGTGAGGTGAGTCTGTGATTCACTAGTCAGCTCTGTGGTTGTGTATTTTGCATATGAGTAAGTTGTCATAACATAATAACACAAAGAAAGAATATCCGTGTAGGTTGTTTTTTCTAATACTAGAACAAGTCTAAGAACTTGTTTGAATAAATATTTTCCTGTGGCAGACAGTTCATGTGTTCTGCCACAACTCAGGAAGTAGAATAGTGATATGTATCTATATAGCTATGTCTAGATATACAGACACATGTGTATACATACATACTAGATCCTGGCATTTGTGGCCAAGACGTACAACGACTTCAACCAGAGCAGATGAGGTGTGTTTATAAATACAGCTGCATCCTGTAGATGAACAGCAGAAGTCCTGTATTTCTAAACCCCTGACTTTTTTTGAATTTGATATTAACCTTTGCTTTACACAGAGGTTACAAAGTCTACAGAACTTAATAAATTCCTTTTAACTAAATATAGCAAAACATCATGCTTTACAGATACATAAAATCTGTAAAAAGGCTCACTTAGAACCCCTATCTTCAGATGCCTCTTGGTGTTAAGTAACCTATCTACATCTAGGTATACTTTGTTGTGACAAACTTTCTTTCTTCTTCCTTATTGAAGCTCAGAGATGAGTGTTTACAAAGACTGTAATCCTTGCATTGGAGACAATGATGTTGGTAGTTTTCTGTAGGGACAGAAAATATCTATAATATGGGATATAGGTTAAACCACTACTAGTTTATTACAGAAATGCAAATATGATTTAATATTACAGAGTCCAAATATGGTTTAAGACAGGGTATCTCTCATAAATTTTTATTGTGCATTTAATTCTACAGTGAAGTACCGTGATCTCCTGGAGACAAAACATTGTTCTGTGAGAATGCAAGTGGTTCATTTTGGGCAAAAGTAGGCTGTTCTGAAGGGATTTTTTTTCCTCTCCTGTTTCTAGGCAATGATATATATCTTATAGGTCTTCTTATCTTTGATATTGCATATGGATATCAGAGGATCCAAAATATTCTGACAAGTCTTATTATGCTGGCTGAAAGAAGAAAAACATTCTTACATTTGGTTTACTTTAGCGTGTAGTTAAAACTGAAGGAAACTTGTGCAGATTAAAAATAAATCATGCCACAGTGCGGAGTATTGAGCAGCAATGCCTCCACTGGAGCTTTCCTGTTGCTATCTTCCTAGTAGCATGACCAGTATTTGGTTTGCTCAGCTAAATGAAGCATGTCAGTGGGGCCAGCCTGCTTGCCAGGTACTTGTTTACCCCACAATTCCAGGTCACCTCTCAACCATGGGTAAACATCAGCAAAGACTTTGCTGTTGGGGTGCTGCACCCCTCAGAACAATTTGCCCAGAGGTTTTTGTGAGAATGGAAACATGTTTAAATGGCGCAGGTATTGAATGCTGCAGTGCCGCAGGCTATGTTATATGCTATGTTTCAGCAGCACCCCACAAACTAACCCAGCAACAGCAAAGAACTAGAAACTAGCCATTAGGCAGAAGCACATGGTTGCATCTAGAAGGCCTCTCCTGTGCCAGCCTCGCCTCCTGACCTGTTTGCAGGCTGAGCTGTATGAATATGTGCTTGTTCATATTAATGGCTGAATTAAAACTTAAATTCTATTTTGGACAACTTCAAACTGTTTTTAAGAGGAAGGGAGGATCTGTAAGGAAATAAAAAGTTAGATTCCCTGACTCAAAGGTAGCAAGGGTAAAGTGGGGATGACTTTTTTTAAACCTGTCAGCCAGCCAGAGTACTCCCCTGGCCGTGACAGACACAAAATTTCCTATCTTACATAAAGTACACCATTGAGACACTGAAAATCATTCCCTGACTGAGTAGCTACCACCTGGCATGGTACTAGATACTAGTGTCCACTGCAGTAATTATTCAAGTGCTATTATTTTTAAGCAAATTTTATATGAGTTTGCTAATGATTTCAGCTTAAAAACATACTTTTGGGGGAATAAACAAAAACATTCTTCCCGCCTTTTTTTTCTTCTTTAATATCTTTTTGTGAAGCTTACAAAACTCACAGGAGGATACTGTAGTACTTATGGAGTGAAAACAAGTTAGAGTGCTCTTGTTGGGGCGTTGATATTTCAGTTCACCACTAATAAGTGTTACAAAGCCAGTTGGGTGGGAGGGAGTCAGGGCAAGGAAGAGTGACTAGGGCTTGGGGGCAGAAGGGGCTAACAATTTTTCAGGAAATGTTTTGATTGTAATGGAAACTTACTACCCTGCAATGAAATACAAACATTGTGTGTTGTCAAGAAGTAAGAGCAGAGGGAAAATAAAGCTGGGCCTCAGTTAGCAGAAAACACGTAATACAAACAGGCTGAGAAACCAGGTTTCTGGTTAAACAGGGACTATAAACCCTTGAACTAGCCAAACAGAATAGCTTTCAGTCATACTGTGAGCTACAACGTGATTGCAGGTTATTCCATCACTAATCTGCTATTAATGAAAGTAAAATTCAGATGCAAGCTTATCAGATGCTCTGTGTTTATACTTTGTACTCCCAAGGCATTTGGAGAAGGTGCTGTGTGCCTCAAAATCTCAGTAAAAAGTAATCCAAAGCAGAAGAGAAAAAAAATGCGGTGCTGTTACCAGCAAATCTAAAAAGAAAGGTTTGAATAAAGGAAAATCTTTCTCTATTCACCTTGAACTTCCATCTAATTTCTGAGTAGATTAGTGTGTATGTTAATTAGGCTGCTAGAGCAGCAATTATGGAAATGCAGGGCACTGGCTGCAGCACCTGAATGTAGCTCTAAATTTCTGAAAATACAGCGATAGTATCTTCCATGAGAAGTGAAAATACTCTACCAAAGCAATATACCTCCAGAATGGACGTTAGTAGCACAAAAATGGAGTTCTATCTGTTAACAACAGTATTCCTGCTGAATTTTGACACATACCTGTGTCACCTTTCTATAGAACTCACGAGTAAGCAATTCTTTACCTCCCCCTCCTGCCCCATGCAAAGGCTTTGACCATGCTACAGTTAAGCTGTAGTTACTCCTTTGCAAACTTGAAATCACTTACCTAAAAGATCTTGCTCCTGCAGGACTGAAATAAACACCAGTGCCCAAAGGAAAAGCATGGTTTCAGCCTCTCCAAGCTGTGCTTGTCCTAGTGGAGAGCTCTGCCGCTCCCTCCCTGGCTTCTCATCGACTTCTCCGTCCAGCCGTTCGTGCTGAGGTTTAGCCAGAGTTAGGAGGAAATATGCCCTGGCTGAGCCAAGAATCTTGAGCTGTTCTCTTCTGCTTCCCTCCTTTTAAAAAACACCCTTCCAGCTCCATGCAAAGTCCAGTTACCCAGGCAAGCTGGCAGAGGTCCAAGCTCCCCAAAGTTACTCTTTTTTTATTACCCTTGTGTTTGTTTACACAGACTACAATTGGAATGTGCTGAAGAGCTTTGGATCCTGTAAATATAGCAAGTGGGGAAGGGAAAAAGGAGGCGGAAGGGGTGCTGGATTTTTCTACCCCTGTAGGATTTCATCTAGGGTGGGGAAAGCAGGAACACTGGGAAACACAGTATCTTAGCTCTTAGATCTTGCAGGGCTTTTTCCATTATGTGTTCATTTTGAAGGCCTCAGAAGCATCTTATTTGGACAGCATGAAGCGTGGCAGTGTTGTGGGAGGAGGCAACTCTCTGTGGTGCTTTGTGTTAGGACAGTATTGTAGGAGCTTCTGAGTAGGAGCCTGAGCTCTTTTTAGTTTGGTGGGTTTTAGAGATAGATTAGATTTGGTAACATCACATCCAAAAAAAAAAAGCACTGCTGATAGTATTCTGACAATGTGAGTGATTTTTTAGCAGGATCTTAATTAAATGTTAGTTGTTTGTCTTGAGGGCTCATGGGTGCTGACAAGGCTGTCAGTCTTTGACCCCACTAGACTGGTGTTCAAAGACTTAAAGTATATGCTTCCTGATATTGTTCCTCATATTCATTTGAGTTACCCTTTTTCAAACTATTGCTAGTAAAAGTTGAAAGGCCATTGTCCAACACAAACAGGTTTTTTGGCTGTTAAAAATAAACCCCTGAAAACTAGAACATAGAATTCCCTTAGTCTTTACCACTTCTCTAGGAGTCAGAAAAATCAAGTTATTTAAATAAGATATCTGAAAGTGAGCCTGTAGAGACGCTGTCACAGAGTTCAAAGCATTGTCATCCTCAGTGACTTCCAAATCAGGTTAGATTGTGATCTCAATTACAAGGCAAAATGTCCTCAGTAATAAAAGATCTGTGATTGGACCTTTGCTGGTAACTTCACTGAGGCAGTGAGCAAAACAGGGCACAGAACAACTTCAGTGTGTATTGAGACCTCAGGGCTGGTGCTAGTAAGCTATAATTTGTATTGAATAACTATGACATTGGCTGTGAGAATCAGTGTGACAGTGTTTTTTTTCTGGGTATTTTGGCTTAAATCACTAAAAGGCAACATCGCAATTTTTACCAAGTCTTGTTTTCAGAATAAATCTGATTATTCTTGATGAAAGCTCACATAAATTTTAATTCTGTTTTAAACAGGTCTTTAGAGAAGTACAACAACAGGTAACAGTGAGTCCACTCTGTTTTATTCTGCGTTCAACTATGGGACATGGTAGGCTATGATATTTGAAGTGAGAGATCATCTGTATGTTGTCTGCACTTTGGAGAGAGGAGACTGAGAGGCAGATGAAGAATATTTATGAATAGTTGGCTACTGTTTTCTCAGTGTGTTTATCCTTTCTTAAGCAGAATCACATTGCAAAGGGAAATTGTCCGTGGATCTTTTTCTGCATGTTCTTTTGCTGCCCTCTATATCATACTGTTAAAAAGCAATGAACGTTAATTGAATCTTTTTTTCCTTCAACACACCATAAAAGACCTGCAATTTCCATTCCAGACCACCTCTGCTGAGGTCACTCACCCCCTTTATGACACATTTCATTGAGGTTCTTACTGAATTGCTCTCAGGTTCCTGGCACAGTTCAGTCCCTCCAAGGCACTTGCTTATTTTTACGTAGTGTATTTTTTGACCATAGTGAGATGCTGGTCTGATAGCCATGGAGAACTAAACAAAATAGTGAGGGTTTTGTCTAGTATCATACTCCAGGGCTTGTTTCTGTAGTGAGGGAGAAGTTTTTTCCATTGCAGAGAAGTGCAGCCAGAAAGAATAATTCTGCCAAGTGGGATTCTGGTTTTCAGTAGGTCTACCTGTCCTGAGAATATTGATGATCTTGGTTAATTATTTTTGTTACTTATAAATACTCACAAAGAAGCTACAGATGAAGAAAACTTACCTAGCCACATGAAGTACCAAAAATCCAGGGTGTGTGACAGAATCATTAAACTGCAAAGTAGATTTTTCAGTGGAAGACAGGAGATTTGAGAACAGCAGAAAGAATATGATGCAAACCTATTTGTCTTCTGAAAAGTTAGTCAGTAAGTGATTCCCATCAGAGAAAGCATTCTTCTGTACATTCATCTTGGAAGTGTCCATATAGGAGAACATAATGAGATCATATGAATAGAGGTTCGCACAAAATCCAGCTGTTGAGATGTTCCCAAGATACCAGCAGCCAAGAAAAGCATACCAGTGAACATGGATGTGAATTTTTGCCAGCAGGCAGTCTGGTGAAAGGGAGAGCAAACATAAGGATTAAGTCTATTCTGGGAGTAGGGGTTTTTTGCACAGTCTTGCTGTATGTCTTGGACTGGTCAAATGCTTGGCAAAAGCAATAAATAAGTGCACAGTGATCCCACTGGGTGCACAGGGAGAAAGAAAGAATAAACAAAGGGCTTGTGTCAGCAGAGGACATGTGCCATGTGAAAAAGATCATACTGTTACTGGGCATGAAACCCTGCAACATGGGCTCATAGCGGATGTAGCTAAGCATAGTTGGCAAAAATTGGAGTGCGGTTTACTGCAGTCTTTTGGGACTTTAAGTGAGATAGAAAGAAAATTAAGTGGAGATTACTTCAGGGATGAAGAGTATGGTAGAAAGCCCATCCTTCTAAGGAGAGTAAAAAGACTCTTACACAGAAGAGAAGGAACACTGGTGGATGATGAAATCAGTGCAAGGTTTGCCTGTCCTGCCTACTTGCCCCTGCGGTAAGATTTGTGTCCATTGGAGGCTGTGGAGATTTGTTTGGCTCTTGTCACAAGCTTAATATCTGCTGGCTGCTCATGACCAGAAGTTTTTGCTACTTGGAGACTGTTGAACACCTTATGTAAAATGAGGTTCATGATTCTTTTATAAGAGATCAATTATTTTGCTCTCTTAACTTACTCATTTTCTGGCTGCTGAGTTGAAACAGTAGTTGGATAGATAAGGAAGCAGAATTTTGTTACCTGGAGAGATTGATTTCCACCAGAGCAGGCATGAAGCTTGTGGACTGCTTCTAAGGGAAGCAGAAGCCTTCTCTAGCACCGGTATATCTGTTTGGTCAACAGGCAAAAGACCTCTTGCAGTGGTGATTTCACCAGAATGTGGTAGGCATTGCCATGTAAAGCTTCTGATAGTAGTGAATAACACCATAGACCTGACAGTCTCCACTGAGCCTCCATGTCTCTGTTCATGGGGCAACTTCAGTTGGTATTACAGGTCTAGTGGGCTCCAGCCTTCATTGTATGAATACCTTCAGGTTTTGTGCCAGTGCAATCCCCTCTCCAGCCTGTTATGTGTTAATTTGTACTAGAGTTTATTATCTTGATTTGCAAGGAACATTAAAAAGTGTGAAGTTCTGCTTTTGTCAAAGGCATAATCTTTGACACTACTAAAAATAAAAAAAACCATGGTTGATGGTATGAGGTACTGTCAAGATCATTTCTGTCTCTAATTGTACCTTCCTTGGAGAAGTTAACAAATGTACACATCATGGAGCAGACAACTCTGATCCATTCTGCAAAACAATACACTTTGTACTACGCCTAAAGCCAACAGTGAGTCAGCTACAGGAATTGACTCACTTGTGTCATTTGATGCCAACACACTAGGCTGGATTCTGTTTGCCAGCATTAGGTAAGCCATTGGTTGATGGCTTCAGGCTGTTTTGAATCTGTGGCTTTGGCTCCCTGAGAAACCAATCATCTGTGAGGAAACTGAATCAGAAAGCTGAAGAAAAAGGTGGGTCACATGGGATATTAGAGAGTAACATGATCTGTTTTGTATTTTTAACCAATTGTTAGATCCTTTTATTTGACAGATTTCATGCCTTTTGTGGAGCCTGGCCATGCCTCAGAAAACCCTATGAAATATGGTATGCAGTGTGCCTGCCCAGTTTAGAGAAAGGAAAAATTTGTCTTAGCAAAGGTGGATTAACTATATTCCCAGCTAAATTAGTGACTCAAGAATAGACTCTTGACTCCCAGTCTTGTATTGTACATATGCTGATCTGATACGTGCTATATTTTCTCTTATAGAAGGCTGCATCCCTTTGGTTTTGTAACTGTATGTCCACCCATCTGAGTCACATAAAAATGTGAAATAGATCTGTGAGTCCATGGCAGATAATATTCTAGAAAGTAATACTCATGAGGGGAAGTACTTGATTATTCCCAAGTTAGAATTACTCAACTACAGTCTTTAGCAGATCCATATTGCAAACTACACCAATTAAAATGAGATAATTACTTGAAAATGGAACAACAGTTTCATTGTGTGATGGAGCAGCTAATATCTGAGAAGCTAGTCACCTGTTTAATAACACCTTGCTGAACACGAGTCATGACAAACAGCAGTAAAGTAGGGCTTTGTGTTACTTGTCATCTGTGAACCTTTCTGCATTTGGCAATCCATCAGCCATATATATAAAGCCTTTGAATATAGGTGATATTTACAATGTGAGGGACTTGTGAAGGTATTTAATGAAACAGAGGAACAGCTGGAAATAAATCCTCTTTTCAGTTACTAGTCAGCCTATTCTCTTTCCTTCTTAATTACCACAAGGTCATGGATGGATGCAAGGAAAAGAATGATTTGCCAGAGAGACAAGCCAAGCTAATCACTCCACTGTCATTCCTCTGAAAATTTACAGTACATGTGTTATTTTACAACTAGCGTAGTAAAAATCACAGGTTAAGACTCTCTTTAAAATACATATGTTGGAGGAAATATAATACTGTGGCAGGAAGGTAGTAGTTCCTTTGTTATTGCAGATTCTTCACATCTTTAGCTGCTGTTTTTCTTCAAGGATGCTTCCAACACATGCTTCTATGTAGAGACTGAACAAGAATGTATATGATTTTTTTCATCCTCCTGTCTGTGTAGTTAATCACATGGTGGATCCTGTCCAACAAGTTTCCCCAAGAGTACAGCTAGATATTACTTCATGGTACTGACTTCTCACCTCTTTAATTCCAGCTGCAAAACTGCATTAAAAGACAACTTAAATACTTCCATAATGCCACTCCTTAGTAGGAGATTTTGTGGTAGTTGTAATAGGGAAATTGTGTAGTCATGAATGGGAAGAAAAGTGCCCATGAACCCATTTCTATTAAAAGTTGATCTGAGGCATGAAAAATGTTGTGAGAGTATCAGCAAATTAATAAATTAACAAGATTAGCATTCACCACAAGCTCTGGAAGCAGGACATTAAATTCAGACTATTATAAAACAGATGTAGACTCTGGATTCTTGTCCTTCACCCCTTATTATGGATTTTTTTCTAATGAGTTCCTTGGAGTGTGATCAGTTCCATATGTAATAGGGTGGTGGCTGATGGTGGTTACACCTGCTATTAGTTTGCTCTATCTTCATAGATATTCTAATTAGTGTGAAGGATGAAACAAATGAGACCAAGAATTACCACTCGAAACAAAGTCGTTGGAGGAAATCAGTATAGCATGGATGCTGTTTCTAATTTCAGATTTTAGGACACCTTACCTTGCTTTAAGAGACCAATTGACTCCAAGTATATTAAAATATCTATTACAATACTCTGTTCCATGTAGTAAAATGTTTTAAACTATCTGTCCCAATTGTTCTGTAATTCAGACCCACCAGTGGAATTCATTGTAAGAATAGCAGAAATATTATTTCTTAATTGAGATGTTCATATATGTAATTTTGTATTTTTCTTTAAGTGCTTTCTGTTTTTTCCTTCTTGGATACATTTTACCATCTACACAATAACAAAAGGATAATCTTCTGTTTCACAAAAGTGACTATGTAGGGTGTCTTCTAATTAACATTGACAAAAGAGGAAATAGAAGATAAGAGGATAAAAAACGTACAAGGGGAATGGAGTTCTCATTGCATGTATTCAAGGAATAAGAACATCAGAAGTGAGGACATAGAAGTCATGTGAACTGTCAGGATGCAATAAATAATTCCAATGTAATGTCTTGTCTTTAAACTGTTGTTAGGAATGTGAATTAGGAGAAGCTGATAGAGTGAAAGCCTGTGGTCTGAATTTAGAAGAAGAAATTACACCAGTCCATGGTGAAGAAAGTTTTCTGCTGATATTAGATACTAAGACCAGGAAACAACTACTGGGAGGTACTTAATTGAGCAGCCTTGACAGAGTCAGTGGAAAGAGAGCATAGGACTGGGAAGAGATGAGCCAAAGTGGTCAGAAGGGTAGCCCTGCAGACAGGCAGGGGAAGGAGCGCAGGGAGCAGGCTGGCTAAAGCGTGTGAACATCACCTGGCAGCCAGGGAGTTGCCTCACGGGTGGCTGGTGATGCGATCTATTTCTGTCTGCATTGCCACCAGGTTACCCCAGAAGCTGCTGTGCCTCCCACCTCAGCTCAGGCTCAGCTTGGGCAACTCCTTTATTTCGCTCTACCCACAATGGCACTTGACAAAGCTGAGGGCTAGGCTGAGTACAGCCAGGTGAGCTGATCTCCAGCACAGCGTGAACTGCAACTGAGAGTTCAATGTTTAAATTAGACACAGCAGGAGGGGAGGGAAGAGGATTTAGATCAGTGATAGTCTAGGTCAAAGTAATAGACACCGAACTGTTACGTACTTGACCTTCAGCTTGCTTAGGCTGGTAGAGAAGCAGAGGAGTTCACATAATCCCGATGCTGAGAGGGGCTGGTGCATCTCAGCACAACAAAGTGTTTATTTATTTCAGCAGAAACCATCATCTATTCTGCATTTCTGTTGAACATCTAAGCAGTGATGTCTCAAACATCTCTGAAGGCTTTTTGAGCCTCTGAAAGCATCATGTAGTAGTTACTTCATAGACTGTGACAAATCAGAATCCCTTTGAGTAAGTCTGTGAAAAGCTTCTTGTGTTTCAGCTCATATTCACTTCTGGTTTGATTGGTTGGTGATTTTTGTCAGTGAAAATAAAGGGAATGATTACTGTAGAACTTTGAAATTCTATGGTGACACTATGATGTTCTAATGCCATCTGAAATAGTGGAGGGTGAAACTGTCAATCACAGTTGCTGTGCTCTGCACTAACTAACTAATACATCTCTTCAGGGATTTACTGCATGGGCTTCCTCCAGTGCACCTTTTCTTTAATGTGAACACAGCCAAGTGAGCAGTGCTTTAGACCCAAAAGGTCAAAAAGCTTGGAGTTAGTGACGACATAAGGTATCTCATGTTACCCAAAGATGTCTAGATAGTCTTTGCTAATTACTATTATTTTGTGAGTTGTATTTGAGTAGATTATTGGATACTTTCATGATGTCTGTAATGCTAATTTACTGCCTTTGCATGTTTTAAAAATGTTATCCTACAACTTAAAATTGAGATAAGGCTATAGAATCCTGGAATAGTTTGGTTTGGAAGAAACCTTTAGAGGTCATCTAGTCTGACTAAGCTAGATATGCCACATCTATATATGCTAGATATCTCTTTCTTCCTCCCTCTCTTCTTTCTTTCTCCCTCTCTCTTCTTTCTTTCTCCCTCTCTTCTTTCTTTCTCCCTCTCTTCTTTTTCCTTTTTTAGATTAATGCTTTTTTGTCTATATTGATTTATCCATCCTGATTTTTATAGTGGTTTACCACCACATTCACATCAGTACATTGCATGATCCTAAATTTTCATTCGGTTTTCTGTGTTGCTACTCTCTGAATAACTTCTATTGTTTTTCTTGGCTTAACCACCAACTGTCCCCACCCTCTTTCCTTCTGCAACAGATAAAATAGTGCAAAGAATTTTCTGCTTTGGGTAAACTATAACTTCCCGCCCATACTGTTCTCACTGAGGTTGGAAATGTTATTAATTTTATTTAGTGGGGGGGGGTGTGTGAAAAGCTTGGCTAACCCTACCAAACTGTCTTTCAAGTTTGTAATTCAAGGGAGTGTTTATTTACAACGGTAATAGCTATTTCTCCCAGTGCTTTCCAAACTGAATTTCCTCTGGTTACAAGAGAATGAAGCATGGTTTTCCATGTTCACAACAAAATGGTTCTATTTTATTTTTCAGTATGGGGAAAAAGCAGCATAAAATTTAGATGTTTTCTAGGAAAAGATACAGCTGTTACTTTCCACATGATGTGATCTTGTAATGGCTTTTGTTCCAGGGTCTGAAGGAGGAAGGTAGAATAGATAGATACCTAGATAGAATAGATAGAATCTGGTTTTACTGGTGCCTCAGTTAGGTATGTCTAAAGCTGTGCTGGTATAAATTATTATTTCTTTGCACAAACACAAAAAGTGTGAGTGGTGGCAGTATGGTAGATGTAAATGAAACCTTCAGAAAGCTACACAGCACCGAGGCATGGGCTTTCTTCCCTTAGGGCCCATCAAGGAGCAGATGTAAGGAGGTAAGAAACTAGATTTGAAAAGAAGTGCGTTTTGGGGAAGACTTGTAACTTAGTGTCATCCTTGACAGTTTCATGGCAATTGTGTTGGGTTTCTCTTCACCATACCAGCAATGTAATTACGTTTTACATATCCCCACACACACCCCCAAAAGAAAAGGGCAAAAGTCAAAGATGAAAGGTAGGTTGTTTTCTTCCTGTGGTGGTTGTGGTGTTTTTCAAGTACTATGCACAGGTTTGGAAGTGGCTATTTTAAATATTTCCAGGTCATGGTTTAAGAGAAGTAGAAAGATTGTTCTATGAAAAGTGTGGTTTATTTGGAAGTTAGATAATAGGTCTCCAAATAGGCTATAGCTCAGATCAAATCAATGCAAAAAAAAAGCCAAATCCATCCTATCCCAGGACAGCTACTTTGTTGTTCACATGTTAATGCTTTGGTTAGTCTTATGGTCCATATTTTTAAATTTTCAAGCAGTTAGGAAACTGATCCTTAGATACTTAGATAACTTCTTAATTTTCCATATGTTTTGCTCTTCTGGTAGTGTTTGGCTTGATTCTTTCAAGATTAATAAATATTATGAAACTAACCTATTTCAGTCTGTTAGCTAAAAGGTATTTGGCCTTTCAAAGCTAAAAGCCAAGAGTGACATTATATGTGAAAGGTTTGCAGGATCAGTCACTAGAAAGTGATATGGCAGAGAAGGTTTTTGCTTATTAAATGCCAAACCAAAGAGAAATGAGGACATCCTGGGTATTTCAAGTGCAGCAGACAGCAACCTCTTGCAGACAGTTGATTCAGAAGCACGCAATCTGAAAAAGGGATTGACAGAAGGCAGTATGAGGGAAATCACTAATAGGATATAGGTTTTATAGCAAACTAGTTCATATGCATAACTGGTCTAACATGAGCAGTGTGCTTTTTGATCCAAATTAAGTCTACAGCACCATAGGTAACATGGGATTCCCTCCCAACACCTGACTAGATGCTCTTAGTGGCAGTGGGAAGAAGACTGTGTGACACGCTGCTTCTCTGACTTCTGCTGTTTGCATCCACCCTGTCAGTAGTAAAGTTCCTCTGATACTCATAGCACTGTGCTTGGAAAAAATGCCTGAAAAGGCAATGAAATCACAAAGGAGCTGTAAAATCTGTCATACTGGTTTTGTAATAGCTGTTAAATTACAGGTTGATTTAGTTCAATTGTATTAAACCTTGAATCAAGGAGAATAATATATAGTCAAGCTGATCTCCAGAAGAAGTATTTTGATATGAGACTGTCCCTAAAAAATGTTGTTTACAGAGGTATGGCCTTTTGCTGGAGAGTTTTGAATCATGGACAGCAGCAGCAGATATGCCGTCTTCTGCTAATAACTGCATTAGTAAAGACAAAGGAAATAAATAGAAATTTCCTGGAGAAGGATATTAGGAAGAATTAGGAAACCAGATCAACTTCCTAGATGAAGGACATTTCCAAATATCCTTTTTCCCTCGTGGGCTGCTTGTTTGGAAGAGTTTTCGAAGGACAGCAATTAATTCTTTGTCTACTTCTGTCATGAAAGAATTTGGTGAATTTTTTTTCAGCCGATTAGCCAAATGGTCCCAAAAATCCTTTTACTGGTTTTGTGTGATCTACAAGTGCTGATCACATATCAGGGCCTCATTTTGTGAGGAGCTGAATTCATGTTAAGACTTGAGTACATTGGGCTAGACTCCCAGACACCTGAAAGCTAGGCATGGTGATTTTCACTACTTTTAAGTTCCCTTTCCTGCCCACCATTGCACTTCAGAAATGTTATGAGCAAAGTAATACTTCTGTCTGCCTTCTTTCTATGCTTCAAGGCATCAGTGAAGTTGGCCTGAACTTCACTCTGGCTTAGACCTGCAAGTGCTGGCAGCAGCTGTCTGCCTTTTTGTTTCTTCACTTCTGGCATCAGTGTGCCACCTCCATAAGAGACACTGCCTGGAAAGAGATGGATAAAAGGGCAAGGACTGTGACAGATAGGAAAAGAATGTTGAGTCTTGAGCTTCATCTGTCCTGATGAACTCGGGGGAACTGTCTGCTATGCCATTGTAGAGAAGGCTCCACTGACATAGCTCAGTTTCCTAGAGATCCCTGAAGACTATTTGATCTTTTTTCTGACAATCCCATACAAAGTAGATCATAGTATTTCTCTCAGTGCTCTATGGGGACTGTTAAGTCACAGATTGGTTTAGATTTTACAATGTGCCTGTTCTCTGTCTTGAAGGTTAAGATTTTATACTCTGTCAGCAGAAAGCAGAGGATACTTACAGAACAGATATACCTGGAAAGAAACACTTGGTCAGCCCCAGAGCAGCCAAGACCCTGCACTCCGTCAGGGCTGCATTCCAGAGGAAAGGAACTACAGAAGGACCTCCCACTCCCTTCCCCACAACACAGCCATCCGGCATCTGCAAATGTGGCTCTGCTTTTGCTTATGCCCTCTCAGGGCAATGATGAACAGATTAGGATATGGGTTTAATATCTGTAGTTGCAGTCTTTTCCTTAGATTATATTTTCTGTCTGTATGGTCTGGATATCTTTGGTTTTCTGCTATGAGAACTTGTGCCAAGATAAGACCCAAAGTAATCAGTCTACTCAGCACCTCAGTGACGAAGATCTGTGTGCCATCCTGCTGCCTCAAAGGGTCCTTGCAGGTGACTCAACCACCACAAAAGAGACATTTCTCTCTTGCTGCCTTTCCCTGCCTAAGTGCATGCTGCTAAACTGTGGGCCCTAAAGGAGGTCTAGATCATGCTCCACAGCTAAGCAGTAAGTAACTAAAGCTTCAAGTGTCCTGCTAACAGAGTGTCACCCAAGCATAATCCAGGCCCTGACTCAAATTGACAAGGACAGGTTGGCCTCTGAAATAATCTCTTTAAATAGCAGCAGACATCTCTCTCAAAGTCACTTCCCTCCCCCAGCCAGCACTGAAGAGCTGCTTACAGCACATCATCCACTATTTCCCACCCAGGCATTGCAGGGCTGGCACTTCTCACAGGCAAGTGTGTCCCCTGCCCACAGACTTTCAACTTTGCTTTGCCCCAGGATTGCAATGAATTTTGCAGTACAGTTTCTCTACTTCAGGGTGTTAAAAAACAGAAGTCCCAGGGAACACTCGAGGGAAGATGAAGACTACGATCCTTTCTGGCAAAGGTTGGAGAATATTGCTGTCTGACTTAGAGCTAGAGCTCTCCTTTCTCTCCCTCAGGGGTCATGGTCAGCCTTTGGGATCCACCCAGGGCTAGGCCCACGGACATGACAACCCCTGGACCCCTCCTGCCTTCTTATGGTGTCGTAGTTGGAGTTTTGCTTCACTTCGTTGTTTATTTAGTCGCTGTGCTGTATAGGTAATGCTTTCTTTTTCCTTTCTTTACTTTCTTAGAAAAAAAAAAAAGGAAGTTGTAATTCTCCAATATCTCCCAGGGTTCAGTGGGTGCGAGTTGCTCTTGAAGTCATAGAATAGAAGCAGTGGAGATTTCAGTACTTTAAGCCTGTGGAGTTCAGCTTTTTCATTTCTTCATGAGTATGGTGTTAGAAATAACCACAGCAGGCCAATGGGCTACTACAAATTTGTCTGAGGACAGTCTGTATCAGACCCTGTTGTTACAGGTGTTCTGTGGTTGTCTTTGTTATGGTGCTCATGGTCCGCTTGAATTCCTGTTGTTGGGCTTGGATGGTGCAGACAGAATTCAGATGTCGTCTAGTGCCCTTGTGTAGCACTAACAGGCAGAGTGCACCCATAGGGAATGGTTGGGTTTGCACAGCCTCTTCCATAGTTATTTTCTTCCCCAGTTTTGTTATCTGGACACCACTAGCAAGATCACAACCTGGTGTTGCCAGATGTGGTATAAACAAGGTATAAACAAAGGATAATTCTCATTCCTACATCATACCAATAGTCACTGGTGTTGGTAATGTTTAAAACAAATTGTTTCTGTGGCTCAGTGGTGTTAATAAATCCTCATGAAACACCAAAGGGGAAGACAAAAATCCCAGTTCTGAACTGAAAAAATGGCTTGCCCCAAGTAACTCATGATATGTCGTGTTCTGTAGTGAACCAAGAACCTTAAACCCGTCCTTTCATCTCAGGGCCATTCTTTCCTCTAATTTGGGTTATGCTATTTATTCTTTATTACAAGTGAAGTATGGAGATGTGTTAATCAACAGAGAACCTCTAAACTCAGAATACATCTAAATCAAAGATTAAAGAAGTTTAATTACTTGGAGAGTTGTAACTGACAAACTGTGTGCAGTGCTTGATAGTGATCATTTGATATTCACAGCTGTGAATGTACTGTAAGAACTGCTTGGATGGATGGGTCTGTTTGAGGGCCGCTTGGAAGGCATTGGAGCAGAGGTAATCAAGAAGGGTGACCTTCTGAGTTCTTGCTTTCAGGTTACTTTTCCTTATGGTATCTGTTTAGCAGCTGACACTCAGTTGTTATTGCCAGCAGCCAGCAATGACATTTCTGTAGTGTGTACAGAAGTCTGGCAAAGGATTATGACTGCACAGGAAGGCAGATATAGCACTAGGCTCAGGCTCTGGTAAATCTGACTTACTGAAAGTAAGGAGATATTTTATCAGAAGTGATAATGCAGCTTGGTTGTTCCCTGCAGGAGCCTGAGCTTTCTTTGCATTTGTTGTTAATGTAACAACACACAGTTTTGTCAGACCTGTATATGGTGAGTAGAGTTATAAATGCCTGCTCAACCTCGAGGCTTGGTTATTATCTATGCTGGATGGTCACAGTTCATACATCCCGCAACATCTGTGTCATACAGGCTAGTAACTAAGCCCTGATCTCTTTGTCTTTAAGACACTCTGATAAGTAGCCCTGCTACGAACTTCCTGCAGGAGTCTTAGGCAAGTGACTCGATCTGTCCATGCCCCAGTTTCTATCAATAAAGTTGAGCTAATATTTACTGAACTTCTGTTTAGGGGAAGATGTTGGTGATCCCTATGCGATTTACTTTGTGTAGGGTTTGGGAATCTAAATGTCAGTAATGCATTTTAAATTTCCATCCTGTAATTGCCACTAGTTGGGAGAGATACAGTCTCAAATGGATGTTTCTAAGTACTAATATTATGCAAAGTAATTGTACTTCAAGAAAGTAATGTTTGAGTGCAGTATTGTCTTTGAGTTGTTTTAACTGTATTGCCAAAGAGAGATCTCACAGTGGTCCTTCCCCACGCCTGGGGGACTTGTCACCCTGTAGTCCCGTGGAGGACACCCAGACACTCTACAGCGCAGTAACCTAGAATAAGTAGCAGTGAAGATGATACCTGCTATGGTGCTTCTTGCCGTTTGTATCTCAACAAGCCTCATTTTCTTCTGTCGTTTCTCTTTCATAAAGACCACTTGCATAAGCTGCTGATAGTTACTGCCATTGTGGCATTTGGGTGTGTTTGGGGAGGGGAAAAACACAAAGTAGAAGAGGATTGAGTGGGGTCAGCGGGGATTTTGCGGAAGCAGGGTAGCTCACAGGCATTTACATTGCCAAAAGGAGTCGGGACAGAAGAGAAGTGTTTAGGAGCTATTGGGAAACAGCGCTGTAACAAATGGAGAGAGGTGTTAGATAGGTGTGGAAAACTCAGGCATCTGCAGAGGTCAGAGGAGATGGGGCTGGGGACATAGGATAAGGATTAATGCAGGTGGGCAGGCTCTGTGTAAAAGAGGGATCTGCATGAGGCAAAGGGCCCTCTCTGTCGTACACTGGACTTACCTTTTCTTTATTACTTTGAGAGGAGACCCCAGCCCTAGTCACATCTTAGTTATAAGCCGAACAGACTGCTACCTGCAGCAGGCTGCTTCCTTCCACCTCACCCCTCCCACTACATGATCTGTATCTGTTCAGCACTTTGAGGAATAAGGTAAAGTGACTTTAAAAGGGGTCACTTCTTACTGTAATAAGTATTCTCAACTTGCAGGCATCAGATCTGAACCCATTTACCCAAAACCCAGATGATAAGTATGTTTAAAAATTTACCAATGTGTGCTCCAGGAAGGTGTTTAGGGAACCTGAAGATGATGGCAGCAAACAGACACAAGCTTAAGAAACTCTTACCCCCAAAATATTGTCCTGGCTTTGTTGGGATAGAATCCTAGGCCAGCCATGGTTTGCACAATATTAGCGGTTTCAAGCAAGGGCAGCTGACCTGAGATGGCTCACAGGTATATCCCAGATAATAAATGTCATTTCCAGTATAAAGGGGGAAGTTTGCTGAGGACAGGAGCATTTCCTGCTCCTCTTCCTTCTGCTTCTCCCAATCCCTGGAGGGGCTCACTTACCATTCTGCACCAGAGGACTGCTTTCCCATTTATTATGACTGCTATACATTCACTGGACTAAGTATAACACTACACTTTATACTGGCATTAGAATTAATATTAATTTTGCTCTTTCATTAAATCCATTTTCATTTCAACCCATGGGTCTTCCCTCCTTTTCCCAATTCCCCTTTCTGACTGGAGAGGTGTCTTCAGGTGATAGAGCAATGGCTATAGTTTATCCCTGGATATAGGCTAGACAGAGGCACATTAAAACAGAATGAAATTAAATCCATATATATGCATGTGTATTAATTAGTTAATTACTGGCTAGCCCCAATTCTCTTGGATGGTTTGATGTGGTGTTCAAGCGCGGCCAGTTTGCATTGTGCCAGGGATCAGTCCAAGTTAGCCATAGGAGTTTGAAATACTTCTCATGGCATAGACCTCTAAGGATGCTAAAATACAATACAGAACTTGTACCATACTGTTGGTCCTTCTTCCTGGTGAATGTGCATCATTGTGAATGGGGATGACAAAACCTGCTGTGGAAATGACAAAGAAATGCTGAGCTTTCAGTCTTACCCTAAAAAGTCTTTATTTCCCTTTGTGGCACTTAAATTTCTATCTATGAAGCAGCACAGTAACATTGGAAGACAAGTCTATAATTCCAGCTTAATTTCTGCCTCAAAATGCATTATTGTGACTCATTCTGTAAGAGGTAGAAACGCTGCCAAATGGGCCAAAAGCTGACACTGGGTATGTCTGCAAATCAAAATAGCAACACTGAGTGAGACCAAAGAGCTGTCTACTTCTCTGTCTTCTCAATAGTGGTAGCTAGTAACAGGAGCATGGAGAAAAACAAAAGTCACTTAAGATGCTTTCTCTCATATGCTCTCATGGAGGCTGCTGAGGAATTGCTTACGGACTTCCTCAATCACAGATTGCTTCTTGAACAATGTATTTTTTGGTCACTGTTACACTTATCTCTATAGAGTTGCACAATTTTTGGGGAACCCTTTTATACCATGGCCATTCATGGTATCCTTTGGCAATGAGTTTTGTGAGCTAATTATTTTTGTAAGAAAGGAACTTTTAAATTTTCTGCCTGCCACTTTCATATGATACATTCCTAATGTTTACAGTGGGAGAAACAGTGACTAATCTTCCCCACTTGGCTATTTCCTGGACATCCATGACTTTGTAGAATTTTTTGCTCCTTCCGTTTTAGAAGTTGAAGAGAATCCAGTCTATCAGTTTAATCTGTTTAGTCTGTTGCCATGTGGATCCTGAGAAAACCAATCTGCATGTGTTTCATCTGATGGGGATATGTAATTGTCCCGTCATTTCTGGATAACTGCATGGGCATTTCTTTCTCCCTGTAACAAAGGCAACAGTAGTGGTCTTCAGGTATAGTATGTACTATGTTATCTTCCCTAAAATATTTCTGTTGTTTGTTTTTTATTGGGTTTTGGTGGGTCTTTTTGTTTGTTTGTTTGGGGGGGTTATGTTTTTGGGTTTGGGGTTGTTTGTTTTTGGGGTTTGCGTTTTTTTTGTAATTTATTGGTGCAGAATAGTAATATTTTTCCAAACTTGTTTCCCCCAGTACTGTTTAACTTGATGAAAATTATCAGTACTTTAAAAAAAAAAACAACCCTGGAAACAGAAAAATTACTCATTACAAGTTGTTGCATTTTATCATTCTAAGAGTAAATTTCAGCACACAATTTCTTTGCATTGGCTTTAAGACCTCAAACTATGTAAAGCTATCTGCTTTTTTTTTTTTATATTTTTTTCCAATTCCTTAATTATTCTTAGAATGTCAGCATATGGATCTTCTCTTTTATTCTTTTGCAGTTATGCTGAGCAGCTGTTCTTTAAAAAGTAGGTCTATAAACTGTATTTTCATGTTTGCTTTTACTAATCACTTTAAAGGTAAAATGTCATTTATAACCATGTAACAAAGCTTGCCAACTGGATATTTGTGTTGTAGATGGAAATAAAGAGCCTTTTTCATTAAAACTTTCTAAGAGAAGTTTTAAAAAAGGAAAAGTGATTCATTTGAAAGGAGCAATGTTTTATAATGCTGGAGATTGTATTTATATTGGCTCAGGTTTTCATCTAATGAGCATGGTCACTAGAAGAGGGGCAATACTTTGGTATTGTGCGTGAGAAGTTGTGTGTTGTTTTTTTGTGACCACTTGCATGCTTTTCTGCCTGCTTTGGCTGTTCCTGCAAAAGAAATTCATACTGAGATGATCTGTGCCAAGCATGTGAACTGTGCTGGAGGCATCTGACCCAACAGGGTTATTAATTGCCTGTTTGTCATGGATTATCAAATCTCAACCCACTGTTTACCTTGGGAGTTTGAGAGTTCTCGGTGAGTCTGTTGCACACCCAGGTAGGTTCAGTGGGGAAAAATGTCATGCCACTGTCCATGAGAGCAGAGCTGCAGATCAAGGACTAGAATCTGATTTGTTTCCCTCCTTTGTTCTGCCACAAAAAGGAAATCTAAGACTTGGGGCCAAAAGTCAGTATCCCATTGTGGTCTTTCAGTTTGCAGATAAAAATATTTGATGGCACTTGTGTGGTGAGGCATTGCCTTGTAGTTTGTACTTTCTAGCAGAATCCTGGTTAATCAATAGACTATTTGCCATCATCTTTGACTGGGTTTATTTTATGGGCTTTTTGTACTTGCCAGTAACAGATGCAAAGAAAAATTGCCAATTTATCTCCTATCTCAAATGCCAGTCAGTAAAAAAAATTGACCTAGAAGAATCACAATTTTTTAATCTATCTACATATATTTCACCCTACATATACCCTTTTAACCCATTGCCAGTATAAGAAATATTATTCATTGCTTGCCAAACGTTTTAGATAACATGTTTAGAGGTAAGATGTATATCTTCTACTCTTTTTGGTGTGGTTATGGGCTGTGGTCTTATGGAAAATATTTTGGGGGGTCTGAGGTAGCGATTGGGCTCAACAGCAATTTGGCTTCTTAAATGGTGATAGCTGCTGTTTGTGCCAGGGGCTGCACTGTAACAAGTTCATGGGAAGACAATTGGATCTGATTTTCATCTTTGCATGAAGCTAACTAATAAATGTGGGGACTAACACTGAAAGTTTAACATCTTAAAGAAGCATTCCAACCTTCTAACCACAAAGGAGCAGAAATGCAAAAAAGGATGGAGTAGAAATACTTGATAAGCTAAATAATTTGAAGGCAGAATGCCTGCTGTTTGGGTGTACCAGCTTTAAGATATGGTATTGGGAAAATAATTTAAATCACAAGTTTCAATGTAAGTTACAAATGTATAAATACTTTATTTATCTTAGAAAAATAGTGTTGATCTCATTAATATTGGAGAAAGAAGACCTTGCTGCAAAAGTTGTCCTTTTTTGTCTCCTGTGAGGATACACAGAATGACTGATGGCACTGGTATATTACTTGATTCAAATAACAAAACCTTTTCTGTTGCCCATGTTGTTATGTGAAGTTCTCCATTGGAAATATAATAGGAAGCTGAGCTACTGGCAACGGTTATTGGGACCACAAAGAAAATGTATGATACTGCCAAAAGTGGGGCAATTGCTCAAAAAACAGCTGTTTCTAAATATTTTTAAATTCTTTTTGGAAATTATTTCAATGCATATTGCAGTGCTGATCACTACTGTAAAACTAGGTCAACATTTTCTTTAGTCAGCTCTGCTGATGAATAACTGTGTAACTTAAATCCAAATTATTTTGTGAAAATTGTAAATATTTTTATTGGAGATGATGCTGAAATCTCTGACATAATTGAACATCAATAGTTTTTAGAAAACCCTTTCTTCCAAATAGATTGAGTCCTTCTTGAAGAGGGATTTATACCATCTATGAAATCACAGACAAAGGCCAGGGGTGCTATCAGCTCTTTGCCAAATCACAGGTCTGCTTAATGCTCCTTTTTCCCCACATTACTTTCCAAATTCCAACAATTCCTAGAAGTTTTGCATTTATTTGTTAGTAGGACTGCAAAATCCTACACTATAGAATATTATACCCTGTGAACTCCTAAACACTGTGGACTACAGACTAAGGCAGTCAAGGTAGGAAAACTAGCAAGTTTTTGTAGCTGTGTTATCTCTTCAGAGTTTCTTGGGGAAGGAGGTTTTGTGTGGCATCACTGTGCTGTCTTATCTACAAATGTTTTTATCTATGAAGTGTTAGCTCACAGATCAGGAGACATAGTTTTTTAGCTCTGTAGTAGGATATAATTGTTATCCCTTATCAAAGTAATTTCCCATCACGAGGCAGCAACGAGTATGCTCTGCAAATATGCATGAGCAGAGAAGCAGACCTCTTGTGTACAAAGTAATGACATTTGCTACTGTTATTAACAGTGTTAGGGAGTGCTCTGGAGAAATCCTTTTCCTTTTTTGAAAAACATGGAGTTGTGTATGGCAAATACAATTGCAGTCATTGAGAAATTTCTAGAAGCACTGAACTGGGATAATTGCCTACTGAGACTAAGTGCTGAGGGAAGGTCTGGCTGCCCAGACAGCACAGATTACATTTTTCTTATTAAAAGTTTATTCTTATTATAAGACAGTTTCCAAGTTTGTCCATGTGCCAGGCTACCTGAGGCTTTTCTAAAAGCTGGCTGGTTACAGCAGCTTTCAGTCCACCTACAAGATAATCAATATGACAGTAATAGTTCAGTCTACCTGTTTGAGGATTGCAGAGAGCAACTGAGATGTGCCTCCTTCTTAAATATCAAGTCTTTAATCATTCAAGCTTTCCTAACAAGTTTCTTTTATTTGTTTTTAGGGATGACAGTAAAATAAAGAAACAAGATGCCCCAGCACTTTGTGATCTTCACTGTTGTAAGGATGGGCTGATAAGAAATGGCCTTATTGGGCAGAAGCCACCCTCTATCAGCCCTGAGAGACTGAAAGATTTTGGTGAGGAGGATTACCTGAACGGGGATGTGAAGACCTGGGAAATGAAGATAGTGAGCCGCAATGAGGAGTTACTTCGGGATGCCCTTTCCCGCATCCCTCAGTCAAGCAGTAGGACCAGCCTCTCAAGCTGTAACAAGCTGATTCGATTTGAAGATATAAGTGCTGCAGCTTTCAAAATCCAGTGTGGTGTTCAGAAAACCCCCTGCATGGTAGGGAGTCTTTATGGCTTTGCATTCTCTCAATGTTTCTTTACTTTATAAAAGTTGAAAAGAAATGAATGAAGAGTGTGTGTGAGTTGCAGCAGATAAATCTATGTAAGATACCTCATGTTCCTATTAGTCGTTGCTAGCTGTCAATAATAATTTTCTTCTTTCCTGTTTACACTAACCTAAATCCTCAAAGATTGCAGTGACCTGTAAACAAAGGATAAACCACATTAGGCATAGACTTAATGCACTGTGGTATTATGCTCCTAGTTGAAAACTCGGTACAAGGAACGTGAGCTGAAGGTGGTGGACTATTGATGTTTGGGTTAGCAGTCTTCTGGGAGGATCCGATTTTGAAGCAGCCCTCATAGTTCAGGTGTCTGAAGGTACAGATGTTTTTTGCAGCATACTACTGAAGAAGTGTGTCCCGTCAGATAGGGAATGGTACAAGCCCATTTGGAGCTGTAAGGTGACAAAAAACCTTGCAGAGCAGTGTCAGCCACAGTGTAGGGAGTAAAACTGAATGTCCCAGGGAGAGAAGATTGTCATTTATATTGCAGGTAGTGAGCACTTCACTTCTCTGTGTTTGACAGCTCTGGTCATATTTGTTAGGTTTAATCTTGATGTACAAAGGTAGGTCTATGGCAGGGGAAAGTGAGAGTGTCATGGCTTAATTTGGAAAGCAGAACTAGCTAGCTCTGTACCCTTTGATATCCTGGGTCATCCCTTCCTTTCAACTCATGCCATCATGCTCTTCTGTCAAACGGTTATAAAATACTGCCTCTGTACCTTTGCCAGTGTGAGACTGTGAGACCCTCGGCCAAGTGAGTCACTGGAGGACCTTATTCACACCTTCAGCTCAGATGGATTAGACTAACAACTCAAAATTAGTAAAGTCCACCTTAGCCCCATCCCCTGAGCTATCTACTTGCTCCTAAGGTATGCCTCTCTGAAATTAACCAGTCAACACATGCTAATGCAGGAAAAGGCAAGACTGCACCACTGAGTCCATCATCTTCTCCTGCAGGCATCTATGTAGTACAAAACTTTTTGTAAACTGATCATGCTCCTGCTCACAAGTATTTAAGCTCTCTTTGGCCAATTCGCACCATTTGTTCTCAGGCAGCTTTGTCCCTTGTGCTAGTTTTGGCTGGCTTACAGTTAAGTTTTTTTCCTAGTAGCTGTTATGGGGGCTATATTTTGGATCTGCACTGGAAACAGAGTTGATAAGACAAAGTCAAGGCCCTTTCTGCTCCTCGTACCACCCCATCAAGGAGTAGGTTGGAGGTGCACTAGAAGGTGGGAGGGGACACAGCTGAGGCAGCTTACACCAACTGACCAAAGGAGTATTCCACACCATATGAAATCATGCTCAGCAACAAAACTAGGGGGAAGGTTAGCAGGACCACCACTGCTCAGGGACTGGCTGGGCATCGATTGGTTGGTGGTGAGCAATTGTTTGCATTTGTATCAATTGTCCTTCCTTGGTTTTATTTGTCCCTCTTTGTTATTTTCCTTTTCAGGACTTTGATTATTATTATGTTTCAATTGTTAAACTGTTATTAACTCTTGGGTTTGCTCACTTTTACCCTTCCAATTCCGTTCCCCCCATCCTGCTGGGGAGGAGTGAGTGAGGAGCTAAGTGGTGCTTAGTTGCCAGCTGGGGTTAAACCATGCACCCCTCAACTTAAATAGTTCTTTTCTCTTGTGTGTCCCTGGCAGATTTATGCAACTCAATTGTATCCCCTTCCTGCATTTACTGTGCCATGATAAACAAGCTAACTTTCTTCAGTCTCTTTTTATGAACTATGATTTGGGGTTGATCAGAGTAGTGGAAAACCTATATCCCCACTTCTTTTAGTGTGAAAATAGTTCATGACTCCCACAGAAGTCATTAGTATATGTCTCGTGTACTGATTCAAAATAAAAGTATTGCAAACAGAGAGTGGTGTCAAAAAACAACAGGGACCACCTTTATTTTAACTCATTGCTGAGAGGTAAAAG